>JAQNBH010000013.1:1889372-2481872 GCA_028752905.1 Cladorhizidae sp. MBARI D1340-BT2
AAACTCACATTGACAACTTCTTAGCTTCTTCAAGTTGCTTTTGGCTGTGATTAGCTCCAAAAGACTCTCAGTGTTCTTTGCTGTGGTAGAAAACCAGCAGATCTTGATCCTCTGTATCTACATCGTATATTTACACTGTACGTATAATAAGTGAAACTTGAGGACCCAGAAAACTCCAAATGTTCCAATGCATGTCCAGGACTCAAATGTTTCTCTATTCCGGTGTGACAGTCTCAGATTTGGTCTCAGATTTCCCTGGTCTCAGATTTCCATGGTCTCAGATTTCCCTACCTGGTCTCAGATATCCATGGTCTCAGATTTCCCTGGTCTCAGATTTCCCTACCTGGTCTCAGATTTCCCTACCTGGTCTCAGATTTCCATGGTCTCAGATTTCCATGGTCTCAGATTCCCCTGGTCTCAGATTTCCCTACCTGGTCTCAGATTTCCCTACCTGGTCTCAGATTTCCCTACCTGGTCTCAGATTTCCCTACCTGGTCTCAGATTCCCCTACCTGGTCTCAGATTTCCATGGTCTCAGATTTCCCTGGTCTCAGATTTCCATGGTCTCAGATTCCCCTACCTGGTCTCAGATTTCCATGGTCTCAGATTTCCATGGTCTCAGATTCCCCTACCTGGTCTCAGATTTCCATGGTCTCAGATTTCCCTACCTGGTCTCAGATTTCCCTAGTCTCAGATTTCCCTGGTCTCATATTTCCCTGGTCTCAGATTCCCCTACCTGGTCTCAGATTTCCATGGTCTCAGATTTCCATGGTCTCAGATTTCCATGGTCTCAGATTCCCCTACCTGGTCACAGATTTCCATGGTCTCAGATTTCCATGGTCTCAGATTTCCATGGTCTCAGATTTCCATGGTCTCAGATTCCCCTACCTGGTCTCAGATTTCCATGGTCTCAGATTTCCCTACCTGGTCTCAGATTTCCATGGTCTCAGATTCCCCTGGTCTCAGATTTCCATGGTCTCAGATTCCCCTGGTCTCAGATTTCCCTACGTGGTCTCAGATTCCCCTACCTGGTCCATGGTCTCAGATTTCCCTGGTCTCAGATTTCCATGGTCTCAGATTCCCCTACCTGGTCTCAGATTTCCATGGTCTCAGATTTCCATGGTCTCAGATTTCCCTGTTCTCAGATTTCCATGGTCTCAGATTTCCCTACCTGGTCTCAGATTTCCATGGTCTCAGATTTCCCTACCTGGTCTCAGATTTCCATGGTCTCAGATTCCCCTAGTCTCAGATTTCCCTGGTCTCAGATTTCCCTACCTGGTCTCAGATCCCCCTGTTCTCAGATTTCCCTGGTCTCAGATTAACATCAGCGTAAACTGAGACTCATTAAATTAACTGACAAAGAGATCCTTCACAACCTTTTAGCATATTAACACACACACACTGAGGAGCACAAATGTAACGCAGAATTTGCAGAATGTTGTCCAGAGCAAAGCAGAGAATGACGGACAACACAGGCAGCCTCACGTCAGTGTGAGGTGTGAATTATTGTGCACATGCCCAATATCAACTTTGGTAATCTGAGACTGTCCCACCGATATGAAGCCATTGGTAAAGATCGTCCAATGCCTAAGTTCGTCAATGATACAATCAAACTAACACATGTGCTGTTTTATAAGCAGAACAAATGACTCGGCTCAGATTTGCTGCTGGTTTGTAGAGTTCTTGCTCCCGGGAAACTGTTGCCAAGTCCAAAGGAGACTACAGCGGCAGATCCTCTACCAAAACATTTTCTGTTTTGTTTTCGGAGTTCTCTTGTGTAGCTGTTACCAGTCCTTGTGAAGGAGGCTGTACCTGAGCCTGCATGGGTACAACCCACGAGTGGACCTCTCTATCTCTAAAACGCAGGCTCGTTTTAGAGATAGAGAGGTCCACTCGTGGGTTGTAAGTCCACGGACCTGATTCGCTCTGTTGCTAAGCTAGCAAAAGCAATGTAATAGTTGGCTTATCAAAAAGATATATATTGACACAAAAGGGGGCGCCAGACTACGGCGTCTGCTGCTTATATAGGCCTGCCCAGGGCACGGGCCACTTGGGACCACGCCCCCTGGACAAAGGCCGCATGACAAACAATACATATGAGGTGTACAGGATGTGTGTGGTAAAATACATGGATAGATAGTTCAATTAGTTTTTAGATAGTTAGGAAGTTACTGTTGGAGGAGCTTGGGCGTATCCATCCTCCGGGCCTCGGCAAGATGTAGAGTCCGTCTCGTCCTCTGGAAGGAGCAGCACTGTCTTGACTGTGGGTCGGCGATATTCCTTTCCATTCACTTTAACCGTTACAGCTCGGACAAGGTTGTCTTTTCCTGGGTGTACTTGGACGATACGGCCGAGCGGCCAGTTGTTGGCGAATACCGCCTGGTCCTTAAGAAGAACCACGTCTCCAACCTGTAAGTTTCTTTCCGGGCGTTTCCACTTGGAGAATCGATTTAGGGTCACGACATAGTCTCGGCTCCACAGTTGCCAGAATTCCTTGGCCAGGTGCTGGCATAGATTCCAATGCCTGAGGAGGGACATGTTCTGGACGTCTTGTCGAGTGTGGATGGCGAGAGGCGGTCTGCCGATGAGGAAGTGCCCAGGGGTGAGTGCAAGCGAGCCATCAGCTGGAATTTGGTCCATTGGCACCAGGGGACGGCTATTGAGCGCTGCCTCGATCTGAGCTAATACTGTAAAGAGTTCCTCGATATTCAAACGCTGGGTTCCAACTGTCTTTCGGAGATGGCTCTTGACGGATTTCACGGATGACTCCCAGAGGCCTCCGAAATGAGGCGCTCGACCCGGGATGTGGTCCCATTCAATGTTAATGGCGGAGAGAGTGTTGTGGATCATTGTTGCGTTTTCGTCTTTTGATATCAAATCATAGACTGCTCGCAATTCTCCTTCTGCCCCCAGGAAATTTGTCCCGTTATCCGAGTGGATGGTGCGGGGCTTGCCACGACGGGATACAAATCGGTGAAGGGCGGCTAAGAAGGCTTCTGTGGTGAGGTCTGTGACTGGCTCCAAGTGTACGGCCTTGGTTGCCATACAGATGAAGAGTGCGATGTATCCCTTTATGAAGACGGGCCGTCTGGTGTGGCCTTTCTTCAAGGTTAGGGGTCCTGCGAAGTCAACTCCGACCTCTGCAAATACGCTGGAAGGGTTGATTCGGTGTGGTGGTAGCTGTCCCATGAGTTGGGATGATGTTTTAGCATGAACTCGTCGACAGGTGACGCAGTTACGAGTAACGGCACGAACGACTTGTCTTGCTCCGATGATAAAATACGATTCTGATAATAGCCCGAGTAGTCCGCTGGCACCTAGGTGGTTAGTTTTTAAATGCAGCCAACGGATCAGCGGCTTCACCATCGTGTCGTGCTTGTGCAGTATGGCTGGATGACAAGTGGTAAAGGTCTGCTGTGAGCGTTGAATCCTGCCGCCGATGCGAAGCACTCCCAGGTCGTCAAGGAATGGGTGACGGGTAGATAGACAGCTTTTGAGAAAGACGCTGCCGTTGTGTTTGAGGGAGGAGATTTCTGTAGGAAATGACTGCGACTGCTCCATTCTGAGGATCTGGAGCTCGGCAGCTTCTATTTCTGGAACTTCAAGCGGGTGGACGGTTAACTGGTTGATGGGTTTCTTCTTTCGAAATTGCTCAGCGATTCGTAGCACCCATGCCATGACCCTCCTGATTCGATTCCAGGAAGATATCCTGTTGGTCAACTGCTGCATGATAGTTGGGTCTGTTTCGTGTAAGAGATGTACTACAATCGGAGTGATTTTCTTCAGCTCTGGCAGGTTGCTTTTCTTCAGATGGTCTAGTCTAGCTGGCCATTCTGAAGGAGGTCGAGAGAGCCATGGAGGGCCCTTCCACCATAGATTATGTTCCAGGAGGTCTTTAGGAAGGAGTCCTCTGGATGCCGCGTCTGCTGGGTTATAAGCAGTCGGTACATGTTTCCACTGAGAAGCGGGTATGAGAGATGTTGTTTCGATAACACGGTTAGCCACGAATGTCTGCAGTCGTCCGGTGTTGTGGTGGAGCCAGGCCAATACGATAGTGGAGTCACACCATGCGACGCAGTTCGTGAGAGGTATCTGTAGGATGGTGCGAGTCGCTTGCATGACCCGACTCAAGAGTTGTGCCCCACACAACTCGAGGCGGGGAATGGTGAGTTCTTTCAAGGGGGCGAGTCTGGACTTGGCGGTGACGATGATTGTTGACACTGTTGTGTCGGTGTAAAAGGCTCTCAGATATATTACTCCAGCGTAGGCCGTTTTCGAGGCATCGCTGAAACCATGTAATTGGATCGACTGGATTTGCTTGTGTGGATGATAATAGTATCTGGGTACTGGGAACGATGTGAGTGTAGGTAACTGCTGTCGCCACTGTCTCCAGACTTCCTCAACTTCGTCTGGTACCACCTCGTCCCAACCAATGCCTAACTTCCACAGTGATTGCACAAGTGCTTTGGGTACGAGGATGGCTGGGGCGAACCACCCCATGATATCAAACGTCTTGGCCAATTCAGAAGTAATTTGCCGTTTCGTGGTTCTGAGGCGATTGTTCAATTCAGGAGTGGCCACATGGAGAGTGTCTGTTTCGGTACTCCAATGCACACCAAGTGCTTTATGGCACTGTGATGGTGTTGCAATGGCTTGAGCTGATTGTTCATCTTCTCTGAGTGATGTGGGAATTGAAGTAAGGACTGCAGAAGAACTGGAGCGCCACTTCCGCAGAGTCATGGCTCCTTTCTCCATTAATGCATTAAGTTCGCATTGGAGGGAATCGGCTTCGGTAGCTGCTCCCGTGAGGCAGTCATCGACGTAAAATTCGTTGTAAACTGCTGCTGCTGCTCTGGGGAATTGTTCCTGGTGATCTGTTGCTAGGTGTCTCAGCACCTGTGTTGCTAGGAAGGGAGAAGACGTGACCCCGAAGGTGAGTCATGTCATCCTCCAATCCCTTAAGATGCCTGAAGAATCTCGCCACAAGAACCTATGAAAGTCCCGGTCTTGAGGATGTAGGCTTATCTCTCTGAACATTTTTGCGATGTCTGCTGTTAACCCGATCTTGTTATTTCTGAAGCGTAGGATGATCTCATTGAGCATTGGATATAGGATGGGCCCGGGCAGGAGTGTGTCGTTGAGAGATGTGCCTGTTGATGTCTTGGCAGAGGCGTCAAATACTACCCTCAGTTTTGTGGTGGTACTGGAATCTTTGCAAACGCCATGCATAGGCAGGTAGTAGCTGTGTTCTGGTTGTTTGGAGAGGTCGGCTTGAGGAACTTTCTCGGAGTGATGCAACTGGTCATATTCAGTGATGACTTCACTGAAAGCAGACCATCGACCCTGTTTCTGTAGGGATTTTTCGTTTGAGATGTAGTGGCGTACAGCTTGCTCTCGAGATCTGCCCAATGGGGCAGAATCTGCTCGTCGTGGAAGCTGCACCTGATAACGACCTTCACCATCTCTGGTAGTGGCGGCAAAGTGTTCGACGGCTTGTTGATCTTCCTTTGCAAGGAGAGATGCTTCAGATGGGCCATGCTCAATTTCCCAGAATGAGCTGATGAGATTGTGGTCTTGCTCGTCCAGTATGGTTGAAGACGTTACGTGGATGCAAGCTGCTGTCTGTACTGCGGGAGTGATGCAACTGACTAGCCACCCGAGAGTGGTTGGAAAGATAGTGATTGATCGATCGAGAGTACGTCGGATTCCGTCCAGCGCAATCCAGTTGAAGACTCGTAGACCAACCAGTAGATCCACGGTTCCGGGGCGATCGAAGGCTGGATCGGACAATTCGATTCCTTCAAAGACTGGATCATTACGGTCGATAGATATGGGATGCACAGGTTGGTCAGTAGTGATCTTGTCCACTATGATCGCTGTTAAGGTTAAAGCTTCGTCGGCTTCCCCTGTGTATAACTGGACTACTGTTCGTCTACACGGAGTGGGAATCTCAATACCTGTGACTCCGGATAGAGCTACCGTTCCAGGAAGTGTCCTGGCACGGAGCGTGCTTGCTAGCTTGCTGGTAATTAGAGTAGCACCAGCACACCTGAATCGAAAAAGATGCGGGCGTTCACGCTTCGGGCTGGAGTTTCGACTACACCACGACCCGTTAAGAAAAGGGCTTCAGTTTGTTCCTGATGAACGATATTCACCGTAGGCAGTGACGCTGCTGGTGTTGTGGCTGGAATATTTTCGGTCTTGACAACTGGTGCTGAGTTGTGGCTGGCTCGGTGAAGTAGCGTATGGTGACGTCCCCCACATTCTCTGCAAGACCCCTTACTTTGACAGTTCTTAAAGGCATGATAAGAGGATAAGCAATAAGCAATTGCTGCAGACTCGATGCTTCTGAACAAGGTTGAACCGCTCCGCTTGTGTGAGGGTTCTGAAGGTTGGACATGAGGATAAAGAATGTCTGCCATTGTGGCAGATCCCACAGTCTTCATCCCTTTGAGTTGTAAGGACTGGGTTCCTCGGTGGCGGTCCTCTCGAATGTGCTGGGGCAAACGGTCGAACATCGTGATGGTTGGGAGATGAGTGCACTTGACGTCTGGTCGGTACGACTTCAGTGTCAGGCAATGCTTCATATCTCTCTGCTGTGAAGTCGAGCAGGAGCTCGATTGAAGGTACTTTCTGGTGCTCTCTAGAGAAAAGAGACCAGGCTGTGAAGGTCGTCTCATCCATCATTAACTCCGCCATAGCAGTGTAAATGTAATCTGCGTTGGATTGACCGGAGGATCTGATTGAATGGAGACCTTGCTTCAGATGGATGGTGAGGCTGCTCACATCTGATTTGCTTCCTGCTTTCATGCGATATTGGGAGAATCGCTTGAGGTGAGTGCGAAACACCAGACGTTTCTTGTCGAACGTCTTGTGGAGAATGTCGACCAGTCCGTCGTAGTCGTCTTCCATACCGGGAGATGCCTTGAGCACTTCAATACCCCGGTCGCATTTGATGGAGGCTTGGAGATAGGCGACCTTGTCAGCTGCAGTGAGTCTGGGTTCTTGGGCTAGACAGAGGCTGAACCTCATCCAAAAGGAGGTCCAGTCCATGTGATCTCCAGTGAAGGTGGGGATCTCGATACGAGGTAGTCGATGTGGCATATGTGTAGACGGAGTGGCTATAGGTGCACTCATGACCCAGGCCGGAGATGGAGTTTCCGCTGCTTCCCGAACTCGGATTTCTCGTAGTCGCTTCTTCAGTCTCAAGATGACAGCTGATGAGCGATCACATGCACACTCTGATACAGAGGCCTCCAACTCTTGCATTGATTTCATCTGCTCATCAATGAGATCAAATTTCTGCTGGGAATCCGTTCGGGCGAGATCAGTTTCGTCCTCTAGGTCTTCCAGGATCTTGTTAGTAATTCGGGACAATTTGTGCAGAGCTTGTATGTTACTGACGGAACACTTTAGATCTTCCAGGCGGTCAAGTAGTTGGTCGAATCGGATCTCATTTTCTTCAAGATCGTTGGCTTCCCCTGCGGTGGAAGTTTCTTCAACATCCTCTCGCCCTCTCATCAGCTGGACAAGGTAAGTCTGGATCTGTATATACCCAGCTCGTTGAGAAGTCAAGGTACAGATGTATCTTTCGAGTTCCCGTAATTCGACTTCTTCCAAAGAAATGGTCTGTGATTGCTGGAGGAACTTCTCTCCCTTAGTGATCCAACCCTTCCAATGACCCCGTTTAGATCTGAGGGTGGACAGGTCAGATATAGTTTCCAAGTGTGGCTCCGTCATGTCACTAAGAGGTGGACACTAGGCGCATATCGATCGAGAAAAAGAAGAAAAGCAGGTACGTGATCGCCACTATTGAAACTAGTAGGTACGGGATCGTCAATACTGAAAAGTCGATAGGCACGGGTCGTTATGGCCGAAAAACGGTAGAGAAGGACGTATGACGCTGGAAATGTTCGAAAGACGCTTGAGGTGGTCGGTAGACGCTTGAGAAGGTCGGACGACGCTTGAGATGATCGAAGGACGCTTGCTACGAATAGCTAGTTCGAATCTTCGAGAAATTCTCCAAGATCCGGCTCGAAGGACCAATAAACGGGCCTCCTTCGACGCAGGCTCGTTTTAGAGATAGAGAGGTCCACTCGTGGGTTGTAAGTCCACGGACCTGATTCGCTCTGTTGCTAAGCTAGCAAAAGCAATGTAATAGTTGGCTTATCAAAAAGATATATATTGACACAAAAGGGGGCGCCAGACTACGGCGTCTGCTGCTTATATAGGCCTGCCCAGGGCACGGGCCACTTGGGACCACGCCCCCTGGACAAAGGCCGCATGACAAACAATACATATGAGGTGTACAGGATGTGTGTGGTAAAATACATGGATAGATAGTTCAATTAGTTTTTAGATAGTTAGGAAGTTACTGTTGGAGGAGCTTGGGCGTATCCAACGCGGCTAGTGGACAGCAAGAAGCAATAAGTTAGAGATAGTGTTTAAAGGTCCTGGACTTCCAAAGGCTCTGAGTTGACTCTGATTTGGTCCTGGACTTCCAGAGGCTCTGAGTCGACTCTGATTTGGTGTAGTCTTCCAACACTTGACCATAATATGTGTGGAGGGAGGGACCAAAAAATTTATTATTATTCGAGCAGGAAACAAGACTTGTGTTAATTAAAATCAGTATTAGAGTAAATCAGTATTAGAGTGGAACTTTTCCAACACTTGACCATAATATGTGTGGAGGGAGGGGCCAAAAAAATTATTATTATTCGAGCAGGAAACAAGACTTGTGTTAATTAAAATCAGTATTAGAGTAAATCAGTATTAGAGTGGAACTTTTAGTCACCCAACTGGTTGTGGTCACATGTACATGGATGGGTGCATCTCGGTTCCTTCTTCTTTTTTAATTTTAAAAACACATCTTTTTTGATCTTATACATGTGTGTGTGTGTGTGTGTGTGTGTGTGTGTGTGTGTGTGTGTGTGTGTTTGATAGCCTCGAGTTAAGTCGTCTTCGTCCAAGCCCAAGTCTCGTAAGGATGATCTGGCCAGCTATCAAGACTTGGTGGATCGTGCTGGCTACTGACCCGTACCTAACCAGACAATGTACTTCAGCACACAGCCACACTTGCATGCATGCATGCATACGTATATATATACTGGCGAGTGTATTCCTAGTTATGGCACTATGTGTATATGTATCTATCTATCCTAGCAAGATTGTATCACATGGAATATTTATAGCTTTATATGGACCTTGCGCTATGCATGTGTAAACAGGGTCAAAGATGTTGTCCTTAGCATGTGGCATCAGATCTCCACTTCCTGCTTGGACATGTTCATACATATTATTAAAACATTTATGTAGTTAAAGAAATAAAAACAGTAATAATGAAAAGGCTCGTTTGCTTCATGTGGTCATTTGCTTCATGTGGTCATGCTGAGTTTGCTCAAACTGACTATGTACACCATTGCTGTGCATTTATTATGTTGAAATGTGAAAATTGAAAATGGCCGCCCAGAAACCGATCTGTATTGTAAAAAAAAATTGTCTGCTTGTATATTTTGGGGGACAAAGAATTCACCTCCAGCAGTAAAAATGTAATATGCTCGAACAAGCAAGATGTCCACCAGAAAATCCAAGATGTCCACCAAACCTGACCACAACTATGGATTTGTATTTACAGGCAGGCGTGATTTTGATATCAAACCTGGAGCGAGGAAAGGCAATACTATGGAAAGAACAGAAGATGTGACGGGTTTATGCATGTCCTTTTATGCAAAATAATATGTATATAGTCTGCAATAAGCACATCACACATATATGTTTTGCATATTAGAACATCAAGTTTACATTATTCTAATTCTGTGCACTCCTCTGCAACATTCTTCACGTTCTGCTGTCCTGTGAGCCTTTTTCACTTTCGTCGCCATACCATTGTTCTCTACTCCATTGGATTTGACATCAGCCACCTCATTTGCAGAACACTGTATACATGGAAGTGAGTTGATTGTGCAAGGACAAAGTCTTGGACTGCATTACAGATTGAGCACACATCATCTGGTGCAGTAGGCTGCTCAGGTAGGGTACACTGGTCGGAGTTCTGGTCATTCTGCCATCCACACTGCAATGGATCAAGACCTGGTGGTGAAGCATGCCTGCAGTCTTCCCAGAATGTTTGGAAATGGGCTTGTTGACAATGAGCAGCCGTAGTGGGTGGCAGGAGGCTCAACTTGACTGATAGCAGCCATAGTGGGTGGCAGGAGGCTCAACTTGACTGATAGCGGCCGTAGTGGGTGGCAGGAGGCTCAACTTGAGGCATGATAGCGGCCATAATGGGTGGCAGGAGGCTCAACTTGACTGATAGCAGCCATAGTGGGTGGCAGGAGGCTCAACTTGACTGATAGCAGCCGTAGTGGGTGGCAGGAGGCTCAACTTGAGGCCTGATAGCAGCCATAGTGGGTGGCAGGAGGCTCAACTTGACTGATAGCAGCTGTAGTGGGTGGCAGGAGGCTCAACTTGACTGATAGCAGCCGTAGTGGGTGGCAGGAGGCTCAACTTGAGGCCTGATAGCAGCCATAGTGGGTGGCAGGAGGCTCAACTTGACTGATAGCAGCCGTAGTGGGTGGCAGGAGGCTCAACTTGAGCATGATAGCGGCCATAATGGGTGGCAGGAGGCTCAACTTGACTGATAGCAGCTGTAGTGGGTGGCAGGAGGCTAAACTTGACTGATAGCAGCCGTAGTGGGTGGCAGAAGGCTCAATTTGAGGCCTGATAGCAGCCATAGTGGGTGGCAGGAGGCTCAACTTGACTGATAGCAGCCATAGTGGGTGGCAGGAGGCTCAACTTGACTGATAGCAGCCGTGGCAGGAGGCTAAACTTGACTGATAGCAGCCGTAGTGGGTGGCAGGAGGCTCAACTTGAGGCCTGATAGCAGCTATAGTGGGTGGCAGGAGGCTCAACTTGACTGATAGCAGCCGTAGTGGGTGGCAGGAGGCTCAACTTGAGGCCTGATAGCAGCCATAGTGGGTGGCAGGAGGCTCAACTTGACTGATAGCAGCTGTAGTGGGTGGCAGGAGGCTCAACTTGACTGATAGCAGCCGTAGTGGGTGGCAGGAGGCTCAACTTGAGGCCTGATAGCAGCCATAGTGGGTGGCAGGAGGCTCAACTTGACTGATAGCAGCCGTAGTGGGTGGCAGGAGGCTCAACTTGAGCATGATAGCGGCCATAATGGGTGGCAGGAGGCTCAACTTGACTGATAGCAGCTGTAGTGGGTGGCAGGAGGCTAAACTTGACTGATAGCAGCCGTAGTGGGTGGCAGGAGGCTCAACTTGAGGCCTGATAGCAGCCATAGTGGGTGGCAGGAGGCTCAACTTGACTGATAGCAGCCATAGTGGGTGGCAGGAGGCTCAACTTGACTGCCATAGTGGGTGGCAGGAGGCTAAACTTGACTGATAGCAGCCGTAGTGGGTGGCAGGAGGCTCAACTTGACTGATAGCAGCCATAGTGGGTGGCAGGAGGCTCAACTTGACTGATAACAGCCATAGTGGGTGGCAGGAGGCTCAACTTGACTGATAGCAGCCGTAGTGGGTGGCAGGAGGCTCAACTTGAGGCATGATAGCAGCCATAATGGGTGGCAGGAGGCTCAACTTGACTGATAGCAGCCGTAGTGGGTGGCAGGAGGCTCAACTTGACTGATAGCAGCCGTAGTGGGTGGCAGGAGGCTCAACTTGAGGCCTGATAGCAGCCATAGTGGGTGGCAGGAGGCTCAACTTGACTGATAGCAGCCGTAGTGGGTGGCAGGAGGCTCAACTTGAGGCATGATAGCAGCCATAGTGGGTGGCAGGAGGCTCAACTTGAGGCCTGATAGCAGCCATAGTGGGTGTCCCATTCATTTGCCAGCTATTCTTGCTGCACGCATGCTGTTTAGTGATGCCCCTGATGGATGACCATTGAGTGGAGCTGTATACTTCAAGCCTGAGTCTGTGGTGTCATCAAGGGGTGCTGTGGTTCACCAAGGCTGAGCGAAATTAACAAATGTCTGAAGCTTCTTGAAAAATGTTGCCTTACCAACTCCAGCCAAGGAACTCCAGCCAAGGACAATACTGTCCCAACCTCTCATGATACACGAGCTGCAAGAATGTTGGGAATGACAACAGTGTGTGCCTTATGACTACCTTGTTGATGATCATGGCTACCTGATACTGCCTCCATTGTCACTTCTGTGCCTTCTGGCAGGTTATTGGTACGCATGCACACATCGTCAGCAAGGATAAGATGCACATTTACCAGATTTTGAGTGACCTGCAGCTTCTTGTGGTGTGCCATTAAAACATCAGCTTCCTCTTGGGTGATTGCTGTGACCAACCCCTACTTCGATGGGGTGTGGTTCAGGACCAGTTATCACAACATGGTTGCCACGAGGGACGTGAATGGAAGACAAACGATGGACAACCATTTGCACAACTTGTTCCTTGTTAGCACTTTCATTCAACACCGTGGCTTGCTTGGGCAGCGATGATTCTTCAGTCAGCCTGTAGACATGACTTTTGATCCTTTCTGACATGCTGTATGGCACATGCCTTTCTACATGTAGTACCTATCACTAGTACATGTAGCACTGGTAGGGTATCCACTCGCTCATGATCCTGTGGCTACTACAGCATCGAGGAATGGAGAGACCTTTGCAGGTGAAGCTGTCCAGGGGACAGTCCACATGGCACACCCTACAGGGATACTGGAGGCTGTATGTAATGCATGCCACATGCTGTAGACCTGCAAAACACTGATTTGTTGTGTTGCTCATCTCACCTTATCATCAACAGAGCTGGTAGGGGAAGAGCCAGTTTGTAGCAGAATAAGTTCTCGCGGTGGTCTCTCTCATTGAAGTCTTCTCGGGGGGTCTCTCTCAGTGAAGTCATAATGCTGATGACGTGTATAGATGAATTCAGTACCTAGAATGTGCTGAGCACTGCCAAGTCTTGTTGTCTAGTGGCTAACATGTTCTTCACCAACTTGTTGAATCCTGAAGGCCATTGCCATCTAGTTCATAGTCCAACATACTGTGTAGTGCATATTGGTGCAGAGCTCACTGCAGGATCATCAACAGTTGTGCCAGAAAATAGGTCCACAAGACCAGTGGTTGGGTGTTTGTCAAGGTCAAACATGTCAGTACATGCTGACACTCCCTCTTGATCTTCAGTCTATCTGCACCATCTGCATTGATGCGTGCATGCCTCTCCATGTGACTGTTGACAAGTTTCTGCACTTCACCTGTTTTTTCATTGTCATGGGTGATCCGAGCACATCACTCTGAGAAAGGGCCCAGATCGTAAGAGTAGATAATTCTATGGCCATATCACATGTAGGTTGTCTCATACGAGGCCCCTCCTTGTGGCACATGACATACGCGTGATGAAGACGTTGCGTAGATTGCAGGATTTTTATTTCATTTTATATAATAATAAGATACACAAATTAGCTAGTGTGTGTATGTGTATATATAATGCTACATGAATAAAGGAGCAATGAAACATTTGAAAGTGTTGGTGGAAGGAGCTGAATGTGCTTCACAGGGCAAGTTATTCCACATGCAGATAGAATCAAGAACAAAAGAGGAATGAAAGGTATTTGTATGTGCTCTTGGTTGGTGCAATAAGTGTGATGAATCTGCATGACGTCTACTTACTTTATGTACAGATGGATAATAGAAATGTCCATGAATGATGTTGTATAATGTGCTTTGTTTCAAAAAAGACCTGCGGTTCTTGAGGGTTGGTAGCTCAGAATAGTGTAATAGTTCATAACAAGTAGAGTCCCATTTCCTCAGGCACATTCTCAGTGCAAACTTTTGAACGTTTTCAATTTGGCTTGTGTCCTTAATTAGATGTGGATCCCAGACTGGAGCAGCATATTATAAATGGGGCCGCACATGTAGGCTGTATAAATTTAGTAAGTTGACAGAATTCATATTTCCATAGAATTTCCTATACAGTAGCCCAAGGAGTTTCCTTGCCTTCGAGCAGATGGAGTTGACCAGGAAAGATCCTAGGAAAGGAGTACTCCTAAGAAAGTTTTTGTTTACCCATTCATTGATGCTGTTGATGTTGATTGCAGCAGATGAGGAGTTTATATAGCTATGGCTCCAGTTTTTCAACAGCAGATAATGCAGCAGCCAGTCCCTTTCCCTCTCTGCCTGAACAAATTGTGAACACTGGTTTCAGGAAGAACTCTACCCAAAGTTTGGATGTGTGTAGCTTTGAACTCCAGATATTAATTGAGCTCCATCATTGTACGTAGGTCAGTCTTGCTTGAGCAACACTGGTCTCAAAAGTTTCTCTGTGGCTATGTGCATGGCTCTTGCATTTTGGCACTCCAGCAAATGCAGCGAGAATATCTCTAGCCCAGTTCCTTTAATTTGCACGGCTTCTTTTGAAGTTGTCTTCCCAGAAAATGAGTTGTGCCTCCCTCATCTATACACTGGGTGTTTAAAGTCAGTCAGCTGTGGAATT
This sequence comes from Cladorhizidae sp. MBARI D1340-BT2, assembly GCA_028752905.1. Classification (NCBI taxonomy): domain Eukaryota; kingdom Metazoa; phylum Porifera; class Demospongiae; order Poecilosclerida; family Cladorhizidae; species Cladorhizidae sp. MBARI D1340-BT2. The sequence continues at coordinate 1,903,831 of JAQNBH010000013.1, forward strand.
ACTCCATTCTAGATTAAGAATGCTTAAAGCTACACCAGTCCATGATTTGCTGGGAGGTCTAATAGCTATATACTGCTCACCACACAATAAACAGTCTTGAAGGAATCTAGTTCTCCTCAGTCTATTTTTACTGGGGACGGTATCTGTCTCTTACTTGTGCTCTAAGAACCATGCTTTAAGCAATATGTGTTGATTCTTGTGGTGTGTTACCCCTTCTGGAAGTGCTTCACCAAAGCCATCACCACTTCTGGAAGTGCTTCATCACCCAAGCCATCACCCCTTCTGGAAGTGCTTCACCCAAGCCATCACCCCTTCTGGAAGTGCTTCACCCAAGCCATCACCCCTTCTGGAAGTGCTTCACCCAAGCCATCACGCCTTCTGGAAGAGCTTCACCCAAGCCATCACCCCTTCTGGAAGTGCTTCACCAAAGCCATCACCCCTTCTGGAAGAGTTTCACCCAAGCCATCACCCCTTCTGGAAGTCCTTCACCCAAGCCATCACCCCTTCTGGAAGTGCTTCACCCAAGCCATCACCCCTTCTGGAAGTCCTTCACCCAAGTCATCACCCCTTCTGGAAGTGCTTCACCCAAGCCATCACCCCTTCTGGAAGTGCTTCACCCAAGCCATCACCCCTTCTGGAAGTGCTTCACCCAAGCCATCACCCCTTCTGGAAGTGCTTCACCCAAGCCATCACCCCTTCTGGAAGTGCTTCACCCAAGCCATCACCCCTTCTGGAAGTCCTTCACCCAAGCCATCACCCCTTCTGGAAGTCCTTCACCCAAGCCATCACCCCTTCTGGAAGTGCTTCACCCAAGCCATCTCTAGACCCTGATGATTCTTTGCACACATTCATGCTATGCATAGACACCATTCACTTCTAATGTTTTGCTAGAGCTGTGCATGTTTTTCTTTTGGAACTTCAGGTTTGAATGTGAAGTGAAATCATCTCACAAACTCTATCACGAACGCTACTTCCAGCATCGAATCTTGAGTGGCTATGGATAGAACTGTACAAACACTAAAGAATGACAGCATTGATTTTTTAATGTTGAATTCATGATGTGGGTGGGGGGGGGGGGGGGGGGGGGGGGGGGGGGGGGAGGGGGGGGGGGACTAAATTGTAAAGTATAAACACTATTTAAAAACCTTGTGGTTTCGACTTTGGAGCTCCATAGATTCTGCACACTTCACTGTAAGAACTAGATAGATGATCTCTCTGTTGCTCTCTTGATACTAAGAAAGGTATAACCATGCCAAATTTATCTGCAGCCAAAGTTGACTACCTCAAGTGCCTGAACTTGCTGCAGTTGTGGTTCCTGATTATCTCTGGCTAGAGGAAGCCCTCCTCATTAAGTGCTACAACATTCAGAGAAAGAAAGCGTGTGCACTGAAAATCAATTTTCTTGCAACTGGAAAAAATATTCATTTCCAGTCCAGAGGGACAACAAGGGGCAGCAGCTCTCTCTCTTTATAGTTATTTAATAGTGATAATATATATTTATATATACTTTTTCAAAACAGGCATATAGTATCCAGCAGAGTTGAGTTCTTGACAAAGGAAAAGTATGTCAACATTCAATTACTCCTCCCCCCCCCCCCCAAAAAAAAATTCAGCCGAAGCAGTATAACATAAAGGTGTGGTCTATAATTATCTGTAGAATGAAAATGAAAGAGGGGGAGGATCTAATCAAGAAAGGAAGTGAGTTCCAAAGTGTGATGACAGACGGAATGCAAAAGAAGACTGGGTTCAATTGAAGAATAGTCACCCGAGCACGGCTCGGGCAGGGTTTCATACAGGGGGGGGGGGGGGAGCCCTGGGATCCCAAACGATTTCCTCCCCCCCCCCCCCCCCCCCCCCAAGAATTTTCACAAATTTATATTAATGAAATTTCTTATGTAATACATTACAGTATATACCAGGAAAAAAGAGCAGTACAGAGAAGGGAACGTAGAAGCAATAGCAAATTCAAAGATGATCCAACAGTAATAAAATTATAATAAACAATTTATTAACAAAATTAATATATAAGCGAAGATATACAATAATGTATGGTGAAAATTACAATACAGTGAGTTCAGTAATACTAAATTAAAGTAAAATGCATCTATTTTTCTGTTAAAAAATGTCGAGAATTGCATTAAAGTCCACAACGGTCATTGGATAACCCTCTATACTAAATGTTCTAGGTTCGAGTCAGATAAACGACTGTGTAGGCAAGTTTTAATCAACTTCATTTGACTAACGCTCTACTGTTGCTGTGCCAACAGGAAGTGCCATTGTAATTCGAAGGATAGCGCTGTACGCATTTGCCACTCAGACTGAACTGGATATAGAACGATGTTCATAGAATAGCAATGCATGGACAAGTGAGGAATGTGTAGAGAGCATGCGCTAGGTAAGGGGTCGTCAAGTTGTTAAGGGCGTGTATAGCATGAGAACACATCAATATGAGTTAGGCTGCTGGCTCCATAGTTCTCTATCCCCCCCCAAGCAGAGGCTAGGGCTCTGGTGATTAGTTTCTCTGTTTGTAGCCAAGCCTGTCGATTGGCTTTGGGCCTCTTTTGCTCCTGCGTGGTACAGGAGTGGCTTCCAGGAGGGGGGTTGGTAGGAGGGCCAGGCTGCATTGTGGCAGTGGAGTGGGTCTGGCTGGTGTTTTGGCCACCGATGCATAGGTCGGCTGGGGTTGGGTCTTTGGTGGAGCCGAAGCTGGGGGTGGTAGTGGCGCCGGTTGCTGCGGATGAGGCGGACTTGCTGGGCGTGGCAGTGGGCGAGGATGGTGATCATTGTGACTCGAGTCTGCAGTCGGTGGGGTCGTCGCGGTACTGGTCGGTGGCTGCGTAGGGGCTGGTTGCCGATCCTGTGTAGTGACGGGGGTTGGGGTGGTTGATCTGGTCGGTTGTCGAGTGACTGTGAACGGGTTGGGCGAGGTGGTGAAAGGATTAAATCGCCTGAGGTAGCGTCTGTTCCGTGTCGTGAGCCGTCCAGAGCCGTCGGTCCGTACTGCGTACTGGTGATATTGTAGTACTTCCACGACCGTGCCAGACTTGTCCCACTTCGTTGGGTGACGTCCAGTCTGATTTTGGATCATGACTGTGTCACCACAACGGAGTGGGGACAGACCTTGGGTGTGTTCGTCCCATCTGGCACGGCCGGTGACCTGGCGTCTGGACAGCGCACGTTCACGGAGGTCCAGTCTCGATGTGCAGTCCTGGTGCGGGCGGTAGGTGGCAGGGAGTCCAGGGAGGTCTCTGGTGGCCCTTCCAAAGAGGCATTGTGCCGGGGACATGCCAGTGTCGGAGCTTGGTCCGTTTCGGTACTGTAGAAGCGCCAAGTGAAAGTTGTCTGATAGGGTGCCGCCTGGGCCTGTGTTGCCGGCGATCAGCCTCTTGGTGGTCTTCACCGCTGTCTCAGCCCGGCAATTTGCGTGGGGGTTGTAGGCGGAGGACGTTCTATGGTGTACACTCCATGAGGATAGGAAGTCCCTGGTGGTGTGGGAGGCAAACTCTGGGCCGCCATCAGAGGTGATGCTCTCTGGAATGCCATAGGTGGCAAAAGTATCTCGTAGGACTTGGCAGAGGCCCTCTGCTCCGTTCGTGGATCTGGTGACGACCGGCCAGTTTGAGTACCGATCCACCAGCACGAGATACGCGAACCCTCCGTGGTGGAAGTAGTCCGCGCACATGTGCTGGAAGGGGTACTGAGGGTCGGCCGGTGTCGTTGATGGCATGGCAGGTTGGGACGGGGCGTTACTGTTGCAGGTGGCACAGTGTTGCCTGGTTGCAGTGATTTCCTTAGACATGCCTGGCCAGTAGAGTGATCTGTGCCCTTGCATACATGCTGGTTGTGCCTTGGTGGGCGGCATGGAGGGCGTCGAGGCATCTTTGGCGGAGTGCGAGTGGGATGATGATCCTTTCACCTTTCACGAGGACGCCGTCCACATTTGTGATTGTATCAAGGATGGGGAAGTATTCCCTAATGATGGCAGGCATGTGGTGCCTTGCCTCGGGTGGACCGTCTTCGATGACTTCGGATAGCAGTCGTAGTGCCGGGTCAGCTACTGTGGCGACTTGGAGGGTTTCCCATGTGATGGGTATGTGATGGACGGCGGCACACAGGGCAGTGGCGAGTTCGTCAGCGTCCTCTGATGTGGTGGAGAGCGACGCGACGTGGCATTTCGGGATGCCTGATGGGTTCATCCTGGATGTGTCCGAGTGGTTGTCATCTTGGAGGTAGAGCTTCGCTGGAAGGCGGTCGCCAGATGGGTGGCGGGACAGAGCGTCACTCGTGTGGTTCCGTATCCCAGGAATGTATATCATCTGGAACCTGTAAGGCAGTGTCTTTTCCTTCAGGTTTCTGAGGCGGGTGTTATGGATGTCCTCGAGTGAGCGATCCCCAAATATTTTGAGTAGTGGCTTGTGGTCCACTGCAATCTGGAGATCACTGCACCCGAGGACGAAGTGACGTGCTTTCTCGAGGGCGTCTGCCACTGCGAGGGCCTCCCCCTCGATGGGGGCGTACCTGGACTCAGCGGAGTGCGTGAACCTCGAGCCGACCAGCACCACTTTCCATCCCTCCTGGCAACAGAGGATCTCGCGGGATGGGCACTGGCAGTGTTTTTGAAACAGCCAGTACCCAATCCCGTCTTTGCTCCAATCTGTCGCCAGGCATGTGGGTCGACTCTTGTCGTAGATGGTAACTCCTTCAGCAATCTTTTGGCATATGGTGGTCTTGGAGAGGTCGAACGCGCGTTGTGTCTGCTCGTTCCATAGGAATGGGTTGGTGGGCTTCAAGAGGTCCCGGAACGGCTGCATTGTTGGGGCCATCGAGAAGGCGTACGCGACCTGGTTGACTAAGCCAAACCAGGCGCGTACGTCTGTGATGTTCTTGGGTGTAGGGAAGCCGGTGATGGCCTCCAGGTACTTCTGTGATGGTCTTACTTCAGATGGGGTGATGGTGAACCCGGCAAATTCCACCTCGTCCTGCGCAAAGTGGAACTTGCGCGGGTTCAGTGTTATCCCGTTCCGTGCACAGATATCTAACCATTCTGTGGCCGGGTGGTATGCTTCTTCGATAGACTCGCTCCAAATGAGGGCATCGTCGATACACTTCGTTTTTCGGCTAATGTGAGATATAATCGCATCGTACCGTGCCGTGTAGGCGTCCCCTGAGGCGATGTATCCCTGTGGGGCGGAGCAGTAGCGGTATCTTCCCCAGGGGGTAATAAAGGTGGTGAAATGCCGGTCTGCTGGTGAGAGGGCTACCGAGTGGTAGCCGTTCCAGGCGTCAAAGATGGTTTTCTTCGTGTTGCCTGGAACGGCTCTGGCCTGGTGGAAAGGGGAGGCGCAATGGTGTGTCTCTCTTGTGGCATGTTTGTTCAACTCCTGGAAGTTGATGGTCCGCCTCAGGGACCCGTCCTTTTTGGTGCATATCACCATGCGGTGGCACCAAGTGTCCGGGGTCCCTAAGGGGACCTTCTCCAAAATTCCAAGGCGGACGTCACGGTCCAATCCAGCCTTAACCTCATCCTGCCAGTGGATGGGGACGGTGATGGGGGTGTGGCATGGTTTGGGGACGGCGTTGGGGTCGATGCTCAATGAGAGCGGAGGTCCGGCCATCATAGGGAGGGGCTGATGCTCACAAATGTTGAATGAGCTCGACGCATACGTCTGTAGTAGGTGTTGCTCGAGACGTGCCCTGTTCTCCGGTGTGGCTGGGTAGGGAAGGCCTGTGGGGCGGGGCACGGGCGGTGATCTTGTAGGGCAAGAGCAAGGTCGTCTTGCCTGGTTGATCAGTGGGGTGTCATCGCTAGTCCGGGGTGGGTTGACTCCCGGTCGCCTCTCTGGGGGCATTGTAGCGGTACTTGGGGCTCTTGCAGCATCTCCATACGCCCTCTTTAAGGGTCTCTCTGCTGGTCGTGTCGGTTGAGTGGTCTGGGAGATCTGGGCAGCGTTGGGGCTGGGCCTGTTGTCTCGGGTGGACGGTGATTCGGACGGGAAGTCTCTTGGGATCATGTCCAGGTCGGCCAGGGTGGCCATGCTTAAGTATATCTGGGATGCCTCAGGACTGAAGTATACCATCTGGCGCGTTTCCTTGCCAGATGGGATTTTGAGACGCAGCAGAGCCGCCCCGAGGATGGGGAGGTTGTTTCCACTGGCTGACTTCATTGTCAGGTTGACAGGGATGAGGTCGTTTGGGCCAAGGTGCAGCTTGGACATGAGGTCCGGGCCGGCCAGGCAGCTCTGGCAGCCGGTGTCCGCGAGTGCCGTGGTGCGTATGTGTCTGGACTCTTGGGGCAGTGTGTGGCCATGGTTCCTGAAGTCCTCTGCGTGGGAGGAGACTAGGATGGCGATCACGGGTTGCGAGGGAGAGCGTTTTTGTATCCAGGATGAGGTGTCACTCTGCCATGTTTGGTGGGGCAGGGTGCCTTCTGACATTCCCTGAGCCATTTCGGAGAGGGCGGATTCATGTTCCGTTCGCTGCCAGCATACTGAGGCTGTGTGGTGCTGCCTGCCACATGATGTGCAGGTGCTGCCGAAAGCCGGGCAATGGATCCGACGGTAGGCAGTCTTCTCTTGCTCGCCATGCCCGCGTTGGCCGCAGTAGGTGCACGGTCCTGATGGTTGTGCTGCCTGGGGTCTGGGCTTCCGTTGTTGGCGAGGTGGAGTGTTGCCACGTCCCCTGGGTGGGGTGGGGAGTTCACGTTGAGATGGTGGGCGTTGTTGCCGCCTGTATTGTGACGTCACGGCATCAGCACCGTGGTCGTCAAGGGCATGTGCGTTGTTAGGGGTCGACATCGTCATGGCTGATTTCTTCCCCGCTGCTCTTACTTCAATGAAGCGGATGGTGTCCTCTACGCACATGTCCTGGTCAGGATGCTTGAGCAGATCTTCTTGGATCTCTGCATCCGCCAGGCCTATGCAGAGTTGGTCAGCCACCCGCTCCTCGCCCTGGTTCACCACTCCATCACAATCGGGGCACTTCTTCAAAAAGCGACATACCTCAGCTTGTCCCCGGAGGCGTGCAGCGAATGCTCGGATGGGTTCAGTACGGTCCTGTGTCATTCTTGATAAGGCTACGCGAGCCACCTTCGTGTTCTCGGCCGTCACTGCGAGGGATTTTATGGCTGCAAGTAAGTCCTTCTCTGTCATACCCTCAATTGGTAAGGGACCAACCGTATTTCTGGTGACATCGCGCCTGAGGTTAGAGTCGCAGCACTCTAGTAACTGTATGGTAAGGTCCTGACCTGTCAGTTGTACTGATGTAACGTATGATCGCCATCTCTGTAGAAAGTAGGTCCAGGCTTCCGTTGTTCCCCCTGATGTTAGTTCTGGACGCTTCACCGGAGCTGGTTTAGCTCTGGGGTTGGTCCGGTGGTTCATGGCGTGTGTGGTGAGGAGGACAGGTGCCAGGGCGGTGTCTGTTCCTTCTGGGATCGCCCAGTCGCATCCATCGAATGGGCAGGGGATAGCCATGATGGGTGGGTGGGAGTTAAATAGAATTCGCTCTTCCTTTTACTATCGAATTGTTGCTATCAGAGACTAGCTATCAGAGACTAGCTATCAGAGACTAGCTATCAGAGACTAGCAAAAAGACTTGTCCATGCATCGAAGGATAGCGCTGTACGCATTTGCCACTCAGACTGAACTGGATATAGAACGATGTTCATAGAATAGCAATGCATGGACAAGTGAGGAATGTGTAGAGAGCATGCGCTAGGTAAGGGGTCGTCAAGTTAGTAAGGGCGTGTATAGCATGAGAACACATCAATATGAGTTAGGCTGCTGGCTCCATAGTTCTCTAGTAATGTTCAATAGCTTCCACATCTCAGGGAAAATGCCTCCGTATGTATGTGACTTGTTCATCTCGTCCAGGATTTCTTGCATGCTAGGAGATACAGACTCTTCTTTACGTTCCATTATTGCCTTTTTCTCCACTAGCAAAGCCCGTCTAAATATCTTCCACTCTGAAAGAAGCTCATCACCATCAAGCAATGGAGGTGAGGTGTAAGTCGTCGCCGCATACTCAACCTCTCCATAGAACTCGGCAAGAATCTTGATTTGCTCGCTGCCATATGATGGTGAGGATGCTTCAGCGGGTAGTAGGGAGGGAATAGATATGGACATGGCAGTAACAATCTTCACGGCTTTATCAGTAAATCGACTCTTAATATTTAGAAGAAGGGATCGACGTATGGAATTGCAACTAGAGTTCGATTACTCGGCTGTGGTTGTGATAGAAGACCAATGGCTTCTTGCAGATCCATGTGTGCCGAGTGTTAATCGTGTTTTTCCTTCAACAGAGATATTTCAGACTCAACTGAACCCAACCACTCACTTCTTTCGTCCTTAAGATGCTCGAGTTGATCCGTCATGATTTTCAGAAGTACCGGTTACCTGCTCAAATCGAGTAGCTTTCTTTGCATCGAAACATTCATCCTTGCCAGGATATCCAGAACTTCTGACAGAAACACGATACTAGCAACGCCAGTGTAAGTAGCAAGGAGAGCACCAATACCGTATGCTTCAGCATCACCTGATGTCTCATACAGCATGACGATAAGGGCAGGAAGCTCTCAGTAAATAGCCCGTACACAGCGTTTGTGTGAGAGCTATCTGGTATCACTAGGCTTCACAATCTTGAGCTCAGGTAGCTTGAGGACAGACTGGACTGCTTTGAGAGATTCTGCTTTCTTGGGTGAGTAGAAGAAGAGCTTCCATATATTTCCCATAGTTCCAAACATCTTCTTGATCTCTGGAACACTGTTAGCAGCTTGCATGCTTGCTAGTTGAAGCCTATGACAGGCACAGTGGATGTAAAAGGAATGTGCAGCTAGAGTTTGCATCCTTTTTTGAACTCCATTGCAAAGTTGGCTGCTCCATCATAACCTTGGCCTATTAGTTTATGATAGTCCTCTTGGATTCAAGGAAAGGAGCTGATTGCATCTGAAATGGTAGCAGCATCTTGGGCACATATGTGGAGCACTGTACAATCCACCGACAACAGATGGACAGCTCTTCTGTAGTACTAATATCTACACACTCATCAGCTACACAGAGAAGTATAGGCTTGATTTTAAGCTCTCAATTAGCTTCCTATCTAGCCAGCTATTGATGGCCTCTAAAAGCATCACTGCTGAAAATTTGGATGTGTACTAAGCATTTTGTGGCCCCTCTTTGACATGTTGCTGGAGAAGTTCATCTCCATTTGCAATTTGCAACTGGACCAGGGGATCGAATGTGGTTGTAAGGGGCAGGCGATTTTTGGCAAAAAAATATATCGATCTCAAAAGCCTTTGCTCTCCTTTCTTCAGCCTCCTTAGCAGCTGCTGAACATTGCAGTTGTAGGACACTCTGCTCCTTTCCTTGTTCTGCATTCGAGCATGGATAACAGCATCTCTGTGCCATTTTGACTGGCTGTGTTCCTTGAGTTGTTCAGTAGCGCCTGAATTGCCCCGAGTGGTATGCACCCCTGGCAGTACACCCAAGGATATTTCTGCTTGTAGAGTTTCCTCTTCTGCGCTTTGGAACACACTGATCTACCTATTGATGCTTCGGAATTGGTGGAAGTCAAGGCATCACTAGTCGACGTAGTTGGGACTACATCTTCGTTGTCCTCAGAATCTCTACTAGACCCAGCACGCACTCGCTTTCTGTTAAAAAAAGTTCCTGAGGTCCATTTGTGTAGGTTTGTATTTCTCTGGGTCGTACTTAGTTGCAAAATGCTACTAGCTGAAGCATTAAATTTTGTTCTTTATATACAAAATTGTGAATAAATCTAGAATATTCTGTGTCACAGTTCAATCATGTGTTAATCTAGAATGTTCTGTCCATGTGCTATATATTATTCTGTGGTTAGCTTTCCTAATTGTAGTGTAGATATCTACACAATTAGGAAAGCTAACAACAGAATAATAGCACATGGACAGAACATTCTAGATTATGACACAATTGCATCTTGCCACAAAACTATTCTGTGGCAAGATGCAATTGTGTCATAATCTAGAATGTTCTGTCCATGTGCTAGTACTTTAACTATAGGCTCAAAATGTCTCAGAATCAATGAATTGGCCAAAAAATTCTGGGGGGGGGGGGGGGGGGTGCCCCCAGACCCCCCTACTTGGGGCTTGCTTGCGCACACCCATCACGTAAATGCCAAAAGTTTTGTGTTTCGCCCCCCCCCCCCCAAAGTGTAAATCCTGTATGAACCCCTGCCGGGTGACTATTCTTCAGAAGATCCCAGGGCTAGAGTTAGGGCTGGGCTAGTGCTGGGGCTAGGGCTACCACCACGACACGGAAATTGTGGAGAGGAGGGATGTGGATATTCTTCTTCCCATTGTTGCAGTCAGTGGGCACAATCATACAGCGATGAGTGGAGAGGATACAGGAACCTACAGCAAAGTCTGGGTGGACCTCACGGTGAACCATTCCCGCAATTTTGTAGATCCACAGATTGGCATTCACACCCGGACAATAGAATCATTATTTGAATAAACACAAGGCAACACATCAAGACTATGCGAGGTTGCAGGCTGCACCAATATCTTCAAGAATTTATGTGGCATGACAGATTCTCTCAGAATGCATTCCAGAGCCTGGGTGATCATATTGCTCTCCAATTCCTAATGTAGATCTACAGCATGTACTATACACATATTCAAATAAATACATAAAGTTAACTCATTGAACCGGTTTCTTCCATCTTTTGATGTTCTACATTGAAAAACGAGTAACACAAACGTCAATAGGCGCTAGCCATGTTTGGATGACTATTCTTCAGAAGGCGGGTGACTATTCTTCAGAAGGTCCCGGCTCGGGTGACTATACTTCAGAAGGTTCCGGCTATTCTTCAGAAGATTGGGTTCGGCCTGGGTGACTATTCTTCAGTTGATCCGAAGACCGCATAGCTATGGTGCAGGAGAAAGGAAATTTAGATGTTAGATGGTGAGAGGTCATGTGATGAGTTGGAGTTGATTGGATGAAATTTGGAGAAAAGTGAATATAAGTTAATTACTTTATAGAGTAAAAGGATCTTGGACTGAGCATCTCTGCTTGAGAGGGTAGGCAGTTGAAGAGTAGAGAGGAGGGAGGCATGATTAGAAGTCCACTGGGGACTGCAGAGTTTAAGCTGGATATCTGCTTTGGAGTTGCAAGGAAAGGTGGGAGGTACCCAAAGAAGCTGTAAATTAGATGAGGAAGAACTGAAATAGTGTAAAGTATGAGTAGATAAGTGGTGATAGAGGTCGTGATAACTATTATTTTATTTTCCTGGATTTGGTGCAAACTGTTTTCATGTTGCACCGAGTTGATGGAGGAAGGGGGTGGGAGAGGAGGATATTGTCTGCATAGAGAGCTAATGTAGAAGGAGAAAATGGGAGCTCAGTGATATTATGAATCAAGAGAAGAAGAGAACCTTGGGTTCCTGGGGATGTGGCATGGCAGGGAGAAGCACGAGAGTCTGTGATGATCACACTCTGTGAGCAACTGTAAGATAAGAGCCTGCAGAGTAAGCAAGAAGGAAAGTTGAGAGAGTGCAGGGTGTTTAGGAGAGGTTGATGTTGACCAGAGTGAAGTGCTTTTTTGATACTGCACATACAGAGACTAGTGGGCCCAGGCTAGCTAAGATTGAGTACACTAAGAAAGGCCACTTCATATGTGCTTATGTGATTTAATGTATTGTGCGGAAATGTACCAATGGGAATAGCTACAAAATGCTCTAATACTTAGCTTGGAGATGGGAAGGTAATCGTTGGGGGAGGATGAAGGAGGAGATGTGTTGGGGTTAGGAACAATCAGGGAATACTTCCGATCAGTGGGCAAAACACCATAGAGAGGAGGGAATTAAATATAAGAGAAAGGGGAGCAGATATGGAGTGAGCAGTTGATGGGCTGATATTAGGATAGGAACTGCAGGATGGTTGAGCTGAGGCATCTTGGCTGTTCAGAGGTGGCTCAAATCCGAGCATACTTCCCATCATTTACTTCTTCAGAAAATTTCTGCCATCCAATGTAGCAGCTTGGCAGCTGTGTTCGTACTCGGCGATATTTGCAGCCATATTAGACAAGATTTTGGAACAAGTAATGACCAATGACACACCCTTGGATCATGGTTTCATCAGCAAAGCTGCAAACACCCTCTCTTGATCTTCGTCAAAATCAGCCCACCCCATCGGGGAATAATTATTGCTTCTAGTGGACTGCCATCGGGCATCATTTGTATATGTGAAAGCTTTTGCAGAGTGAACGTGAGGCTCACATACGTTATAGTATTACATCATGCCATTCATATATTTTTTCAACTTTTTCACCCTTGTGCCAATTGTTGCTGTGAAATTTTCTCTGACTGGCCGCCAACCAGGGAAAAGATCTAGGCCTCCCTTGCCCCCCCCCCACACACACACACACACAACAACCACCACCAGAGGCTGTGCTATGTTCTAGTCAGTCTGCTGTTTAGACTAGTATGTCTATTTTTTATGGTGCAGGCTTTCAACACAAGTATGCTGTCCAAAATAATAATAATTAAAATTTTAATGTGAAGGGTCTAAAAGGTTTGAGAGCTGGGGTTAGAGAAAGGGTTTTCAAGATGGAGGTTGCAATGGGTAAAGGGTTGTTTGTATGTTGAGAAACAAGCAAGGCATAGAGTTGAACTTGGTCTGCGAGGGCTGAGAAAAATAAGAGGATTATCACTATTATTATCATCACTTTACAATACACCACCCTCCTCTCCTCATCGGGTCTGGTTATATGATAGAGCTGACTTCTGCCTTGCAAACAACTTAATTAACTCCGTTCCATGGGACTGCTTCCTCCCTTCCTCAGATACCCAAGCCTCCTGGATCATTTTTAAAGAGCTCTTCATTCGCATTATGCACAAGTCAGAACTAGTCTATTCTTCTCACCACTACCCCTCCTTGGATCTCCAGATCCCTTCTCTCATTAAATAAAATCTAGAAGGGCAATGTATTCTACTGCCAGGATGCAAGGCACCACTGAAACCTGGGCTGCTTATCGTAGATGTAGAAATAATTCTCTCTCCCCCCTCCGCTCTGTAAAATGCCGCTTCTTCCTCAACATTTCATCCTCTCCAAACTCCAGCTCCTTCTGGAGAGTCATTAAAAAAATGGGCAAAAATACATCCTCTATTCCCTACTCTCACTTACCAAAACCAATCTTACACGTCCTCCCAGTCTAAAGCTGAAACTCTCAACCACTTCTTCTCCACCTGTTTCAATAACTCTTCTGCCCCTCTTAGCGACCACCCACCCTCTCCTCCTCCCTTCCAGTGCCCACAAAATCTACTCTGCTCTCCCGACAAGATCACTAGCCTTCTCTCAAGCATACCTTCTGATAAATCTGCTGGCATGGACTCCATTTCTTCCACAATGCTCAAACACACTACTTTCTCTATATCCACTCCCCTTTCTCTCATCTTCAACTCCTCTCTCTCCACTGGTGTGCTACCCACTGACTGGAAACATTCCCTAGTTGTTCCTATTCCCAAGACATCTCCTGCATCATCCTCGCCTACTGACTACTGCCCCATCTCTCTTCTCTCTCTCATTAGCAAAGTCTTACTTAATCATGTCACTACGCAATTTTTTTAATCTAACAGACAATTTGGCTTCCACCCTGGATTCTCCACTGAAACTGCTCTTCTCTCTACAACACAATCTTGGCTCTCCTCTCTAGATAGTTAAATCCATATGTGCAGTATTCCTCGACGTATTTGACTCTGTTCCACACAATCTTCTTCTTAGTACCTTGTCATCTCTTAACATTCCCTCCCACCTTCTTTGTTGGCTCCGCTCTTACCTCACCACTCGCACACAAAGTGTTATCATCTTGGGCGCCTTTTCTTCTCCATGTCATGCATTTTCTGGAGTCCCCCAAGGATCTATTCTCGGTCTTCTTCTCTTTATCTTATACATTAATGGCATCAGCAAGCTTGCACTTTCACCCTCTTCTACACTAATCCTCTATGCAGACGATATCTATCGCACCCCTTTGATTCAACTTCCTCTTTGACTTAGTACGATCTAATTTCATCATGGCTATCTTCCCGCCTTCTAAAGTTTAACTCTAATAAAAGCAAATATATGATAATTTCACGCAAATCTTTGGCATCACTCACATCACTGCCTGCACTCGTCCTCAACAACACTCCACTTCAACTCGTCCCCTCATTTAAACACCTAGGTGTTACACTCACATCCAATCTCTCCTGGTCACTTCACATAAACAATGTACGTTCTAAGTCAAGAAAAGTATTAGGAGTAATTTACCGCAGCCTCTACCAACACCTTTCTACCCGCACGCTTGTCACACTTTACACTGCTCTGGTCCTCCCTCATCTTACCTACTGCTCCACTGTTTGGGAGACTTCTTCTCCTTCATGCAACTCCAAGTCTTTGGAACGTGTTCAACGTTTACTCTGCACACAAAACTGGTCTTCTGACTATTCCGGCCTCCTCTCCACCCTAATTTTTCAAACATGCATGACCAAGCCAAGCTCATCCTACTCTCTGTCTTCCTCCAGAATTCATCCAACCAGCCTTAATTCCTCTCAGAACCTCGCCATTACCACCCATCAGATGTCTTAATTCCGTTTTCTCGCACCTCTGCCATGCAATCTTCATTTGTTTCCACTGCCACAGCACTATGGAACTCTCTTCCACCATACATCAGATCCTCTTCCTCTCTTTTGTCATTTAAATGTTTAGTTAAGAAATTGTACCTAACCAAATCCTCACAGGGTCTTTAACTACTATACACACTTGAACTATCTTACAATTCATATATCTGCTACATGCACATTCACTTACTTATTTGTAAAACTCAGGATTAGCTTTTGCTATTGATATTGTATTTTCTTTTCATAAAAAAAAAATTGGAAGAAAAATAAAAATAAAAATAAAAAATAAAAAAATACACATGAAGAGGTGGCAGTAATATGAGGATGTAGCTTGTACTGATGGTCTACTAGAGTAGCCAATAATAGTTACAAGGGGCGGGAACACTAGAACAAACACGGACATTGAGTCATTGGTTTGCGAATACGATTTTGAGGGATATTTAATTTTTTAGACATGATCAACACACGGAGATCCATAGACGAGGGAGAAGAAATGCTGACTTTTGATTGCGTTAGATTGAGTGCAGAGTAAGTTTATGTGACCTCCCGATCTTGTACATGATGATAAGAGTTAATGATCTGTAGGAGTTTTTAAAGATTCAACTAGAAAAAATATGACAGTATCGGTGGCCGCGCGCATGCTCCAAAGATCAGCCAGTCCTCCAAGTTGGTACTAGCACTTTTGTGTGGCTGCTTGTACTGTTGTATGAAGAATATTACCCGAGCTGCTAGATCCACCACCTTGAAATGTTGCATGAAGGACCTGCAGTCATGTGATTGACCTTTGTTTGACCTTAGTACTGCATGCACGAGCAAAGAGCTGGGTATCTGGCCAGCTGTAAATATATAAATAGTGCCAATGTTTTTCCTCCTAGACA
The DNA here is from genome assembly GCA_028752905.1 of Cladorhizidae sp. MBARI D1340-BT2. NCBI lineage: Eukaryota > Metazoa > Porifera > Demospongiae > Poecilosclerida > Cladorhizidae > Cladorhizidae sp. MBARI D1340-BT2. The sequence continues at coordinate 1,919,340 of JAQNBH010000013.1, forward strand.
TGTGGATAGTTTGAGATGTCTCTGAAGAAAGAAGGAAATATCCTCCCTGATAATGAGGACCCTCCACAAAGAAAAACTTCCCCCCACAATGGCAAGCCCCCATCTAGTGGAAATTTTGGCCCTCGTCCTGAATGTTACACTCCAAGGGGGCTTTCTGGCATCCAGGACCCTGCTCTAGACTTTCTGTCCGAGACATTTGACCCCGTCAAGGTGCTGCAATGTTCCCTTGATGAGGTGTGCCTGCCCCACCCTTCTATACGAGCTTGTGACAACTTACAGGCTTATGCCTCAGGTAATCATTGCCATGACATGTACATGCAATGCATCATAAGGCATGCATGCAACATTGACTGTTCCTGAGTTGCCACGCATGTGATCTGATGGAAATATAGTAACTAGTGTAAAAATAATTATGGGGGCATGTCAAGTGACTGTACCGTGCTACATGTGCATGGATGCGTACATGTGCATGGATGCGTGATGTACGTACATGTGCATGGATGCGTGATGTATGTACATGTACATGTGCATGGATGCGTGATGTACGTACATGTACATGTGCATGGATGCGTGATGTACGTACATGTACATGTGCATGGATGTGTGATGTACGTACATGTACATGTATGTAGTATTGCGGGGAACCAAAAGATCCGTCCCCCCAGCCGCCAAGAAGAAGTCTCATAATGAAATGGGTGTGGCTAACAAAGAGGGTGCGGGTACAAAACTACCCACGAGGAAGAAGTTCAAGACTGTCCTGGACTTTATGGAACGTAAGTGGAGTGAAGGAGAAACCTAATCATGAGGACAAGCATGGCGGAAGTGATGACTCGTGCAAACCAGTTCTCTGAGCGTGATGAGAAAACTTGATTTTCCACTACTTATTTGATGACCTTGTGAACGACCCACTCAATACTCTCCATGTCACCCTGCCTCTACCCAGCGTGGTGTTGGTCCAGTGTGTGTCCCCATAGAGCTATTGTCAACCTGCTTCAACCTGCCTCCACCCAGTGTGGTGTTGGTCCAGTGTGTGTCCCCATAGAGCTATTGTCAACCTACTTCAACCTGCCTCTACCCAGCGTGGTGTTGGGTATGTCACCATAAGAGCTATTGTCAACCTACTCAACTTTCCTCCACCCAGTGTGGTGTTGGTCCAGTGTGTGTCACTATAGAACTATTGTCAACCTGCCTCCACCCAACGTGGTGTTGGTCCAGTGTGTGTCACCATAAGAGCTATCGTCAACCTGCCTCCACCCAGCGTGGTGTTGGTCCAGTGTGTGTCACCATAAGAGCTATTGTCAACCTACTTCAACTTTCCTCCACCCAGTGTGGTGTTGGTCCAGTGTGTGTCACTATAGAACTATTGTCAACCTGCCTCCACCCAGTGTGGTGTTGGTCCAGTGTGTGTCCCCATAGAGCTATTGTCAACCTACTTCAGCCTGCCTCCACCCAGTGTGGTGTTGGTCCAGTGTGTGTCCCCATAGAGCTATTGTCAACCTACTTCAACCTGCCTCAACCCAGTGTGTGTCCCCATAGAGCTATTGTCAACCTACTTCAACCTACCTCAACCCAGTGTGGTGTTGGTCCAGTGTGTGTGTCCTCATAGAGCTATTGTCAACCTACTCAACTTGCCTCCACTCAGTGTGGTATTGGTCCAGTATGTGTCCCCATACAGCTATTGTCGACCTGCCTCCTATCCACCCAGTGTGGTATTGGTCCAGTGTGTGTCCCCATAGAGCTATTGTCAACCTACTTCAACTTGCCTCCACCCAGTGTGGCGTTGGTCCAGTGTGTGTCCCCATACAGCTATTGTCGACCTGCCTCCTATCCACCCAGTGTGGTGTTGGTCCAGTGTGTGTCCCCATAGAACTATTGTTAACCTACTTCAACCTGCCTCCATCCAGGGTGGTGTTTGTCTGGTATAAGGGACAGGAGGTGATGTTTGGTAACTTCTGCAGGTCGCAGTGTTTCTGGTCCATTTTCAACGCTGCAGCGTTGCTGGGCAGGAAGGCAGAGAGTGCAGGTGCTGGTGAGGCACTGCTCGGGGATGAGGGGCGTGTGTGAAGGCTGTCTCATTGCCTTCGATCATCACATGAACCTTGTCCTATGCAATGTGACTGAGTGGTGCACGCCTTTCAGAACTGTGGCTAATGGTGGCATCACTCTCTCCAAGAACCAGCGAAGGAGAAGGAGGAAGATGGAATTAGCTGAAGGGAAAGAACCCACCAGGGACAAGCAGATGTCCGATGAAGAAACAAACATTACTGAAGAGATTGTTGTGGAAGGGAGAAGGGAGGAGGGTAGGTTGGAAGATGGAGGGCAGAGCAAGGAGGGAAGGAGGTGGGAGAGATGTCAGAATGTGAGGCAGCTGTTTATACGTGGCGACAATGTCATCCTCGTATCAAGTGCATCATAAATTTTATTTTGTGGATTAGCGCCAGTAAATGCTTGCACACTTGCACAATATATATGTATATATAGCCAAGATATCCACCCTCTGTGGTGGGAGGGGCTTTCAAGCTGGTCGTGTGGCATGCAGTGGCCATTAAACATATATAGTATACATATAGTGTACTAAACATATAGTATGCATATAGTATACTAAACATATAGTATGCATATAGTATACTAAACATATAGTATGCATATAGTATACTAAACATATAGTATGCATATAGTATACTAAACATATAGTATGCATATAGTATACTAAACATATAGTATACATATAGTGTACTAAACATATAGTATGCATATAGTATACTAAACATATAGTATGCATATAGTATACTAAACATATAGTATGCATATAGTATACTAAACATATAGTATACATATAGTATACTAAACATATAGTATACATATAGTATACTAAACATATAGTATACTAAACATATAGTATACTAAACATATAGTATGCATATAGTATACTAAACATATAGTATACATATAGTATACTAAACATAGTATACATATAGTATATAACATATAGTATACATATAGTATACTAAACATATAGTATGCATATAGTATACTAAACATATAGTATACATATAGTATACTAAACATATAGTATACATATAGTATACTAAACATATAGTATACTAAACATATAGTATACATATAGTATACTAAACATATAGTATACATATAGTATACTAAACATATAGTATACATATAGTATACTAAACATATAGTATACTAAACATAGTATACTAAACATATAGTATACATATAGTATACATATAGTATACTAAACATATAGTATACATATAGTATACTAAACATATAGTATACATATAGTATACATATAGTATACTAAACATATAGTATACATATAGTATACTAAACATATAGTATACATATAGTATACTAAACATATAGTATACATATAGTATACATTCGTTATGTTACTGAATTTTTTGGGGGCCAAAGTCATTGACCTCTAAACACACACGCACATGCATCAGCAGGTATTATGACCACTAGTCTTTTGTTCAATGTTGGGGGGGGGCTCAATGTTGGGGGAGGGGGGGTGGATATAAATTTTACATTGAGTAATTCCACCCAGGATCGAACTGGGGACCTTGAGTAGCAAAGCAAACGGACAAATGGATAAGCCCACAGGATTTCTCATTTATAAGATGTGCCACCTGCACTCTTGTTGCCGGAGCTGGTATAGGCACGGCCTCTAAACACATCCACACGTACATATACAGGCCTGTACTGGCCACTAGTCATTGTTAGTCATTGCTTGAAGCTATCCACAGAACAGAACTTCCCGATCGGTTGGGGAAAGGGAAGAAGATTAAAAAGTGATTGCCTACCTCCCCCCACCCCCCGAGGGATTGAACTGGGACTTGGGACTTTTGGGGGGAAAGAAAAAAAGAATAATCCATCCTGTATTGGAATAGGAACCTTGAGTATCACGTGCAGATATATATATATATATTATGTATACAGGCACCGTATTTCCCGAATATAAATCGAAGGCTTTTTTATACCAAATTTGACCCCAAATGTATTATATTAAAATGTATGGGATCGCATGCAAGTTAGTTGACCGCATTGTAAAGTTAGTTGACCACATTGCAAAGTTAGTTGACCGCATTGCAAGTTAGTTGACCACATTTCAAAGTTAGTTGACCACATTTAGTTGACCACATTGCACAGTTAGTTGACCGCATTGCAGTTAGTTGACCGCATTGCACAGTTAGTTGACCACATTGCACATTTAGTTGACCACATTGCACAGTTGACCACATTGCAAAGCTAGTTGACCGCATTGCACAATTAGTTGACCACGTTGCAGTTAGTTGACCACATTGCACCGCTAGTTGACCACATTGCAAAGTTGGTTGACCACATTGCAAGTTAGTTAACCACATTTCAAAGTTAGTTGACCACATTGCACAGTTAGTTGACCGCATTGCAGAGTTAGTTGACCACATTGCAGTTAGTTGACCGCATTGCACAGTTAGTTGACCACATTGCACATTTAGTTGACCACATTGCAGTTAGTTGACCACATTGCAAAGTTAGTTCACCACATTGCAAAGTTGGTTGACCACATTGCACAGTTAGTTGACCACATTGCACAGTTAGTTGACCACATTGCAAAGTTAGTTGACCGCATTGCAAAGTTAGTTGACCACATTGCACAGTTAGTTGACCTCATTGCAAAGTTAGTTGACCGCATTGCAAAGAGAAATTACACAACGAAGAGAAAAACGGAATATTTGGAGCAAACTGAAGCACAAGGATAATCACTCCCTCCATGAAGCACACTAGTAGGCTCACTCCCTCCATGAAGCATACTAGTAGGCTCACTCCCTCCATGAAGCACACTAGTAGGCTCACTCCCTCCATGAAGCACACTAGTTAGGCTCCCTCCCTCCATGAAGCACACTAGTTAGGCTCCCTCCCTCCATGAAGCACACTAGTTAGGCTCCCTCCCTCCATGAAGCACACTAGTAGGCTCACTCCCTCCATGAAGCACACTAGTAGGCTCACTCCCTCCATGAAGCACACTAGTAGGCTCACTCCCTCCATGAAGCACACTAGTAGGCTCACTCCCTCCATGAAGCACACTAGTAGGCTCACTCCCTCCATGAAGCACACTAGTAGGCTCACTCCCTCCATGAAGCACACTTAGAGCCTGTTGATGCCTCAGTGTTATTGGAATACACTATTAGTGCCTGTTGATACCTCAGTGTTGTTGACATACACTATTAGAGCCTGTTGATACCTCAGTGTTGATGACATACACTATTAGAGCCTGTTGATACCTCAGTGTTGTTGGCATACACTATTAGAGCCTGTTGATACCTCAGTGTTGTTGACATACACTATTAGTGCCTGTTGATACCTCAGTGTTGTTGACATACACTATTAGAGCCTGTTGATACCTCAGTGTTGTTGGCATACACTATAAGTGCCTGTTGATGCCTCAAGTGTTGTTGGCATACACAATCATTCCTTACAGAACTTGAGAAAGCAATTATGCGATGACGGTGGACGAGTGAAGGTGTGACTGATGGCCAAGTTAGCTACAGCAATTAGTGAAGCAGGGGAAGGAGTATGATTGGAAAATTTACGACATGGACAAAGGTAGTGGTGCTTGCACACATTGCCTGGGTCAAAGCAAGTAATGAAGTGATCAAAGAAAAATGTCAGCATGTTCTGCGCTACTGACTGGGAGAAGTCGAGAGAGAAGTCTACAGCCTTTGGTAGTCTATTATAATAGTAATGCTCTGCATGAGTTGAAGTAGAGCAAAAGTGGTTCAATATAGAGCTCGATAAGCATCTTGTGATGGTTGCAGAAAAAGAGATTATATCAAACTGATCTGTAGGTGATTTAATTGACTCATCACATCCGTGGAAGCGTATGTATGTTCATCAAACAACTCTTGTAGTTAGACTTGTAATCTTGAAGAACAAATTTTGTAGATACTCTCTGCACGGTTTCCAAGATGCCGATGTCTTTCGGCTCTCCATAAGAGAGAACAATACGTAAGATGAGATCATACAAGTGTTAGGTACAAGATTTTCTTAGCACCGACAGATGAAAAGGGTTTGCACAAGTCCTAGTATCCTATAGGCTCTGCTCAAAATGTGATAGTGGTAACTGCAAGGTATATAGGTCACTAGCAAGCACAGCTAAGTTCTTAGTCTGCACTGATATTAGCAGATATGTGCTGCACATGACTTTTGCTTGTGACTGGCATTTTGACACTGAAGCTAATATTCCACTGATCTGTCCAACTGCAATCAAGTCCTTGGGAATAATTATAGTGCTGTTTGAGACTTTGAGTAAGGTGAAGTGGCAAGTAGAGAGCCAGGGCACGTGATTTAAGTAGACTTGGGGCCAATGCCATCTGGCCCAGTGGCTTTTGATGACTCAAGAGAATAGAGAGCAATACAGTCTCCTCTGAGGTGGTGAAGGGTAGGACCATTAGCTGAGAGAGAGTGTCAGTAGGAGGGAGCTCAAAGTTACTGTGGGTAAACACCGAGTAGATGAACCGATTGAACATTTTGTCGTTTCGAAGTTGAAGTTGCAACCCTGTTGTCTAGGTAACGAGTCTCAGGACGTGGTTGTCTCTCATGTTGTAAATGTATTTGAAGATTTTTCCGTCATTGCCAGCAGAAAGCTCCGAGATGGTTATTTTCATAGAAACTTCAAGCAGTCTTGTTTGCATGGGCACTTCAGGGTTGGGCAGTTTCTATTGCGTACAAGAAGAAGCATGCTTCTTACACTTCCTCCGCAACTGGAGGCCATTTAACTGATGCTCAAGTTCAGAGATTATCCATTTTGGACACTAATTACATCGTAATCGTGCTTTTAGAATAAATATATTCATAGCATATCATTTCAGAAATGAATGTCCAAATTGACTCGAAATTGAGTGAGTTAAGGCAGAGACTGAAGTCTGGTCTAGCAGGACAAAGCACCAAAATAATCGTACAGCTTCATTTTTTTGCAGTTTATACTCGAGACATTCTAAGATGAAGGAGATCACAAAGTGGTCAGAAGAGATACGTTTAGATCAACCGAGAGATCTTGTATGAGGTCAGGAGAATCCGCCATGAGATCAAGTGTATTTCCCCTAAGATGAGTGTGAATGAATGAACTGTGAGTCGTGTTGTGTTGAAGATGACATCACTTGAATTTTGTGAAGCACCAGATGATGTAGACCAAATAAAGTTGCCCAGAAGCCTCAGTTATAGGAGCTAATAGACTTACTCAGGAAGTCCAGCAAAGATGGGATATAATCAGCATTTGTATTATCTGGAATATAAACAGTTGAGAATAACCGGATCCGATATTCTAACCAGTATGGATACTATCTGGACTAGGCAGCCTCTGACAGGAATAAATTCTTAACTAAAATACCACCACCCCTTGAGTCGTGGTCGACGTAAGACTCGGAGCAACATGAGTTGGGGAGCATTCAGACTACACAAGCGTTGATGACATCAGAAGACTACACAGCGTGTTATTGCCAAGTTACGCTACCTAACCCTAGCCCTAGTCCTAGCCCTAGTCCTAGTCCAACCCTAGCCCTAGCCCTTGATCGCTTGCCTAATCTAAATCTTGATTGGTCTCGAGTGGCTAGGACAGTGATCACATTATCCAACCCTGGTGGAATTGAGAAGACCTGAGTATTCCCTTTAGGCACTTGCCATTGCTATGAATAACGATGTTCAATTTCTCATCAATCTGGCAAGAGTTGACTTAGGAAGTTCCAGATTCTGGCACGGGACTGGAATGCTCTCCATCACCTGATGTAAGTGAAGCTGTTATGACACGGAGTTACAGATTCTGGCATGGGACTGGAATGCTCTCCATTACACGAGTGCTATATAAGTGAGCTGGACTGACAGACATGTAGGGGAGGAGGGGGAGTTGATTTCTATATTCTTTAATAGTTCTAATTCCCTTTTCAATTCAGGCACAGAAATTTCCAGAGTTGTGAGGTGACAATGTGGAGATAAGAAGGGGCTGGGGACTCGAGTGAAACTAGGCAAAGAAAAGCCAGCACAAAGATAATGGACCCTTTCTTCTTGGGCCTTTTGCTTTTTTGGCAGTTGCTTCGATGATTGTCTCCTCACAGATGGGGCAAGTGGCATTACTGTTCTTGGTCGCTGCAGTTGCGTAAGTGGAACTGCAGGAAGCACAGTTGTGCTTTAATCAGGAACATGTTCTTCCTCAAGTTTGCTCTGACATGGCCATTCAGATAAGAGAGGCGCATCACTTGAAAGGGTTGTAGGCTAAATCAAGTACTGGTTTGGTTGAAGATTTGTCTGTTGAGTTGTCACAAGACAGAAGTTCTGAGGGCTATAACTTCGTGGTCTGCATCTGCAGACTGATAATTGCTGACTGTTAAGCTTGTAATGCCACCCACCACATGCATAGCTCATGGTGACATAACTAACACTGTTTAGAGACTGGGCATGTGGTCTTGTGTTGTGAACAGCAAGCGTAAGATTGTTAGCAGTCGTAGAGCATTTGAGAACCGTAAGGAACCACTCGTGAATGCTCAAGTGCAGGGTGCAAAGTTGTTTGTTATAATTGTAAGTTTTTTAAAAAAATTATAAAAAATTTTTTTTATAATTTACAGCGCAAGATAAGAAAATGGGAGGCAAGGTGTGAAAGCCGCAGTAAGAAAGTGCTGATGGTCTTCCCTGTCTAGCCGCCATTAAGATGATAAAAAGTGAGAGAGAAAGAGAGCGACAAAGTTACAAGATATGATTGTAAGGGGACACACACAGAGGCTGCAGGGCAAACAAAGTGCAGGGTGCACGTGTGTGGTTTGAGACTAACGAGACCAACTATAGGCAACTTTATCTGCATCTCAGAGTGTTTATGGACAGAGTGAGGTCCATGATTGGGAGTGAGGTCCATGATTGGGAGAGAGTTCCATAGTCTTTATCAAAAATGGTTAAAGTAGAATTGTCTCAGGATATTGTTAGACGATCTTGTGAGAGCCAGTAAGGGTGCTGGACCTTGTGATGGATGAGGTAAATGACACATAATTCAAGCATTGGTAGGTTCCTTGATGTTTGAGATGAAGAGCATAATGTCATCAAAGCTCATACATCATTATGTTGAGAGAGCATAGTCTTGATCCACAAAGTCCTGAAGTAGCTGTGTACTTGGTAGTCCTTCACTGTAGTTGTTCTAACTTGGTGGCTGTATCTTTGATGAGCATCGGTCTCCATGACTGGGATCCATATAGTATTTGAGATGGGATCAAGGAGATGTCCAGCACTTTCCTGGTGGGAATTGGGCATGATTTGCTGAAGGTCACGCTCAACTTCCCATAGGCCTTGGATAGTATGAGCTGGTAGTGTTCTAACTTGTGAGGGCCATCCCTAGGTCCTTGTGAGGGTCGTCCCTACTAGGTCCTTGTGAGGGTCGTCCCTACTAGGTCCTTGTGAGAGTCATCCCTACTAGGTCCTTGTGAGGGTCATCCCTACTAGGTCCTTGTGAGGGTCATCCCTACTAGGGGGTCATCCCTACTAGGTCCTTGTGAGGGTCATCCCTACTAGGGGGTCATCCCTACTAGGTCCTTGTGAGGGTCATCCCTACTAGGTCCTTGTGAGGGTCATCCCTACTAGGTCCTTGTGAGGGTCATCCCCACTAGGTCCTTGTGAGGGTCATCCCTACTAGGTCCTTGTGAGGGTCATCCCTACTAGGTCCTTGTGAGGGTCGTCCCTACTAGGTCCTTGTGAGGGTCATCCCTACTAGGTCCTTGTGAGGGTCATCCCTACTAGGTCCTTGTGAGGGTCGTCCCTACTAGGTCCTTGTGAGGGTCATCCCTACTAGGTCCTTGTGAGGGTCATCCCTACTAGGTCCTTGTGAGGGTCGTCCCTACTAGGTCCTTGTGAGGGTCATCCCTACTAGGTCCTTGTGAGGGTCATCCCTACTAGGTCCTTGTGAGGGTCATCCCTACTAGGTCCTTGTGAGGGTCGTCCCTACTAGGTCCTTGTGAGAGTCATCCCTACTAGGTCCTTGTGAGGGTCGTCCCTACTAGGTCCTTGTGAGGGTCATCCCTACTAGGTCCTTGTGAGGGTCGTCCTACTGATCCAATTCCTGGAACTAAAGTGAACCCTACTAGGTCCTTGTGAGGGTCGTCCCTACTAGGTCCTTGTGAGGGTCATCCCTACTAGGTCCTTGTGAGGGTCGTCCCTACTAGGTCCTTGTGAGGGTCGTCCCTAATAGGTCCTTGTGAGGGTCATCCCTACTAGGTCCTTGTGAGGGTCATCCCTACTAGGTCCTTGTGAGGGTCATCCCTACTAGGTCCTTGTGAGGATCATGCCTACTAGGTCCTTGTGAGGGTCGTCCCTACTAGGTCCTTGTGAGGGTCGTCCCTACTAGGTCCTTGTGAGGGTCATCCCTACTTACTAGGTCCTTGTGAGGGTCGTCCCTACTAGGTCCTTGTGAGGGTCATCCCTACTAGGTCCTTGTGAGAGTCATCCCTACTAGGTCCTTTTGAGGGTCATCCCTACTAGGTCCTTGTGAGGGTCGTCCCTACTAGGTCCTTGTGAGGGTCGTCCCTACTAGGTCCTTGTGAGGGTCGTCCCTACTAGGTCCTTGTGAGGGTCGTCCCTACTAGGTCCTTGTGAGGGTCGTCCCTACTAGGTCCTTGTGAGAGTCGTCCCTACTAGGTCCTTGTGAGGGTCATCCCTACTAGGTCCTTGTGAGGGTCATCCCTACTAGGTCCTTGTGAGGGTCATCCCTACTAGGTCCTTGTGAGGGTCATCCCTACTAGGTCCTTGTGAGGGTCATCCCTACTAGGTCCTTGTGAGGGTCATCCCTACTAGGTCCTTGTGAGGGTCGTCCCTACTAGGTCCTTGTGAGTGTCATCCCTGCTAGGTCCTTGTGAGGGTCGTCCCCACTAGGTCCTTGTGAGGGTCATCCCTACTAGGTCCTTGTGAGAGTCATCCCCACTAGGTCCTTGTGAGGGTCATCCCTACTAGGGGGTCATCCCTACTAGGCCCTTGTGAGGGTCATCCCTACTAGGTCCTTGTGAGGGTCATCCCTACTAGGTCCTTGTGAGGGTCATCCCTACTAGGTCCTTGTGAGGGTCATCCCTACTAGGTCCTTGTGAGGGTCATCCCTACTAGGTCCTTGTGAGGGTCATCCCTACTAGGTCCTTGTGAGGGTCGTCCCTACTAGGTCCTTGTGAGAGTCATCCCTACTAGGTCCTTGTGAGGGTCGTCCCTACTAGGTCCTTGTGAGGGTCGTCCCTACTAGGTCCTTGTGAGGGTCATCCCTACTAGGTCCTTGTGAGGGTCATCCCTACTAGGTCCTTGTGAGGGTCATCCCTACTAGGGCCTTGTGAGGGTCGTCCTAGGTCCTTGTGGCTGTTGCTAGATATAAAAGTGCCACTCATCGGGTAGGAAATTTTCATTGGCTGCTGGCATATGAAATTGTACAAAGCTAATTTGTTGATGTTGAAGTTCATTTTCTTGGGCGTGGACCAGTTGTTGATGTGTTTCAGGTCTTCTTGTAGATTTTCAGTGTCTCCGGTTTCTCCAAAAATAAATTTGTAGCATTTTGTGTCATCCGCAAAGCTTGTGATGGGCAGAGGATGGTAAGTTATTCATGTACAGGATGAAAATAATTGGCTCTAAGAATAATTCCTTGTGGAACTCCCGTAATGGTCAAGTGAGGTACATTGGAATCCACTGAATCTACCTGAAAGGTAGTCCTAGAACTGTTGCCACTGAGTTTGTCTAGTAACTCTTGGTGAGGCACACTGTCGATGCTTGATGGCAGTCTAGATATATGGCAACTATCTGGTCACTCTTGCAGGTCTCAGATGATATCACGCAATAGTTGTTGGGTTGTGGATTTCCCCCTCAGGAACTGAATTGAGAAGGATTCTCAGGAACCTGAATTGAGAAGGATTTAGTGAGAGGAAATCGAAAATTTGATCATACAGTATTATTATGTCTTTTGAGTACTTTCGAGTACTTTCGATAAATGCAAACTAAATAATAAGTTGATGATGGACCTGTCTCCTGACTCGTGGGCTGGTGTGATTAGGTGAAGTGTGATTAGGTGAAGTTTCCAAGACTCAAGTCTAAAATAATTTAATCTTCAAAATGCTGAGTCCCTTGGGACCATCGCACCACACCACACCCCCAGTGCATATTAGTGACAGTAAATGAGGTGAGATGACCTGTACTGTAATCAACACTAGGACATGCATATCTGATAAACATTAAGTTAATGTCCTATGGTAAATGAGCTGTACTGCTTGGTTATGGTGGAGTGGGAGGAGGCCATAAATCAGTCCCTTTCTCCTCTGCCAACACTTCACTATGCACTGCAAAATGCACCCACACACTTCCACCATCACATGACTCACACCCTCCACCTCCTTCCCAAGCAACAATGCCACCCCTTCAGGGCCACCATCTCAAACTCCTCCAAACCATATTCCAGCTCCCTTAATTCCATCCAGCTCATTCATTAACACTTTCCGTTCTCTTCTAAATGCAGTACAAAAATTAATAATAAAATAAAAAGTAAGCTGACACGTTTTGACTAACTAGATGCTCTAGCCTTCATCAGCAATAATGGGATGCTAAGACCCGCGCGAGCTTGGCAGCTAGCTATTCACCACGTGTTACAAACAACATCCTGGCACATGCGTCCAGCACGTGCACTGATGTAGAATAAATAAATTTAAAAATAATGAATTAATCAACAACATCATTCATTGGTCACTATCATCTGCTGAGACTGGAACCTCATGATCTCTTCCGCTCAGTTGGAAAAAGACCGGATGGCAGGTGTCTGGGCAAGTACTGGTGTGGGACGCTACTTGTCCCGATACATTTGCACCTTCATACATTGACAGGGCTAAGCACACAGAGGAATTGAAGAAGCCTCAAGTATGCGCACCGCACACCTCGAGAGAAGTCATTCTTTTGCGATGGAAACATCTAGTGTGTTGGGGTCTGAGGCACGATCGTTTGTGAAGGAATTGGGGAGGAAGTGACATGCATCTACCAGAGATCTCAACTCCAGGAGATAACTCCTTCAATGTCTGTCTGTGGCGATACAGAGGGGGAATGCTGCAGCAGGTTTGGGTACCTGGGTCCATCCTCACCTCCTTGACTTTGTTGTTATTGTCATTATTGTTTTTAAATAAATTTTAGATTAAAGTAGTGTTTGTGTTATTAATTATATACATAAATAATATGTGTTGTGTTATTGTTATTATTATTATCACTTTACAATACATATAATATAGAAACATGAAAAATATGCATAATAATAGCAAAATCCCTCCTGGAGAGTGTCCTGGAGAGTGTCATGGCGAGAGCCCGTCTATTGGCAGTGTCCCCCAAGGAATCTGGTGCTTGGCTCCAAGCTCTCCCTATTTCCAGCATAGGTCTGAGAATGGACCATGCGAGATGCTGCAGGGCTTTGTGTTGCCCCCACACATGCCATCTGAGGTGGACCACCTGGCCACCCATGGACTCAGTTGTAAGATAAGCAAAGGGTGCCATTACTGTTTTGAGGCCATAGAACTCTGTGACCACACGCAGGCTGGAACCATTAGGTCTGAACTGCACAGTGGCAGGCAACTGGATTGGGCAACACACAGTCCTACTGATGCCACCAATCAGGCAAGTACACCACCCTAGGGCCTGGCTAGTCCTTCACACTCGTGGCTATTGATACTTTGGGGGCCATTGGGAAGAGGTCACTGGTCTTTTTGAAGAAGCTGGGCCACAGAGTGAGGCACTGTACTGGAGAGGCGGAGGTGAGAACATACCTTCTTGAGAATGTACCTTCTTGATAACATACCTTCTTATATAGCAGCTCTCTGTGGCTGTACAGAGATTGAATGCAGCATCTGCAGGGTCATTGGGGGGAGGAGTCAGGACTATATAGACTTGTTCGATAACTGATACAGTTCTTGTCCTGTTTTTATTATTATTAATTTTAAAAAAATGCAGGAGGATGTGGTGACGTATGAAGGGAAAGGTTTCGATGTTGTTATGATGGGGGCCTTCAATGCAAAGATTGGATTAGGAGTGGAGGACAACCCAAACAGACAACCCAAACAGTAATGGAGGGAGGTTGTTGGAGTTGGTTAGAGTTGGAGGTGTAGGGAACGAGTTGCTGTGAGGGCAGGTGGACATGGGAAAGAGAAAGTCGGTCATAGACTATAAAAATGTTGTTTAGTGAGGTCGTGGATGTAGCTAGGGTGGCAATTGAAGACTCGGACAAGCTGGATGTGGGGTCGGACCATAACATTATTTGGGGAGGAATCCTGTAGGGTAGGAGAGAGGACCAAGTGAGTAGAGAGCGACTTAAATGGAGAGTTGCTAGACTGGGAGGAGTATCGGGAGGCAGAAATGTTCATGGGGTGGGAAGAGGAGGTGAGAGAGCTCGAACAAGAGTTGGGAACATAGTTGAAGAGGTGTGGGGTAGGTGGAAGGAGAAAGTTTTGGGCTGCATCGGAGAAAGGAATTGGAAGGAAGAAGATTACAGACAGGTCAGAGGGATGGTGGTCAGAGGATGCAGAGAGGTTAATAAAAAGACTATTAGGAAAGAGAAGAAGGAATTGAGGAAGAGAACTATAAAGAAGATTAGAGAGCAGGTGGGACTAGTTGTAAGCTGTTTTGGAATGATTTGAGAGCAAAGAGGAAGGAGAGAAGGATAAAAGGAGTGAAAGATGATGAGGGAAGATGAGGTGTTGGCAAAACACTGGGAAGAGCTGGGGAGGAAAAAAGAGGATGCCACAGTACCAGAATTAAGCTAGGAAAAGTGAGTGGGCATGAGTTGGGTATTTGTGAAGAAGTAAGTTGGGAAGAACTAGCAGAGGTAATGAAGAGGAAAGGCACCAGGCCCTGATGGAATGTTGAATGAGATGATGTATGAAGGTTGGTGGAGGTGATGAATGTGGTAATGAGGGTTGAATGCTGCCCAGTGGACTGGAAGAGGAGTTTGCTAGTACCTCTCCACAAGATGGCGATGAGGATGAAATAGGGAATTATAAGGGAATTGTATTATGTTGTAGTGATGTGGTGAAGGTGTTTACAAGAGTGTTGGTAAGGAGGTTGAGAGGGTTCGCTGAGGATATGATTTTGATGGCAGCACAAGGAGGATTCAGGAGCCGGAAGAGATGTTGGCCAGTGGTTGGTGTTAAGAGGAGTTTGTGAAGTGAGGAAGAGCGAGAAGAAAGCTTCATATCTGGCTTTCCTGGACATAAGTAAGGCATCTGACAGTGTGTGGAGGGAGGGACTGTGGCAGAAGTTGAGGCAGTATGGAGTTGAGGAGAAACTTGAGGACATGTGTAGGATTGTATAGTGGGGTGGAGACGACGGTGATATTGAATGGAAGGAGGTCAAGGTGGTTCACTGTGGAGAAAAGACTTAGGCAGGGATGTCCTTTGTCTCCACTTCTCTTCAATGTTTATTTGATGGGAATGGCAGAGGAGTTGGAGAGAGCTGAGCTAGGAGTCAAAGTGGGAAGGCTGTTGGTGTGGGGCACTTATATATGCAGATGATGTTGTTCTGGTGGGCTCAGGGGTGGAACTGCAAGCTATGTTGGATGTGGTACAGGTGTATGTGTTAAGGTGGAAGATGAAGTTCAATAGAGGAAGCTAAGGGGTAATGTTCAGTTAGAGAAGATGGCAAAGAAGGCAGAAGAGTGGGTTGGAAAGGTGACATGGATGAGTCGAGTGAATGGGAAGGTGGAAGTAGACAGAGGAAGAATGGTGTGGGAGCTTCTAGTGAGACCTAGTTTGGAGTATGCAGCCAAAGTGTGGTGGACAGGAGGACGGAATGCTTGCAAGAAGTTGGAGTCAGCACAGATGAGAGTGGGTAGGAGACTGTTGGGGGCAAGTAACACAGTAGCAGGAGTGGCAGTACAGGGAGATATGGGGTGGAGGAAGCTAGAAGAGAGGAAGGAAGAGATGAAGGTTTTGTTTGATAAGAGATTAGAGATGTTGGAACAGAGCAGATTGGTAAAAGTTGTTGTAAATAAACTAAGAGAGGATGGAGGAATTGGATGGTGGGAAGAATATGAGATCTTGAGAAAGTACGAGATAAACAACGAGGTTGGGTCAGTGTGCAAGTGGAAGGGGAAAATGAAGGTGAGAAATGAGAAGGACTAGGAGGAGGAAGTAAACGGAAAGAGTATGTTGAAGTTTTATAAATTGGCAAAGAATGGTGCAGGGGTGGAGAGGTATGTGAGGTCCATGCATGGTCATGAAGGTGTGCAGTTGCAATTTAGACTGAGGACAACATCAGCTGGGTTGTTAGGATAAGAAGAGATGTGGGATAGTTAGGGATGAGAGGTGTAATAGTGGAGCAGGGGAAGATGTGGAACATTTCTTGGTGATGTGCGGGGTATTTGAGAGGGATCGGCTGATACTGGTGGATGAGGTGCACAGAATTGTAAGTGATGCAGTGATGGAGAAGGTGGGTGAGTGTGTTATGTATTGGGTAGGGAAGTGGTGGCAGAGGAGAAAGGAACTGTTGTATGGTGAGCTGAGGAATGATCTTTGGTCCCCTCCCCTCCTTGAGCTGCGGGACACTCATAACTTAGTATTGTGGTTATTATTATTAATTAAGTACTGTTGATTTTTCTTAGTGTTAGTTACTGTTACATAGTCTCACACTGTGCTGTAGTATATGTGGTGGGCTCAGCAGTATCAGATTAAATCAGAAATTTTTAATTTTATAGTATAATAATAATAACAACAACAACAATAATACAACAACAATAATATAAGAAATTATATATATTATTTAATATATATATATATATATATATTATATTGTTTTGGTGTATAGCAAAATAAAATTTAAAAAAGGGTGGAGCCAAATGTGCAAGCTTTCATAAGATGCCGTCCATGAGTGCTCTTGTGGCACCTTTTCAGTTGGTTTCAGGGCTCGTCTTGGAGTTGAATCTATCGCCATGCTGCTCGTATTTTCCTGCATAATTAACAGCCAGGCCATATCTTCTTGAATGTTGATTTTTGCAATGCATTTAACTCAATACGATGTTATCTGCCGTGAAGAGATAGCCCTTGATTTGCTCCCTTATGTCCATCATCTTATGGTGTTCCATCAACCCTTATTTTTGGAAATGCAACAATTCAGTCATCTGAGGGAGTTCAACAAGTCATCCCTTGGTTGTTTGCCTCAATCTTCACAAGATCACACTCGAAAGGTTGGTATCCAAATCTCATGCATTTTATTTGATGAGGCACTTTAGGGGGTAGTACGGATGATGTAGTCAGTTATCTTACAGTGGAGAGTGTGGCTGGGGGGGGATTGGAGCTCAACCGTGAGAAGTGTGTGCTAATCTGTCCCCGGTGATTTTAGGGAAGTCTCTCTGTGCAGCTCCAAGACTTTGTGTGGTCAATCCAGAGGTTGCCCCTCTCTTAGGTTCTCCTATTGGTGGTGGTATGGAGGGGATTGAGATGCTGATTGATGCAAAGATTGACTTTATGGGAAGCACACTTCGACACCTCCATGCTCGTGATGCTTTCAGTCTACTTGGTCATGCATTTGCAATCCCCAAGTTACTGTACTCTTTGCCATCTTCTCCCTGTTTTTCTTCGTCAAAGCCTCAAGATTTTGACTCCATTCAGTGTTCCATCCTGAATGAGATGACCCACCAACATTCTCCTCAACACAAAAGATCAGACTTGATCTCAGGCATCACTTCGGGTGAAATTTGGTGGATCAGTGCTGTAATGCTTGCACCTTCCGCCTTTTTGGTGTCAGCTTCCGATGCTCATTCACCAGATTAGGTGATATTTGAGCTGCCCTGCATTTGATGATGTGGAGTCAAGGTCATAGCTGTGAGCTACCATGTGTTTCCAGGTCCTCCCAGCAGAAAGCCTAGGAGGGTTCGACATTCAGGCCTCTTTTGATTCCCTCCTGAACTCGGCTGTGGCTCCTGTATGTATTCAGGCTGCAGCTAGGGAGGAGTCAGGGGCTTGGATCCATGCCCTCCCCATGTCATCTTTAGGCCTGCAAATGGGTGATGATGTGATCAGGGTGGCTACTGGTTTGTGTTTGGGTGTTCCTCTCTGTCATCCCCACAGTTGTCTGCAGTGTGGATCCCAGGGGAATAGTTTGCCACTCCATGGTCTCTGTTGTCGGAAGAGTCGAGTCGTTTTTCGAGGCATGCAGTTATTATGACGTTCACCGATCCATTGCTTCAATCAATATTCCCTCTCACCAGGTTCAGGTGTTTCTTGCTCGGATGGCGAGTGGTCTGATGGGGCTTCCATCTTCCCCTGGAAGAATGGTCATATTCCTGTGTGGGATGCTAACCTTGTGTGGACACCGGCGCCCCTTCCCATGCCAACCTACTGTCTGAAGGTCTTGGTCTGGTGGTGAGTCCTTGAAGAAGGGAAAAGATGTGAATATTGCTGCTGCCCATTTTGTTTGTCCCCAACCACTGGAGTGTTGGGAGTGGAAGGCATCTCTGTGTTCCTAGGAGTGGAGGCATCTCTGTGTTCCTTCAGGAGTGGAGGCATCTCTGTGTTCCTTCAGGAGTGGAGGCATTTCTGTGTTCCTTCAGGAGTGGAGGCATCTCTGTGTTCCTTCAGGAGTGGAGGCATCTCTGTGTTCCTTCAGGAGTGGAGGCATCTCTGTGTTCCTTCAGGAGTGGAGGCATTTCTGTGTTCCTTCAGGAGTGGAGGCATCTCTGTGTTCCTTCAGGAGTGGAGGCATCTCTGTGTTCCTTCAGGAGTGGAGGCATCTCTGTGTTCCTTCAGGAGTGGAGGCATCTCTGTGTTCCTTCAGGAGTGGGGGCTTCTCTGTGTTCCTTCAGGAGTGGAGGCATCTCTGTGTTCCTTCAGGAGTGGAGGCATCTCTGTGTTCTTTCAGGAGTGGAGGCATCTCTGTGTTCCTTCAGGAGTGGAGGCATCTCTGTGTTCCTTCAGGAGTGGAGGCATTTCTGTGTTCCTTCAGGAGTGGAGGCATCTCTGTGTTCCTTCAGGAGTGGAGGCATCTCTGTGTTCCTTCAGGAGTGGAGGCATCTCTGTGTTCCTTCAGGAGTGGAGGCATCTCTGTGTTCCTTCAGGAGTGGAGGCATCTCTGTGTTCCTTCAGGAGTGGAGGCATCTCTGTGTTCCTTCAGGAGTGGAGGCATCTCTGTGTTCCTTCAGGAGTGGAGGCATCTCTGTGTTCCTTCAGGAGTGGAGGCATCTCTGTGTTCCTTCAGGAGTGGAGGCATCTCTGTGTTCCTTCAGGAGTGGAGGCATCTCTGTGTTCCTTCAGGAGTGGAGGCATCTCTGTGTTCCTTCAGGAGTGGAGACATCTCTGTGTTCCTTCAGGAGTGGAGGCATCTCTGTGTTCCTTCAGGAGTGGAGGCATCTCTGTGTTCCTTCTGGAGCTGGGAGGCTGTCTCAAGGGAAAATTCGACGAACCAGACCTAACACTATAATAAAAAAATTGTAGCAAAATCATGTCCTACAGATTCACATTGCATCATCATTATAACTACACGAGTTCTCTCTCATGCCCTCATGCATGTACCTCCCCTTTCTCCATGCCCTCATGCATGTACCTCTCCTTTCTCCATGCCCTCATGCATGTACCTCCCCTTTCTCCATGCCCTCATGCATGTGCCTCCCCTTTCTCCATGCCCTCATGCATGTACTTCCCCTTTCTCCATGCCGTCATGCATGTACTTCCCCTTTCTCCATGCCCTCATGCATGTACCTCCTCTTTCTTCATGCCCTCGTGCATGTGCCTCACCTTTCTCCATGCCCTCATCCATGTGCCCCCCTTTCTCCATGCATGTACCTCCCCTTTCTCTATGCCCTCATGCATGTACCTCCTCTTTCTTCATGCCCTCATGCATGTACCTCCCCTTTCTCCATGCCCTCATGCATGTACCTCTCCTTTCTCCATGCCCTCATGCATGTACCTCCCCTTTCTTCATGCCCTCATGCATGTACCTCCCCTTTCTCCATGCCCTCATGCATGTACCTCCCCTTTCTCCATGCCCTCATGCATGTACCTCCCCTTTCTCCATGCCCTCATGCATGTACCTCCCCTTTCTCCATGCCCTCATGCATGTACCTCCCCTTTCTCCATGCCCTCATGCATGTAC
This sequence comes from Cladorhizidae sp. MBARI D1340-BT2, assembly GCA_028752905.1. NCBI lineage: Eukaryota > Metazoa > Porifera > Demospongiae > Poecilosclerida > Cladorhizidae > Cladorhizidae sp. MBARI D1340-BT2. The sequence goes on from JAQNBH010000013.1 coordinate 1,939,452, forward strand.
CTCCCCTTTCTCCATGCCCTCATGTATGTGCCTCCCCTTTCTCCTCTGAAGTATTATATATTAGGACTATTAGACAAAACTTGTGTTCATATTTTTCACCTCTCACACAAACATTCTTCTCATCTTCTTCTAGTGCAGAGTCATTATTGTTTCCAACATGACAAAGCCAAACTGAGCACTCATGGCTAACTACTGGGTCAGCGCAGTGTGCACCGAGGCCTGCCTGTTATTCTAGGAGGATTCCCTGTGGAATTTGTACTCACCACAATCTACAATCTTAGTACATATTCCTGTTAAGATTCAGATGCATCTTCATACCTGTTGGGGTTACTGCGTATTGAACCATGTCAGCTTTTTTATAAGCATAATTCTGTATAAGCAATGCCATTCTCACTAGCTTGGGACGAAAAGCAGCCGAGATATTCTCAATATTGACAGTCACGATCATTCCAGTTTATATTAGCAAACATATCCATAGCTCGAGTTAATCTCATTAACCAGATGCAAGCGAGCTCATTAGCTAGAGTGTCTGTGTTGATGAATAGATGGAATGCTCAATGAGATGACGATGTATGGAGGAGGGAGGGAGGTAGAATTGGTGGATTTGCTGAACATGGTGCCGAGGAGGGAGTGCTGTCCGGAGGATTGGATGAGGAGTTTGTTGGTACCACTCTACAAAGATGGTAATGCAGAAGTGATTGGGAACTATAGAGGGATATCATTGGAGAGTTGTATAGAGAAGGTCTTTACTACGTTAATGGCAGAGAGGTTAGGGAAGTTTTGTGAGAAACAAATTTTCACGGAGGCACAGGGAGGTATCAGAAGGAGAGGAGATGTGCAGACCAGTTGTTTGCCTATTAAGGGGTATAATTATGTGAGATTCGGAAATGGGAGAAGGGATCGTCATACCTAGCTTTTCTAGACATCAGTAAGGCTTATGACAATGTGTGGAGGGATGGTTTGTGGTATACAATGAGACAAGCAGGAGTGGAGGAGAAATTTGTTTGAGTGTGTGTCTACAATGGGGTGGAAGTTAGGATAGTATCTGTCGAGGTGGTTTGGGATAGAGAGGGGACTTAGGCAGGTGCGTCCTTTGTCACCAACATTATTCAACATGTATGTGTCGGGAATGGAGGATGAACTAGAGGGAGTGAGCTGGGATGGAAGGTGGATGGTACATGGTGTGGTGCATTCCTCTATACTGATGATATTGTGCTTTTGGCGGGCACAGGAGTGGAGTTGCAAGAGATGTTGGATATGGTGCAGAACTATGCAATAAGATGGAAGTTGAAGTTTAATGAGAAGAGTTAACGTAAAAGTCAATTGGGAAAGGGAGAATCGTGTGAAGTGGAATATTGATGGAGAGGAGCTGGAATTAGTGGAAGCATTCAGATACCTGGGGGTGCAGTTTGATGGAGGGAATGTACACTTGGAAAAAATGCAGAGGAATGGATTGGAAAGGCGGTGAGTGTGGATGAATAAAGTGAACGGGAAAACAGAAGTGGATAGAGGTAGGATGGGGTGGGAGCTGTTGGCTAGGCCAAGCCTGGAACTTGCTGCTGAAGTGTGGCTGACAGGAGGACAGACTGCTTGTAGGAAGTTAGGTTGAGAGTGGGAAGAAACCTATTAGGGGCTAGCAACATGGTGGCAGGAGTGGCAGTTGCTGGGGGACTTGGTATGGAGGAAGTTGGCAGAGAGGAAGGAGGAGAAAAAATCCTCTATGGTAGGAGGCTTGCACAGGTGGAGGAGAGTAGACTGATAGATATTGTGGCAGACAAGCTAAGAGTAGATGGAGGGATAGGATGGTGGGAAGAATATATACTGTTGAGGTGGAAATATGATCTGAATGCTGAGCTAGGGTCAGTGAGGCAATGGAAGGTGAAGATGAAGAAGAGAAATGTGTGCGATTGGAGGATGTCGAGATGAGCAGTTTGAAGTGGTATAGGTTGGCAAAAGGTGATAGAGCAGAAAGGTATACAAGGTCATTACAGGGATATGAGGGAGTGAGGTTGATGTTTAGGTTGAGGACAGGGTCAGCAGGTCTATTGCAGGACAAGAAGCGATGTAGGCTGTGTAGTGATGATAGATGCATGTTGTGTGACAGGAAGGAAGTGGAAGATGTGGGGCACTTTCTATTAAACTGATGAATTTGGAAGGGAACAGAAAATGTCAATGAATGAGCTGATGGAACTGAGAGAGCTGGAATATGATTGGAGGAGTTTGAGATGGTGGGTACTGAGGGGAAGGTGGCATTGTTGCTTGGGAAGGAGGTGGAGGGTGCGAGTCATGTGATGGTGGGGTAGTGCGTGGGGTGTATTTTGATGTGCATAGTGAAGTGTTGGCAGAAGAGGAATGGACTGATTTATGGCCTCCTCCCACTCCACCATAACCAAGCAGTTCAGCTCATTTACCATACAACATTAACTTAATGTTTATCAGGTATCTATGTCGGCTTTATTACAGTACAGGTCATCTTGCCTCAATCACTCTCATTTATTTTGTACTGCCTGCGCTGCACATGTGCCAAGGGGCCCAGCATTTTGAAGATTAAATATCTTAGCAGCTCGAAGGACCTCGGCTCTCACCAGTCGACTTCTATCACATATACCACAGCAAAAATCATGGAAGAGCCACTGTTGAAATTTCTGGGGGGGGGGGGGGGGGGATCCTATGGCGCCTCTACCTCTGAATGAAAACCTGGTGTAGGGAAGCTGGCTACATCTCAGCAGCCTAAAATGTCTTTGAATGTAATTCTGATATGCAACCAGGACAGAGGTCTATAATGATGTCATTCCTGTGACCTCGCTCATGGTGATAGGGTGGGTGGGGCTGTGGGATGGGCAGAGGAGCTCGTGTCCTTTATGGAACGAATTATGTGCATAAAAAAAAATTTATCATGTAATTATGTCATCATGTGTAATTATGTCATCATGTTAAGAGTGCATTAAAATATATATTTATATATGTGATCTGCACAGGAACTTCACAAGCTGCCAGCTCCCTCGGGCTGCTGGTGTGGAGATCAATGGCTCTGTATTCACGTGTGTCTGTTTGTTAGCATGGCAAAGTCTCAAAGGCTAAGGTTGAGTAGTCCTTGGGGAACAAGCCGGCAAGGCCCACCTTAGTCGAGGCCCCGGCATCCAACAACTCCCCGTACCACCACATTTCAGAGTCCAGGGGTCTGCTGACATACACTAAGTCCCCTCGCTTCAACCTCAATTCGTCTCCCTCCATGGCCTCAAAGTTCCACTGCGATACGTACACCCTCTCCAGGACTATCTCATTGCTGTTGTCATTGAGGTACACCTTGTTGGTGTCCATTTCAGGCTCCAAGTGGGATGGAGGGGGCGTGGCAGGCTTGAAGGATGGCACTGCTTGAGGGAGTGGATGGGTAAATACCTCTGAGGGGGCCCCGGGGGGAGGTAAGATGGGTGGTGGGGGAGGTAAGATGGGTGGTGGAGGAGGTGCTTCTTTGACCTCGGCTCCTTGATCCACGAGTTGTGCTGGAATGATAGAAACATACTCCTCTGAGGACTCCAGCTCAGCCGACCTCTTGTCCTCAATACACATGTCGATGTACTCGTCATCCGAGATCTCTGCCTCCTCCTCAAACATTTCTCTTCCGTCCTCCGGCTCAGCCATGGCTTCATACAGTTCCCCCCCCTCCTCCCCCCCCCTCCTCCTCCTCTTCCTCCTCCTCTTCCTCCTCCTTGCCATCCTCACCCTCGCTGCGTGCTCGTCTTGCTCCCCGGGGTACCATGGGAGGAGAGACGGCAGCGGCATGAGAAGGCATGCGGGGAAGAGTGACCGAACTAGCCTGGCGGTACGCAGAAGGAGAAAGGAGACTATCGACTAGAGCAGGCTTCTCCGTATTCTTGATACAGCCCACCCACTTGTCTCTGTGCTCGGCAGTTGAAGAACGAAAGTAATAATCTTTGTTTTTGCCGGTGCAGCTATCCTCCTGCGTCAGTTTAAAGCCAAACTGCTTCTTCTTTTCATTGGTGATGTTCGGTGCAGTGCTGACCTTGAAGGAGAGTACTACAATGCAATTGTTGAAGGTCCGGCTGCTCTCCTTCTCGTAGAAGTACATCAGCCCTCCAGACAGCACGCAATAACGCTTCTGCCACGACTTGCGGTTCTTGCCCCCCAGTTTTTCCAGGGGGCCTTTGATTTTCACATGGCTCAGAGCGCTCACTTTTATTGCTCCCCCCTTGGGTGGAGTAGTGTAGACGGTGCCCCAGTCCATGGACACGTCTGCCATGCCCACCTGCTGCTGAGCTGTTGCTATTGTTTCTGCATACTCCACCTCCTCCAGTAACTTCTCCTGCTGGGGGCTCTCCGAGTGTCCTGGTAGAGGAGAGCTGGTGCTGGGTTTGTTGTTGGGTCTGGAGTTGATAGGGTCTTCATAGTTCTCCACTGATGAATTCACTACATAGGTAATGATTAAGATTACAAGATTACATGTCAATATCACCCTTGTAAATCACCATCCAAACATTACAACACTCTAGTATAACAACAATATCATCACCTAGCCTAGTATACCCCACCACCTAGCCTAGTACACTATCACCTAGCCTAGTATACCATCACCTAGCCTAGTATATCACCACCTAGCCTAGTATACCATCACCTAGCCTAGTATACCACCACCTAGCCTAGAATACCACCACCTAACCTAGTATACCATCATCTAGCCCAGTATACCACCACCTAGCCTAGTATACCACCACCTAGCCTAGTATATCACTACCTAGCCTAGTATACCATCACCTAGCCTAGTATACCACCACCTAGCCTAGAATACCACCACCTAACCTAGTATACCATCACCTAGCCCAGTATACCATCACCTAGCCTAGTATACCACCACCTAGACTAGTATACCACCACATACCATCACCTAGCCTAGTATACCACCACCTAGCCTAGTATATCACCACCTAGCCTAGTATATCACCACCTAGCCTCCACCACCTAGCCTAGTATACCACCACCTAGCCTAGTATATCACCACCTAGCCTAGTATACCACCACCTAGCCTAGTATACCACCACCTAGCCTAGTATACCACCACTTAATTACCAAGTCAGCACAGTGACTATCATGCCAATAGAGACTTACACTCGATGAACTCTAGTTGACATAATAACATTAAAATCACTTTCTCAGTTATCAACTTCAAATTGTATTCGCTGAGTGAATACAATTTGGAGTTGATTATTGAGAAGGTGATTTTAAGATACTTACGAACGTCATGTTATCTTTAGTCATGAAGACACACAAAAGCATTTGTAATTTTATCTCCATGTCTATCCTGCCAAAACCTGGACCAGAGAAGTGAAGTTTACCTTTCCACACAGCAAGGTGGTGCTCCACCCACACAGCAAGGTGCTCCACCCACACAGCAAGGTGCTCCACCCACACAGCAAGGTGCTCCACCCACACAGCAAGGTGCTCCACCCACACAGCAAGGTGGTGCTCCACCCACACAGCAAGGTGGTGCAGACTACTCCACCCACACAGCAAGGTGCTCCACCCACACAGCAAGGTGCTCCACCCACACAGCAAGGTGGTGCTCCACCCACACAGCAAGGTACTCCACCCACACAGCAAGGTGCTCCACCCACACAGCAAGGTGGTGCTCCACCCACACAGCAAGGTGGTGCAGACTACTCCACCCACACAGCCGGTGCTCCACCCACACAGCAAGGTGCTCCACCCACACAGCAAGGTGCTCCACCCACACAGCATGGTGCTCCACCCACACAGCAAGGTGGTGCTCCACCCACACAGCAAGGTGGTGCAGACTACTCCACCCACACAGCCGGTGCTCCACCCACACAGCAAGGTGGTGCTCCACCCACACAGCAAGGTGGTGCTCCACCCACACAGCAAGGTGGTGCTCCACCCACACAGCATGGTGCTCCACCCACACAGCAAGGTGGTGCTCCACCCACACAGCAAGGTGGTGCTCCACCCACACAGCAAGGTGCTCCACCCACACAGCAAGGTGGTGCTCCACCCACACAGCAAGGTGGTGCTCCACCGACACAGCAAGGTGCTCCACCCACACCGCAAGGTGGTGCTCCACCCACACAGCAAGGTGGTGCTCCACCCACACAGCAAGGTGCTCCACCCACACAGCAAGGTGGTGCTCCACCCACACAGCAAGGTGCTCCACCCACACAGCAAGGTGCTCCACCCACACAGCAAGGTGCTCCACCCACACAGCAAGGTGCTCCACCCACACAGCAAGGTGCTCCACCCACACAGCAAGGTGCTCCACCCACACAGCAAGGTGCTCCACCCACACAGCAAGGTGCTCCACCCACACAGCAAGGTGCTCCACCCACACAGCAAGGTGCTCCACCCACACAGCAAGGTGGTGACTCCACCCACACAGCAAGGTGGTGCTCCACCCACACAGCAAGGTGGTGCTCCACCCACACAGCAAGGTGGTGCTCCACCCACACAGCAAGGTGGTGCTCCACCCACACAGCAAGGTGCTCCACCCACACAGCAAGGTGCTCCACCCACACAGCAAGGTGGTGCTCCACCCACACAGCAAGGTACTCCACCCACACAGCAAGGTGCTCCACCCACACAGCAAGGTGGTGCTCCACCCACACAGCAAGGTGGTGCAGACTACTCCACCCACACAGCCGGTGCTCCACCCACACAGCAAGGTGCTCCACCCACACAGCATGGTGCTCCACCCACACAGCAAGGTGGTGCTCCACCCACACAGCAAGGTGGTGCTCCACCCACACAGCAAGGTGGTGCAGACTACTCCACCCACACAGCCGGTGCTCCACCCACACAGCAAGGTGGTGCTCCACCCACACAGCATGGTGCTCCACCCACACAGCAAGGTGGTGCTCCACCCACACAGCAAGGTGGTGCTCCACCCACACAGCATGGTGCTCCACCCACACAGCAAGGTGGTGCTCCACCCACACAGCAAGGTGGTGCTCCACCCACACAGCAAGGTGCTCCACCCACACAGCAAGGTGGTGCTCCACCCACACAGCAAGGTGGTGCTCCACCCACACAGCAAGGTGCTCCACCCACACCGCAAGGTGGTGCTCCACCCACACAGCATGGTGCTCCACCCACACAGCAAGGTGGTGCTCCACCCACACAGCAAGGTGGTGCTCCACCCACACAGCAAGGTGCTCCACCCACACAGCAAGGTGGTGCTCCACCCACACAGCAAGGTGGTGCTCCACCCACACAGCAAGGTGCTCCACCCACACAGCAAGGTGCTCCACCCACACAGCAAGGTGCTCCACCCACACAGCAAGGTGCTCCACCCACACAGCAAGGTGCTCCACCCACACAGCAAGGTGCTCCACCCACACAGCAAGGTGCTCCACCCACACAGCAAGGTGGTGACTCCACCCACACAGCAAGGTGGTGCTCCACCCACACAGCAAGGTGGTGCTCCACCCACACAGCAAGGTGGTGCTCCACCCACACAGCAAGGTGGTGCTCCACCCACACAGCAAGGTGCTCCACCCACACAGCAAGGTGGTGCAGACCACTCCACCCACACAGCATGGTGGTGCTCCACCCACACAGCAAGGTGGTGCTCCACCCACACAGCAAGGTGCTCCACCCACACAGCAATGTGGTGCAGACCACTCCACCCACACAGCAAGGTGGTGCTCCACCCACACAGCAAGGTGCTCCACCCACACAGCAAGGTGCTCCACCCACACAGCAAGGTGGTGCTCCACCCACACAGCAAGGTGCTCCACCCACACAGCAAGGTGCTCCACCCACAACATAGTATATTAGAATGTTGACATTGCTCTTGCCGAGGACTGGCTGAAGGCAAGAGGTCAACCGGAGGTCATCATTAGTGTGTGTTTGTTTGCCAAACAAGAGTACCCAATAATTATATTCAGTTTGCAACTTATAGCATGTCTTGCCAAACAACAACAGAAGATTCTCTCTCTTAAAAATAAGGATCTATTATTGAGGAACACACTGTCCCCAAACAGGTGGGTCACCAGAGCTCTCAGGTTCTTTCACCTCCAACTAGGTGGGTCACTAGAGCTCTCAGGTTCTTTCACCCCCAACTAGGTGGGTCACTAGAGCTCTCAGGTTCTTTCCCCCCAACTAGGTGGGTCACCAGAGCTCTCAGGTTCTTTCAACCCCAACTAGGTGGGTCACTAGAGCTCTCAGGTTCTTTCACCCCCAACTAGGTGGGTCACTAGAGCCCTCAGGTTCTTTCACCCCCAACTAGGTGTGTCACTAGAGCTCTCAGGTTCTTTCACCCCCAACTAGGTGGGTCACTAGGTTCTTTCACCCCGGGTCACTAGAGCTCTCAGGTTCTTTAACCCCCAACTAGGTGGGTCACTAGAGTTCTCAGGCTCTTTCACCCCCAACTAGGTGGGTCACTAGAGCTCTCAGGTTCTTTCACCTCCAACTAGGTGGGTCACCAGAGCTCTCAGGTTCTTTCACCCCCTAGAGCTCTCAGGTTCTTTCACCCCCAACTAGGTGGGTCACTAGAGCCCTCAACCCCCAACTAGGTGGGTCACTAGAGCTCTCAGGCTCTTTCACCCCCAACTAGGTGGGTCACTAGAGCTCTCAGGTTCTTTCATCCCCAACTAGGTGGGTCACCAGAGCTCTCGGGTTCTTTCACCCCCAACTAGGTGGGTCACTAGAGCTCTCAGGATCTTTCACCCCCAACTAGGTGGGTCACCAGAGCTCTCAGGTTCTTTCACCCCCAACTACATGTAGGTGGATCACTAGAGCTCTCAGGTTCTTTCACCCCCAACTAGGTGGGTCACTAGAGCTCTCAGGTTCTTTCACCCCCAACTAGGTGGGTCACTAGAGCTCTCAGGTTCTTTCACCCCCAACTAGGTGGGTCACTAGAGCTCTCAGGTTCTTTCACCCCCAACTAGGTGGGTCACTAGAGCTCTCAGGTTCTTTCACCCCCAACTAGGTGGGTCACTAGAGCTCTCAGGCTCTTTCACCACCAACTAGGTGGGTCACTAGAGCTCTCAGGTTCTTTCACCCCCAACTAGGTGGGTCACTAGAGCTCTCAGGTTCTTTTACCCCCAACTAGGTGGGTCACTAGAGCTCTCAGGTTCTTTTACCCCCAACTAGGTGGGTCACTAGAGCTCTCAGGTTCTTTCACCCCCAACTAGGTGGGTCACTAGAGCTCTCAGGTTCTTTCACCCCCAACTAGGTGGGTCACTAGAGCTCTCAGGTTCTTTCACCCCCAACTAGGTGGGTCACTAGAGCTCTCAGGTTCTTTCACCCCCAACTAGGTGGGTCACTAGAGCTATCAGGTTCTTTCACCCCCAACTAGGTGGGTCACTAGAGCTCTCCTGAAGGTTCTTTCACCCCCAACTAGGTGGGTCACTAGAGCTCTCAGGTTCTTTCACCCCCAACTAGGTGGGTCACTAGAGCTCTCAGGTTCTTTCACCCCCAACTAGGTGGGTCACTAGAGCTCTCAGGTTCTTTCACCCCCAACTAGGTGGGTCACTAGAGCTCTCAGGTTCTTTCACCCCCAACTAGGTGGGTCACTAGAGCTCTCAGGCTCTTTCACCACCAACTAGGTGGGTCACTAGAGCTCTCAGGTTCTTTCACCCCCAACTAGGTGGGTCACTAGAGCTCTCAGGTTCTTTTACCCCCAACTAGGTGGGTCACTAGAGCTCTCAGGTTCTTTTACCCCCAACTAGGTGGGTCACTAGAGCTCTCAGGTTCTTTCACCCCCAACTAGGTGGGTCACTAGAGCTCTCAGGTTCTTTCACCCCCAACTAGGTGGGTCACTAGAGCTCTCAGGTTCTTTCACCCCCAACTAGGTGGGTCACTAGAGCTCTCAGGTTCTTTCACCCCCAACTAGGTGGGTCACTAGAGCTATCAGGTTCTTTCACCCCCAACTAGGTGGGTCACTAGAGCTCTCCTGAAGGTTCTTTCACCCCCAACTAGGTGGGTCACTAGAGCTCTCAGGTTCTTTCACCCCCAACTAGGTGGGTCACTAGAGCTCTCAGGTTCTTTCACCCCCAACTAGGTGGGTCACTAGAGCTCTCAGGTTCTTTCACCCCCAACTAGGTGGGTCACTAGAGCTCTCAGGTTCTTTCACCCCCAACTAGGTGGGTCACTAGAGCTCTCAGGTTCTTTCACCCCCAACTAGGTGGGTCACTAGAGCTCTCAGGTTCTTTCACCCCCAACTAGGTGGGTCACTAGAGCTCTCAGGTTCTTTCACCCCCAACTAGGTGGGTCACTAGAGCTCTCAGGTTCTTTCACCCCCAACTAGGTGGGTCACTAGAGCTCTCAGGTTCTTTCACCCCCAACTAGGTGGGTCACTAGAGCTCTCAGGTTCTTTCACCCCCAACTAGGTGGGTCACTAGAGCTCTCAGGTTCTTTCACCCCCAACTAGGTGGGTCACTAGAGCTCTCAGGCTCTTTCACCACCAACTAGGTGGGTCACTAGAGCTCTCAGGTTCTTTCACCCCCAACTAGGTGGGTCACTAGAGCTCTCAGGTTCTTTCACACTGTCTCCAACTATGTAGGTGAGTCACCAGAGCTCTCACAATAATGTAGGTAATGGGCTGAGTACAAGGATTGTTGCCTGAGCTGAGTGTAAGGACTGTTGCCATGATGAGGACACTGGGCTGAGTGCAAGACTGTTGCCATGGTGAGGACACTGGGCTGAGTGCAAGACTGTTGCCGTGGTGAGGACACAGGGCTGAGTACAAGACTGTTGCCATGGTGAGGACACTGGGCTGAGTACAAGACTGTTGCTATGCTGAGGGCACTGGGCTGAGTGGCACTGACAAGCTAATTAATTCAGAACTATGATGCTGTCTAGGACTTTCCCCTAGTGCTAATTGACACAAACACAAAATAATGGACTGAAAGGAAAGGAAACAAGAGACTGCATCATTCAAGCACAACCAGTTACAAGACTGTTTACCATTTAAAACCATACGCACCAATATTTATAACGTTGATATATATACATATAAGGTATGATTGTAACTGGTAAAGGGACATTTAGTTTCTTTATCGATTTAAAAAAAGTTGTTGTTTACTGTTTTAATATTGTGGTCATCAATCAGAAGCAAACCAACGAGCAAAATGGTCAAGCACATGGTTTTTTTAATTGATTTTCAACCAAATGTGCATCACCACAAACTTATGTTTTAGGGCTTTAATTAATGAAAACACTATTTTGTAGAGTAGGGCTTCCTCTAGCCACTGGTACTGCCACCTGCTGCCACTGGTACTGCTCTCTGGCTTTTCCAATTAGGAGCTAGAACTGCAGAAAATTTGGACATAATAGGTTTTGAGGGCCCCAACTTTGACTGCCTGTAACTCAGGCATGGCTATACCTACGCAACAGTTTTAGTATAAAGAGCAGACAGAGAGAGCTTCTTTGAGATTTGGATCAAGAGAAGTGTGCAGATCTATGGAGTTCTCAAGGCAGAACCGCACGTTTTTATAACACTTGGTAAAAAATGGTATGTCCTTCTTTCAAGGACTTGGCGGCAAGAGTTTCACAGGAGAACTCCAGCACTAACCAAACAAGGCAGATGTTATTCTATGGCGTGTTGAGTGCTAAGTACACAAGCATGTAGCTATTGTTGTGTGGTGCTAGGTTACTTTAGTCCATACCTGGGGAAGCTTGTTCATTGTAATCAACTGACCACTCAGTTCAGCTGAGATTTGAGCTTTGTTTTATTTGGGGGGGGGGGGGGGGGGGGGGGGGGGGAGTATCTACCATTTTAAAAGTGGGTAAAACCACTGTAAGAAACACTAGCTTCCCCCTGACCTCTGACCTAAGGAGATAGTCATGCAGTAATAACATGGTGTGTACCATAACACTCCATTTATGTGCATGAGAAAAATAATTCCCATTCCTAACAAACTCAGTTCGACCTACAAGTAGAGGTGGAATCACTGTCTCGACAGTCAACTTAAATTTCCTCAACTTTAGCAGACTTGAGCAAACTTAAGTTGATGATGGAGAGTCGTTGTATAGTTCCCATTCCCCATAGTTCCCATTCCCCATAACCCATTCATATATACTGTCATTCATTCCGCATTCCCCATAACCCATTCATAGATACTGTCATTCATTCCGCATTCCCCATAACCCATTCATAGATACTGTCATTCATTCTGCACCCAGCACTGTCTAGAACACACACTCCTAGCCTGCTACACTGCCTGGGCAGAAACACTTCCCACATTTTACATGGTCATTGGTGGGTGCTAGTGAAGTTAGGCAGGTGGTGGCGGTGTCTTCATCTAGCTAATGTAGTTGCCATCATGCCTTGGGCCGTGGGCACTATCTGTTTGCTGTAGGAATGTTTATCAAGAATAGTGAATCTGTGATTGCGACGCTGAGAGCTTTTCGTATCCACTTCGGACTTGGTTGAAATGATGCTGTTCCAGACCAGAAACCATATTGCTATGGGTTGAAAATTTCAGGGCCACAGGTTCAGCTTTAAAAAGAAAAACATCTGGAAGACCTCGGAGCGTTCAAACTCCAGAAAATGTCCAAGCTGTAAGACAGTCTGTTTTGCAGTCTCCTAATCGTTCAGCCCATAAACATGCTTCTGCTTTGGCATTGTCTGTTCGATCTGTCAGGAGAATTTTACACACCGATCTCAAAGTTTCATCCATACAAGATGATGGTTGTTCAAGAACTTTATAAATGCAACTGGGAAAACCGTATGGCGTGCTGTGAGAATATCCTTCAAATTGTTCTTTCAAAATGTTCCTGCAAATTCTCTTCTCCTCACGAGTGACGAAGCCACTTTCATCTGTCTGGCTGCATCAACAAGCAGAATTTTCACTACTGGGCGGAAACCAATCCTCAACAGCTTCAAGAAAGACCTCTACACTGCGAACAAGTTACTGTTTGGTGTGCCTTTGCAGATTCTGGTGTTTGGGGCCCTAACTTATTTGAGGAGGGAGGCCAAACAGTTACAGTAACATCCGATCAGTAAGTGGAGACGCTACGGAACTTTCTGGAACCAAAACTCACCGAACTTGGAAATCCAGATGTGTGGTTTCAACAGGATGGATCCACCGCTCACACAGCGAGAAGATCAATGGATGCTTTGAGGGAACTGTTTCCAGGACACTTGATCTCCTTACGCGGTGACATTGGATGGCCTGCACGCTTGCCTGATCTCGCCCCTTGTGAGGTGACGTTGGATGGCCTGCACGCTCGCCTGACTCGCCCTTTGTGAGGTGATGTTGGATGGCCTGCACGCTCGCCTGATCCTTGTGAGGTGATGTTGGATGGCCTGCACGCTCGCCTGATCTCACCCCTTGTGAGGTGATGTTGGATGGCCTGCACGCTCGCCTGATGTCACCCCTTGTGAGGTGATGTTGGATGGCCTGCACGCTCGCCTGATCTCGCCCCTTGTGAGGTGATGTTGGATGGCCTGCATGCTCGCCTGATCTCACCCCTTGTGAGGTGATGTTGGATGGCCTGCATGCTCGCCTGATCTCACCCCTTGTGAGGTGATGTTGGATGGCCTGCACGCTCGCCTGATCTCGCCCCTTGTGAGGTGATGTTGGATGGCCTGCACGCTCGCCTGATGTCACCCCTTGTGAGGTGATGTTGGATGGCCTGCACGCTCGCCTGATCTCGCCCCTTGTGAGGTGATGTTGGATGGCCTGCATGCTCGCCTGATCTCACCCCTTGTGAGGTGATGTTGGATGGCCTGCATGCTCGCCTGATCTCACCCCTTGTGAGGTGATGTTGGATGGCCTGCATGCTTGCCTGATCTCACCCCTTGTGAGGTGATGTTGGATGGCCTGCACGCTCGCCTGATGTCACTCCTTGTGAGGTGATGTTGGATGGCCTACACGCTCGCCTGATCTCTCCCCTTGTGAGGTGATGTTGGATGGCCTGCACGCTCGCCTGATCTCAACCCTTGTGAGGTGATGTTGGATGGCCTGAATGCTCGCCTGATCTCGCCACTTGTAATTATTTTCTCTGGGGTTACCTGAAAGCTGAGGTCTACGAACACCGACCAACAACCATTGACGAATTGAAGACATACACCAAAAAATTGCAGAAACACCGCCAGAAATGACTCGCCGGATGATGCAATTTCAGAAATCGACTACAAATGTGTATCGCGAATAGAGGCCACCATCTGGATGATATCACCTGGATGATATCACTATCAAAACCGTGTGAAAACAAACAATTCCACGCACTTTCATATTATAAAATAAAATTTCATTTACCGTTATTAACCTTTAAAGTCCCAGAGGTTCTTCTGCCACACCCACTATGTATATACGTATGCTTTTTCAAATCTCTATTATATGTACATGATTTTGAAAGGTAAAAGGTCCTCTAAATATTTGTGCACCACTCAGGGTTATTGATTTCTTACTGTGCACCACTCAGGGTTAGTAATTGCTTGCTGTGAACCACTCAGTGTGAACCACTCAGGGTTAATGATTGCTTACTGTACACTACTCAGGGTTATTAATTGCTTGCTTTGCTTGCTGTGCACCACTCAGGGTTAGTGATTGCTTGCTGCACCACTCAGGGTTAGTGATTGCTTGCTGCACCACTCAGGGTTAATGATTGCTTGCTGCACCACTCAGGGTTAGTGATTGCTTGCTGTGCACCATTCAGGGTTATTGATTGCTTGCTGTGCACCACTCGGGGTTAATGATTGCTTGCTGTGCACCACTCAGGGTTAATGATTGCTTGCTGTACACCACTCAGGGTTAATGATTGCTTGCTGTGCACCACTCAGGGTTAATGATTGCTTGCTGTACACCACTCAGGGTTAATGATTGCTTGCTGTGCACCACTCAGGGTTATTGCCCTGTCCACACTGGTATGTGACAGGGCATTGTTTACTTCTGTCTGTTTGTACAGACTGTCTCTACAGACCACCCCCACTACAGACCCCCACCCCCACAGACCACCCCCACTACAGACCACCCCCACTACAGACCACCCCCACTACAGACCACCCCCACTACAGACCACCCCCACTACAGACCACCCCCACTACAGACCACCCCCACAACAGACCACCCCCACTACAGACCACCCCCACTACAGACCACCCCCACTACAGACCACCCCCACAACAAACTACCACCACAACAGACGACCTCCACAACAGACCACCGCCACAACTTGGTGAAGGATCTTCACCGAGCTCAGTAGGCATACCAAGGAACAAGGTCAAAAGTTACAGAGTGTATGTCCTATTCTGCTGTTTTTTTTACTGTTTCTATTCTAGAAGCAAAGGCGAGCAACAGTGCAGCCTATCAAAACACTCAGTGTTGGTTTAGTGGGCTTACTAGATACACCTCATCCACCCACTCAGGCAGCTCTCCGGGGGAGGGTGCCGAGCTGCTATAGGACTCGAGAATGGCCCCCAGAGAGACACGCTAATTTTAGGAAAAAACAGAATCTTGAGAATTCATCACTTAATCTTGTGTGAGAGCAGGCGTTAAAGGAATCCAAGTGTATACATAAACACACTATCACACACTACACACACCTCATCGGCTGCAGCTCATATGACCTCTGCTGTGCACATGAGCAGGCAGTGCTGGGAAAAACCATCTCATTAGCCTTATGTGGGACACAAAGACTCATTGCACATGTGCCAACCTTCATGATCTTGAGAGACATCTGAAGCTGGGGGCACAACACAGCCCAACTACAAATGTGAGAACCAGCTTTAAGGAGGGAACCCAGACCAGTGGGAACCAACCCAGACCAGCAGGAACCAACCCAGACCAGTGGGAACCAAGAGGAGGGAACACAGACCAGCAGGAACCCACACAGACCAGTGGGAACCAAGAGGAGGGAACACAGACCAGCAGGAACCAACACAGACCAGCAGGAACCAACACAGACCAGCAGGAACCAAGAGGAGGGAACACAGACCAGTGGAAACCAAGAGGAGGGAACACAGACCAGCAGGAACCAACACAGACCAGCAGGAACCAAGAGGAGGGAACACAGACCAGTGGAAACCAAGAGGAGGGAACACAGACCAGTGGAAACCAAGAGGAGGGAACACAGACCAGTGGAAACCAAGAGGAGGGAACACAGACCAGTGGAAACCAAGAGGAGGGAACACAGACCAGTGGAAACCAAGAGGAGGGAACACAGACCAGTGGAAACCAAGAGGAGGGAACACAGACCAGTGGAAACCAAGAGGAGGGAACACAGACCAGCAGGAACCCACCCAGACCAGTGGGAACCAAGAGGAGGGAACACAGACCAGCGGGAACCAAGAGGAGGGAACACAGACCAGCGGGAACCAAGAGGAGGGAACACAGACCAGCAGGAACCAACACAGACCAGCGGGAACCAAGAGGAGGGAACACAGACCAGCGGGAAGCAAGAGGAGGGAACACAGACCAGCGGGAAGCAAGAGGAGGGAACACAGACCAGCGGGAACCAAGAGGAGGGAACACAGACCAGCGGGAAGCAAGGCCTACATAAACATGACTAACTGTTCAGATTTGCAGAGAAAAAAAGAGAGAGAGAAAGAAATGCCCTCAACTGCAAAAGGTGAGAGACTAAAGTCCTGAGCAGCAAACTATAAGCGCTGGGTACTTGGTTCTTGAGCGCTGGGTACTTGGTTGCTGGGTACTTGGTTGTTGAGAAGTCAGGCAAGAAAAAGTGCCAAACTGACACTTAATGATCAGAATATAAATGGGCAAGACTACATTTTGGAAAAATAGACTACTCGAGAGCAGAGTCCAGTCCTGGCAATCAGAATTCATAATAATAGACAGAACCAGAGGCCTATGAAGCAAAGCATCTAAACTCAAGCCAGGCCATATTACACTGACATACATAATCTCCCACTAGTGAGCTTCCTGGCTTAGGCCAGGAATCTGTTGAAGGAAGAGAACAGCTACAGGGAGAATGTATGAAACCAGAGGGAAGACCAGCACTAGTTGCTGGCTGCTGCCTGCATGTCAGATACAGGCTGGTGCTGCTAGGCTACCAGCTAGCAGGGTAGTGCAGGCTGGTGCTGCTAAGCTAGCCAGCTAGCAGGGTAGTGCAGGCTGGTGCTGCTAAGCTAGCCAGCTAGCAGGGTAGTGCGGGCTGGTGCTGCTAGGCTACCAGCTAGCAGGGTAGTGCAGGCTGGTGCTGCTAGGCTACCAGCTAGCAGGGTAGTGCAGGCTGGTGCTGCTAGGCTAGCCAGCTAGCAGGGTAGTGCAGGCTGGTGCTGCTAGGCTAGCCGGCTAGCAGGGTAGTGCGGGCTGGTGCTGCTAGGTTACCAGCTAGCAGGGTAGTGCAGGCTGGTGCTGCTAGGCTACCAGCTAGCAGGCTGGTGCTACTAGGCTGCCAGCTAGCAGGGTAGTGCAGGCTGGTGCTGCTAGGCTATCAGCTAGCAGGGTAGTGTGGGCTGGTGCTGCTAGGCTACCAGCTAGCAGGGTAGTGCGGGCTGGTGCTGCTAGGCTACAGCTAGCAGGGTAGTGCGGGCTAGGCTACCAGCTAGCAGGGTAGTGCAGGCTGGTGCTGCTAGGCTACCAGCTAGCAGGGTAGTGCAGGCTGGTGCTGCTAGGCTAGCCGGCTAGCAAGGTATGGAATAATCAGATGCAGCATGAACTTACGCTAGCTCCGATCATTCCTGCTATGGTGACAAGCCTTCACACTCTTCACTGACATCGAATTTCAAAGACATTTACACAAGCAACATCCATCCTTAAGCAACATTCTTAAGCAACATTCTTAAGCAACATCCTTAAGCAACATCCCTAGCTAGGGCCAAAATAGAAGGCTACATTCCTCTCAACAACTTGACCATTTCAAAATTGTTTTTTTTATAGCGTCACACAACACCTCTCAACAATCAACTTGAACTCGAGAATTCGTTGCGTATCTATAGGTTTATAACAAGGACTGCGATTGGTTGACACCCGATGCTGGAATACACTGCTTCATAACACCCACTCCCTGTGATCACCACCCACAGCACACACACACACACTCACAACTTACCCCCTCCTCATTCCCATCCCAACATCTACACAATATGCCTTCCCCACCTCAATCTCTCCACCCCCTAAACTGGAAGATCCAGAATCCTCCCCAACCTCAATCTCTCCACCCTCTAAACTTCGCACTGGCTGGCGTAGCTCTTTACTATCACCAATACACATATTACATTACATCATTACATTACATCAGTGCTAATTGGCTTCACTTCTCCCCCCCCCCCCCCACCCCACATCCTTTCTTTTACCCACATACTTCCCCCCCCCCCCCCCCCTCCACTGCCCTCACCTGGTTCTTCATACATGTCGTGATGTCCACTCTCCATTGCTTCATACACTTCCTGTTCACCTTCCTCCTCCATCATCCCATTAGAGTTTGCATGGGAATATTCTAGATAATCTTCAGCCTTCTGCAATCCTTCAGCCAAGCAGTCAGAAACAGGCTCTTCGTACACCTCTCCCTCGTCATCGGATGCAGGAGGTTCAGGCACACCAGAGCTGCTGGGAGGTGGGGGAGGAGGTTTCTTCAGGTTTCCTGGGGTGTTCACCCGTGGACGAATTGAGGGGTGTGCATTTTGTATCTTCTTGACAAGTGCTTTCAATGCCCTAGTAGTATTTTGTCGCTGTGCCTCACAGTCAGGGGAGAGGGACTCACCAGCTAGCCCCTCAGTCAGGAAAACCTGGACAGCTGCAGAAGCAAAAACAAAATTGTAGTTTTGGAATATTGGATGTGAAGTAGCCCGACTATTGGTTAGTAAACGAGTACTGCAGCACCAGCTGCCGGCGACTTCTTGTAACGGAACAACTTAACAGCTGTTAATGAGCTAGCTGAACACGACTACGACATCAATGGGAAGCTTACACAATACACCATCGAGTACATCAGTAAGAAGTTCTTTGCCAGCGGACATTCTGCTCAGGTGAGGCTGAGCACTGCAGTAACACCAGTAAAGTAGCCTGCGCCAATGGTCAACTGCGTCAGGAAACGTAGCAGGATGTCTTCGACTTTTAGTGGGTGTGCCCAAGGGAATGCCTGGGGGAGAGCATTCCCCACGCCCACACTTGAGATAAATATTTGTGGCGTAGTGTTTGCCGAGTGTGCAATGGCCGTTGCTCGCAAAGAGTAAGTTTGCGTGTTCTGTTGAGTCTAGTGTGTGGATCTAGCGATTCCGTATTTTGCTCATTATTAGAATTGGCTCACGGCCAGTGAAGCTCCAGATTGTGGATGTGCAAGTGAAGGATCAGGTGAGTTCACACTTGTAGCTTATGTCTGTGCACCAATCAGCATCACACTTAGTTGAGGATGGCTGAAGCAGTCAACAATGAATCGGTGTCTACTTCTTCAGCTTGGCTGGCTAAGTATGATGTTTGCTATGGAGATGAGAAGTGTACTAATGTGTGATAGTGGAGTGGGGGAGGGTGTGGTCTATTCCTTAACTGCATGAAGCCTGCGAGGTGAAGCAGGCACTATGGACACAACACTGTGTGTGGGGTGGGCGGGTAAGGGTAGAGAGTGGCTAGGTGAATTTGGAGAAGTCGGTAAAGGGAGAAGTATGTGGAGGGAGTTAAGAAAAACAGTTTTGGAGAAGAATACAGACTTACTAACTGTCCCGGATTTCCCGGGATTCTCCCGGAATTCTGGAACTTGTCCTGGAGTCCCGGTGAGACTGCTTCATATCCTGCAATCTGAATCCTGCAGTCCTGTGTTAATCTGTACTGACCAACTGCATTCCTAAGTAACCGCTGCTACGCTTAAACCACAAGTAGGAAAGGGTTAGCTTGCGCGAGACTAACAAAATCAATTTCATTTAATACATTTTCAAAAATAATTTTGAAAAAAACAAACAGCTGAGCTCAGTTTTAACTATTAGCAATGAGTCGGAGCATCGAGTCCAAGGTGGAGTCAGACAATGAAGCAGCCTTTACTTGCATTGCCAGTACTTCTAGTTGGAGTCATTCTCAGAGTGAAGCTTGCAGTGACCTCTCCACTGCTAAGAGGAGAAAGAGAGCAAGTAAATGGCAGGAAGACTGGAAGTGCTACAATATGAAGGAGAGTAAGAGGGGTGCATCATTTGTTCGTTGCTATGTTGCACTGATTTTTCTGTTGCCTCTGGTGGTCTACATGAAGTAAAACGACACATGGAGACAAAGAGGCACTGTGCGTTGGCAAAACAGAGTGTAGGTCAGTCAAAAATTACTGCTGCTATCTTTAGAAAGGACAGACAAGAAGCTGATCAGGTTACAGCTGCAGAAATTAATTTTTCTACATTTATTGCTGAGCATAATGTACCTTTTTTAGCTGCTGATCACTTCAACAAACTCTGTAAAGTTGTTTCCAGACAGCAAAATTGCTCGGCAATTTGCATCTGGTAGGACAAAAACTACAGCCATAGTGAAATTTGCACTAGCTCCAACGCTTGACGAAGTCATTCAATCTTGTTGTCTTCTCCTTTCACCCTTTTGCGTGATTGTGGCAAACAGATAGGAAGTATTTCGGAATGATGGTACGGTATTGGGATAAGGTGGTTCAAAAAGCCAGTTACTCGTTTTCTATGTACAGCAGAGTCACTCTTGACTGCAATAGAGAAGGAGTTTGCACTCTCAACCCTAGTGGGGTTATGGATGGATTTCCCCTCTCACCCCTAGTGGGGTTATGGATGGATTTTGTTTCCCCTCTCATCCCTAGTGGGGTTATGGATGGATTTCCCCTCTCACCCCTAGTGGGGTTATGGATGGATTTTGTTTCCCCTCTCATCCCTAGTGGGGTTATGGATGGATTTTGTTTCCCCTCTCACCCCTAGTAGGGTTATGGATGGATTTTGTTTCTCCTCTCACCCCTAGTGTGGTTATGGATGGATTTTGTTTGCCCTCTCACCCCTAGTGGGGTTATGGATGGATTTTGTTTTCCCTCTCACCCCTAGTGGGGTTATTGATGGATTTTGTTTCCCCTCTCACCCCTAGTGGGGTTATGGATGGATTTTGTTTCCCCTCTCACCCCTAGTGGGGTTATGGATGGATTTTGTTTCTCCTCTCACCCCTAGTGGGGTTATGGATGGATTTTGTTTCTCCTCTCACCCCTAGTGGGGTTATGGATGGATTTTGTTTCCCCTCTCACCCCTAGTGGGGTTATGGATGGATTTTGTTTGCCCTCTCACCCCTTGACAACTGAATACATTAGTAATTATTATGCAAAATATTTACTGAGCTTCAGTGTTAGGTATGATGGTAATGTCTGTTAGCTTAGACACACTCAACATTATCGAGTTAGTGTAATATCATATTCAACATTATCAAGTTAGTGTAAAATCACACACTCAACATTATCAAGTTAGTGTAACATCACACACTCAACATTATCAAGTTAGTGTAACATCACACACTCAACATTATCAAGTTAGTGTAACATCACACACTCAACATTATCAAGTTAGTGTAACATCACACACTCAACATTATCAAGTTAGTGTAACATCACGGCTGTTTGTGATTGTATTTCTAATAATATAATTGCTGATCCAGCAAAGCTGTACAATAGCTAATTTTCCAAATCCAAAGCTTGATATATTGTGCTTCTATTTAGCTCAATGCTAATAGAGCCTCAGAGTAATAGAGTCCTTCCTCATATTGTCTCACTAACTTATGTATCATTATATTAGGACACACACTGGACCAACACCACACTGGGTGGAGGTAGGTTAAAGTAGGTTGACAATAGCTCTATGGGGACACACACTGGACCAACAACACCCTGGGTGGAGGCAGGTTAAAGTAGGTTGACAATAGCTCTATGGGGACACACACTGGACCAACACCACACTGGGTGGGGGCAGATTGAAGTAGGTTGACAATAGCACACACACTGGACCAACACCACACTGGGTGGAGGCAGGTTGACAATAGCTCTATGGGGACACACACTGGACCAACACCACACTGGGTGGAGGCAGATTGAACTAGGCTGACAATTTAGCTCTATGGGGACACACACTGGACCAACACCACACTGGGTGGAGGCAGATTGAAGTAGGTTGACAATAGCTCTATGGGGACACACACTGGACCAACACCACACTGGGTGGAGGCAGGTTAAAGTAGGTTGACAATAGCTCTATGGGGACACACACTGGACCAACACCACGCTGGGTGGAGGCAGGTTAAAGTAGGTTGACAATAGCTCTATGGGGACACACACTGCACCAACACCACACTGGGTGGAGGCAGGTTCAAGTAGGTTGACAATAGCTCTATGGGGACACACACTGGACCAACACCACACTGGGTTGAGGCAGGTTCAAGTAGGTTGACAATAGCTCTATGGGGACACACACTGGACCAACACCACACTGGGTTGAGGCAGGTTCAAGTAGGTTGACAATAGCTCTATGGGGACACACACTGGACCAACACCACACTGGGTTGAGGCAGGTTCAAGTAGGTTGACAATAGCTCTATGGGGACACACACTGGACCAACACCACACTGGGTTGAGGCAGGTTCAAGTAGGTTGACAATAGCTCTATGGGGACACACACTGGACCAACACCACACTGGGTTGAGGCAGGTTCAAGTAGGTTGACAATAGCTCTATGGGGACACACACTGGACCAACACCACACTGGGTTGAGGCAGGTTCAAGTAGGTTGACAATAGCTCTATGGGGACACACACTGGACCAACACCACACTGGGTGGAGGCAGGTTGAAGGAGGTTGACAATAGCTCTATGGGGACACACATTGGACCAACACCACACTGGGTGGAGACAGGACATTGGGTTGAGGAAAGGTTGAAGGAGGTTGACAACAGTTCTATGCTATATAATAAACAAGTAGAGAATCTTGTGTTAATTGTAGGTGTGCATCATCAAGGCATCGTGTGCCGATGGCTCCAGCTATCATATCTACCGACACTTCAAAAATTTTCAAGAGATGTTGAGTGCTCTGGAGAAACGCTTTCCCATTGAAGCAGGTGCCATTAGCCGCAAGGACAGAACACTACCTTACTTGTATATACCAGGTCAGTGTCTATACAGAACACTATCTTACTTGTATATACCAGGTCAGTGTCTATACAGAACACTATCTTACTTGTATATACCAGGTCAGTGTGTATACAGAACACTACCTTACTTGTATATACCAGGTCAGTGTGTGTACAGAGCACTATCTTACTTGTATATACCAGGTCAGTGTGTATACAGAACACTACCTTACTTGTATATACCAGGTCAGTGTGTGTACAGAACACTATCTTACTTGTATATACCAGGTCAGTGTGTATACAGAACACTACCTTACTTGTATATACCAGGTCAGTGTCTATACAGAACACTATCTTACTTGTATATACCAGGTCAGTGTCTATACAGAACACTATCTTACTTGTATATACCAGGTCAGTGTGTGTACAGAACACTATCTTACTTGTATATACCAGGTCAGTGTGTATACAGAACACTACCTTACTTGTATATACCAGGTCAGTGTGTATACAGAACACTATCTTACTTGTATATACCAGGTCAGTGTATACAGAACACTATCTTACTTGTATATACCAGGTCAGTGTGTGTACAGAGCACTACCTTACTTGTATATACCAGGTCAGTGTGTGTACAGAACACTACCTTACTTGTATATACCAGGTCAGTGTGTATACAGAACACTATCTTACTTGTATATACCAGGTCAGTGTGTATACAGAACACTACCTTACTTGTATATACCAGGTCAGTGTGTATACAGAACACTATCTTACTTGTATATACCAGGTCAGTGTATACAGAACACTATCTTACTTGTATATACCAGGTCAGTGTGTATACAGAACACTATCTTACTTGTATATACCAGGTCAGTGTGTATACAGAACACTATCTTACTTGTATATACCAGGTCAGTGTGTATACAGAACACTATCTTACTTGTATATACCAGGTCAGTGTGTATACAGAACACTATCTTACTTGTATATACCAGGTCAGTTTATGTACATAACACTACCTTACTTGTATATACCAGGTCAGTGTGTATACAGAACACTATCTTACTTGTATATACCAGGTCAGTGTGTATACAGAACACTATCTTACTTGTATATACCAGGTCAGTTTATGTACATAACACTACCTTACTTGTATATACCAGGTCAGTGTGTGTACAGAACACTATCTTACTTGTATATACCAGGTCAGTGTGTATACAGAACACTACCTTACTTGTATATACCAGGTCAGTGTCTATACAGAACACTATCTTACTTGTATATACCAGGTCAGTGTATACAGAACACTATCTTACTTGTATATACCAGGTCAGTGTATAAAGAACACTATCTTACTTGTATATACCAGGTCAGTGTGTATACAGAACACTATCTTACTTGTATATACCAGGTCAGTGTGTATATATACAGAACACTATCTTACTTGTATATACCAGGTCAGTGTGTGTACAGAACACTATCTTACTTGTATATACCAGGTCAGTGTGTGTACAGAGCACTACCTTACTTGTATATACCAGGTCAGTGTGTATACAGAACACTATCTTACTTGTATATACCAGGTCAGTGTGTGTACAGAACACTATCTTACTTGTATATACCAGGTCAGTGTGTGTACAGAACACTACCTTACTTGTATATACCAGGTCAGTGTGTGTACAGAACACTATCTTACTTGTATATACCAGGTCAGTGTCTATACAGAACACTACCTTACTTGTATATACCAGGTCAGTGTG
Source organism: Cladorhizidae sp. MBARI D1340-BT2 (assembly GCA_028752905.1). NCBI lineage: Eukaryota > Metazoa > Porifera > Demospongiae > Poecilosclerida > Cladorhizidae > Cladorhizidae sp. MBARI D1340-BT2. The sequence goes on from JAQNBH010000013.1 coordinate 1,964,178, forward strand.
TATACAGAGCACTACCTTACTTGTATATACCAGGTCAGTGTGTGTACAGAACACTATCTTACTTGTATATACCAGGTCAGTGTGTATACAGAACACTATCTTACTTGTATATACCAGGTCAGTGTGTGTACAGAACACTATCTTACTTGTATATACCAGGTCAGTGTCTATACAGAACACTACCTTACTTGTATATACCAGGTCAGTGTGTATACAGAGCACTACCTTACTTGTATATACCAGGTCAGTGTGTGTACAGAACACTACCTTACTTGTATATACCAGGTCAGTGTGTGTACAGAACACTACCTTACTTGTATATACCAGGTCAGTGTGTGTACAGAACACTATCTTACTTGTATATACCAGGTCAGTGTGTATACAGAACACTATCTTACTTGTATATACCAGGTCAGTGTGTGTACAGAACACTATCTTACTTGTATATACCAGGTCAGTGTGTATACAGAACCCTGTCTTACTTGTATATACCAGGTCAGTGTGTATACAGAGCACTACCTTACTTGTATATACCAGGTCAGTGTGTATACAGAACACTACCTTACTTGTATACCAGGTCAGTGTGTGTACAGAGCACTATCTTACTTGTATATACCAGGTCAGTGTGTATACAGAACACTATCTTACTTGTATATACCAGGTCAGTGTGTGTACAGAACACTATCTTACTTGTATATACCAGGTCAGTGTCTATACAGAACACTATCTTACTTGTATATACCAGGTCAGTGTCTATACAGAACACTATCTTACTTGTATATACCAGGTCAGTGTCTATACAGAACACTATCTTACTTGTATATACCAGGTCAGTGTCTATACAGAATACTACCTTACTTGTATATACCAGGTCAGTGTCTATACAGAACACTATCTTACTTGTATATACCAGGTCAGTGTCTATACAGAACCCTGTCTTACTTGTATATACCAGGTCAGTGTGTGTACAGAACACTATCTTACTTGTATATACCAGGTCAGTGTATACAGAACACTATCTTACTTGTATATACCAGGTCAGTGTGTGTACAGAACACTATCTTACTTGTATATACCAGGTCAGTGTCTATACAGAACACTATCTTACTTGTATATACCAGGTCAGTGTGTATACAGAACACTATCTTACTTGTATATACCAGGTCAGTGTGTATACAGAACACTACCTTACTTGTATATACCAGGTCAGTGTGTATACAGAGCACTACCTTACTTGTATATACCAGATCACTGTGTATACAGAACACTATCTTACTTGTATATACCAGGTCAGTGTCTATACAGAACACTATCTTACTTGTATATACCAGGTCAGTGTATACAGAACACTATCTTACTTGTATATACCAGGTCAGTGTGTGTACAGAACACTATCTTACTTGTATATACCAGGTCAGTGTGTGTACAGAACACTATCTTACTTGTATATACCAGGTCAGTGTCTATACAGAACACTATCTTACTTGTATATACCAGGTCAGTGTCTATACAGAACACTATCTTACTTGTATATACCAGGTCAGTGTGTGTACAGAGCACTATCTTACTTGTATATACCAGGTCAGTGTGTATACAGAACACTATCTTACTTGTATATACCAGGTCAGTGTGTATACAGAGCACTATCTTACTTGTATATACCAGGTCAGTGTGTATACAGAACCCTGTCTTACTTGTATATACCAGGTCAGTGTGTGTACAGAACACTACCTTACTTGTATATACCAGGTCAGTGTCTATACAGAACACTATCTTACTTGTATATACCAGGTCAGTGTCTATACAGAACACTATCTTACTTGTATATACCAGGTCACTGTGTATACAGAACACTATCTTACTTGTATATACCAGGTCAGTGTCTATACAGAACACTATCTTACTTGTATATACCAGGTCAGTGTGTGTACAGAGCACTACCTTACTTGTATATACCAGGTCAGTGTCTATACAGAACACTACCTTACTTGTATATACCAGGTCAGTGTCTATACAGAACACTATCTTACTTGTATATACCAAGTCAGTGTGTATATATACAGAACACTATCTTACTTGTATATACCAGGTCAGTGTATACAGAACACTATCTTACTTGTATATACCAGGTCAGTGTGTGTACAGAACACTATCTTACTTGTATATACCAGGTCAGTGTATACAGAACACTATCTTACTTGTATATACCAGGTCAGTGTCTATACAGAACACTATCTTACTTGTATATACCAGGTCAGTGTCTATACAGAACACTATCTTACTTGTATATACCAGGTCAGTGTCTATACAGAACACTATCTTACTTGTATATACCAAGTCAGTGTGTGTACAGAACACTATCTTACTTGTATATACCAGGTCAGTGTGTATACAGAACACTACCTTACTTGTATATACCAGGTCAGTGTCTATACAGAACACTATCTTACTTGTATATACCAGGTCAGTGTGTGTACAGAACACTATCTTACTTGTATATACCAGGTCAGTGTCTATACAGAACACTACCTTACTTGTATATACCAGGTCAGTGTGTGTACAGAACACTATCTTACTTGTATATACCAGGTCAGTGTGTATACAGAACACTACCTTACTTGTATATACCAGGTCAGTGTCTATACAGAACACTATCTTACTTGTATATACCAGGTCAGTGTCTATACAGAACACTATCTTACTTGTATATACCAGGTCAGTGTCTATACAGAACACTATCTTACTTGTATATACCAGGTCAGTGTCTATACAGAACACTATCTTACTTGTATATACCAGGTCAGTGTGTATACAGAACACTATCTTACTTGTATATACCAGGTCAGTGTCTATACAGAACACTATCTTACTTGTATATACCAGGTCAGTGTGTATACAGAACACTATCTTACTTGTATATACCAGGTCAGTGTATACAGAACACTACCTTACTTGTATATACCAGGTCAGTGTGTGTACAGAACACTATCTTACTTGTATATACCAGGTCAGTGTGTATACAGAACACTATCTTACTTGTATATACCAGGTCAGTGTCTATACAGAACACTATCTTACTTGTATATACCAGGTCAGTGTGTATACAGAATACTACCTTACTTGTATATACCAGGTCAGTGTGTATACAGAACACTACCTTACTTGTATATACCAGGTCAGTGTCTATACAGAACACTATCTTACTTGTATATACCAGGTCAGTGTCTATACAGAACACTACCTTACTTGTATATACCAGGTCAGTGTCTATACAGAACACTATCTTACTTGTATATACCAGGTCAGTGTCTATACAGAACACTATCTTACTTGTATATACCAGGTCAGTGTGTGTACAGAACACTATCTTACTTGTATATACCAGGTCAGTGTGTATACAGAACACTACCTTACTTGTATATACCAGGTCAGTGTCTATACAGAACACTATCTTACTTGTATATACCAGGTCAGTGTCTATACAGAACACTATCTTACTTGTATATACCAGGTCAGTGTGTATACAGAACACTATCTTACTTGTATATACCAGGTCAGTGTGTATACAGAGCACTACCTTACTTGTATATACCATGTCAGTGTGTGTGCAGAGCACTATCTTACTTGTATATACCAGGTCAGTGTGTGTACAGAGCACTATCTTACTTGTATATACCAGGTCAGTGTGTGTACAGAACACTATCTTACTTGTATATACCAGGTCAGTGTGTATATATACAGAACACTATCTTACTTGTATATACCAGGTCAGTGTCTATACAGAACACTATCTTACTTGTATATACCAGGTCAGTGTGTATACAGAACACTACCTTACTTGTATATACCAGGTCAGTGTGTATACAGAACACTATCTTACTTGTATATACCAGGTCAGTGTGTATACAGAACACTATCTTACTTGTATATACCAGGTCAGTGTGTGTACAGAACACTATCTTACTTGTATATACCAGGTCAGTGTGTATACAGAACACTACCTTACTTGTATATACCAGGTCAGTGTGTATACAGAACACTACCTTACTTGTATATACCAGGTCAGTGTGTATACAGAGCACTACCTTACTTGTATATACCAGATCACTGTGTATACAGAACACTATCTTACTTGTATATACCAGGTCAGTGTCTATACAGAACACTATCTTACTTGTATATACCAGGTCAGTGTGTATACAGAACACTACCTTACTTGTATATACCAGGTCAGTGTGTATACAGAACACTATCTTACTTGTATATACCAGGTCAGTGTCTATACAGAACACTACCTTACTTGTATATACCAGGTCAGTGTGTATACAGAAACTATCTTACTTGTATATACCAGGTCAGTGTGTATACAGAACACTACCTTACTTGTATATACCAGGTCAGTGTGTGTACAGAACACTATCTTACTTGTATATACCAGGTCAGTGTGTATACAGAACACTATCTTACTTGTATATACCAGGTCAGTGTGTGTACAGAACACTATCTTACTTGTATATACCAGGTCAGTGTGTATACAGAACACTATCTTACTTGTATATACCAGGTCAGTGTGTGTACAGAGCACTACCTTTACTTTTATCTACATGCATGTGTGGCTTGTGTAGGACAAGGAGCTGCTGTGGGTAGCTGAAGATGTTGGAGGACATCCTTCACCGACTCATCTCTTAGCCACTTATAATAGCCTCAATGAAGATGTTGGAGGACAACCTTCACCTCTTAGACTCATCTCTTAGCCACTTACAATAGCCTCAATGAAGATGTTGGAGGACAATCTTCACCTCTTAGACTCATCTCTTAGCCACTTACAATAGCCTCAATGAAGATGTTGGCGGACAACCTTCACCTCTTAGACTCATCTCTTAGCCACTTATAATAGCCTCAATGAAGATGTAGGAGGACAACCTTCACCTCTTAGACTCATATCTTAGCCACTTACAATAGCCTCAATGAAGATGTTGGAGGACAATCTTCACCTCTTAGACTCATCTGTTAGCCACTTATAATAGCCTCAATGAAGATGTTGGAGGACATCCTTCACCTCTTAGACTCATCTCTCAGTAGCCTCAATGAAGATGTTGGAGGACAACCTTCACCTCTTAGACTCGTCTCTCAGCCACTTACAAATACAATAGCCTCAATGAAGATGTTGGAGGACAACCTTCACCTCTTAGACTCATCTCTTAGCCACTTACAATAGCCTCAATGAAGATGTTGGAGGACATCCTTCACCTCTTAGACTCATCTCTCAGTAGCCTCAATGAAGATGTTGGAGGACAACCTTCACCTCTTAGACTCATCTCTTAGCCACTTATAATAGCCTCAATGAAGATGTTGGAGGACAACCTTCACCTCTTAGACTCATCTCTTAGCCACTTACAATAGCCTCAATGAAGATGTTGGAGGACAACCTTCACCTCTTAGACTCATCTCTTAGCCACTTACAATAGCCTCAATGAAGATGTTGGAGGACAATCTTCACCTCTTAGACACATCTCTTAGCCACTTACAATAGCCTCAATGAAGATGTTGGAGGACAACCTTCATATCTTAGACTCATCTCTTAGCCACTTATAATAGCCTCAATGAAGATGTTGGAGGACAATCTTCACCTCTTAGACTCATCTCTTAGCCACTTATAATAGCCTCAATGAAGATGTTGGAGGACATCCTTCACCTCTTAGACTCATCTCTCAGTAGCCTCAATGAAGATGTTGGAGGACAACCTTCACCTCTTAGACTCATCTCTTAGCCACTTACAATAGCCTCAATGAAGATGTTGGAGGACAACCTTCACCTCTTAGACTCATCTCTTAGCCACTTACAATAGCCTCAATGAAGATGTTGGAGGACAACCTTCACCTCTTAAACTCATCTCTTAGCCACTTATAATAGCCTCAATGAAGATGTTGGAGGACAACCTTCACCTCTTAGACTCATCTCTTAGCCACTTACAATAGCCTCAATGAAGATGTTGGAGGACAATCTTCACCTCTTAGACTCATCTCTTAGCCACTTACAAATACAATAGCCTCAATGAAGATGTTGGAGGACAACCTTCACCTCTTAGACTCATCTCTTAGCCACTTATAATAGCCTCAATGAAGATGTTGGAGGACAATCTTCACCTCTTAGACTCATCTCTTAGCCACTTACAATAGCCTCAATGAAGATGTTGGCGGACAACCTTCACCTCTTAGACTCTTCTCTTAGCCACTTATAATAGCCTCAATGAAGATGTTGGAGGACAACCTTCACCTCTTAGACTCATCTCTTAGCCACTTACAATAGCCTCAATGAAGATGTTGGAGGACAATCTTCACCTCTTAGACTCATCTCTTAGCCACTTACAAATACAATAGCCTCAATGAAGATGTTGGAGGACAACCTTCACCTCTTAGACTCATCTCTTAGCCACTTACAAATACAATAGCCTCAATGAAGATGTTGGAGGACAACCTTCACCTCTTAAGACTCATCTCTTAGCCACTTACAATAGCCTCAATGAAGATGTTGGAGGACAACCTTCCTCTTAGACTCATCTCTTAGCCACTTACAAATACAATAGCCTCAATGAAGTTGTTGGAGGACAACCTTCACCTCTTAGACTCATCTCTTAGCCACTTATAATAGCCTCAATGAAGATGTTGGAGGACAACCTTCACCTCTTAGACTCATCTCTTAGCCACTTATAATAGCCTCAATGAAGATTTGGAGGACATCCTTTACCTCTTAGACTCATCTCTTAGCCACTTATAATAGCCTCAATGAAGATGTTGGAGGACATCCTTCACCTCTTAGACTCATCTCTTAGCCACTTACAATAGCCTCAATGAAGATGTTGGAGGACCTCTTATTAGACTCATCTCTTAGCCACTTACAATAGCCTCGAGTATTGTGTTACATTACATCATCATGTACATTTCTGGGCGGAGTTGGCTTGTTCCTTATGGCACCCTCCGAGGAGATGTAACAACATCTTATGAACTAGTTCTAACTGCAATTGAGCTGGCCAAATATGGCCCACACCTCATTCAATTTAAAGACATCTATAGATCCTTTACAGCCCAGATTAATGGTGTGTGTCTCTCTCTGTGATTAGGTAAGAAGATTATTGGCTGGACTGCAGTGAAGGACCGATCTGACAAGAGACTTCCCACACTCAACACTTTCCTACAGAATATATACGCACTGCCTGACAACATACGCTACGACTCCATCGTCAGTCACTTCTCCACCTCCTCACATAACGACCTCCTCCAGCCTCTGTACACTCCCAGTGAGGCTGCACTTAATGCCATCCCCCTATCCTCTTCCAGCACAAATGGTTCTGTCGCACGCACTTCCCCCAGGGCCAACCGCAAACCTTCCACTGGCATAGATGGCACAGTCACACCCACTTACCCTAATTGCAGTCCTCCCATCTGCAGAAACAAAACAGTCACAAGTACTTCCCCCAGGACCAACCGCAGACCTCCTACACGACCACAAGCTCCTACTCAGAGGTATGTTGCTTGCGAGTGATATTCTGTTCAACCATCTGCACTCCACACTACAAGTGTCCATTGGTGAGGCTCCAGCTAGGCTCCAGCACGTGTCCATTGGTGAGGCTCCAGCTAGGCTCCAGCACGTGTCCATAGGTGAGGCTCCAGCTAGGCTCCAGCATGTGCCCATAGGGCTAGGCTCCAGCATGTGCCCATTGGTGAGGCACACACCCACACCTTTCACACGCCCACACTTCTCACACACCCACACTTCTCACACACCCAGATGAGCACTTCTCACACACCCAGGTGAACACTTCTCACACACCCAGGTGAGCACTTCTCACACACCCAGGTGAGCACTTCTCACACACCCAGGTGAGCACTTCTCACACACCCACACTTCTCACACACCCAGGTGAGCACTTCTCACACACCCAGGTGAGCACTTCTCACACACCCAGGTGAACACTTCTCACACACCCAGGTGAGCACTTCTCACACACCCAGGTGAACACTTCTCACACACCCACACTTCTCACACACCCAGGTGAGCACTTCTCACACACCCACACTTCTCTCACACCCAGGTGAGCACTTCTCACACACCCACACTTCTCACACACCCACACTTCTCACACACCCAGGTGAGCACTTCTCACACACCCAGGTGAACACTTCTCACACACCCACACTTCTCACACACCCAGGTGAACACTTCTCACACACCCACACTTCTCACACACCCACACTTCTCACACACCCAGGTGAGCACTTCTCACACACCCAGGTGAGCACTTCTCACACACCCACACTTCTCACACACCCACACTTCTCACACACCCAGGTGAGCACTTCTCACACACCCACACTTCTCACACACCCAGGTGAACACTTCTCACACACCCAGGTGAGCACTTCTCACACACCCACACTTCTCACACACCCAGGTGAACACTTCTCACACACCCAGGTGAACACTTCTCACACACCCAGGTGAGCACTTCTCACACACCCAGGTGAGCACTTCTCACACACCCAGGTGAGCACTTCTCACACACCCACACTTCTCACACACCCAGGTGAGCACTTCTCACACACCCAGGTGAGCACTTCTCACACACCCACACTTCTCACACACCCACACTTCTCACACACCCAGGTGAACACTTCTCACACACCCAGGTGAGCACTTCTCACACACCCAGGTGAACACTTCTCACACACCCAGGTGAACACTTCTCACACACCCAGGTGAACACTTCTCACACACCCAGGTGAGCACTTCTCACACACCCACACTTCTCACACACCCAGGTGAGCACTTCTCACACACCCACACTTCTCACACACCCAGGTGAGCACTTCTCACACACCCAGGTGAGCACTTCTCACACACCCACACTTCTCACACACCCAGGTGAGCACTTCTCACACACCCAGGTGAGCACTTCTCACACACCCAGGTGAACACTTCTCACACACCCAGGTGAACACTTCTCACACACCCAGGTGAGCACTTCTCACACACCCACACTTCTCACACACCCAGGTGAGCACTTCTCACACACCCAGGTGAGCACTTCTCACACACCCAGGTGAACACTTCTCACACACCCAGGTGAGCACTTCTCACACACCCACACTTCTCACACACCCAGGTGAGCACTTCTCACACACCCAGGTGAGCACTTCTCACACACCCACACTTCTCACACACCCAGGTGAGCACTTCTCACACACCCAGGTGAGCACTTCTCACACACCCAGGTGAACACTTCTCACACACCCACACTTCTCACACACCCAGGTGAGCACTTCTCACACACCCACACTTCTCACACACCCAGGTGAACACTTCTCACACACCCACACTTCTCACACACCCAGGTGAACACTTCTCACACACCCACACTTCTCACACACCCAGGTGAGCACTTCTCACACACCCACACTTCTCACACACCCAGGTGAGCACTTCTCACACACCCACACTTCTCACACACCCAGGTGAACACTTCTCACACACCCAGGTGAGCACTTCTCACACACCCAGGTGAGCACTTCTCACACACCCACACTTCTCACACACCCAGGTGAGCACTTCTCACACACCCACACTTCTCACACACCCAGGTGAGCACTTCTCACACACCCACACTTCTCACACACCCAGGTGAACACTTCTCACACACCCAGGTGAACACTTCTCACACACCCAGGTGAGCACTTCTCACACACCCAGGTGAACACTTCTCACACACCCAGGTGAACACTTCTCACACACCCAGGTGAGCACTTCTCACACACCCACACTTCTCACACACCCACACTTCTCACACACCCAGGTGAGCACTTCTCACACACCCAGGTGAACACTTCTCACACACCCAGGTGAGCACTTCTCACACACCCACACTTCTCACACACCCACACTTCTCACACACCCAGGTGAGCACTTCTCACACACCCAGGTGAACACTTCTCACACACCCAGGTGAACACTTCTCACACACCCACACTTCTCACACACCCAGGTGAGCACTTCTCACACACCCAGGTGAGCACTTCTCACACACCCACACTTCTCACACACCCAGGTGAGCACTTCTCACACACCCAGGTGAACACTTCTCACACACCCAGGTGAGCACTTCTCACACACCCAGGTGAGCACTTCTCACACACCCACACTTCTCACACACCCACACTTCTCACACACCCAGGTGAGCACTTCTCACACACCCAGGTGAACAGCGGACCTTATCTTATGCCCAGTGTGTGCACAGAGGGTGTGTGTGTGTGCACAGAGTGTGTGTGTGTGGGGGTGTGTGTGTGCACAGAGGGTGTGTGTGTGTGTGAGGGAGTAGACACTTTGTGAGTGAGTTCCTTTTCTTTCCTCTCCATCTCACATATTAAGAGGTCACTTTTGTGGTGGGTGAGGTTGAGCTCACTTGACTTCTAGAAGTCCAGGTATGGGGTTAATTAAAGTCTAGCTCTAGCTTGCACAGAATCGTAAATGTTGGACCAGAAATGAGTGAGGCAACTGCTAGGCCCAAAGCTGTTGTGAAGACTGCACTCTTCTACACGTTCAATATTTGGAGGGTAACCTTGTCTTAGTCAGGGTGAGGACAGCTTGTATGCACTCCTACATAGTCAACACTTGGAAGAGAACCTTGGCACAGCCTGTCTTAGTCAGGGTGAGGATTAGTCAGGTTGAGGACAGCTTGTATGCACTCCTACATAGTCAACACTTGGAAGAGAACCTTGGCAAAGCCTGTCTTAGTCAGGGTGAGGACAGATTGTATGAGTGAAATTAGTTGCAGAGGGAGCAGAATGCTAAACATTTCCCCCCCCCCCTCAAGATATTTGTGTGGATCAATTTCTACTTTCCATCCAGACCAACACACCAGCCCCCTGAGATCTCACACCAGCCCCCTGAGACCTGCAGAGTCTCCCCTGGCCTGCCTCTCCCGACCCCCAAGTCTGACAGAGTCTCCCCTGGCCTGTCTCTCCCGACCTCCAAGTCTGGTCGAGTCTCCCCTGGCCTGCCTCTCCCGACCCCCAAGTCTGGTCGAGTCTCCCCTGGCCTGTCTCTCCCGACCCCCAAGTCTGGTCGAGTCTCCCCTGGCCCGTCTCTCCCACCACGACCTCCGAGACCACAGTCCTCAGGGAACATTGGCAAGGTCAGATAAGTTGATAATACAGTACCTGTAGATGCATTTAGTAATTATCAAGTTGATGAGTTATGACACACACACTGGACACTGTGTTTAACTGTGGGGAGAATACTAGCAACAAATGCTGTAACAAACTTGTAATCTCAGGCCTGCCAAGCCACACCCACCCATTGCCAACCACATGCTCATTTCTGTTTCAGAATCTGCCATCCCATTATGTTGCAGGACATCCCATTATGTTGCAGGACATCAGTTGCTCAACCTTGCACCAGCTCAGGATCTATAAGGAATATATCATGATGGCATCAAATGATGCACAGTACTCTATTAGGCCTTCAGCTAGGCCAGGGCTAGAACAATGCAATCTAACAGTACTAGGATTTAAATTTTTGGTTTTAAATCCTAAGCCCTTATGCCTCTCAATCAAATATGCCTCTCAATCAAAACTCCCCAGCCCCAGCCCTAGCCATAGGCCTCTCAAACAAAACTCCCCAGCCCTAGCCCTAGGCCTCTCAAACAAAACTCCCCAGCCCTAGCCCTAGGCCTCTCAAACAAAACTCCCCAGCCTTAGCCCTAGGCCTCTCAAACAAAACTCCCCAGCCCTAGCCCTAGGCCTCTCAAACAAAACTCCCCAGCCCTAGCCCTAGGCCTCTCAAACAAAACTCCCCAGCCCTAGCCCTAGGCCTCTCAAACAAAACTCCCCAGCCCTAGCCCTAGGCCTCTCAAACAAAACTCCCCAGCCTTAGCCCTAGGCCTCTCAAACAAAACTCCCCAGCCCTAGCCCTAGGCCTCTCAAACAAAACTCCCCAGCCCTAGCCCTAGGCCTCTCAAACAAAACTCCCCAGCCCTAGCCCTAGGCCTCTCAAACAAAACTCCCCAGCCCTAGCCCTAGGCCTCTCAAACAAAACTCCCCAGCCCTAGCCCTAGGCCTCTCAAACAAAACTCCCCAGCCCTCTAGCCCTTTGTGATATGCAAAGTATTTTTCTATCCCGTGAATTATTCCACATCTGGTCCGTTCTTTCATGAGTAGAAAACACATCTACATGGTGGAACCTTCATTTACATGGTGGAACCTTCACATCTACATGGTGGAACCTTCATCTACATGTTGGAACCTTCTACATGTTGGAACCTTCATCTATTCTACATGGTGGAACCTTCATCTACATGGTGGAACCTTCATCTACATGTTGGAACCTTCTACATGTTGGAACCTTCATCTACATGGTGGAACCTTCATCTACATGTTGGAACCTTCTACATGTTGGAACCTTCATCTACATGGTGGAACCTTCATCTACATGGTGGAACCTTCATCTACATGGTGGAACCTTCATCTAATGTTGGAACCTTCTACATGTTGGAACCTTCATGGTGGAATCTTCATCTACATGGTGGAACCTTCATCTACATGGTGGAACCTTCGGTGGGGAATGGAGATCTCACACCATGAAACCTTCACCTGCCATGCAATGCCTTGCATTCGTCACTACCATAGCAATGAGCATGGCGCCTCAAATAGTTCATTATCAGCAGATTAGCAGACAGAGAAGGAGAGAGAGAGTCTATGAGCAAAGCGACCGGAAAACCCTGTCCGTGCCAAGTCCTAAGCTGCACCTTCTGTTTTCAGCCCAAGTAGACTAAAGAATTCCATTCTCCACAAGGTTCCACCATGTAGATGAAGGTTCCACCATGTAGATGAAGATTCCACCATGTAGATGAAGGTTCCACCATGTAGATGAAGGTTCCACCATGTAGATGAAGGTTCCACCATGTAGATGAAGGTTCCACCATGTAGATGAAGGTTCCACCATGTAGATGACGGTTCCACCATGTAGATGAAGGTTCCACCATGTAGCTGAAGGTTCCACCATGTAGATGAAGGTTCCACCATGTACATAGATGAAGGTTCCACCATGTACATAGATGAAGGTTCCACCATGTAGATAAGGTTCCACCATGTAGATGAAGGTTCCACCATGTAGATGAAGGTTCCACCATGTAGATGTGTTTTCTACTCGTGAAAGAACGGACCAGATGTGGAATAATTCACGGGATAGAAAAATACTTTGCATATCACAAAGGGCTATAGGGCTATGAAGTTTTTTTTGGAGAGGCCTAGGGCTAGGGAGTTTTGTTTGAGAGGCCTAGGGCTAGGGCTGGGGAGTTTTTGTTTGAGAGGCCTAGGGCAAGGGCTGGGGAGTTTTGTTTGAGAGGCCTAGGGCTAGGGCTGGGGAGTTTTGTTTGAGAGGCCTAGGGCTAGGGCTGGGGAGTTTTGTTTGAGAGGCATAGAGCTAGGGCTGGGGAGTTTTGTTTGAGAGGCCTAGGGCTAGGGCTGGGGAGTTTTGTTTGAGAGGCCTAGGGCTAGAGCTGGGGAGTTTTGTTTGAGAGGTAGGGCTAGGGCTGGGGAGTTTTGTTTGAGAGGCCTAGGGCTAGGGCTGGGGAGTTTTGTTTGAGAGGCCTAGGGCTAGGGCTGGGGAGTTTTGTTTGAGAGGCCTAGGGCTGGGGAGTTTTGTTTGAGAGGCCTATGGCTAGGGCTGGGGAGTTTTGTTTGAGAGGCCTAGGGCTAGGGCTAGGGAGTTTTGTTTGAGAGGCCTAGGGCTAGGGCTGGGGAGTTTTGTTTGAGAGGCCTAGGGCTGGGGAGTTTTGTTTGAGAGGCCTAGGGCCGGGGAGTTTTGTTTGAGAGGCCTAGGGCTAGCTGGGGAGTTTTGTTTGAGAGGCCTAGGGCTAGGGCTGGGGAGTTTTGTTTGAGAGGCCTAGGGCTAGGGCTGGGGAGTTTTGTTTGAGAGGCCTAGGGCTAGTGCAGACCTCAGAAGTAAAACTCCAAGGCAGAACAAAACTGACTTTAGAAGTTCTCTGTACTAGCTGGTATATACAGTGGCTAGTATTCTGAAGGCTTCAATGGCTAGTGGAGGACTATGTTACAAGTTCCAACCTTCATCAAGGTCATGTGTCCCAAAAAGAACACAGCAAGTAATAATGAATAATTCATCATTAAATTTGTGACCATGTGTGACGTCTTTATGAAGGTCTCTATTCTGACTCTGTCCTTTCAGAAATGCTCTGTTGGTGCATATATAGATAACGAGATAGCTTCTGCAAGCCAGTCCTTTCCAGTGGCCCACACTCATAGATCTCATCATTCACAACTTGAGAGCCCTGTAATTGCCATGGTTATTGTGGTATCACACTTTTGCTTATTCCGAGTGCTTTCATGTTTACAGGCACATTTTCTTAAAAGGTATATTCAGCCACACTGAAAGAACTGTACTGGCAGGATTAACTCCAGTGCAGTGTAAACAAGGGCTCTAATTGGGTCTGGTTTGTCAAAGCACTTAGCTGGGATATGAGCAGAGGCACATTTAATTAATGGGCACTTGGTGGAGTGTCACCTAATCACCAGAAGCTTTAAAAAAAATTGAACTGCTCCTATCACAGAGCGATCTCAAATGAGCTGTTGTTAAGTAATGTCGGACACAAACCCTAACATATGTTGCTGGATGAAACTTCTAAGAAAATGTTCCTAAAGAAACATTCAACATGTCATTTGAAAGCACACAGAATAAAACCACAAGATGCTAACTCAATTAGGAAAAGGGAGGAGTTTATGATGATTGTACAACTTTTGGAAGTTTTAACTAAATCCCCCCTTTTAATTACGCCAACATCTACAGCTAGATGCAAGGCCACTACAGCTAGATGCAAGGCCACTACAGCTTAGATGCAAGGCCACTACAGCTAGATGCAGGCCACTACAGCTAGATGCAAGGCCACTACAGCTAAATGCAAGGCCTCTACAGCTAGATGCAAGGCCACTACAGCTAGATGCAAGGCCACTACAGCGCCACTACAGCTAGATGCAAGGCCACTACAGCTAGATGCAAGGCCTCTACAGCTAGATGCAAGGCCACTACAGCTAGATGCAAGGTCACTACAGCTAGATGCAGGGCCTCTACAGCTAGATGCAAGGCCACTACAGCTAGATGCAAGGCCTCTACAGCTAGATGCAAGGTCACTACAGCTAGATGCAAAGCTAGATTCAAGGCCACTACAGCTAGATGCAAGGCCACTACAGCTAGATGCAAGGCCTCTACAGCTAGATGCAAGGCCTCTACAGCTAGACGCAAGGCCACTACAGCTAGATGCAAGGCCACTACAGCTAGATGCAAAGCTAGATTCAAGGCCACTACAGCTAGATGCAAGGCCACTACAGCTAGATGCAAGGCCTCTACAGCTAGACGCAAGGCCACTACAGCTAGATGCAAGGCCACTACATCTAGATGCAAGGCCACTACAGTTAGATGCAAGGCCACTACAGCTAGATGCAAGGCCACTACAGCTAGATGCAAGGCCACTACAGATAGATGCAAGGCCACTACAGATAGATGCAAGGCCACTACAGCTAGATGCAAGGCCACTACAGCTAGATGCAAGGCCACTACAGCTAGATGCAAGGCCACTACAGCTAGATGCAAGGCCACTACAGCTAGATGCAAGGCCACTACAGCTAGATGCAAGGCCTCTACAGCTAGATGCAAGGCCACTACAGCTAGACGCAAGGGCACTACAGCTAGATGCAAGGCCACTACAGCTAGATGCAAGGCCACTACAGCTAGATGCAAGGCCACTACAGCTAGATGCAGGCCACTACAGCTAGACGCAAGGCCACTACAGCTAGATGCAAGGCCACTACAGCTAGATGCAAGGCCACTACAGCTAGATGCAAGGCCACTACATGTAGATGCAAGGCCACTACAGCTAGATGCAAGGCCACTACAGCTAGATGCAAGGCCACTACAGCTAGATGCAGGGCCACTACAGCTAGATGCAAGGCCACTACAGCTAGATGCAAGGCCACTACAGCTAGATGTAAGGCCTCTACAGCTAGATGCAAGGCCACTACAGCTAGATGCAAGGCCACTACAGCTAGATGCAAGGCCACTACATGTAGATGCAAGGCCACTACAGCTAGATGCAAGGCCACTACAGCTAGATGCAAGGCCACTACAGCTAGATGTAAGGTCACTACAGCTAGATGCAAGGCCACTACAGCTAGATGCAAGGCCACTACAGCTAGATGCAAGGCCACTACAGCTAGATGCAAGGGCACTACAGCTAGATGCAAGGCCACTACAGCTAGATGCAAGGCCACTACAGCTAGATGCAAGGCCACTACAGCTAGATGCAAGGCCTCTACAGCTAGATGCAAGGCCACTACAGCTAGATGCAAGGCCACTACAGCTAGATGCAAGGCCACTACAGCTAGATGCAAGGCCACTACAGCTAGATGTAAGGCCTCTACAGCTAGATGCAAGGCCACTACAGCTAGATGCAAGGCCACTACAGCTAGACGCAAGGGCACTACAGCTAGATGCAGGCCACTACAGCTAGATGCAAGGCCACTACAGCTAGATGCAAGGCCACTACATGTAGATGCAAGGCCACTACAGCTAGATACAAGGCCACTACAGCTAGATGCAAGGCCACTACAGCTAGATGTAAGGTCACTACAGCTAGATGCAAGGCCACTACAGCTAGATGCAAGGCCACTACAGCTAGATGCAAGGCCACTACAGCTAGATGTAAGGTCACTACAGCTAGATGCAAGGCCACTACAGCTAGATGCAAGGCCACTACAGCTAGATGCAAGGCCACTACAGCTAGATGCAAGGCCACTACAGCTAGATGCAAGGCCTCTACAGCTGTAGATGCAAGGCCACTACAGCTAGATGCAAGGCCACTACAGCTAGATGCAAGGCCACTACAGCTAGATGTAAGGTCACTACAGCTAGATGCAAGGCCACTACAGCTAGATGCAGGCCACTACAGCTAGATGCAAGGCCACTACAGCTAGATGCAAGGCCACTACAGCTAGATGCAAGGCCACTACAGCTAGATGCAAGGCCACTACAGCTAGATGCAAGGCCACTACAGCTAGATGCCAGGCCACTACAGCTAAATGCAAGGCTACTACAGCTAGATGCAAAGCCACTACAGCTAGATGCAAGGCCACTACAGCTAGATGCAAGGCCACTACAGCTAGATGCAAAGCCACTACAGCTAGATGCAAGGCCACTACAGCTAGATGCAAGGCCACTACAGCTAGATGCAAGGCCACTACAGCTAGATGCAAGGTCACTACAGCTAGATGCAAGGCCACTACAGCTAGATGCAAGGCCACTACAGCTAGATGCAAGGCCACTACAGCTGTAGATGCAAGGCCACTACAGCTAGATGCAAGGCCACTACAGCTAGATGCAAGGCCACTCTCACAACCTTAAACACATACCTGCACACACTACATATGTATATACATTATACACACATACATACAACAGACAGACATACATACATGTACACAGACATGTACATACATACATACAGACATGTATACAGACATGTACAGATATGTGCATACATGCATAGATACATGTACATACATGCATAGGTCTAAATATATAAATGTCTGTCTGTCTGTGCCTGCATGCGTATGCATGGGCCAAATACCTGAGCCGATTTAGCCAAGCTTTGTGAGTGGGTGGAGAGTGGACCAGGAAATGTTTTATAGGAGTGAACCTATGGTGCATATAGGAGTGAACCTATGTACATATAGGAGTGAACCTATGGTGCATATAGGAGTGAACCTATGTGCATATAGGAGTGAACCTATGGTGCATATAGGAGTGAACCTATGTGCATATAGGAGTGAACCTATGTGCATATAGGAGTGAACCTATGGTGCATATAGGAGTGAACCTATGTGCATATAGGAGTGAACCTATGTGCATATAGGAGTGAACCTATGTGCATATAGGAGTGAACCTATGTGCATATAGGAGTGAACCTATGTGCATATAGGAGTGAACCTATGTGCATATAGGAGTGAACCTATGTGCATATAGGAGTGAACCTATGTGCATATAGGAGTGAACCTATGGTGCATATAGGAGTGAACCTATGGTGCATATAGGAGTGAACCTATGTGCATATAGGAGTGAACCTATGTGCATATAGGAGTGAACCTATGTGCATATAGGAGTGAACCTATGTGCATATAGGAGTGAACCTATGTGCATATAGGAGTGAACCTATGTGCATATAGGAGTGAACCTATGTGCATATAGGAGTGAACCTATGTGCATATAGGAGTGAACCTATGTGCATATAGGAGTGAACCTATGTGCATATAGGAGTGAACCTATGTGCATATAGGAGTGAACCTATGTGCATATAGGAGTGAACCTATGTGCATATAGGAGTGAACCTATGTGCATATAGGAGTGAACCTATGTGCATATAGGAGTGAACCTATGTGCATATAGGAGTGAACCTATGTGCATATAGGAGTGAACCTATGTGCATATAGGAGTGAACCTATGTGCATATAGGAGTGAACCTATGTGCATATAGGAGTGAACCTATGTGCATATAGGAGTGAACCTATGTGCATATAGGAGTGAACCTATGTGCATATAGGAGTGAACCTATGTGCATATAGGAGTGAACCTATGTGCATATAGGAGTGAACCTATGTGCATATAGGAGTGAACCTATGTGCATATAGGAGTGAACCTATGTGCATATAGGAGTGAACCTATGTGCATATAGGAGTGAACCTATGTGCATATAGGAGTGAACCTATGTGCATATAGGAGTGAACCTATGTGCATATAGGAGTGAACCTATGTGCATATAGGAGTGAACCTATGTGCATATAGGAGTGAACCTATGGTGCATATAGGAGTGAACCTATGTGCATATAGGAGTGAACCTATGTGCATATAGGAGTGAACCTATGTGCATATAGGAGTGAACCTATGTGCATATAGGAGTGAACCTATGTGCATATAGGAGTGAACCTATGTGCATATAGGAGTGAACCTATGTGCATATAGGAGTGAACCTATGTGCATATAGGAGTGAACCTATGTGCATATAGGAGTGAACCTATGTGCATATAGGAGTGAACCTATGTGCATATAGGAGTGAACCTATGTGCATATAGGAGTGAACCTATGTGCATATAGGAGTGAACCTATGTGCATATAGGAGTGAACCTATGTGCATATAGGAGTGAACCTATGTGCATATAGGAGTGAACCTATGTGCATATAGGAGTGAACCTATGTGCATATAGGAGTGAACCTATGTGCATATAGGAGTGAACCTATGTGCATATAGGAGTGAACCTATGTGCATATAGGAGTGAACCTATGTGCATATAGGAGTGAACCTATGTGCATATAGGAGTGAACCTATGTGCATATAGGAGTGAACCTATGTGCATATAGGAGTGAACCTATGTGCATATAGGAGTGAACCTATGTGCATATAGGAGTGAACCTATGTGCATATAGGAGTGAACCTATGTGCATATAGGAGTGAACCTATGTGCATATAGGAGTGAACCTATGTGCATATAGGAGTGAACCTATGTGCATATAGGAGTGAACCTATGTGCATATAGGAGTGAACCTATGTGCATATAGGAGTGAACCTATGTGCATATAGGAGTGAACCTATGTGCATATAGGAGTGAACCTATGTGCATATAGGAGTGAACCTATGTGCATATAGGAGTGAACCTATGTGCATATAGGAGTGAACCTATGTGCATATAGGAGTGAACCTATGTGCATATAGGAGTGAACCTATGTGCATATAGGAGTGAACCTATGTGCATATAGGAGTGAACCTATGTGCATATAGGAGTGAACCTATGTGCATATAGGAGTGAACCTATGTGCATATAGGAGTGAACCTATGTGCATATAGGAGTGAACCTATGTGCATATAGGAGTGAACCTATGGTGCATATAGGAGTGAACCTATGTGCATATAGGAGTGAACCTATGTGCATATAGGAGTGAACCTATGTGCATATAGGAGTGAACCTATGTGCATATAGGAGTGAACCTATGTGCATATAGGAGTGAACCTATGTGCATATAGGAGTGAACCTATGTGCATATAGGAGTGAACCTATGTGCATATAGGAGTGAACCTATGTGCATATAGGAGTGAACCTATGGTGCATATAGGAGTGAACCTATGTGCATATAGGAGTGAACCTATGTGCATATAGGAGTGAACCTATGTGCATATAGGAGTGAACCTATGTGCATATAGGAGTGAACCTATGTGCATATAGGAGTGAACCTATGGTGCATATAGGAGTGAACCTATGTGCATATAGGAGTGAACCTATGTGCATATAGGAGTGAACCTATGTGCATATAGGAGTGAACCTATGTGCATATAGGAGTGAACCTATGTGCATATAGGAGTGAACCTATGTGCATATAGGAGTGAACCTATGTGCATATAGGAGTGAACCTATGTGCATATAGGAGTGAACCTATGTGCATATAGGAGTGAACCTATGTGCATATAGGAGTGAACCTATGTGCATATAGGAGTGAACCTATGTGCATATAGGAGTGAACCTATGTGCATATAGGAGTGAACCTATGTGCATATAGGAGTGAACCTATGTGCATATAGGAGTGAACCTATGTGCATATAGGAGTGAACCTATGTGCATATAGGAGTGAACCTATGTGCATATAGGAGTGAACCTATGTGCATATAGGAGTGAACCTATGTGCATATAGGAGTGAACCTATGTGCATATAGGAGTGAACCTATGTGCATATAGGAGTGAACCTATGTGCATATAGGAGTGAACCTATGTGCATATAGGAGTGAACCTATGTGCATATAGGAGTGAACCTATGTGCATATAGGAGTGAACCTATGTGCATATAGGAGTGAACCTATGTGCATATAGGAGTGAACCTATGTGCATATAGGAGTGAACCTATGTGCATATAGGAGTGAACCTATGTGCATATAGGAGTGAACCTATGTGCATATAGGAGTGAACCTATGTGCATATAGGAGTGAACCTATGTGCATATAGGAGTGAACCTATGTGCATATAGGAGTGAACCTATGTGCATATAGGAGTGAACCTATGTGCATATAGGAGTGAACCTATGTGCATATAGGAGTGAACCTATGTGCATATAGGAGTGAACCTATGTGCATATAGGAGTGAACCTATGTGCATATAGGAGTGAACCTATGTGCATATAGGAGTGAACCTATGTGCATATAGGAGTGAACCTATGTGCATATAGGAGTGAACCTATGTGCATATAGGAGTGAACCTATGTGCATATAGGAGTGAACCTATGTGCATATAGGAGTGAACCTATGTGCATATAGGAGTGAACCTATGTGCATATAGGAGTGAACCTATGTGCATATAGGAGTGAACCTATGTGCATATAGGAGTGAACCTATGTGCATATAGGAGTGAACCTATGTGCATATAGGAGTGAACCTATGTGCATATAGGAGTGAACCTATGTGCATATAGGAGTGAACCTATGTGCATATAGGAGTGAACCTATGTGCATATAGGAGTGAACCTATGTGCATATAGGAGTGAACCTATGTGCATATAGGAGTGAACCTATGTGCATATAGGAGTGAACCTATGTGCATATAGGAGTGAACCTATGTGCATATAGGAGTGAACCTATGTGCATATAGGAGTGAACCTATGTGCATATAGGAGTGAACCTATGTGCATATAGGAGTGAACCTATGTGCATATAGGAGTGAACCTATGTGCATATAGGAGTGAACCTATGTGCATATAGGAGTGAACCTATGTGCATATAGGAGTGAACCTATGTGCATATAGGAGTGAACCTATGTGCATATAGGAGTGAACCTATGTGCATATAGGAGTGAACCTATGTGCATATAGGAGTGAACCTATGTGCATATAGGAGTGAACCTATGTGCATATAGGAGTGAACCTATGTGCATATAGGAGTGAACCTATGTGCATATAGGAGTGAACCTATGTGCATATAGGAGTGAACCTATGTGCATATAGGAGTGAACCTATGTGCATATAGGAGTGAACCTATGTGCATATAGGAGTGAACCTATGTGCATATAGGAGTGAACCTATGTGCATATAGGAGTGAACCTATGTGCATATAGGAGTGAACCTATGTGCATATAGGAGTGAACCTATGTGCATATAGGAGTGAACCTATGTGCATATAGGAGTGAACCTATGTGCATATAGGAGTGAACCTATGTGCATATAGGAGTGAACCTATGTGCATATAGGAGTGAACCTATGTGCATATAGGAGTGAACCTATGTGCATATAGGAGTGAACCTATGTGCATATAGGAGTGAACCTATGTGCATATAGGAGTGAACCTATGTGCATATAGGAGTGAACCTATGTGCATATAGGAGTGAACCTATGTGCATATAGGAGTGAACCTATGTGCATATAGGAGTGAACCTATGTGCATATAGGAGTGAACCTATGTGCATATAGGAGTGAACCTATGTGCATATAGGAGTGAACCTATGTGCATATAGGAGTGAACCTATGTGCATATAGGAGTGAACCTATGTGCATATAGGAGTGAACCTATGTGCATATAGGAGTGAACCTATGTGCATATAGGAGTGAACCTATGTGCATATAGGAGTGAACCTATGTGCATATAGGAGTGAACCTATGTGCATATAGGAGTGAACCTATGTGCATATAGGAGTGAACCTATGTGCATATAGGAGTGAACCTATGTGCATATAGGAGTGAACCTATGTGCATATAGGAGTGAACCTATGTGCATATAGGAGTGAACCTATGTGCATATAGGAGTGAACCTATGTGCATATAGGAGTGAACCTATGTGCATATAGGAGTGAACCTATGTGCATATAGGAGTGAACCTATGTGCATATAGGAGTGAACCTATGTGCATATAGGAGTGAACCTATGTGCATATAGGAGTGAACCTATGTGCATATAGGAGTGAACCTATGTGCATATAGGAGTGAACCTATGTGCATATAGGAGTGAACCTATGTGCATATAGGAGTGAACCTATGTGCATATAGGAGTGAACCTATGTGCATATAGGAGTGAACCTATGTGCATATAGGAGTGAACCTATGTGCATATAGGAGTGAACCTATGTGCATATAGGAGTGAACCTATGTGCATATAGGAGTGAACCTATGTGCATATAGGAGTGAACCTATGTGCATATAGGAGTGAACCTATGTGCATATAGGAGTGAACCTATGTGCATATAGGAGTGAACCTATGTGCATATAGGAGTGAACCTATGTGCATATAGGAGTGAACCTATGTGCATATAGGAGTGAACCTATGTGCATATAGGAGTGAACCTATGTGCATATAGGAGTG
Source organism: Cladorhizidae sp. MBARI D1340-BT2 (assembly GCA_028752905.1). Taxonomy (NCBI): domain Eukaryota; kingdom Metazoa; phylum Porifera; class Demospongiae; order Poecilosclerida; family Cladorhizidae; species Cladorhizidae sp. MBARI D1340-BT2. The sequence goes on from JAQNBH010000013.1 coordinate 1,987,619, forward strand.
AACCTATGTGCATATAGGAGTGAACCTATGTGCATATAGGAGTGAACCTATGTGCATATAGGAGTGAACCTATGTGCATATAGGAGTGAACCTATGTGCATATAGGAGTGAACCTATGTGCATATAGGAGTGAACCTATGTGCATATAGGAGTGAACCTATGTGCATATAGGAGTGAACCTATGTGCATATAGGAGTGAACCTATGTGCATATAGGAGTGAACCTATGTGCATATAGGAGTGAACCTATGTGCATATAGGAGTGAACCTATGTGCATATAGGAGTGAACCTATGTGCATATAGGAGTGAACCTATGTGCATATAGGAGTGAACCTATGTGCATATAGGAGTGAACCTATGTGCATATAGGAGTGAACCTATGTGCATATAGGAGTGAACCTATGTGCATATAGGAGTGAACCTATGTGCATATAGGAGTGAACCTATGTGCATATAGGAGTGAACCTATGTGCATATAGGAGTGAACCTATGTGCATATAGGAGTGAACCTATGTGCATATAGGAGTGAACCTATGTGCATATAGGAGTGAACCTATGTGCATATAGGAGTGAACCTATGTGCATATAGGAGTGAACCTATGTGCATATAGGAGTGAACCTATGTGCATATAGGAGTGAACCTATGTACATATAGGAGTGAACCTATGTGCATATAGGAGTGAACCTATGTGCATATAGGAGTGAACCTATGTGCATATAGGAGTGAACCTATGTGCATATAGGAGTGAACCTATGTGCATATAGGAGTGAACCTATGTGCATATAGGAGTGAACCTATGTGCATATAGGAGTGAACCTATGTGCATATAGGAGTGAACCTATGTGCATATAGGAGTGAACCTATGTGCATATAGGAGTGAACCTATGTGCATATAGGAGTGAACCTATGTGCATATAGGAGTGAACCTATGTGCATATAGGAGTGAACCTATGTGCATATAGGAGTGAACCTATGTGCATATAGGAGTGAACCTATGTGCATATAGGAGTGAACCTATGTGCATATAGGAGTGAACCTATGTGCATATAGGAGTGAACCTATGTGCATATAGGAGTGAACCTATGTGCATATAGGAGTGAACCTATGTGCATATAGGAGTGAACCTATGTGCATATAGGAGTGAACCTATGTGCATATAGGAGTGAACCTATGTGCATATAGGAGTGAACCTATGTGCATATAGGAGTGAACCTATGTGCATATAGGAGTGAACCTATGTGCATATAGGAGTGAACCTATGTGCATATAGGAGTGAACCTATGTGCATATAGGAGTGAACCTATGTGCATATAGGAGTGAACCTATGTGCATATAGGAGTGAACCTATGTGCATATAGGAGTGAACCTATGTGCATATAGGAGTGAACCTATGTGCATATAGGAGTGAACCTATGTGCATATAGGAGTGAACCTATGTGCATATAGGAGTGAACCTATGTGCATATAGGAGTGAACCTATGTGCATATAGGAGTGAACCTATGTGCATATAGGAGTGAACCTATGTGCATATAGGAGTGAACCTATGTGCATATAGGAGTGAACCTATGTGCATATAGGAGTGAACCTATGTGCATATAGGAGTGAACCTATGTGCATATAGGAGTGAACCTATGTGCATATAGGAGTGAACCTATGTGCATATAGGAGTGAACCTATGTGCATATAGGAGTGAACCTATGTGCATATAGGAGTGAACCTATGTGCATATAGGAGTGAACCTATGTGCATATAGGAGTGAACCTATGTGCATATAGGAGTGAACCTATGTGCATATAGGAGTGAACCTATGTGCATATAGGAGTGAACCTATGTGCATATAGGAGTGAACCTATGTGCATATAGGAGTGAACCTATGTGCATATAGGAGTGAACCTATGTGCATATAGGAGTGAACCTATGTGCATATAGGAGTGAACCTATGTGCATATAGGAGTGAACCTATGTGCATATAGGAGTGAACCTATGTGCATATAGGAGTGAACCTATGTGCATATAGGAGTGAACCTATGTGCATATAGGAGTGAACCTATGTGCATATAGGAGTGAACCTATGTGCATATAGGAGTGAACCTATGTGCATATAGGAGTGAACCTATGTGCATATAGGAGTGAACCTATGTGCATATAGGAGTGAACCTATGTGCATATAGGAGTGAACCTATGTGCATATAGGAGTGAACCTATGTGCATATAGGAGTGAACCTATGTGCATATAGGAGTGAACCTATGTGCATATAGGAGTGAACCTATGTGCATATAGGAGTGAACCTATGTGCATATAGGAGTGAACCTATGTGCATATAGGAGTGAACCTATGTGCATATAGGAGTGAACCTATGTGCATATAGGAGTGAACCTATGTGCATATAGGAGTGAACCTATGTGCATATAGGAGTGAACCTATGTGCATATAGGAGTGAACCTATGGTGCATATAGGAGTGAACCTATGTGCATATAGGAGTGAACCTATGTGCATATAGGAGTGAACCTATGTGCATATAGGAGTGAACCTATGTGCATATAGGAGTGAACCTATGGTGCATATAGGAGTGAACCTATGGTGCATATAGGAGTGAACCTATGTGCATATAGGAGTGAACCTATGTGCATATAGGAGTGAACCTATGTGCATATAGGAGTGAACCTATGGTGCATATAGGAGTGAACCTATGTGCATATAGGAGTGAACCTATGTGCATATAGGAGTGAACCTATGTGCATATAGGAGTGAACCTATGTGCATATAGGAGTGAACCTATGGTTGAACCTATGGTGCATATAGGAGTGAACCTATGGTGCATATAGGAGTGAACCTATGTGCATATAGGAGTGAACCTATGTACATATAGGAGTGAACCTATGGTGCATATAGGAGTGAACCTATGTGCATATAGGAGTGAACCTATGTGCATATAGGAGTGAACCTATGGTGCATATAGGAGTGAACCTATGTGCATATAGGAGTGAACCTATGGTGCATATAGGAGTGAACCTATGGTGCATATAGGAGTGAACCTATGGTGCATATAGGAGTGAACCTATGGTGCATATAGGAGTGAACCTATGGTGCATATAGGAGTGAACCTATGGTGCATATAGGAGTGAACCTATGTGCATATAGGAGTGAACCTATGGTGCATATAGGAGTGGTACCTATGTGCATATAGGAGTGAACCTATGTACATATAGGAGTGAACCTATGTGCATATAGGAGTGAACCTATGTGCATATAGGAGTGAACCTATGTGCATATAGGAGTGAACCTATGTGCATATAGGAGTGAACCTATGGTGCATATAGGAGTGAACCTATGTGCATATAGGAGTGAACCTATGTGCATATAGGAGTGAACCTATGTGCATATAGGAGTGAACCTATGTGCATATAGGAGTGAACCTATGTGCATATAGGAGTGAACCTATGGTGCATATAGGAGTGAACCTATGGTGCATATAGGAGTGAACCTATGGTGCATATAGGAGTGAACCTATGGTGCATATAGGAGTGAACCTATGTGCATATAGGAGTGAACCTATGTGCATATAGGAGTGAACCTATGTGCATATAGGAGTGAACCTATGTGCATATAGGAGTGAACCTATGTGCATATAGGAGTGAACCTATGTGCATATAGGAGTGAACCTATGTGCATATAGGAGTGAACCTATGTGCATATAGGAGTGAACCTATGTGCATATAGGAGTGAACCTATGGTGCATATAGGAGTGAACCTATTGGTGCATATAGGAGTGAACCTATGTGCATATAGGAGTGAACCTATGGTGCATATAGGAGTGAACCTATGTGCATATAGGAGTGAACCTATGTGCATATAGGAGTGAACCTATGGTGCATATAGGAGTGGTCCTATGATGAATATATTTATAATAACTGCAGGTTTCAGATGAGTTGGCAAGTTCTGACACGAGAGAAGAGTCTGGTAAAGGGTTGGTCACCTACTACTACAATGGTTCTACTAAGACAGTAGAGATGGAGTCGAGTGTATTTACCAGACCATCTTATGTGCAGCTCTTCAATGCCATCCAGTGAGTCTTTAGCTAGTCACATGAGAAGCACTTGCACGCACATGCTCCAGTTACTCCCTCATCATCTCTTAGGAATTATGCTGTATACAGTTGTGGTTAACCCTGTAAAGTCTGAGCCCGAAAGTCACCAGGAGTTGATATTAAAGGTCATAGTGCGGACCCTCATTTCTGCTATAGCACAGCACATACGCATGAGACACACATCAGAACACACCGACACAACCTTGTTATCACTTCCCCAGGAAACAGCTACGCACAGAGAAGCTGGTGCTGAACTACAAGGACAGAGATGGTGACTTAGTGCAGCTCTGTGAGCAAGAAGATATGGAACTATTGGCGTGTGAGGCCACACATCCCGGGGGAGAAGCTGGCAGGGCGAGACAGGCCCCCTGGGCCATCTACGTCACCAAGGAGGGAGATATCTCCGTCTATAACACTTTGTTCCCTCCCAACCCGAGACCTCATTAGGCCCACACATGTTGCATGCCACGAGATGTCATCACTTAGGAAGTTCATGAATGCAAAGATTATTTATTATTGATTTATTGGCAGCCATTGCTGCAGTAAGTCTTCATCATATACCACTCTTGTTTTATTCTGCACATGCTCATCAACATGATTTGAGAGACATTCTTCAAGTGTGCAGTTAGCATCTGCTGAAACAGAATGCATAGTATACATACGCCACAACAGGAAGTGCATAGTACACATCTGTTAGAAATGGCTTCCGATAGTTCAGATGTTGGGCTAGTGAAACCGCCTAGGATGTTTAGGGAAATGGTCTTTATTCTTTGTATATGGAGAGGGCATCCCTTTGGAGGTTTATCACTTTTAATCCTTTATGGTGTTAGTAATAGCATTATACATGACTACAATCATTATTTATGGTGTTAGTAATAGCATTATACATGATCACAATCATTATTTATGGTGTTGGTAATACATTATACATGACCACAGTCATTATTTATGGTGTGCATTATACATGACCACAATCATTATTTATAGTGTTAGTAATAGCATTATACATGATCACAATCATTATTTATGGTGTTAGTAATAGCATTATACATGACTACAATCATTATTTATGGTGTTGGTAATACATTATACATGATCACAATCATTATTTATGATGTTGGTAATACATTATACATGACCACAGTCATTATTTATGGTGCGCATTATACATGACCACAATCATTATTTATAGTGTTAGTAATAGCATTATACATGATCACAATCATTATTTATGGTGTTAGTAATAGCATTATACATGACCACAATCATTATTTATGGTGTTGGTAATACATTATACATGACCACAATCATTATTTATAGCATTATACATGGCCACAATCATTATTTATGGTGTTAGTAATAGCATTATACATGGCCACAATCATTATTTATGATGTTAGTAATAGCATTATACATGATCACAATCATTATTTATGATGTTGGTAATACATTATACATGACCACAGTCATTATTTATGGTGTTAGTAATAGCATTATACATGACCACAATCATTATTTATGGTGTTGGTATTGGTAATACATTATACATGACCACAATCATTATTTATGGTGTTAGTATTAGTAATAGCATTATACATGACTACAATCATTATTTATGGTGTTAGTAATAGCATTATACATGACCACAATCAGACTACAATCATTATTTATGGTGTTAGTAATAGCATTATACATGACCACAATCATTATTTATGGTGTTGGTAATAGCATTATACATGATCACAATCATTATTTATGATGTTGGTAACAGCATTATACATGACTACAATCATTATTTATGGTGTTGGTAATACATTATACATGACTACAATCATGTTAGTAATAGCATATTATACATGACCACAATCATTATTTATGATGTTAGTAATAGCATTATACATGACCACAATCATTATTTATGGTGTTGGTAATACATTATACATGACTACAATCATTATTTATGGTGTTGGTAATACATTATACATGACCACGATCATTATTTATGGTGTTAGTAATAGCATTATACATGACCACAATCATTATTTATGATGTTGGTAATACATTATACATGACTACAATCATTATTTTATGGTGTTAGTAAATAGCATATTATACATGACCACAATCATTATTTATGATGTTAGTAATAGCATTATACATGACCACGATCATTATTTATGGTATTAGACATGACCACAATCATTATTTATGGTGTTAGTAATAGCATTATACATGACCACAATCATTATTTATGATGTTGGTAATACATTATACATGACTACAATCATGTTAGTAATAGCATATTATACATGACCACAATCATTATTTATGATGTTAGTAATAGCATTATACATGACCACAATCATTATTTATGGTGTTGGTAATACATTATACATGACTACAATCATTATTTATGGTGTTGGTAATACATTATACATGACCACGATCATTATTTATGGTGTTAGTAATAGCATTATACATGACCACAATCATTATTTATGATGTTGGTAATACATTATACATGACTACAATCATTATTTTATGGTGTTAGTAAATAGCATATTATACATGACCACAATCATTATTTATGATGTTAGTAATAGCATTATACATGACCACAATCATTATTTATGGTGTTAGTAATAGCATTATACATGACCACAATCATATTTATGGTGTTAGTAATAGCATTATACATGACTACAATCATTGTTTATGGTGTTGGTAATACATTATACATGACCACAATCATTATTTATGGTGTTAGTAATAGCATTATACATGACCACGATCATTATTTATGGTGTTAGTAATAGCATTATACATGACCACAATCATTATTTATGGTGTTAGTAATATGTGGTCATGTATACATGACCACAAGTAATAATTATACATGATCACAATCATTATTTATGGTGTTGGTAATAGCATTATACATGACCACAATCATTATTTATGGTGTTAGTAATATGTGGTCATGTATGCATGACCACAAGTAATAATTATACATGATCACAATCATTATTTATGATGTTGGTAATAGCGATACCGACTACAATCATTATTTATGGGGTTGGTAATAGCTTTATACATGACCACAATCATTGGTAATAGCATCACAATCATTATTTATGATGTTGGTATATAATAGCTTTATACATGACCACAATCATTATTTATGGTGTTAGTAATAGCATTATACATGACAACAATCATTATTTATGGTGTTGGTAACAGCTATACATAGTCTTGCAGAGTTGTCTGATTTAAGTATAGTCATGATAACTCTTGCTGGACCACTTCCTCCATATATTCCCTGCCAACTGCTGCACATCTTCAAAGACTATGGCCTCCTTGAAATTCTTCATTTACAGAGGAAAGGAGCTATTTTGTCTTCATCATCTTCCATGGCTGCTGGCTGTGAGGAATCAGTCTCCCAAGTCCCAAGTCTCATCATCAAGTTCCATGCACACTGGGAGATCTTCATTCCCTTGCAGATCACAGTACATTTTCTATCAGTGGGCGTGGTCATTCAATCATGCTCTCTATTTCCATGGACATCTGCTTCTGCAAATTGGTCATCTTCATTCTCGATCTCACAAGACACATCTAGATCGGTATATATTCAAGATGGCTGCCTTTTTAAAGTACTTGCAAATAGTTTCAGGTGACCGTGCACCCATCGCCTCCCATCAGGTGCAGCGAGGATGTTGCCTCCCATCAGGTGCAGCGAGGATGTTGTGCCCATCAGGTGCAACGAGGATGTTGCTGCCCATCAGGTGCGAGGATGTCGCCTCCCATCAGGTGCGAGGATGTTGCCTCCCATCAGGTGCGAGGATGTTGCCTCCCATCAGGTGCAGCGAGGATGTTGCTGCCCATCAGGTGCGAGGATGTTGCCTCCCATCAGGTGCAGCGAGGATGTCGCCTCCCATCAGGTGCGAGGATGTCGCCTCCCATCAGGTGCAGTGAGGATGTTGCCTCCCATCAGGTGCAGCGAGGATGTTGCTGCCCATCAGGTGCAGCGAGGATGTTGCCTCCCATCAGGTGCAGCGAGGATGTTCCCTCCCATCAGGTGCAGCGAGGATGTTGCCTCCCATCAGGTGCAGCGAGGATGTTGCCTCCCATCAGGTGCAGCGAGGATGTTGTGCCCATCAGGTGCAGCGAGGATGTTCCCTCCCATCAGGTGCAGCGAGGATGTCGCCTCCCATCAGGTGCAGCGAGGATGCCTCCCATCAGGTGCAGCGAGGATGTTCCCTCCCATCAGGTGCAGCGAGGATGTTCCCTCCCATCAGGTGCAGCGAGGATGTTCCCTCCCATCAGGTGCAGCGAGGATGTTCCCTCCCATCAGGTGCGAGGATGTTGCCTCCCATCAAGTGCGAGGATGTCGCCTCCCATCAGGTGCAGCGAGGATGTTGCCACCCATCAGGTGCAGCGAGGATGTCTCCTCCCATCAGGGCAGCGAGGATGTTGCCTCCCATCAGGTGCAGCGAGGATGTTGCCTCCCATCAGGTGCGAGGATGTTGCCTCCCATCAGGTGCAGCGAGGATGTTGCCACCCATCAGGTGCGAGGATGTCACCTCCCATCAGGTGCGAGGATGTTGATGCATTTCAACAACCTTCTCAATAATTGACTTGAAATTGAATACAATTTGAAGTTGATTATTGAGAAGGTTATTGTAATGTTATTATGTCAACTGAGAGTTCATTAGCATCAGAAGCTGTGTCATAGTCATCTCTTATCTTACGAATGCCGATAGTGAGGATTTGTTGAGAGGGGATTCTTGAACCACACCCACTTTCACTTTTGCCAAACCTTCTTTTCAATCCTATGCCTTCCAATATGACATTAAAATTGCCTGCAGTCAAGACTGTAGCCTCCCATGCTTACAATTGCCTGCAATCAAGACTAGCCACCCTTGCTTAAAATTGCCTGCAGTCAAGACTGTAGCCTCCCTTGCTTAAAATTGCCTGCAGTCAAGACTGTAGCCTCCCTTGCTTAAAATTGCCTGCAGTCAAGACTGTAGCCTCCCTTGCTTAAAATTGCCTGCAGTCAAGACTGTAGCCTCCCTTGCTTAAAACACCCTTGCTTAAAATTGCCTGCAGTCAAGACTGTAGCCTCCCTTGCTTAAAACACCCTTGCTTAAAATTGCCTGCAGTCAAGACTGTAGCCTCCCTTGCTTAAAATTGCCTGCAGTCAAGACTGTAGCCTCCCTTGCTTAAAATTGCCTGCAGTCAAGACTGTAGCCTCCCTTGCATTAAAATTGCTTGCAGTCAAGACTGTAGGTTCCCTTGCTTAAAATTGCCTGCAGTCAAGACTGTAGCCTCCCTTGCTTAAAACACCCTTGCTTAAAATTGCCTGCAGTCAAGACTGTAGCCACTCTTGCTTAAAATTGCCTGCAGTCAAGACTGTAGCCTCCCTTGCTTAAAATTGCCTGCAGTCAAGACTGTAGCCTCCCTTGCTTAAAATTGCCTGCAGTCAAGACTGTAGCCTCCCTTGCATTAAAATTGCTTGCAGTCAAGACTGTAGGTTCCCTTGCTTAAAATTGCCTGCAGTCAAGACTGTAGCCACCCTTGCTTAAAATTGCCTGCAGGCAAGACTATAGCCTCCCTTGCTTAAAATTGCCTGCAGTCAAGACTGTAGCCTCCCTTGCTTAAAATTGCCTGCAGTCAAGACTGTAGCCTCCCTTGTGGAGTTGTTATAAGTAGACTACGAATTGGTGGACATTTTTTTTTACACGAGATTATTACAAAGATGATAATTCTTTGGCAGTGCTGAGAGGAAACTGCATTAGTACTGGACACTTTCGGCAACCAGGGTGATAACGACATGTTATTACATAGATGGTTTTATTATATATATTCATTCAGAAAGATAAGCCCGGGATGGATTGATATTTATGCTGCTTTACTTGCTCTTGCTCTTCCCATGAGCCACACTCTTCATCCAGACCATTCTTTTCATCCAGTGATACATTCTCTTCTTCTTGCAGCCCATTCTCATTGTCGTGCGCATGGGAAATCATATCACTTGAAGTGTTGCAAATGCCCCTACAGCGTAGTACATATCAGTGTATATAGTACATATCAGTGTATATATGTCATTATTATGTGTAGAGTTGCCATTACAAAAGTTACTAGTTATAATTGAGTGTTTGGAAGAGCAGTATGGAAGATAGCAACCAAGAATCAATTGTTGATTATATGGCCCCTGTATTTAGCAGTCACTGAAATGCAACTAGACAACATATTCTGAACTATCCCAAGAAGCATCAAGGGAAGTAGGCCTGCCATGCACCTTTGTGACATTTGATATGGCTTCCACAAGTTACCCGTGACATCAGTCAGAGTAGGTGGCTGTTACCTGGTATGCCCATACATGGGTGCACTTGGAACAAGCATGCGATGCAGTGGATTTGAGGAGATTCTTGTTGAATCTAGAGTTTGTGCTGTGGATCGATAAAAAAGGGGTGGTGACAGGGAAGCACTACAACAAGGCCATGTGTGTTCACAAGCTTGTCTTGGAGGCACTAGCTATTACCACTGCATGTTCTTGAGTGAACACATGGAGATATATTGGGTGAAGAAGCACAAGAAGCATAGTGGTACGCCTTACTGAGGAGACCCGCAAGGAAAGGCTGACTGAAGCTGTGGGAAATGAAAGCTGCATGGCAGTGCTCTTCGTTTTCTCTCAGTTCAAGGAAAGAGTTTGTCATGGAGAATTGCGGATAAAACTGCACAGTTTCGGATCAACTCCACAGACAAAGCATTTTTGGTTTATCCTGCAACTTCAGAGAGCAGCCAAAGTAAGTGAATTAGATCTGCATCTGCAAGGCTTCAAAAAGTGCGCACATGTTCTTCAGCTATGATCACCTCAGCTGTGCCTACAGTGTATATACTGAACATTCTGAATCTAACCATCACACCCGCTGGGAGCAGAGGAACTTCAAGAAAAAAGGATTCGGTGCAAACAGATCTGTCCCTTCATCCAGAAATGCTGTTGACATCTTCATTGAGAAAACAATCGTCATGAAAAATCCCTTGGCGGCATTGTGTGTTTCAGTCTAAACCACTCGGCATACTACAGATTGCAACAAGGCATGGAAGCAAATACGGTACTGGAGAAGTCTGGCATGGACAGTAAAGAATGTATTTCGATTTTAAAATCACGGATTACCAAAAGTGAAGAGAACACCTGCAAGGTCATGCAGGCAATATCCAACTTTATGAACCCCATCTGAAGTTAAAAAGTCCTCAAGTGCACCAGCTCCAAATGCCATAAGATCTCCTCCAGCTTACCAACTGGGAAGAGAAGCTTACAGTTTTGTTCAAGAATGACTGGCTGAAGGAACAAAGTTTCAATGTGCCAATCAACCTCTTGGCATTTTCAAAGCATGCAAAGTCACCAGCTGAAGCCGCTGGGCAATCCAAGAAGTTGGAGCAAAACACAGCTAAAAGAAATATCTTTGGTCAGCCTGTCCTTCTTGGTAAGAACGTTCTGTTTGTTTGTCAGAAGAACTGCATCTGTCTGACAAGTTCCAATGGTCTGGAAACCAGGTCAGATGAGGTCAAAGAACTTAACTGACACAAGAAGAATCAGACACAAAGATCATTCATTGTCTACACATATATAGCTGCCCATTCACCAGGTCATCCTCAATAATTGGGAGATCCCCAGACACAGATGTCTGGAAGACCCCCAGACAGATGTCATCATACTTCTACTTGATTTCACAGGAATACTATTTGACACACTCTGGAGTTGGCGATAAGAGGCATCTGATAGATGTTCAAAATGTGATCAGAGAGGTAGGAAACAGAGAGGTAGGAAAAGAGATCTGCTTGCCACTCCTGCATGGCTTGGCTTTAGTGGCTGTGACACCAATGGGGCCTATGTACGGAAAGGAAAAATGATGCTTTGGAAAGATCCTTCCTTGAAATTTTCTGAGCTCTCGGAAGATTGGCTGAAATTTAGGAGCATGTATTTGAAAGGTTGGAGCATTTCACGTGTCTTTCTACAGAGGTTCAGCCATGAATATTAACTCACTATGGCAAGAGAAATTTATGAAAAGGTACAGTACAAAACTATCTTCCTGTCAAGTTGTCAGGAGTAGACCAAGTCAGGCAGAGCATCACAGGATGGGCATGGCTGGACATTGAACATGAACGATTAGAGTTCAAGTGGACAGATGAGTCTTCTACCACCAGAGCTTATAGAAGTACTAGTCGAGGAAACTGAGCAGACTCCAGAGGAAATCCCCGAGTTTGTGAATCTAATCGAATGCAGCCGATGCCTTTTTGCCATATTTGATTATGTATCTTGTGTGTTTTCACAACAAATAACAACTAAATTGCTACTTCCGTATATTTGTGGTAACTGGCATATGGATAGAGTATTATATTTTCCCCCTAGACAAGCAGATACTGAAAGTACATGTGATAGAGTGTCCAAAAATAGATACCCCCGTGGATAGGGTTTTTCATAGTTCAATCTCCTTTCATGAGCCACGAGCCGTGCTTGACTTCCGGTTGACAAGTGGACGTGGACGGACCTTAGTTTTGTACTGAGCACGCTCGAGCATACAACCATCAAAGGTGGACAAGAGAAGATTACAATGGTGTTATTAACAAAATCTGGATGTGGTTTAACATGATATCTGGGTGTGGCTATTAGGAAATTATTTTTCATTGAAACGTGTCAGTCGTACTTCGTGGGTGTCTACCATCTTGAGCTCGGTTTGTTGCTGGAGGTGGTTGCTTCTCGGAGGTTTATTAGCTGGAGGTGGTTGCTTCTCGGTTTGTTAGCTGGAGGTGGTTGCTTCTCAGAGGTTTGTTAGCTGGAGGTGGTTGCTTCTCGGTTTGTTAGCTGGAGGTGGTTGCTTCTCAGAGGTTTGTTAGCTGGAGGCGGTAGCTTCTCAGAGGTTTGTTAGCTTGAGGTGGCTGCTTCTCAGAGGTTTGTTTTCTACTAGATGTGCTAAGACATTTTGCATTTAGCTTCTGGGAAGGTCATTTACAGTCTGGGGGGGGGGGGGGGGGTGAAACTCAAAATGTTTGGCATTTAAGTGATGGGCGTGTGTAAGCAAGCTCCAAGTAGGGGGGTCTGGGGGCATGCCCCCCCCCCCCCCCCCCCCCCCCCCCCCAGATTTATTTTGCAAAATCGATGCTATTCTGAGACATTTTGAGACATTTTGAGGGTACTTTCCTATAGTTAAAGTACTAGCACATGGACAGAACATTTTAGATTATGACACAATTGAATCTTGCCACAGAATAGTTTTGTGGCAAGATGCAATTGTGTCATAATCTAGAATGTTCTGTCCATGTGCTATTATTCTGTGGTAAGCTTTCCTAATTGTAGTGTAGATAAATCTACGCTACAATTAGGAAAGCTAACCACAGAATAATAGCACATGGACAGAACATTCTAGATTAACACATGATTGACACAGAATATTCTAGATTTACATATTCACAATTTTGTATACAAAGAGCAAATGCTTCAGCTAGTAGCATTCTGCAACTAAATACAACCCAGAGAAATACAAACCTACACAAATGGACCTCAGGAACTTTTTAAACCAGAAAGCGAGTGCGTGCTGAGTCTAGTAGAGATTCTGAGGACGACGAAGAGGTAGTCTCAACTACGTCGACTAGTGATGCCTTGAATTCCACCAATTCCGAAGCATCAGTAGGTAGATCAGTGTGTTCCAAAGCGCAGAAGAGGAAACTCTACAAAGCCAGGCTCAGCTACAAGAAGGAGTGGGAGTAGAAATATTCTTGGGTATATATACTGCGATGATCCTAAGCAGGGCATGTTCTGCAAGCTCTGCCAGAAGCGAGGAAATGCACCTTCTACAGCCAGGGGTGCATGGACCACTCGGGGAATTCAGGATTGGAATCATGCTACTGAACAACTCAAAGAACACAGCCAGTCAAAATGGCACAGAGATGCTGTTATCCATGCTCGAATGGCAGAACAGGGAAAGGAGCAGAGTGTCCTACAACTGCAATGTTCAGCAGCTGCTAAGGAGGCTGAAGAAAGGAGAGCAAAGAACAGAAACATAGTGCTTAAGCTTTTGAGATCGATATATTTTCTTGCCAAAAATCGCCTGCCCCTTACAACCACATTCGATCCCCTGGTCCAGTTGCAAATTGCAAATGGAGATGAACTTCTCCAGCAACATGTCAAAGAGGGGCCATAAAATGCTCAGTACGCATCCAAATTTTCTGCAGTGATGCTTTTAGAGGCCATCAATAGCTGGCTAGATAGGAAGCTAATTGAAAGCTTAAAATCAAGTCCATACTTCTGTGTTAGCTGACGAGTGTGTAGATATTAGTACTACAGAAGAGCTGTCCATCTGTTGTCGGTGGATTGTAAATGGAAAACCAGAGGAGCACGAGTTCAAAAAAGGATGCGAATTCTAGCTGCACATTCCTTTTACATCCACTGTGCCTGCCACAGGCTTCAACTACAACAGTGTTCCAGAGATAGAGAAGATGTTTGGAACTATGGGAAATATATGGAAGCTCTTCTTCTACTCACCCAAGAAAGCAGAATCTCTCAAAGCAGTCCAGTCTGTCCTCGAGCTACCTGAGCTCAAGATTGTGAAGCCTAGTGATACCAGATGGCTCTCACACGAACGCTGTGTACGGGCTATTTACTGAGAGCTTCCTGCCCTTATCGTCATCCTACAACAGCTGTATGAGACATCAGGTGATGCTGAAGCATACGGTATTGGTGCTCTCCTTGCTACTTACACTGGCGTTGCTAGTATTGTGTTTCTGTCAGAAGTTCTGGATATCCTGGCAAGGATGAATGTTTCGATGCAAAGAAAGCTACTCGATTTGAGCAGGTTACCGGTACTTCTCAAAATCACGACAGATCAACTCGAGCATCTAAAGGATGAAAGAAGCGAGTGGTTGGGTTCAGTCGAGTCTGAAATATCTCTGTTGAAGGAAAAACACGATATAACACTCGGCACACATGGATCTGCACGAAGCCGTTGGTCTTCTATCATAACCACAGCCGAGTATCGAACTCTAGTTGCAATTCCATACGTCGATCCCCTTCTTCTAAATATTAAGAGTCGATTTAGCCGTGAAGATTGTTACTGCCATGTCCATATTCAGTCCCTCCCTACTACCCGCTGAAGCATCCTTTACCATCATACGGCAGCGAGCAAATCAAGATTCTTGCCGAGTTCTATGGAAAAGAAGCAGAGGTTGAGTATGCAGGGACGACTTACACCTCACCTCCATTGCTTGATGGCGATGAGCTTCTTTCAGAGTGGAAGATATTTAGACGTGCTTTGCTATATAGTGGAGTAATGGAACGTAAAGAAGAGTCTGTATCTCCTATGTAGCATGCAAGAAATCCTGGACGAGATGAACAAGTCACATACGTACGGAGGAATTTTCCCCGAGACGTGGAAGCTATTGAACATTACAATGGCACTTCCGGTTGGCACAGCAACAGTAGAGCGTTCCTTTAGTCAAATGAAGTTGATTAAAACTCGCCTGACTCGAACCTAGAACATTTAATGAAAATTAGTATAGAGGGTCCTCCATTAACCAATGTGGCAATTCTCGACATTTTTAAACAGAAAAATGGACGCATTTTACTTTAATTTAGTACTACTGAACTCACTGTATTGTAATTTTCACCATACATTATTGTATATCTTCGCTTCTATAAATTTTGTTAATAAATTGTTCATGGGCATAATTATTATAATTTTATTATTGTTGATCATCTTTGAATTTGCTATTGCTTCTACGTTCCCTTCGCTGTACTGCTCTTTTTCCCCGTTACTGTAATGTATTACATAAGAAATTTCATTAAGGGGGTACTTTAGGTCAGATTTAAATTTTGCATTTTACATTTTTTTAATCTCGTCCAACTATGCTTCAACATACTGAAAAGGTGGATTCCAAGTTACAGAAGATTTGGATGCATTCTGGACTTACAGTGGCTTTTGCACACACCATCCACCCGGGAAGGCGTCAAGAAGCCTTACCTGAATTCAGGGGGGACAATGGCATTAAAAATTAAAAAAATTAATTTTTTTAACTTGTGGTTATAACTTTAGAGCTCCGTAGATTCTGCGAACTTCATGGTATGGACTTGATATATAGCTCAAAAGATAGGTCTCTCTGTGTGCTCTCTTTTGATACTAAATTATGTTTCATAGGATAACTATAGGCAAGTTACTAGACCCTAAAGTGGAGGGACCTCAAAAACCTGCATCCCAAAGTCCCCATCTAGAATAACTCCAGATTGCTAAGTGCAAAAGCTAGAGCACCTTTTTCAATAAGCATTAAAAAATTTATTACGTGGTCCAGCGCGCGGGTGAAAAATTGAGGGCGTACTAGTCCACCTCCCCACTAGTCCACCTCCCCACTAGTCCACCTCCCCATAGTCCACCTCCCCACTAGTCCACCTCCCCGCTAGTCCACCTCCCCGCTAGTCCACCTCCCCGCTAGTCCACCTCCCCACTAGTCCACCTGCTAGATAGAGCCAATGAAAACACTCATTGCAAAGAGTGCATGTGCTTTCTCCAGCCACTATACGTGCAATTTCAGCTGCCTAGGACATTCCAATCTGGAGCCACACTTGGAGCCAGTCCAGCACTCAGAGTTTGAGGTAGCCCACTTTAGCTGCAGATAACTTTGGCGTGGTTATATCTATGCAAAGAAAAATAGTATCAGAAGAGATGGGGACATCTCTTGAACTATATAATTATGGAGTTCTCACAGTGAGGTGTGCAGAATCTATGGAGTTCCAGTGGTAAGCATGTGTTGTTTTAGAGGCCCTTAATAACTGCATTATTAAATATACATACATACACCTTATTAGTCTTCTAATTGAAAGAATGATTCTAGTTGCAATCTAAAAATTTTTAGAGTGGTGAGGAGGTGCAGAGATGAAGGGAAGATGATTATTGTTGTGTGTGTGTGTCACTGTCAGAGTGATGGAGCACCTAGCCCAAACACTCCACTATCCCAGTGCTGTGCCTTCCATCATATAAGAAGCAATTCTTGTAGGGCCGGTCTTTAGCAGAGATGGCTTTGATGACCTCTTGACCCAAAACTCCACCCACAATGGCACATACTGGACTCAGCTCCGCCCCACACCACCTACAGATAATAAAAACACTCTGTAATGCTTGACAACATAACTCTTGACCTGAGCACCTATACCCGTGGCCTAGTCAGCTGGTCTGGGCACCTACATACCTGGGCCTATAGTCAGCTGGTCTGGGCAACACCTGCAGGCTATAGTCAGCTGGTCTGGGCAACACCTGCAGGCTAAAGTCAGCTGGTCTGGGCACCACCTGCAGGCTATAGTCAGCTGGTCTGGGCAGCACCTGCAGGCTATAGTCAGCTGGTCTGGGCAACACCTGCAGGCTATAGTCAGCTGGTCTGGGCACACCTGCAGACTATAGTCAGCTGGTCTGGGCAACACCTGCAGGCTATAGTCAGCTGGTCTGGGCAACACCTGCAGGCTATAGTCAGCTGGTCTGGGCACCACCTGCAGGCTATAGTCAGCTGGTCTGGGCACACCTGCAGACTATAGTCAGCTGGTCTGGGCAACACCTGCAGGCTATAGTCAGCTGGTCTGGGCACCACCTGCAGGCTATAGTCAGCTGGTCTGGGCACCACCTGCAGGCTATAGTCAGCTGGTCTGGGCAACACCTGCAGGCTATAGTCAGCTGGTCTGGGCACCACCTGCAGGCTATAGTCAGCTGGTCTGGGCAACACCTGCAGGCTATAGTCAGCTGGTCTGGGCACCACCTGCAGGCTATAGTCAGCTGGTCTGGGCAACACCTGCAGACTATAGTCAGCTGGTCTGGGCACCACCTGCAGGCTATAGTCAGCTGGTCTGGGCACCACCTGCAGACTATAGTCAGCTGGTCTGGGCACCACCTATGTACCTGCTATAGTCTGCTGGGATGAGGCTGGGAGAGACGTTGGAAAGCTGTGCCACTTTTTGTCTGAACTGCTCCATTCTCTCTCTATCTCCTGCAGCAGAACTGTCTGGGTTACGGCCTTCCTCTGCTCTGAACTCCTGCAGACCTTAAAGGGAGAAGTGAGGGAGGAGAAGTGAGGGAGGTAGAGTGTGTGTGTGTGTGTTTGGGGGGGGGGGGGGGGGGGGGGGGGGGGGGTTAGGCATACATCACTTAAAGCACTCAACACTCTATCAGGTAGGGATTTACTTCTGATGATGAAGTAAGTGGGTGGAGTCCTGCGGAAGTAATTGGCCGGCTTGTGACTCCAGTCTGTGGCCAGAGCTTGTCTCAGAGGACAAAAGGATGCAGTCTGCACGGGCAAAAACTCATCTCCTCATGCACTCCTAGCAATAGTACAGAGTCCAGACTTGTAGATACCATTCCTCACCTCCTTGACTGTGACCATCTCTGCCTCCACCTGAGCCCTCCTGTGGTTGGTCCCCTCTACGTTGAACACACTCCCTGTATCATCCTTCTTCACCTGACTACAGAGAGCAAGGAGGAGGAGAAGAGGGAGAAGAAGAGGGAGTGGGTGGAGAGGAAGAAGAAGTAGAGCAATAGAAATAAAATAAGGTCAGGGGAGAGGCCCACCCAGGAAGTGACTGTGCTAGCTGGCTGACAGGAAGTGACTGTGCTAGCTGGCTGACAGGAAGTGACTGTGCTAGCTGGCTGACAGGAAGTGACTGTGATAGCTGGCTGACAGGAAGTGACTGTGCTAGCTGGCTGACAGGAAGTGACTGTGCTAGCTGGCTAACAGGAAGTGACTGAGTCTGTGCTAGCTGGCTGACAGGAAGTGACTGTGCTAGTAGATATTAGTTGACAGGAAGTGACTGTGCTAGTAGATATTAGTTGACAGGAAGTGACTGTGCTAGTAGATATTAGCTGGATGACAGGAAGTGACTGTGCTAATACTGGCTCACTGACAGGAAGTGACTGCTAATACTTGCTGGCTAACAGGAAGTAACTGTGCTAATATATACAATATATACATGTAATGAAAACCTCACATGACATAATCATGTTCCCCAAGGTCCATGAAGAAGTAACCATAGTAACCCCAGACATCACCACAGAAAAACTTGATCCCTCTAGCATGGCACACTTCATTCAGTCTTACCTACACATATGTACACATGTTTCCATACATGTTCATGCACATGTTTACATACACATGCATGCACATTTACTTTCACATACACATGCACATGTTTCCATACATGTACTGTACATGACACATGCACACCTAAATATACATGCGCATGTTCTCCTGTACATGCATGTAAATGGAGATGCTGAACTGTACATGTATGTAGTATGTACACATGCACATTTATGCACCGGTTATAATATTTGCAAATGGTAACTAATAGAGGGATGGTGTGGTGTGTGTGTGTGTGGGGGGGGGGGGGGGGGGGGGGGTGGAGGATGGGGAAGTATTCCTGGATTGCAAAGTACACACTGGCAGCCATGCCCTACTCAGTTGCTCTCTGCCGGCTCAATCCGGAGACTAGATTCTGACTATGAAAACTCCACTTATGACACCTCAAAAATATCTGCTAAATAGTGTTCATGTTAATAACAATGGTATCCACCGACATGCATCAGGGTTTCATTTAGAAAATTGTCCAAGGGGGGGGGGGGGGGCAACTGGAGGAACCTGGATTTTAAGGGGTGGGGGCATGATGACAAGCACTTAACAACATCAATAATGAATTTTGATAATACAATTTCCAAGGGGAGGGCAAAAATGTTCCAAGGGGGGGCAGCCCCCCCCCCCCCCCTAAATGAAACCCTGTGCATGTACATGTTACATCAAGTAACACAACTGCAACTTCCTATAGTAAACTTGTGTTGCTCCTTTACCAGTTGCTCAGTGCTGCAGCAGCTGGCCACCACCACGTCAAACGCATTGAAATACTCGTCAGACTTGTTCTCAGGCTTCTCCGTGTCTGCTAGGAGGGCCACATTAGGGTTCAGAGTTCGAAGCCACTCCACAGCTTGCTCTGCTCGCTGCTCATACGTACATATAAGGTCATTTTAAATTAGTCCTGAGGGCTTCAGGACGAGAGAGAGAGAAGAGGAGGAGCAGTTAGAAAGGAGAGAGGAAGGGAGGGAGAGAGAGAGGAAGTGAGGGAGAGAGAGGAAGGGAGGGAGAGAGAGGAAGGGAGGGAGAGAGAGGAAGTGAGGGTGAGAGAGGAAGTGAGGGTAAGAGAGGAAGTGAGGTGAGAGGGGAAGTGAGGGAGAGAGAGGAAATGAGGTGAGAGCGGAAGTGAGGGTGAGAGAGGAAATGAGGTGAGAGCGGAAGTGAGGGGAGAGGGGAAGTGAAGGGAGAGGGGAAGTGAGGGAGAGAGAGGAAGTGAGGGTGAGAGAGGAAGTGAGGGAGAGAGAGGAAGTGAGGGAGAGAGGAAGTGAGGGTGAGAGAGGAGGGGAGGGTGAGAGGAAGTGAGGGAGAGGGAGGAAGTGAGGGTGAGAGAGGAAGTGAGGGAGAGAGAGGAAGTGAGGGTGAGAGAGGAAGTGAGGGAGAGAGGGGAAGTGAGGGCGAGGGCGAGAGAGGAAGTGAGGGAGAGAGAGGAAGTGAGGGTGAGAGAGGAAGTGAGGGCGAGAGAGGAAGTGAGGGCGAGAGAGGAAGTGAGGGAGAGAGAGGAAGGGAGGGCGAGAGAGGAAGTGAGGGCGAGAGAGGAAGTGAGGGTGAGAGAGGAAGTGAGGGTGAGAGAGGAAGGGAGGGAGAGAGAGGAAATGAGGGTGAGAGAGGAAGTGAGGGTGAGAGAGGAAGGGAGGGTGAGAGAGGAAGTGAGGGAGAGAGGAAGGGAGGGTGAGAGAGGAAGGGGAGGGTGAGAGAGGAAGTGAGGGAGAGAGAGGAAGTGAGGGAGAGATAGGAAGTGAGGGAGAGAGAGGAGGGGGAGAGAGAGAGGAAGTGAGGGAGAGAGAGGAAGTGAGGGAGAGAGAGGAAGTGAGGGTGAGATAGGAAGTGAGGGTGAGAGAGGAAGTGAGGGTGAGAGAGGATGGGAGGGAGAGAGAGGAAGTGAGGGTGAGAGAGGAAGGGGAGGGTGAGAGAGGAAGTGAGGGTTGAGAGAGGTGGAGTGAGAAGGGGGTGGAGCAATTAGTAGGAAGGAGAGAAGACATTACATTGTGATTGTTTGCTTGCATGAGGAAGCGACCAGCGGTGTCATCTGGTGATAAAGAGGTGTGGTCCATAAGGGTAACTTCACACACACCTGCGAGCACAATGTTCTTGCTAACCTCTGACCCCAGCCCACGCACACCTATTACCAGAATACGACTCCTCCGTAACCTAGAGACAACACATCTCATTAGAAGAGTAGACATCCTCAGGAAACCAACAATTGACAATAGCAGGGGCAGGGGGTTCATTATCCTGTGGCAGTTAGCAACCAGGGCAGCAACAACTGCAGACCAGCACCCAGGACTGTTGTGAGGGATGGTGTGTGTGGGCGGGTGGGTGCATCAGACAATATTAACAGACCACACCCCTTGGTTAGCCACACTGCTAACATTTGTTTATGAACTCTTTTCAGCAGTTCCAGAGGCGACATCATCATATGTGTGATCTAAATCAAAGGTAGGTCTCAAACTGTGAGAATACCTTCAAAATGGTCCCAACTCCAGATGCCCTCAGATCATCTCAACTCCAGATGCCCTCAGATCATCTCAACTCCAGATGCCCTCAGATCATCTCAACTCCAGATGCCCTCAGATCATCTCAACTCCAGATGCCCTCAGATCATCTCAACTCCAGATGGCCTCAGATCATCTCAACTCCAGATGCCCTCAGATCATCTCAACTCCAGATGGCCTCAGATCATCTCAACTCCAGATGCCCTCAGATCATCTCAACTCCAGATGGCCTCAGATCATCTCAACTCCAGATGCCCTCAGATCATCTCAACTCCAGATGCCCTCAGATCATCTCAACTCCAGATGCCCTCAGATCATCTCAACTCCAGATGCCCTCAGATCATCTCAACTCCAGATGCCCTCAGATCATCTCAACTCCAGATGGCCTCAGATCATCTCAACTCCAGATGCCCTCAGATCATCTCAACTCCAGATGCCCTCAGATCATCTCAACTCCAGATGCCAGATCATCTCAACTCCAGATGCCCTCAGATCATCTCAACTCCAGATGCCCTCAGATCATCTCAACTCCAGATGGCCTCAGATCATCTCAACTCCAGATGCCCTCAGATCATCTCAACTCCAGATGCCCTCAGATCATCTCAACTCCAGATGCCCTCAGATCATCTCAACTCCAGATGCCAGATCATCCCAACTCCAGATGCCCTCAGATCATCTCAACTCCAGATGCCCTCAGATCATCTCAACTCCAGATGCCCTCAGATCATCTCAACTCCAGATGCCCTCAGATCATCTCAACTCCAGATGCCCTCAGGTCATCTCAACTCCAGATGCCCTCAGATCATCTCAACTCCAGATGCCCTCAGATCATCTCAACTCCAGATGCCCTCAGAATCAAACAATCCCAACCCCAGATGCCATGCAAGCAACAATCACTACCAATGACTGCTCTATATCTCCAGCAACAGAATGACGTCATCATCTGCCTCAGCTGCACCTTCAATACCACACAGACTTTATTGCCACTGGCTGAGGACACCATGACCTGCACACTCAAAATTAAAGTGGCCACTGGTCTGAAGAACTTCAGCAGGTCGACCTGCTGGATACTAATGGAGGGGCTCTCTGTTCTTCCAGCAAGCCTCAAATCTATTTAAGCACAAACACTGCATACAGACCACCCGACTGTTGCAAACTTGAAGCCAAGACAAAAAATAAAATTTGCTGTAGTGTATGCAGTTTGATGGAACCTCTGAACCCCCCTCCTTGGTATGGGAGTGGTCATGCCCACTAAGGATCATGTTGAGTATGCAGTGTCCAGTAAATCATCGACTCCCCTCTTCCTCAACAGCAAAGATTAAACACTTGCTTTGTACGTTTCTACAGCTAAGTATTGCAACTTGTGATAGCTACAGGATTGTCATCATAGTCATCACATGTCAAGCAACACAACAACACTGTCCATTCTGACACACTCCTGGTGAAAATCCACAAGAGGTCCATTCTTAGTCGACCTCCCTACTCCTATGCACCATAACAAGTGCAGTCAAACAGCACAGAGTTTCTGTTTGAGTTTCTACGATTCATTGCGCATAAAGAATTGCGCCAATAAAGAGCATGAAAGTGATCATGGCAACAAACGCGCTAGCTTGGAGCGCAGAGGCAAGAATAATAAGAATTTGATCAAGTTCCCTCCCTCCCCCCCAGTGGTTTGGCATAATAAGCTCTGGCTAGCCAGAAAGCCTTAACTTAGTCCAAAAAAAGTGCGCTGCTTTTTATGTGGGTGACCCCACACCAGCATCTGAAAGGTCAAGGGTCAGTGGAACACACACCACACACAATTACAGAGATGCACGTCAAACCTTTTTTGAGCATCCAGACCCCATAGCCTGATCTGCCTGTCATATTGTTCAGCTTCATCTGCTGTCAAATTATCCGTCATTCTGAACGGTAGACAAAGGGGAAGTACAAAGTTTCCTCCCTTCTCATTATTTCCAACCTCCCCCCCCACCGCGCGAGCGCGGGACGACTCCGCTGATTCAGCAGTGCGTTCAAAAGTTGCTATGACTACTGAACTCGACTAACTAACTACAGTGCTCTGCAAATAATGGCAGTGTACTTCAACCATAAACTTACCTTCCCGAAGTCTTCCATAGACGCTGCAGACAAAGAGGAGATAGTCCATCCTCTAATGGAGTGGCACAGCAAGTTCTCAATTCTAGCAATTTCTTCTCAGAAGAAAACAAAGCAAAGTAATGGATCTGTTGATTTCTTCCACGATGAGGTATCTTTAATGTAGGAATCTTTTATCGTATCACTGTATCATGTTTTGTTTTGTGTGTCTGTTCTCAGGGTGATCTGATAGAGAACGCCACCATTCAGCGATCTTTTCCTCCAAAATGCATGGACTGGCATCCTGATAAAAAAATATTAGCCATTGGATGGTTCAGTGGGGAGATTTCTACTTACAACATCAGTGAAAAGAGCACCTACGAGCAAAGTTCCTATGATTGCGTTCCCATTTCAGTCCTCAAGTGGAACCAGAGTGGAAGACGGATCATAAGTGGAGACAAAGTACATATTATTATGGATGATGATGTTAAGATTGCAGGGGTAAAGTACACTTATGCAGTCTTGAATATCATTAGCTTAAGGTACACTTCAGTTGAGTCCAACCAGCTGACTTGCCTCCGGTGAGCACCTCCAACATCAATTTCCCCCTATTAACACAATTAACAAATATCAGCAAGCAAGTTAACAGGGTCAACATGAGGTCATCTTTTCCAATTACTAGATCAGCTAATGGCTTACTTCTTGAGATTGCTGGTGAAAACACACTGAATCAGACTCCACACAGAAGCTAAACCTCAAGGTTAGCGGACTTCACACAGAAGCTATACCTCAATAGCAGACTCCATAGCAGACTCCACAAAGAAACTATACCTCAAGGTTAGCAGACTCCCTGCAGAAACTATACCTCAAGGTTAGCAGACTCCCTGCAGAAGCTATACCTCAAGGTTAGCAGACTCCCTGCAGAAGCTATACCTCAAGGTTAGCAGACTCCCTGCAGAAGCTATACCTCAAGGTTAGCAGACTCCATGCAGAAGCTATACCTCAAGGTTAGTAGACTCCACACAGAAACTATACCTCAAGGTAAGTAGACTCCATGCAGAAGCTATACCTCAAGGTTAGCAGACTCCCTGCAGAAGCTATACCTCAAGGTAAGTAGACTCCATGCAGAAGCTATACCTCAAGGTTAGCAGACTCAACACAGAAGCTATACCTCAAGGTTAGTAGACTCCACACAGAAACTAAACCTCAGACTCCCTGCAGAAGCTATACCTCAAGGTTAGCAGACTCAACACAGAAGCTATACCTCAAGGTAAGTAGACTCCATGCAGAAGCTATACCTCAAGGTTAACAGACTCAACACAGAAACTATACCTCAAGGTTAGTGCTGATGTGTATATCTGGTACATCGCTCCATTTATGAGACTTATGCAATGTAATTTGGTGTAACACTACATAACTTAAGTACACAATACTTACAAAATAGGGAAAAAGTGCATTTTTTGGATTGATTTACATGTGCCAACTAGTGTGGATTAGTCTTAAAGAGTTTTGTGTTGTGTGTGTGTGTGTGTGTATGTATATGTATATATGTTGTGTGTGTATATAGTCCGGTCTAATTTTAGTTTGGGAGGTGAATGACATGGGTAAGGTACACCCAACACCAATACTCAAACATCGCCTCGACTCTGCTGTCAGCCACCTGGTGCTCATGCATCCAGACCTCATGGCCAAGCCATCCCCCAGCATGAAGAGGAAACCAAGCAACATAGATGACTTGAACTGGAAGGGGAAGAGTTTGCTTTTATCAAAGTCTGTCTTAGACCCTATCAACAGCTTCCTCACCACCAAAGAAGGTTAGCAGTGCATGAGTGGGGTGGATTAGTATAGAGTCCTGCCCCCACCCACCTCAAGTTTAGTTCAACTTCACAATTGTATGATATGCAACATTAGACACTATAGCGATAGTTAAATAGCGAGAGTTTACAAGTGAGAGTTGCAAGTGAGAGGATAGAAAAACTATCTTGACTACGTAAACATGACAACTGAACACGTGATCCAGAGTTCTGTGGTTAACAATAATGATGATGTAATCTAATGATGTAATGAATAATGATGCGATGATAATGATGAAATGATTAAGTTTAGTTCACTACATTACTCCCCCCCCAAGTGTCTTAAGACACTTAAGATGTGAAATATTGGGGAAAGTGGACACGACGTCCCGACCGGGTTGTTTGATATGGTGTGGTGTTCAAGGATGAAGTTAGTGGTTCGGGATGTAGGTTGTCATCATCGATGTGAGCTGGTTTAAGGCAATCAACCGAGACAGTGTCTTTTCGACCATTGATATTGCCGGTGAAATATTTGTCAGTACGTTTAATTAACTCGATAGGGTCCATCATACGGAGGTTGAAGTGGCTTGCGTACAGCATCATGTCGAATAAAAATGTGTGTGGCAGTTGATAGATCATTAGCGATGTTACTGTTCCTTTGGGTAGGATGGGCTGGGTGGGGTCGAATAGTTTGCATGTGGGTTTTGAGTTTGGATATGTAGTCTGAAGGGTCCGGAAGAGAGGTTGTTGGAGAGGGAGTGAAAAACTGTCCAGGGAGACGGAGAGTAATACCATACAACATCTCTGCGGCAGTCGAGGATATGTCTTCCTTGAGAGCCGTTCGAATACAAAGGAGCACGAGCGGAAGGGCATCCATCCATGAGTCAGGGTCGGGTTGTGCTTTCAAGGCAGCTTTCAGTTGTCGATGAAACCGCTCGACCATGCCGTTGGTTTGTGGGTGGTAAGAGGTAGTTCGAGCGTATTTGGATCCAAGGAGAGTCATGAGAGTGTCCCACAACCGAGACTCAAACTGATGACCACGGTCAGTGACAATGGTGGATGGTACACCAAAGCGAGCGATCCAGCCACTAAGGAATGCTTAAGCAACAGCTTTAGCAGTGATGTTAGTGAGGGGAATAGCTTCTGGCCACCTCGTGAAACGGTCAACACAGGTCAGCAAGTAGGTAAATCCTCGTGATGGTGAAAGTGGTCCAACTAGATCTATGTGGATAACATCGAAACGAGCGTCAGGGGCTGGAAAGAGTGAAAGTGGGGCGGTGATGTGTCTCTGGATCTTGGCACGTTGGCACTGTACACAGGTGCGAGTCCATTGGCGAACATCGGCATTAATACCAGGCCATACGAACCGGGTCGTGATGAGTTTCTGGGTTGCTCGTATTCCTGGATGGGAGAGACCATGAAGGGAATCAAACACAATGCGTCGCCATGCCAGTGGGACAAGAGGACGTTGTGTGCCTGTAGACGTATCGCAGTAAAGTGGTTCACTGGAGTTGGCCAAAGGGACAGCTTCTACAAACTGTGGAAAATGGGGAGAATTGAAGTGCACGGATCTGTGGGTCAGTTGTCTGTGTCTTGGCCATAGCCGCAAAGTCCACAGCAGGTGTTTGACCAGATGGGCATTAGTTTCAATCCATGAAAGGGCATCAGCTACTACGTTGTCCGATCCATGTACGTGACGGATGGTGGAGGTGAATTGTGAGATGTAGTCGACCTGACGAGGAGAGTGTCGATCGGAGCGAGTGTTCAGTGCGAATGTCAGGGGTTTGTGATCTGTGAGTACATGGAAATGTCGGCCTTCTAGGAATAATGGAAGCATTTGATCGCCAAATACACAGCCAGTAATCCCCTGTCAAAGGTACTATAACGTGTCTCTGCAGATGTCATCTTTCTGGAGAAAAAGGAGAGGAACCATTGATATACTGCTGCATGACTGCTCCCACAGCAGTATCAGATGCATCGGTCATGAGACATGTGGGGGCATCAGGTTTGGGGTATGAGAGGAGGGAGGCTTTTGCTAGGGCTTCCTTCGTGGCATTGAAGGCAGCCAGGATATCTCCATTCCATGTGAGCGTCTGAGACTTAAGCTTAGAGGGAGTGAGAGAGAGCATGTAAGGGTTTCATCAGATCAGCACAGTGAGGGAGAAATCGATGGTAAAAGTTCACAAGTCCAATGAATTGACGCAACCGTCTCTGAGACTTGGGCTGAGGAAAGTCACGAACAGCCTGGACTTTCTCTGGTAGAGGAGTGATACCATAGTCGTTGATATGATGACCGAGAAAATCTAGTTCTTTGACTCCAAATTTGCACTTGTTAGGGTTTATGACAATGCCGTGTGTAGCGGGTCTGTCAAAAACAGTATGTAAGTCCTGAAGGTGTTGTTCTGGAGTGGCACTGGTCAATGTAGACGTATACAGAAGGGACACCACGGAGGACTTGATCCATGAACCGCTGGAATGTCTGTGCAGCATTTCTGAGGCCGAAAGGCATTCGTACAAACTCAAACAAGCCGAATGGAGTTGTGATAGCGGTCTTGGGTACATCGGCAGGGTTGACTGGGATTTGATAGTAGGCACGCATGAGATCTAATTTGGAGAAGATGGTAGCACCTTGTAAAGACGAGGAGAAGTCATGGATATGGTGGACCGGATAGCGATCGGGAACAGTAGACCGGTTCAAGGCACGATAATCCCCACAGGGCCGCCAATCGCCAGCAGTCTTTTTGGGGACCATATGTAGTGGTGAGGACTAGGCGCTGGAGGAGGGCGCTGGAGGAGGGCCGTATGATGCCAAGCTAAAGCATGTGTTCGAATTCTTGCTTGGCAGCACGGAGACGGTCTGGTGCCAGGCGTCTGGGACGGGCTGAGGCTGGAGGGCCTGTGGTCTCTATATGATGGGTGACATCGTGTTTGACAGGAGTATCTGGTGAGCAGATTTGAGTGAGGCTGGGAAACTCTGACAGCAGAGTGATGTATGGGCTTTTAGTATCCTTAGGGCAAATGGTCGGGCTAGAAGAGAGGTCGGTCGAGAGAATGCCCTGAATGTGCAGATGAGTGTGGGTGTCTACCAACTGACGTTGCTTCATGTCAACCATCAGTCCAAATTTTCTCACCAAGGATAGGCTTCTGCACATCGGCAATGATGAAAATCCATGGTAAAGATCGTCTGAGTCCGAGGTTGAGTGTGAGTGAGCGTTTTCCGTATGTTCGAATGGGGCTATTGTTCACTGCCATGAGTATGAGCTTGTCTGGTGAGTGTTGCCGGTCAGCGGTAGAGGGAGAGATGACACTTACTTCAGATCCTGTATCAACGAGAAAATGTGTGTGTGTGTCAGTATCACTTACAAAGAATAGGCGACTTAGAGGAGGGCCGGTAACGTCTGTCGCCGCTAGCGTCCGGCCTGGTAGTTTCCCCAACTGCAAGGGTCCTTGCATTTCTGGGCGGCTTCACCATACTTGGTATGGTACCAGCAGAGGGCACCGCCGTCGGATGGAGGATTCTGTGGGGCTGGACTCTGAGGGCGTCGTGGTCTGGACAATGGTCTGGACGTACTGCGACGGCGAGAACGAGTAGTCAAAGAGGCTACGAGGTCAGCCAGGCGTGCTACTTCCTCACGGAGTTGCTTGACCTCAGCAGTATCAGTGTGAGTGTCAGAAATTGCTGCAATGGTCGGCGTGGCAACTTCCAGTACCTTGTCTGCCATGTCTGCAAGTTTTTGGAGGTTTATGGAGGCGTCAGCAGAGGCTAGAAACATCCTGATGTTGGGAGGTAGTCTCTGGAGGAAAAGTTCACGGAGGAATGAGTTGGCGTCAGCGGACGTGCGAGCTTGTCTCCGAGGAGTTGCTGCATGCGTCGGAGAAGCTGGGTGGGTTTTCGGTCGCCAAGTTCTTCCCCACTAATCAGTTGCTGGAGCTTGCGTTGCTCCGAGGCGGCAGTACGCTTGACCAGTTCTGCCTTGAGAGTGTCATAGGGGTTGTCAGCGCGAGGCTTGAGTAGAAGGTCCCTGACTTCCATTGCAAAACTGGGACTGAGGGAGCTAATGACATACTCAAATCGTGTTTTCTGAGCGGTGATACCTCTCCTCTGGTGGTGAACTGGGCCTCAACCTGGGCAAACCAAACTTCAGGGTCGGCGGGCCAGAAGGGTGGTAGTTTGACACTGGCAGCAGCAACAGTAGGGGGTAGTACGAGGGCAGCGGGTGAGTCAATTTCGTGAGCCATAAAGGACGGAAGAATGTTGTCAAGTGTTAAACTCGAGTCGGGGTCACCAATATAGCGATAGTTAAATAGCGAGAGTTACAAGTGAGAGTTGCAAGTGAGAGGATTGAAAAACTATCTTGACAACGTAAACATGACAACTGAACACGTGATCCAGAGTTCTGTGGTTCACAATAATGATGATGTAATCTAATGATGTAATGAATAATGATGCGATGATAATGATGAAATGATAAAGTTTAGTTCACTACAACACCATTAAACACCATTATACACCCACAAACACCAGTGTTAGCCTAGCATTCTGTAGTGTGGCCTCATGTAGAGTGTTAGCCTAGCATTCTGTAGTGTGGCCTCATGTAGAGTGTTAGCCTAGCATTCTGTAGTGTGGCCTCATGTAGAGTGTTAGCCTAGCATTCTGTAGTGTGGCCTCATGTAGAGTGTTAGACTAGCATTCTGTAGTGTGGCCTCATGTAGAGTGTTAGCCTAGCATTCTGTAGTGTGGCCTCATGTAGAGTGTTAGCCTGGCATTCTGTAGTGTGGCCTCATGTAGAGTGTTAGCCTAGCATTCTGTAGTGTGGCCTCATGTAGAGTGTTAGCCTAGCATTCTGTAGTGTGGCCTCATGTAGAGTGTTAGCCTAGCATTCTGTAGTGTGGCCTCATGTAGAGTGTTAGCCTAGCATTCTGTAGTGTGGCCTCATGTAGAGTGTTAGCCTAGCATTCTGTAGTGTGGCCTCATGTAGAGTGTTAGCCTGGCATTCTGTAGTGTGGCCTCATGTAGAGTGTTAGCCTAGCATTCTGTAGTGTGGCCTCATGTAGAGTGTTAGCCTAGCATTCTGTAGTGTGGCCTCATGTAGAGTGTTAGTCTAGCATTCTGTAGTGTGGCCTCATGTAGAGTGTTAGCCTAGCATTCTGTAGTGTGGCCTCATGTAGAGTGTTAGCCTAGCATTCTGTAGTGTGGCCTCATGTAGAGTGTTGGCCTAGCATTCTGTAGTGTGGCCTCATGTAGAGTGTTGGCCTAGCATTCTGTAGTGTGGCCTCATGTAGAGTGTTGGCCTAGCATTCTGTAGTGTGGCCTCATGTAGAGTGTTGGCCTAGCATTCTGTAGTGTGGCCTCATGTAGAGTGTTAGCCTAGCATTCTGTAGTGTGGCCTCATGTAGAGTGTTAGCCTAGCATTCTGTAGTGTGGCCTCATGTAGAGTGTCAGCCTAGCATTCTGTAGTGTGGCCTCATGTAGAGTGTTAGCCTAGCATTCTGTAGTGTGGCCTCATGTAGAGTGTTAGCCTAGCATTCTGTAGTGTGGCCTCATGTAGAGTGTCAGCCTAGCATTCTGTAGTGTGGCCTCATGTAGAGTGTTAGCCTAGCATTCTGTAGTGTGGCCTCATGTAGAGTGTTAGCCTAGCATTCTGTAGTGTGGCCTCATGTAGAGTGTCAGCCTAGCATTCTGTAGTGTGGCCTCATGTAGAGTGTCAGCCTAGCATTCTGTAGTGTGGCCTCATGTAGAGTGTTAGCCTAGCATTCTGTAGTGTGGCCTCATGTAGAGTGTCAGCCTAGCATTCTGTAGTGTGGCCTCATGTAGAGTGTCAGC
The DNA here is from genome assembly GCA_028752905.1 of Cladorhizidae sp. MBARI D1340-BT2. Lineage (NCBI taxonomy): Eukaryota > Metazoa > Porifera > Demospongiae > Poecilosclerida > Cladorhizidae > Cladorhizidae sp. MBARI D1340-BT2. Next base: position 2,019,045 of record JAQNBH010000013.1, read on the forward strand.
CTAGCATTCTGTAGTGTGGCCTCATGTAGAGTGTTAGCCTAGCATTCTGTAGTGTGGCCTCATGTAGAGTGTCAGCCTAGCATTCTGTAGTGTGGCCTCATGTAGAGTGTCAGCCTAGCATTCTGTAGTGTGGCCTCATGTAGAGTGTTAGCCTAGCATTCTGTAGTGTGGCCTCATGTAGAGTGTTAGCCTAGCATTCTGTAGTGTGGCCTCATGTAGAGTGTTAGCCTAGCATTCTGTAGTGTGGCCTCATGTAGAGTGTTAGCCTAGCATTCTGTAGTGTGGCCTCATGTAGAGTGTTAGCCTAGCATTCTGTAGTGTGGCCTCATGTAGAGTGTCAGCCTAGCATTCTGTAGTGTGGCCTCATGTAGAGTGTTAGCCTAGCATTCTGTAGTGTGGCCTCATGTAGAGTGTTGGCCTAGCATTCTGTAGTGTGGCCTCATGTAGAGTGTTAGCCTGGCATTCTGTAGTGTGGCCTCATGTAGAGTGTTAGCCTAGCATTCTGTAGTGTGGCCTCATGTAGAGTGTCAGCCTAGCATTCTGTAGTGTGGCCTCATGTAGAGTGTTAGCCTAGCATTCTGTAGTGTGGCCTCATGTAGAGTGTTAGCCTAACATTCTGTAGTGTGGCCTCATGTAGAGTGTCAGCCTAGCATTCTGTAGTGTGGCCTCATGTAGAGTGTTAGCCTAGCATTCTGTAGGTGGCCTCATGTAGAGTGTTAGCCCAGCATTCTGTAGTGTGGCCTCATGTAGAGTGTTAGCCTAGCATTCTGTAGTGTGGCCTCATGTAGAGTGTTAGCCTAGCATTCTGTAGTGTGGCCTCATGTAGAGTGTTGGCCTAGCATTCTGTAGTGTGGCCTCATGTAGAGTGTTAGCCTAGCATTCTGTAGTGTGGCCTCATGTAGAGTGTTGGCCTAGCATTCTGTAGTGTGGCCTCATGTAGAGTGTTAGCCTAGCATTCTGTAGTGTGGCCTCATGTAGAGTGTTAGCCTAGCATTCTGTAGTGTGGCCTCATGTAGAGTGTTAGCCTAGCATTCTGTAGTGTGGCCTCATGTAGAGTGTTAGCCTAGCATTCTGTAGTGTGGCCTCATGTAGAGTGTCAGCCTAGCATTCTGTAGTGTGGCCTCATGTAGAGTGTTGGCCTAGCATTCTGTAGTGTGGCCTCATGTAGAGTGTTAGCCTAGCATTCTGTAGTGTGGCCTCATGTAGAGTGTTAGCCTAGCATTCTGTAGTGTGGCCTCATGTAGAGTGTCAGCCTAGCATTCTGTAGTGTGGCCTCATGTAGAGTGTTAGCCTAGCATTCTGTAGTGTGGCCTCATGTAGAGTGTTACTAGCATTCTGTAGTGTGGCCTCATGTAGAGTGTTAGCCTAGCATTCTGTAGTGTGGCCTCATGTAGAGTGTTAGCCTAGCATTCTGTAGTGTGGCCTCATGTAGAGTGTTAGCCTAGCATTCTGTAGTGTGGCCTCATGTAGAGTGTTAGCCTAGCATTCTGTAGTGTGGCCTCATGTAGAGTGTTAGCCTAGCATTCTGTAGTGTGGCCTCATGTAGAGTGTCAGCCTAGCATTCTGTAGTGTGGCCTCATGTAGAGTGTCAGCCTAGCATTCTGTAGTGTGGCCTCATGTAGAGTGTTAGCCTAGCATTCTGTAGTGTGGCCTCATGTAGAGTGTTAGCCTAGCATTCTGTAGTGTGGCCTCATGTAGAGTGTCAGCCTAGCATTCTGTAGTGTGGCCTCATGTAGAGTGTTAGCCTAGCATTCTGTAGTGTGGCCTCATGTAGAGTGTCAGCCTAGCATTCTGTAGTGTGGCCTCATGTAGAGTGTTAGCCTAGCATTCTGTAGTGTGGCCTCATGTAGAGTGTTAGCCTAGCATTCTGTAGTGTGGCCTCATGTAGAGTGTCAGCCTAGCATTCTGTAGTGTGGCCTCATGTAGAGTGTTAGCCTAGCATTCTGTAGTGTGGCCTCATGTAGAGTGTTAGCCTAGCATTCTGTAGTGTGGCCTCATGTAGAGTGTCAGCCTAGCATTCTGTTGTGGTGGGTGTGGTAGTACTCCCTATATTAGAAAAACTCATCAAAGTTCATCTCTCAGCTAAAATTAACATCAGCAGCTTCTTAACTGCCTAAATTATGATTGTAGCTGATAAGAAGCTTGGCTAAGGCAGTAAACCAGTGGAAATATTATAGCACTCTTGCTGGGCAAGCAGCTCAAACCTACTTTGGCAGCTTCTCAATGCTGACTTCAGCTGACGTTAGCTCCAAACACACTCCAACCTTGCCTTGGATTCTTTGCAAAGGTACATCTCCTTCCCCACAAATAACATTGTTACAGAATATCCATTCATCTACTAGAAGACTCCTTCCTAATTGTCCAATGTAATCAAGCAGCTCGATCCGGTCAAACACCCAAAATAGGTAAAGATTGTCCATGCAATAAACACAGTTGTGTATGTGCAGTCAACAAAGCTGAGCTGAGTCAGCAAGAAGCTGCACTTTTTCAAAACTGAGAAGTGATGAGTTGGTTTTCTCAGAGGCTCACTCTTGTGACAATAGTCAACCGAGAGAGCTCCATCACAACCAGGTACTTACAACCCATGTACCTGTGTGTATATATGGCATGTGTGAATGCTTAATGGTCAAACACGATAATGTCTGGTTCTGGAGTTGTCCTGAGTAGCTTCTTGCGGGAGGTTGTCTTGATGTTCCCCATACGATCCCAGAGTGTGCCGTAGATGTCCACTCTCATGTTGCAATCACATCTAGACACTCCACAGAACTGCAGTACCATCTCCTCTATGATACATATATACATTAGCTATCACAGCACATATGTATGCGACAAGCTAGGCCAAGTAGTCATGTTTATTCCCTTGCTTGGTGTATAGATGTGTTCATCCAGACAAAGATGTGTTGAGTGGTGGAATTTGTGTGTGTGCATGTGCCAATATAACCACGCCCACCTCTCTGTTATTCGCAGGTGCTCTGTACTTTCTGAACAACTCTGGTGACTGCGTGGAGCGGTGCCGGCTGGATGGAGCCATCCTAGCTCTCCTGCTCAACTGTAGCACTCACTTTCTGTCTATCATTACAACTAGTCTGCGTGTCTCCCAGTTCTCTGTCACCTCAGATGGACAGACCACTGTCACCACCACTGTGAGTTACAGCAGGCTAGAAGCCACACGAGACAAACCACTCAATTTCAACACTTCAAGTACTAGCAATTGTCTTCCTGAAGACACCTTTGTCCACATGACGCAGACTCAATGCAGACAAACTTGATTAGTGTGAAGTGTATGTAATAGTATATAAGTAGGTTGACCCGAGAGACTGTGTGTACTTGTGTGTTTCCTGTGTGCCTGCATGCAGCAAGTGAAGATCAGTGGAGGGCAGAACAAGGTGGATAACATCATATGTGCAGCCAATAATGTGCTGGCCTCTTGCTCCAACGAGAGCATCATTCGATGCTGGGACTTTGGAAATAATGAAAACTTTATCCTGGATATTCACCAGTACTCCAAAGATCCGGTGGAGGAAATTGTGACGTCAATAGCTTATAACACACAAAAAGGCAAGCACATGTTTCTTATTGTCAGTAATAACCGCTCCCCCCACTTTCCGCATCCTTAACACTCCCCTCTCGCCCCACCCATCCTCTTTGTTCACACTCCGCCCCCACTCCACGTACACAGAAATAATGGCCGGAGGCACCAACTACGGCAATGTTCTTTTGTGGAAATGGAGAGAGCGCAGAAGAGGTTCTGAGGAGTACGGTATTGGAACCAGCATTGACAATGCTGAACCATGGGAGTTTGTAGCCTCCACTCCAGTCACGGCCCCAGCTCTCTCCATGACCGTTAGTGGAGGACAGACATGTTGACTCATCAATATTAATTATTACATGTATTACCAATACTATTAGTGGGGCGGCTTGGACAATGGCCTACTGGCAGTCAACTCCAACAAGTGTGTGGAGGTGCTCAGCGAAAACCTTGTCAGCTCACACTATGGCCAGAAGGTTGTTGATATGTGTTGAAGTGTGCCTGCCTTCTAGCACACGTATGCTGTGTTGCTGCTGAGTACATGTCTGTGCATGCATGACATGTGCATGTATGACATGTGCATGCATGGATGTGTGTGTGCAGGTGTCTGTGGTTCAAATTAATCCTAATGAGGCACAAGTGGAATGCCATGACACCAACCAGATCTTGACCTTTAAAGCCAACCTCCACATCAAGGGGGTTTGCACGACCAAAGTGAGTGTTCATAAGTTGCTCTAGAGGTGCATTTGGAAGATATACTCTTTAATGCTGGCTGTTCAGTGTGCATGTACGTGCTGTGATGCATGTATGTGTGATGTGATGCATGTGCATGTCTGTGTGTGTGATGTAATTGTGTGTGTGTGTGATGTCTGTGTGTGTGTTGTGTGTATGCATGTGTGTGTGTGTGTGCATGCATGTGTGTGATGTCTGTGTGTGTGTTGTGTGCATGCATGTGTGTGTATGTGCATGCATATGTGTGATGTAATTGTGTGTCTGTGTGTTGTGTGCATGCATGTGTGTGTGTGTGTGTGTGTGTGTGATGTGTGTGATATGTGTGTGTCACAGAACAACGTAGCTGTGTGGGGTGGCCGGAAGCTAGAAATCTACTCCATACTCAGAGACAAGATGATGATGCAATTGGAAGGTCCACCCACTCTCTCTAATCTGACCTCAATGATAACATAATGATTAATACAGGGACGTTCCATTCGTTGAGCAGTGCCATTGCTCTGTGTGACTCCAGTGTCTACTGCATCGACCACAAGCAAATCAACATACGCTCTTTCCAGGTAGCATCAATGTGGATGTACATATTGATGTGGACGTACGTATCCATGTGGGTGTATGCATCAATGTGGACATACATATCGATGTGGATGTACGTATCGATGTGGGCGTATGTATCAATGTGGACATACGTATCGATGTGGACGTACGTATCGATGTGGACCTTATGTATCAATGTGGACGTACGTATCGATGTGGATGTACGTATCGATGTGGGCATATGTATCGATGTGAGCATATATCAATGTGGACGTACGTATCGATGTGGATGTATGTATCAATGTGGACGTATGTATCAATGTGGACGTACGTGTCGATGTGGACGTACATATCGATGTGAGCGTATGTATCAATGTGGACGTACGTATCGATGTGGACGTACGTATCAATGTGGACGTATGTATGTATCAATGTGGACATGTATTGATGTGGGCGTATGTATCAATGTGGACGTATGTATCAATGTGGATGTATGTATCGATGTGGGCGTATGTATCGATGTGGACGTATGTATCAATGTAGGTGATGTGGACGTACGTATCGATGTGGACGTACTTATCAATTTGGGTGTATGAATTTGGGTGTATGAAACTGTGGCTTTGCTACACACCTGTCTGCATGTCCTCGCAGAGCATGATGACCCCTCCCTCTGTGAATTATGCGTGTGCGTACAGGGTACAGTGAAGCAGGTGATCCCCCTGGTGGAGCAGGAGGGCGTGCCCATGTGTCTGAATGTCGTGGGACATTACCTAGTGTGTGGCACTAGTACAGGACATGTCAAGCTCTGGGACACCGGGAGGAGGTATGGTTGCATGCACATACATGCATACACACACATGCACACACACATGCATGCACGCATGCACGCACACACACAGATGCACACATACACATGCACACACACACACATGCATACACACACACATGCACACACACACATGCACACACACATGCACACACACATGCACACACACACATGCACACACACACATGCACACACACACATGCACACACACATGCACGCACACACATGCACACACACACATGCACACACACATGCACACACACATACACACACACACACACAAATGCACACAATGTCCACATCTTATAGGTGTGTGTGTGACCAGTGTGAATGTGTGCATTGTGTGTGTGTGTGTGTGTGTGTGTGTGGTGTGAATGTGTGTGTGTGTGGGTATTAAGTTTTCCTGCATGCATTTGGACTTGGTCAGCAATGATATGATCTTTCAAATCTGTTCTGCACAGGGAGGCTAAACTGCTAGGAACTACTCATCTCAAAGTTGTGATTCCAGGACTGGAGAGTATCGTATCTGTCCAGAGCAACTGCAATGGCTCACGTGTCAGCATCATTGAACAGGTGCACACCTTCCCACCCACAATACAGTCACTGTGTGGATGACATACTCTGCACCAGCTAATGTCCATGTGCAGTCTCACTGGCCAGACTGAGTGTGCACCAGCTAATGTCCATGTGCAGTCTCACTGGCCAGACTGAGTGTGCACCAGCTAATGTCCATGTGCAGTCTCACTGGCCAGACTGAGTGTGCACCAGCTAATGTCCATGTGCAGTCTCACTGGCCAGACTGAGTGTGCACCAGCTAATGTCCATGTGTAGTCTCACTGGCCAGACTGAGTCTGCACTCTGAGCTAGATTTAAACTATCATAAATCAATTCTTAACCAAAGCTTTCGAAAGCGAATATTTAACACAAAGATTATGCAAATCTTGTGAAACCCTGGCAGCCAAGTCCATGATATTACAGTACATGTGAGGTACCAAGAGCACCTCATCTCGTTTTGAGGGGGGGCCCACCCCCACTTCTTACGCCAGTGGACTTATGATTTCATGCACTTGGTAGAGAGGTGGAGAGGTTCGAGCAAAGGCTGATTCTCCCTATGAGAGTTGCACTACAAGAACTTTAATATAGGTTTGGCCCGACCTTTAGAAACAAGCAAGACTCTATCCATGTAGACCAGAACCGGTCAGGTGATCCTTTACCACTTAAAATATTGATATGTACGATTTTTTAAGGGGGTCCGCCCATTTAATTTTTTAACAACAACTTGTGGTTACCACTTTATAACTCCATAGATTCTGTAAACTTCATGATATGGACAGTTTGATAAATATCTCAAAAGATAGGTCTCTCTGTGTGCTCTCTTTTGATACTAAAATATTTTAAACTATATATATATAGCCAAGTTACTGGAGCTAAAGTGTAGGGAACCCCAAAACCCGAGTGGCCACATAAATGCCAAGTGCTAGAGAGTTGAAATTAGGACTAGTGGCTAGAAGAAGCTCTACTCTATGCAACGACTTGTTTCATTAGGCGCTAAAACCTATGTGGTCAAGCGCGTGGTTGGGAAATGAATTTTATGGAATCAAAATAAAATTAAAAATGGAGGCACCCCCCCCCCCCCCCCAGGCAATTAATTAAGAGTTTTGATGTCACGTCAAGTTTGTTTTTTTGTGTTTCTAGTTGAGCGAGCACTGCACCGAGTCCGAGTGCTTCACAGTCCAACTCAGCGACTTTTAAATGCTTTCTAACTTATTTTTGTGTTGTTATTGTTGACTGACTGTGCTTATGTACCACACATGGGTGTCGCTGGTGTGTGACCATTACCCGGGTTAAGCTTATGTACCACACATGGGTGTCGCTGGTGACCATTACCTGGGTTAAGCTTATGTACCACACGTGGGTGTCGCTGGTGTGTGACCATTACCCGGGTTAAGCTTATGTACCACACATGGGCGTCGCTGGTGTGTGACCATTACCCGGGTTAAGCTTATGTACCACACATGGGTGTCGCTGGTGTGTGATCATTACCCGGGTTAAGCTTATGTACCACACATGGGTGTCGCTGGTGACCATTACCCGGGTTAAGCTTATGTACCACACATGGGTGTCGCTGGTACCCGGGTTAAGCTTATGTACCACACATGGGTGTCGGTGGTGTGTGACCATTACCCGGGTTAAGCTTATGTACCACACATGGGTGTCGCTGGTGTGTGACCATTACCCGGGTTAAGCTTATGTACCACACATGGGTGTCGCTGGTGTGTGACCATTACCCGGGTTAAGCTTATGTACCACACATGGGTGTCGCTGGTGTGTGAACATTACCCGGGTTAAGCTTATGTACCACACATGGGTGTCGCTGGTGTGTGACCATTACCTGGGTTAAGCTTATGTACCACGCATGGGTGTCGCTGGTGTGTGATCATTACCTGGGTTAAGCCTATGTACCACACATGGGTGTCGCTGGTGTGTGACCATAACCTGGGTTAAGCACACATGGGTGTCGCTGGTGTGTGACCATTACCCGGGTTAAGCTCCTGCACACGCACAAATTCCAGTCAACTCTGTCAGCACGGAGCAGTAGATTGTTGAGTACCTACTTGAGTTTTGAGTTCTAGTTATTTAGGCCTACGTGATGATTGCTTCTAAAGCTTTAGGCCTACGTGATGATTGCTTCTAAAGCTTTAGGACTACGTGATGATTGCTTCTAAAGCTTTAGGCCTACGTGAAGATTGCTTCTAAAGCTAGGGCTTTGAAATTACCCACCAGATGATCCTTGCAGAGACTTTATTCCACAGGCCAGAAACAGAGCAGTCATGGACGTGCATTGGAGAGCTTCTGCTACTAAAATGTCTATGAATGACGGATAAGAAGCTGCCAATGTGCAGGTTGCCATCTGCCATATATATTTTTTCAAGTGGGCCAAACCAATAGAGGGGTATGAGCATTTCCCAAATGTAAAAGGTGCGGGGACAAGGTTGTTGCTGATTGACTACCACAACCATCCATTAGGACAAGGATGCTGCAAATCCATTAGAAGCACGTGCACTGAATTATTACCTGCACAATAAGTGGAATGAGTGAGCAGTCAATAATATTAAACCACATCATACACAGCAACTCCACTTGTCTAGTGAGGAGTCAATAATATTAAACCACATCATCATACACAGCAACTCCACTTGTCTAGTGAGCAGTCAATAATATTAAACCACATCATACACAGCAACTCCACTTGTCTAGTGAGCAGTCAATAATATTAAACCACATCATCATACACAGCAACTCCACTTGTCTAGTGAGCAGTCAATAATATTAAACCACATCATCATACACAGCAACTCCACTTGTCTAGTGAGGAGTCAATAATATTAAACCACATCATCATACACAGCAACTCCACTTGTCTGGTGAGCAGTCAATAATATTAAACCACATCATCATACACAGCAACTCCACTTGTCTAGTGAGCAGTCAATAATATTAAACCACATCATCATACACAACAACTCCACTTGTCTAGTGAGGAGTCAATAATATTAAACCACATCATCATACACAGCAACTCCACTTGTCTAGTGAGCAGTCAATAATATTAAACCACATCATACACAGCAACTCCACTTGTCTAGTGAGCAGTCAATAATATTAAACCACATCATCATACACAGCAACTCCACTTGTCTAGTGAGCAGTCAATAATATTAAACCACATCATACACAGCAACTCCACTTGTCTGGTGAGCAGTCAATAATATTAAACCACATCATACACAGCAACTCCACTTGTCTAGTGAGCAGTCAATAATATTAAACCACATCATCATACACAGCAACTCCACTTGTCTAGTGAGCAGTCAATAATATTAAACCACATCATCATACACAGCAACTCCACTTGTCTAGTGAGCAGTCAATAATATTAAACCACATCATCATCCACAGCAACTCCACTTGTCTAGTGAGCAGTCAATAATATTAAACCACATCATCATACACAGCAACTCCACTTGTCTAGTGAGCAGTCAATAATATTAAACCACATCATCATACACAGCAACTCCACTTGTCTAGTGAGCAGTCAATAATATTAAACCACATCATATACAGCAACTCCACTTGTCTAGTGAGCAGTCAATAATATTAAACCACATCATCATACACAGCAACTCCACTTGTCTAGTGAGCAGTCAATAATATTAAACCACATCATCATCCACAGCAACTCCACTTGTCTAGTGAGCAGTCAATAATATTAAACCACATCATCATACACAGCAACTCCACTTGTCTAGTGAGCAGTCAATAATATTAAACCACATCATCATACACAGCAACTCCACTTGTCTAGTGAGCAGTCAATAATATTAAACCACATCATCATACACAGCAACTCCACTTGTCTAGTGAGCAGTCAATAATATTAAACCACATCATCATACACAGCAACTCCACTTGTCTAGTGAGCAGTCAATAATATTAAACCACATCATCATACACAGCAACTCCACTTGTCTAGTGAGCAGTCAATAATATTAAACCACATCATACACAACAACTCCACTTGTCTAGTGAGCAGTCAATAATATTAAACCACATCATCATACACAGCAACTCCACTTGTCTAGTGAGCAGTCAATAATATTAAACCACATCATCATACACAGCAACTCCACTTGTCTAGTGAGCAGTCAATAATATTAAACCACATCATCATACACAGCAACTCCACTTGTCTAGTGAGCAGTCAATAATATTAAACCACATCATCATACACAGCAACTCCACTTGTCTAGTGAGCAGTCAATAATATTAAACCACATCATCATACACAGCAACTCCACTTGTCTAGTGAGCAGTCAATAATATTAAACCACATCATCATACACAGCAACTCCACTTGTCTAGTGAGGAGTCAATAATATTAAACCACATCATACACAACAACTCCACTTGTCTAGTGAGCAGTCAATAATATTAAACCATGTCATGGTCTCTTAGCTCTATCCTCTCTCTGTGCTGCAGCAATGGTCTCTGTGCTCTATCCTCTCTCTGTGCTGCAGCAATGGTCTCTTAGCTCTATCCTCTCTCTGTGCTGCAGCAATGGTCTCTTAGCTCTGTCCTCTCTCTGTGCTGCAGCAATGGTCTCTTAGCTCTATCCTCTCTCTGTGCTGTAGCAATGGTCTCTTAGCTCTATCCTCTCTCTGTGCTGCAGCAATGGTCTCTTAGCTCTGTCCTTTCTCTGTGCTGCAGCAATGGTCTCTTAGCTCTATCCTCTCTCTCTGTGCTGCAGCAATGGTCTCTTAGCTCTATCCTCTCTCTGTGCTGCAGCAATGGTCTCTTAGCTCTATCATCTCTCTGTGCTGCAGCAATGGTCTCTTAGCTCTATCCTCTCTCTGTGCTGCAGCAATGATCTCTTAGCTCTATCCTCTCTCTGTGCTGCAGCAATGGTCTCTTAGCTCTATCCTCTCTCTGTGCTGCAGCAATGGTCTCTTAGCTCTATCCTCTCTCTGTGCAGCAACAATGGTCTCCTTCAGATTTGTAGGCAGCTCATCCACAAAAGGAGAGATTTTTTAATTTTTTATTTTTGCTACATGTTATTTAATGAAATGCCAGTGTGGACATGCCGTACGCAGAGGTTCAAGTTCAGGTTATCATGACTGGATCTGTTTCCAGTTTGGCCTGGTGTGAAGAGACCTTTAGAGCAGGACTTGATTACGAATCCACTTGTACAACCCTGTAATAATATGAGCTGATGAGATCTTAGATATCTGTGATTACTAATCCACTTGTACATCCCTGTAATTATATGAGCTAATGAGCTGTTGGATATCTGTGATTACTAATCCACTTGTACATCCCTGTAATAATAATGAGCTAATGAGCTGTTAGATATCTGTGATTACTAATCCACTTGTACATCCCTGTAATAATAATGAGCTAATGAGCTGTTGTGCAAAAGCATAAACTTTACTTAAGATTTAAGCAGCACTCATTGAAATATAATAGCTGCATGGGGCCACTTGCAGTCACTTCCACTGGTTGGGTGGAAACAATAGGCTAGTAGTAGTAGTGGCAGTTTAGGGACTGTGAAAAGTCAACAAATTCTTGTCCCAGAAGGTTCAAGATAGTTAGAATATATGGGAGTCGGTTCTGGTAGTGTCTGCAGGAGTAGGTTCTGGTGGTGTCTGCAGGAGTAGGTTCTAGTGGTGTCTGCAGGAGTAGGTTCTGATGGTGTCTGTGGGAGTGGGTTCTGGTGGTGTCTGCAGGAGTAGGCTCTAGTGGTGTCTGCAGGAGTAGGCTCTAGTGGTGTCTGCAGGAGTAGGCTCTAGTGGTCTCTGCAGGAGTAGGCTCTAGTGGTGCCTGCAGGAGTAGGCTCTAGTGGTGTCTGCAGGAGTAGGTTCTGGTGGTGTCTGCAGGAGTCGGTTCTGGTGGTGTCTGCAGGAGTAGGTTCTGGTGGTGTCTGCAGGAGTAGGTTCTAGTGGTGTCTGCAGGAGTAGGTTCTGATGGTGTCTGTGGGAGTGGGTTCTGGTGGTGTCTGCAGGAGTAGGCTCTAGTGGTGTCTGCAGGAGTAGGCTCTAGTGGTCTCTGCAGGAGTAGGCTCTAGTGGTGCCTGCAGGAGTAGGCTCTAGTGGTGTCTGCAGGAGTAGGTTCTGGTGGTGTCTGCAGGAGTCGGTTCTGGTGGTGTCTGCAGGAGTAGGTTCTAGTGGTGTCTGCAGGAGTAGGTTCTGATGGTGTCTGTGGGAGTGGGTTCTGGTGGTGTCTGCAGGAGTAGGCTCTAGTGGTGTCTGCAGGAGTAGGCTCTAGTGGTGTCTGCAGGAGTAGGCTCTAGTGGTCTCTGCAGGAGTAGGCTCTAGTGGTGCCTGCAGGAGTAGGCTCTAGTGGTGTCTGCAGGAGTAGGTTCTGGTGGTGTCTGCAGGAGTCGGTTCTGGTGGTGTCTGCAGGAGTAGGTTCTGGTGGTGTCTGCAGGAGTAGGTTCTAGTGGTGTCTGCAGGAGTAGGTTCTGATGGTGTCTGTGGGAGTGGGTTCTGGTGGTGTCTGCAGGAGTAGGCTCTAGTGGTGTCTGCAGGAGTAGGCTCTAGTGGTGTCTGCAGGAGTAGGTTCTGGTGGTGTCTGCAGGAGTAGGTTCTAGTGGTGTCTGCAGGAGTAGGTTCTGGTGGTGTCTGCAGGAGTAGGTTCTGGTGGTGTCTGCAGGAGTAGGCTCTAGTGGTGTCTGCAGGAGTAGGTTCTGATGGTGTCTGTGGGAGTGGGTTCTGGTGGTGTCTGCAGGAGTAGGCTCTAGTGGTGTCTGCAGGAGTAGGCTCTAGTGGTGTCTGCAGGAGTAGGCTCTAGTGGTGTCTGCAGGAGTAGGCTCTAGTGGTCTCTGCAGGAGTAGGCTCTAGTGGTGCCTGCAGGAGTAGGCTCTAGTGGTGTCTGCAGGAGTAGGTTCTGGTGGTGTCTGCAGGAGTCGGTTCTGGTGGTGTCTGCAGGAGTAGGTTCTGGTGGTGTCTGCAGGAGTAGGTTCTAGTGGTGTCTGCAGGAGTAGGTTCTGATGGTGTCTGTGGGAGTGGGTTCTGGTGGTGTCTGCAGGAGTAGGCTCTAGTGGTGTCTGCAGGAGTAGGCTCTAGTGGTGTCTGCAGGAGTAGGCTCTAGTGGTTTCTGCAGGAGTAGGCTCTAGTGGTGCCTGCAGGAGTAGGCTCTAGTGGTGTCTGCAGGAGTAGGTTCTGGTGGTGTCTGCAGGAGTCGGTTCTGGTGGTGTCTGCAGGAGTAGGTTCTGGTGGTGTCTGCAGGAGTAGGTTCTAGTGGTGTCTGCAGGAGTAGGTTCTAGTGGTGTCTGTGGGAGTGGGTTCTGGTGGTGTCTGCAGGAGTAGGCTCTAGTGGTGTCTGCAGGAGTAGGCTCTAGTGGTGTCTGCAGGAGTAGGTTCTGGTGGTGTCTGCAGGAGTAGGTTCTAGTGGTGTCTGCAGGAGTAGGTTCTAGTGGTGTCTGCAGGAGTAGGTTCTGGTGGTGTCTGCAGGAGTAGGTTCTAGTGGTGTCTGCAGGAGTAGGTTCTGGTGGTGTCTGCAGGAGTAGGTTCTGGTGGTGTCTGCAGGAGTAGGCTCTAGTGGTGTCTGCAGGAGTGGGTTCTGGTGGTGTCTGCAGGAGTAGGTTCTGGTGGTGTCTGAGGAGTAGGTTCTAGTGGTGCCTGCAGGAGTAGGCTCTAGTGGTGCCTGCAGGAGTAGGCTCTAGTGGTGTCTGCAGGAGTAGGTTCTGGTGGTGTCTGCAGGAGTGGGTTCTGGTGGTGTCTGCAGGAGTAGGTTCTGGTGGTGTCTGCAGGAGTAGGCTTTAGTGGTGTCTGTAGGAGTAGGCTCTAGTGGTGTCTGCAGGAGTAGGTTCTGGTGGTGTCTGCAGGAGTGGGTTCTGGTGGTGTCTGCAGGAGTGGGTTCTGGTGGTGTCTGCAGGAGTAGGTTCTGGTGGTGTCTGCAGGAGTAGGTTCTGGTGGTGTCTGCAGGAGTAGGCTCTAGTGGTGTCTGTAGGAGTAGGCTCTAGTGGTGTCTGCAGGAGTAGGTTCTGGTGGTGTCTGCAGGAGTAGGCTCTAGTGGTGTCTGCAGGAGTAGGTTCTGGTAGTGTCTGTAGGAGTAGGCTCTAGTGGTGTCTGCAGGAGTAGGTTCTGGTGGTGTCTGCAGGAGTAGGTTCTGGTGGTGTCTGCCGGAGTAGGTTCTGGTGGTGTCTGCAGGAGTAGGTTCTGGTGGTGTCTGCAGGAGTAGGTTCTGGTGGTGTCTGCAGGAGTAGGTTCTGGTGGTGTCTGCAGGAGTAGGTTCTGGTGGTGTCTGCAGGAGTAGGTTCTAGTGGTGTCTGCCGGAGTAGGTTCTGGTGGTGTCTGCCGGAGTAGGTTCTGGTGGTGTCTGCAGGAATAGGTTCTAGTGGTGTCTGCAGGAGTAGGTTCTGGTGGTGTCTGCAGGAGTAGGCTCTGGTGGTGTCTGCAGGAGTAGGTTCTAGTGGTGTCTGCAGGAGTAGGTTCTGGTGGTGTCTGCAGGAGTAGGTAGGTTCTGGTGGTGTCTGAGGAGTAGGTTCTAGTGGTGTCTGCAGGAGTAGGTTCTGGTGGTGTCTGCAGGAGTAGGTTCTTGTGGTGTCTGAGGAGTAGGTTCTAGTGGTGTCTGCAGGAGTAGGTTCTGGTGGTGTCTACAGGAGTAGGCTCTAGTGGTGTCTGCAGGAGTAGGCTCTGGTGGTGTCTGCAGGAGTAGGCTCTAGTGGTCTCTGCAGGAGTAGGCTCTAGTGGTGTCTGCAGGAGTAGGCTCTGGTGGTGTCTGCAGGAGTAGGCTCTAGTGGTCTCTGCAGGAGTAGGCTCTAGTGGTGTCTGTAGGAGTAGGTTCTGGTGGTGTCTGCAGGAGTAGGCTCTAGTGGTCTCTGCAGGAGTAGGCTCTAGTGGTGCCTGCAGGAGTAGGTTCTGGTGGTGTCTGCAGGAGTAGGTTCTAGTGGTGTCTGCAGGAGTAGGTTCTGGTGGTGTCTGCAGGAGTAGGTTCTAGTGGTGTCTGCAGGAGTGGGTTCTGGTGGTGTCTGCAGGAGTAGGTTCTGGTGGTGTCTGCAGGAGTAGGCTCTAGTGGTGTCTGCAGGAGTAGGTTCTGATGGTGTCTGTGGGAGTGGGTTCTGGTGGTGTCTGCAGGAGTAGGCTCTAGTGGTGTCTGCAGGAGTAGGTTCTAGTGGTGTCTGCAGGAGTAGGTTCTGGTGGTGTCTGTAGGAGTAGGTTCTGGTGGTGTCTGCAGGAGTAGGTTCTGGTGGTGTCTGCAGGAGTAGGTTCTGGTGGTGTCTGCAGGAGTGGGTTCTGGTGGTGTCTGCAGGAGTGGGTTCTGGTGGTGTCTGCAGGAGTAGGCTCTAGTGGTGTCTGCAGGAGTAGGTTCTGGTGGTGTCTGCAGGAGTAGGTTCTAGTGGTGTCTGCAGGAGTAGGTTCTGGTGGTGTCTGCAGGAGTAGGTTCTGGTGGTGTCTGTGGGAGTAGGCTCTAGTGGTGTCTGCAGGAGTAGGTTCTAGTGGTGTCTGCAGGAGTAGGTTCTGGTGGTGTCTGCAGGAGTAGGCTCTAGTGGTCTCTGCAGGAGTAGGCTCTAGTGGTGCCTGCAGGAGTAGGCTCTAGTGGTGTCTGCAGGAGTAGGTTCTGGTGGTGTCTGCAGGAGTAGGCTCTAGTGGTGTCTGCAGGAGTAGGCTCTGGTGGTGTCTGCAGGAGTAGGCTCTAGTGGTGTCTGCAGGAGTAGGCTCTAGTGGTGTCTGTAGGAGTAGGTTCTGGTGGTGTCTGCAGGAGTAGGCTCTAGTGGTCTCTGCAGGAGTAGGCTCTAGTGGTGCCTGCAGGAGTAGGCTCTAGTGGTGTCTGCAGGAGTAGGTTCTGGTGGTGTCTGCAGGAGTCGGTTCTGGTGGTGTCTGCAGGAGTAGGTTCTGGTGGTGTCTGCAGGAGTAGGTTCTGGTGGTGTCTGCAGGAGTCGGTTCTGGTGGTGTCTGCAGGAGTAGGTTCTGGTGGTGTCTGCAGGAGTAGGTTCTGGTGGTGTCTGTAGGAGTAGGTTCTGATGGTGTCTGTGGGAGTGGGTTCTGGTGGTGTCTGCAGGAGTAGGCTCTAGTGGTGTCTGCAGGAGTAGGCTCTAGTGGTGTCTGCAGGAGTAGGTTCTGGTGGTGTCTGCAGGAGTAGGTTCTAGTGGTGTCTGCAGGAGTGGGTTCTGGTGGTGTCTGCAGGAGTAGGTTCTGGTGGTGTCTGCAGGAGTAGGCTCTAGTGGTGTCTGCAGGAGTAGGTTCTGATGGTGTCTGTGGGAGTGGGTTCTGGTGGTGTCTGCAGGAGTAGGCTCTAGTGGTGTCTGCAGGAGTAGGCTCTAGTGGTGTCTGCAGGAGTAGGCTCTAGTGGTGTCTGCAGGAGTAGGCTCTAGTGGTGTCTGCAGGAGTAGGCTCTAGTGGTCTCTGCAGGAGTAGGCTCTAGTGGTGTCTGCAGGAGTAGGCTCTAGTGGTCTCTGCAGGAGTAGGCTCTAGTGGTGCCTGCAGGAGTAGGCTCTAGTGGTGTCTGCAGGAGTAGGTTCTGGTGGTGTCTGCAGGAGTCGGTTCTGGTGGTGTCTGCAGGAGTAGGTTCTGGTGGTGTCTGCAGGAGTGGGTTCTAGTGGTGTCTGCAGGAGTAGGTTCTGATGGTGTCTGTGGGAGTGGGTTCTGGTGGTGTCTGCAGGAGTCGGTTCTGGTGGTGTCTGCAGGAGTAGGTTCTGGTGGTGTCTGCAGGAGTGGGTTCTAGTGGTGTCTGCAGGAGTAGGTTCTGGTGGTGTCTGCAGGAGTCGGTTCTGGTGGTGTCTGCAGGAGTAGGTTCTGGTGGTGTCTGCAGGAGTAGGTTCTGGTGGTGTCTGTGGGAGTAGGCTCTAGTGGTGTCTGCAGGAGTAGGCTCTAGTGGTGTCTGCAGGAGTAGGTTCTGGTGGTGTCTGCAGGAGTGGGTTCTGGTGGTGTCTGCAGGAGTAGGTTCTGATGGTGTCTGCAGGAGTGGGTTCTGGTGGTGTCTGCAGGAGTAGGTTCTGGTGGTGTCTGCAGGAGTAGGCTTTAGTGGTGTCTGTAGGAGTAGGCTCTAGTGGTGTCTGCAGGAGTAGGCTCTAGTGGTGTCTGTAGGAGTAGGTTCTGGTGGTGTCTGCAGGAGTAGGCTCTAGTGGTGTCTGCAGGAGTAGGCTCTAGTGGTGTCTGCAGGAGTAGGTTCTGGTGGTGTCTGCAGGAGTAGGTTCTGGTGGTGTCTGCAGGAGTAGGTTCTGGTGGTGTCTGCCGGAGTAGGTTCTGGTGGTGTCTGCAGGAGTAGGTTCTGGTGGTGTCTGCAGGAGTAGGTTCTAGTGGTGTCTGCCGGAGTAGGTTCTGGTGGTGTCTGCAGGAGTAGGTTCTAGTGGTGTCTGCAGGAGTAGGCTCTAGTGGTCTCTGCAGGAGTAGGCTCTAGTGGTGTCTGCAGGAGTAGGTTCTTGTGGTGTCTGCAGGAGTAGGCTCTAGTGGTGTCTGCAGGAGTAGGTTCTAGTGGTGTCTGTAGGAGTAGGTTCTAGTGGTGTCTGCCGGAGTAGGTTCTGGTGGTGTCTGCAGGAGTAGGTTCTTGTGGTGTCTGCAGGAGTAGGCTCTAGTGGTGCCTGCAGGAGTAGGCTCTAGTGGTGTCTGCAGGAGTAGGCTCTAGTGGTCTCTGCAGGAGTAGGCTCTAGTGGTGTCTGCAGGAGTAGGCTCTAGTGGTGTCTGCAGGAGTAGGTTCTGGTGGTGCCTGCAGGAGTAGGTTCTGGTGGTGTCTGCAGGAGTAGGCTCTAGTGGTGTCTGCAGGAGTAGGTTCTGGTAGTGTCTGTAGGAGTAGGTTCTAGTGGTGTCTGCAGGAGTAGGCTCTGATGGTGTCTGCAGGAGTAGGTTCTGGTGGTGTCTGCAGGAGTGGGTTCTGGTGGTGTCTGCAGGAGTAGGTTCTGATGGTGTCTGCAGGAGTAGGTTCTGGTGGTGTCTGCAGGAGTAGGTTCTAGTGGTGTCTGCAGGAGTGGGTTCTGGTGGTGTCTGCAGGAGTAGGTTCTGGTGGTGTCTGCAGGAGTAGGTTCTAGTGGTGTCTGCAGGAGTGGGTTCTGGTGGTGTCTGCAGGAGTAGGTTCTGGTGGTGTCTGCAGGAGTAGGTTCTAGTGGTGTCTGTAGGAGTAGGCTCTAGTGGTGTCTGCAGGAGTAGGCTCTAGTGGTGTCTGCAGGAGTAGGCTCTAGTGGTGTCTGAGGAGTAGGTTCTGGTGGTGTCTGCAGGAGTAGGTTCTAGTGGTGTCTGCAGGAGTAGGTTCTGGTGGTGTCTGCAGGAGTAGGTGTCTGTGGGAGTGGGTTCTGGTGGTGTCTGTGGGAGTGGGTTCTGGTGGTGTCTGTGGGAGTGGGTTCTGGTGGTGTCTGCAGGAGTTGGTTCTGGTGGTGTCTGCAAGAAGTGTGCATGTGCCACCAGTTCTCTACCCCCACCTTGCCCTGGATCAGGCTCTGCTTATGCTATACAGTACCACTACCATTTTGCTACATGGAGTGTGCACAAGTTTAATGCTATATGTTTACTTATATTCATGCAGCCTCACGAAAACTCTGACGTGGATGAACTGGTACTCTGGTTTGTGGACACAGACTCGATCAAAGTGTTCAACCCCAGCTTTCTCCTCAAGCAAATGAGCCTAGAAGGGGAGCACTACCTGTCCGAAACCTTATACCTGCCCCTCCCTGAGCAGCTGCCCAGTACTTCACTGAAGGAGCAGAGGAGGCTTCTAATGGAGCTGGTTGGGAGAATGCCCACACAGCATTTCTGGGACGAAGAGGAGTCTCAGTTGTTAGCAGTGGAATGGTCCTACTGTTCTTACTCACTTTCCAATGTAGACAGGAAGCGTTTGGACAGCACCTTCAGTCTGAGGAGTCTTAGAGTGACACAGGTACTCGGCTACTAGCATAAGGCCTGGGAGGATCATTCTAGCTTTGTTGTTGTTCACTTGCATCCTTTGTCTATAGACGGAAACTTTAGTGAACACTTTCTTCGTCACTCAAGAGCACACTTTTCTGATTAGTGAAGAGCTCCCACAATATTCTTCAGTGAATAGTAAGTTATGTCGAGTTCCTTGGACACACATGGAAGAGCAGCCTCTTTAGCTTCCATTATTGACATGCAATGTAGGCGTTTAGCTTCATGTAACTTATAGTGCTGACTACATGTTCATTATGTCACTTATAGTACTGACTACATGTTCATTATGTCACTTATAGTGCTGACTACATGTTCATTATGTCACTTATAGTGCTGACTACATGTTCATTATGTCACTTATAGTGCTGACTACATGTTCATTATGTCACTTATAGTGCTGACTACATGTTCATTATAGTGCTGACTACATGTTCATTATGTCACTTATAGTACTGACTACATGTTCATTATGTCACTTATAGTGCTGACTAGATGCTCATTATGTCACTTATAGTGCTGACTACATGCTCATTATGTCACTTATAGTGCTGACTACATGTTCATTATGTCACTTATAGTGCTGACTACATGTTCATTATGTCACTTATAGTGCTGAGTACATGTTCATTATGTCACTTATAGTACTGACTACATGTCACTTATAGTGCTGACTACATGTTCATTATGTCGCTGACTACATGTTCATAATGTCACTTATAGTGCTGACTACATGTTCATTATGTCACTTATAGTACTGACTACATGTTCATTATGTCACTTATAGTGCTGATTACATGTTCATTATGTCACTTATAGTGCTGACTACATGTTCATTATGTCACTTATAGTGCTGAGTACATGTTCATTATGTCACTTATAGTACTGACTACATGTCACTTATAGTGCTGACTACATGTTCATTATGTCGCTGACTACATGTTCATAATGTCACTTATAGTGCTGACTACATGTTCATTATGTCACTTATAGTACTGACTACATGTTCATTATGTCACTTATAGTGCTGACTACATGTTCATTATGTCACTTATAGTGCTGACTACATGTTCATTATGTCACTTATAGTGCTGACTACATGTTCATTATGTCACTTATAGTGCTGACTACATGCTCATTATGTCACTTATAGTGCTGACTAATGTTCACCATTATGTCACTTATAGTGCTGACTACATGTTCATTATATCACTTATAGTACTGACTACATGTTCATTATGTCACTTATAGTGCTGACTACATGTTCATTATGTCACTTATAGTGCTGACTACATGCTCATTATGTCACTTATAGTGCTGACTACATGTTCATTATGTCACTTATAGTGCTGACTACATGTTCATTATGTCACTATTATTGCTGACTACATGTTCACCATTATGTCCTTTTTTAGATGTTCTTGGAATCTCAATTCCTCACCTTTACTTCAGAAAGAAGGTTTGTACTTTGCTAAGGACATTAATTTTGTAAGAGTATGCACTTGTGTAATTACAGTTGTGGTCTTTCTTAGCTAGCTTCTATGAAATAACTTACCTTCCTTCCATAGTCTCTCTCTCTCTATTCGTCCAACTATTCCTTATCTTCCCCTCTCTTCTTCCCACAAGCTCCTTTCATGTCCGCTCTGTCTTCTCCTTTCCTCCCACACAGGCATCAGGAGGGGGGATGTCACACCAGGTGTCCAATGAGAGCATGAATGTCACACAAGCAAGCAAACCCTCTGTTGTGACCAGGGTTACCCTCAGAGACTTTGTGGGGCTGGACGACAGCAACATCCAGATCCTTCGTGCCATGATAGAGTTCAGTTACTACTCTGCAGTGGGTAACATGGACGGAGCATACAAGTCCATCAAACTCATCAAAAAGTTAGCATTAGCATGTTTGTGTATATCAGGAGTAGGCTAGTGTTTATGAATGGACCACGCTATTGTACGCAAGTTGTGCCAGTGGAAAAACAGAGACAGAAAAAAACAGGTGTCCTTGAAGATGACTTTCTAGGCTTTCTCACAAAGCTTTTTTGGCATGATGGGTCACTACTTAGCTTTGTTTTTGTGTGGATGCAGTCTGCTGTTTTAACACTTAGGTCACCACCATGTGAGCTAGCTTGATTACATTGGCATGGTTGTCGATGATGTAATCAAGCTAGCTCACATGGTGATTATCACGCTCAATTCTGCCACTTTGGTTTGTGGAGTTCTCGCTCCTGAGCAACTGTTACAGTGCAAAGTAGAGATTATCTACCAAAGCATCTGCTGTTTAGTTGGTGTTCTTCTGTGCAACTGTTACCAAGTCCTTGAAGGAGGCTGTAGCTGACCCTACATGGGTACAGCCAACACTACAACAAGACCTGGCATGTGCTGTTGATATGTGTAGAGGACAGTGTGGTCTGCATGGGTACAGCCAACACTAGTAGCAACAAGACCTGGCATGTGCTGGTTGATATGTGTAGAGGACAGTGTGGTCTGCATGGGTGCAGTCAACACTAGCAACAAGACCTGGCATGTGCTGGTTGATATGTGTAGTGGACAGTGTGGTCTGCATGGGTGCAGTCAACACTAGCAACAAGACCTGGCATGTGCTGGTTGATATGTGTAGTGTACAGTGTGGTCTGCATGGGTGCAGTCAACACTAGCAACAAGACCTGACATGTGCTGGTTGATATGTGTAGAGGACAGTGTGGTCTGCATGGGTACAGCCAACACTAGCAACAAGACCTGACATGTGCTGGTTGATATGTGTAGAGGACAGTGTGGTCTGCATGGGTGCAGTCAACACTAGCAACAAGACCTGGCATGTGCTGGTTGATATGTGTAGAGGACAGTGTGGTCTGCATGGGTGCAGCCAACACTAGCAACAAGACCTGACATGTGCTGATTGATATGTGTAGTGGACAGTGTGGTCTAGTCAACACTAGCAACAAGACCTGGCATGTACTGATATGTAAATGAAAAGCCCTGGAGCCCCAGAGCCCCGGAGCCTGGAGCCCTGGAGCCCGTAGCCCTGGAGCCTGGAGCCCTGGAGTCCGGAGCCCCCACGTGGGGGGGTCCAACTATAAACAACAAGAGAAACAAGCGAAGGGAAAAAGCAGCCAACTTGAAACAACAACTATATTGGCTTGACCTGCCAAGCCAACAAGACTGTACCCATGTGGGCCACAAGTGAACCTCTACCACTAAAAACATATACAGAGTACAATATTGGTGCATGCGATTTTATTGGGGTCTACCTGGGCCCAGCCTTGTTCACCTTTTCTTTCATTTTTTGCTAGACCAATCCAGTAAAACATTTTTTTGTTATATATATTGGGGAGAGCACTCCCTATATTGACTTGACCCCTAGGTATTATATAATGGTGGATGCTAAAAGCATACAAAAAGCTGAGGCCCACTTTGGTAGCTTCTTAGCATCTTAAACTGTAGAGATGTTAGCTTCAGATATACTTGCAGCATGCCTTGAATCCTTCACGGAAATATTAAACTGGTGGTGTAATTAACACACGCATTAAAAACCTTGACATTCATCTTCAAGATCTCTTTCTTCCACCCTCTAGCAAATCTTGCAATGAAACATGAAAGTTGGTAAGGGACATGCTCGTGTGTGTGCACTATATGTAACACAATAACTCACACTCAGTTCAGCTGTCTGGTTTGTGGAGGCTTGCTCCCGAGGAACTGTTTACCAAGTTCTGGAGGCCATACCTGATCTCTACTACTCTGGTTTGTGGAGTTCCCCTGTGCAACTGTAACCAAGTCCTTGAAGGAGGACGATATGTGGGTATATCTGTGCATATCTATAGGTTCATTCAACATTATCAACAAGATATGGCTGTGCTGATTTGTGTAGTGAACTTCAAGAAGAGAAATAGTGTTTAAACAGAAGGCAGCCAGCCAGCAGGGGACTCTTCACCGCTCCAACTGCAGTAGCTACATACATAGACACCACAACAAGCAAACAACAAAACAATTACTAAAGCTGATTGAAAGAGAACTTCTTATGATCTGCTGATGGCTGCTGATGGCTGCTGATGGCTGATGATGGCTGTTGATGGCTGATGATGGCTGCTGATGGCTGCTAATGGCTGATGATGGCTGATGATAGCTGCTGATGGCTGATGATGACTTCTGATGGCTGATGATGGCTGCTGATGGCTGCTGATGACTGCTGATGGCTGATGGCTGATGATGACTGCTGATGGCTGATGATGACGACTGCTGATGGCTGATGATGACTGCTGATGGCTACTGATGGCTATACTGATGGCTGATGATGGCTACTGATGGCTGCTGACGGCTGATGATGGCTGCTGATGGCTGCTGAAGGCAATGCTATCATATTGGATTGAACAAAGAACAAAAGCAAAACCTATACCATAGCCATTAGATGATCGACCCTTTACCATTTCTCATTTGGTAAAGAATCATCAACTGGTTGTGGTATTGCTCGTTTCCAGTAAAATATAGTGCATATGTATAGAATCATGTTCCTATATATCATGAGATTTTGATGTTGGTGGTTATATTTGAGTCACAACAGTAGTATTTGTACACTACACACTATATCACTTCACATCCTCTTGCATGTAGATGCCATGATCTTACCTCCATGTAGATGCCATGATCTTACCTCCATGTAGATGCCATGATCTTACCTGCATGTAGATGCCATGATCTTACCTCCATGTAGATGCCATGATCTTACCTCCATGTAGATGCCATGATCTTACCTCCATGTAGATGCCATGATCTTACCTCCATGTAGATGCCATGATCTTACCTCCATGTAGATGCCATGATCTTACCTCCATGTAGATGCCATGATCTTACCTCCATGTAGATACCATGATCTTACCTCCATGTAGATGCCATGACCTTACCTCCATGTAGATACCATGATCTTACCTCCATGTAGATACCATGATCTTACCTCCATGTAGATGCCATGATCTTACCTCCATGTAGATACCATGATCTTACCTCCATGTAGATGCCATGATCTTACCTCCATGTAGATGTCATGATCTTACCTCCATGTAGATGTCATGATCTTACCTCCATGTAGATGCCATGATCTTACCTGCATGTAGATGCCATGATCTTACCTCCATGTAGATGCCATGATCTTACCTCCTCCTTCTCTTCCCCACCGTCTCCTTTCGTCGTCCCCCTCCTCCCTCTTTAGCCAGGCTGTGTGGGAGAGCATGGCCAGGATGTGTGTGAAGACGCAGCATCTGGACGTGGCCTTGATGTGCCTGGGCAACATGGGGAATGCCAGAGCAGCTAGGGCAGTGAGACAAGCCATGGAGATCCCAGAGATAGATGCTAGGCTGGCCATACTGGCCGTGGAACTGGGCATGCTGGTACGTACGTCAGACTACATAGCACCCAACAATCTGCTGTAAGTCGTTGGGCTATAACAACACTCTCTATGAATACAGGGAGATGCAGAGTATCTGTTCAAGAGGAGTAAGCGATACGATCTTCTCAACGAGTTCTACCAGTTCTCCACTCAGTGGGAAAAGGTGTGTAGCAGTGAGCTACTGTATGTATGCATAATATACCCACATGCAATAGCAATTAACCCAGGGGCCTCTTTCAATATGATTGTGCATGGTTTTATGTCGGCACGTCCTCTTTCGTATTGGATGACGACATGTTTGCATGAAGTCTGTGAGGTAGTCCTGAGCACGAGCCTGTTAGTATGTCAGCAAGTGCGTCTCCCTCTTGTATCTCCACTAACTCAAGTGCACTACAACTAACTAACTCTTAACTAACCAACTTGAGCTAACAAAGTAATTCTAACTTAACTACTTGACT
The DNA here is from genome assembly GCA_028752905.1 of Cladorhizidae sp. MBARI D1340-BT2. Lineage (NCBI taxonomy): Eukaryota > Metazoa > Porifera > Demospongiae > Poecilosclerida > Cladorhizidae > Cladorhizidae sp. MBARI D1340-BT2. Next base: position 2,043,889 of record JAQNBH010000013.1, read on the forward strand.
AAGCATGTACCTCTATTTGCACTCCTCACTGCCAGGCCATGGAAGTAGCTGAGACTAAAGACAGACTTCACTTGAAGAATACCTACTATGCATACGCCAGGTATGCTGAGGAGGCAGGAGACACTCTCGCTGCCATCAAGAGGTACATCACAATATGCAGAGACACGCACCTCTCACCAGCACATGCACATCTGTGGCTCTAGCTATGAGAAGTCCAACACACATCAGTTTGAAGTGCCCCGGATGCTGCTAGACACTGGAGAGTTGGAGGCATATGTGCTCCAGTCTAAAGACAGGTATGTGCATTAAAACATGTAATAGTGTACAGTGTATGTAATTATATGAACTAAGGATCGCCATACATACATCATAGTCAAGATAATTATTGTTTGTTAATTACAGGGGCATTCGCAAGTGGTGGGCGGAGTACCTAGAGAGTATGGGTGAGTGGGAGCAGGCCATGCTATGCTACGAGAAAGCGCAGGATTATTATAGTTTGGTTCGTATTCTCTGCTTCAACGGCCAGCTAGACAGAGCGGCAGAGATTGCTGAGGGGAGTGGATGCAAGGTGGCAGCCTACCACCTGGCGAGGAGACTTAATGTGGCAAATGAGGTGTGTGTGTGTGTGTGTGTGTGTGTGACTTATAGCTATAACTTTCACACTCATTCCAATGTCTCCATCCTCAATACAGTCCAGAGCCATCTGGCTAGAGATTTAATTTATTTCTGCTTTTAGTGGGTCTAAAAATGATATTCCATTACAGACAAACTAATATAAAATGTCCTGCATGTAAAATTTGTCGCACATACATGAATGTTCACAAACTTTAACTAATCAAATCCAAACATGACCACACCTCCACTCACGCCCACAAAAATTATTGAGAAAGGAGGAAAAGGCACTTTGAAAAGTTTCTCATGGGGAGAAAACTCTTACGATCCACAATGTCTTGCATCATGTGAAATGCTTGCACAACACACCTGAACAGCAGGCTAGGCCTTGACCAATTATTCTTTTTTTTAAACCTATTATTCTTTTCTTATATTCTCGTTATTATTCCTTTTTCACTACCTATTATTCTTTTTCTTTCACCTATTATTCTTTTTCTTTCATCTATTATTCTTCAAGCAGAATATAAAACCGTTTCCAGACCCTTTACCTAATCGCAATGCAGTGTGGAGCAAACTTAAGAAAACAAGAGGAAAAAACAAGAGGAACAGCCAAATATATATATAGGAGAAGTAGCTACCTATTATTCTTTTTTTGGTCTGAATGTTAACCTATTATTCTAGCATAATTCTCAGTTCTTTTGGCTACCTATTATTCTCAAAATTAGCTAGCATAATTGGTCAAGGCCTAGAGCAGGCTTGGCTCCTTAACTTCAATTCTTGTGTAAATGTCTTCCTGCAAAAAAAAAATGTACAAAATATTACATGCTTCAAAATGTTTAAACTTGGTACAGAGGCTGAGTTCTTGTAGTCTGCCATTCTTGCAAAACTAGAGTTCTTACTAAATCAATCTCCAGACCTGTGCCATTGCATGTCCACCTCTTCATGTGCCCACTTGTCTCTCTGTGTAGAACCCTAGGAGGACTATTCACTTCTTCGTGAAGGCACAATGCTACTCCCCAGCCATCCAGATAGCCAAGGAGCACAAGCTTAATGGCGAGCTGGTTCACCTCTCTCTGCTCGGTACTCAAGAAGACATGCTGGACTCTGCTAGGTCAGTAAAAAAAACTTGGATATGTTTGGAAATCCCTGCAGTTTGGTGATTGCCTTATGCTGCATGTTCACCAGTATGCATGCCCAAACAGGTATTATGAAGAGAACACGAATGAGCTTGACAAAGCCATTCTCTTATACCACAAGGTAATCATCAGTTAGGTTACATATGTGCTGATGGAGACCATGACCTCTGTCTGTCTGTGCTGATTGCTTGTCACTATGATTGGTAGGCAGGTGAAATAGCCTATGCCCTGGACATGTGCTTCCAGCACCACCACTTTGAAATGCTGGACCAGGTGGCACAAGATCTGACAGAAAGCACTGACCCAGAGTTGACGCAAAAGGTGGCAGATTATTTCATGGGTAAAGGACTGTTTGCAAAGGCCTTAGAGATTCTGTTAAGCACCAGAAGGACTGAGGAGGCACTGAAACTCTGCTCCGTGCACAGTGTACTACTCACGGAAGAATTGGTGGAGAAGATGACAATACCAAGGAAGGATAGTGGTTAGTGAACACAGAGGTCTAACTTGGTTGCAGTGACGATAGTGGTAGTGGTAATAGTGTTGATAATAATGTGCTGATGATGGTTGCTAGTTGGTGATGATGTAGGTAATGTGTGTGTGTGTGTGTGTGTATGTGTGTGTGCACGTTTGTTTGTGTACATGCAGAAACTGCTGACGAGACTGCTCACAGAGTATTGGTACTGGAAAAGCTAGCTGATTGTTGCCTTAGCATGGGGGCCTACCACACGGCAGCTAAGAAGTTCACACAAGCAGGCAACCCGATCAAGGTATCAAGGAGTCCGTACATCTATCATAGCACACTATACTTACTGGCATGAAAATCATGTGTGTGCAGGCGATGAAGGCACTGCTGAAGTCTGGGGACACACAGAAAATTATCTTTTTTGCAGGTGTGTCCAGGCAGAAGGACATATATGTCATGGCTGCCAATTATCTCCAAACTCTCGACTGGAGAAAGGATCATACCATCCTAACAAGTATCATCTCATTCTACACCAAAGGCAGAGCTTTGCAGTCTTTGGCCGGATTCTACGATGCTTGTGCACAGGTGATACTTACAATGCTTGCACAGGTGATACCTACAATGCTTGTGCACAGGTGATACCTACAATGCTTGTGCACAGGTGATACCTACAATGCTTGTGCACAGGTGATACCTACAATGCTTGCACAGGTGATACCTACAATGCTTGTGCACAGGTGATACCTACAAAGCTTGCACAGGTGATACCTACAATGCTTGCGCAGGTGATACCTACAATGCCTGTGCACAGGTGATACCTACAATGCTTGCACAGGTGATACCTACAATGCTTGTGCACAAGTGATACCTACAATGCTTGCACAGGTGATACCTACAATGCTTGCACAGGTGATACCTACAATGCTTGTGCACAGGTGATACCTACAATGCTTGTGCACAGGTGATACCTACAATGCTTGCCAGGTGATACCTACAATGCTTGTACAGGTGATACCTACAATGCATGTGCACAGGTGATACCTACAATGCTTGTGCACAGGTGATACCTACAATGCTTGTCCACAGGTGATACTTACAATGCTTGCACAGGTGATACCTACAATGCTTGTGCACAGGTGATACCTACAATGCTTGCACAGGTGATACCTACAATGCTTGTGCACAGGTGATACCTACAATACTTGTGCACAGGTGATACCTACAATGCTTATGCACAGGTGATACCTACAATGCTTGTGCACAGGTGATACCTACAATGCTTGCACAGGTGATACCTACAATGCTTGTGCACAGGTGATACCTACAATGCTTGCACAGGTGATACCTACAATGCTTGTGCACAGGTGATACCTACAATGCTTGTGCACAGGTGATACCTACAATGCTTGCACAGGTGATACCTACAATGATTGTGTACAGGTGATACCTACAATGCTTGTGCACAGGTGATACCTACAATGCTTGCACAGGTGATACCTACAATGCTTGTGCACAGGTGATACCTACAATGCTTGTCCACAGGTGATACTTACAATGCTTGCACAGGTGATACCTACAATGCTTGCACAGGTGATACCTACAATGCTTGCACAGGCGATACCTACAATGCTTGCACAGGTGATACCTACAATGCTTGTGCACAGGTGATACCTACAATGCTTGTGCACAGGTGATACCTACAATGCTTATGCACAGGTGATACCTACAATGCTTGTGCACAGGTGATACCTACAATGCTTGCACAGGTGATACCTACAATGCTTGTGCACAGGTGATACCTACAATGCTTGTGCACAGGTGATACCTACAATGCTTGTGCACAGGTGATACCTACAATGCTTATGCACAGGTGATACCTACAATGCTTGTGCACAGGTGATACCTACAATGCTTGCACAGGTGATACCTACAATGCTTGTGCACAGGTGATACCTACAATGCTTGTGCACAGGTGATACCTACAATGCTTGCACAGGTGATACCTACAATGATTGTGCACAGGTGATACCTACAATGCTTGCACAGGTGATACCTACAATGCTTGTGCACAGGTGATACCTACAATGCTTGTGCACATGTGATACCTACAATGCCTGTGCACAGGTGATACCTACAATGCTTGTGCACAGGTGATACCTACAATGCTTGCACAGGTGATACCTACAATGCTTGTGCACAGGTGATACCTACAATGCTTGTGCACAGGTGATACCTACAATGCTTGTGCACAGGTGATACCTACAATGCTTGTGCACAGGTGATACCTACAATGCTTGTGCACAGGTGATACCTACAATGCCTGTGCACAGGTGATACCTACAATGCTTGCACAGGTGATACCTACAATGCTTGTCCACAGGTGATACCTACAATGCTTGCACAGGTGATACCTACAATGCTTGTGCACAGGTGATACCTACAATGCCTGTGTACAGGTGATACCTACAATGCTTGTGCACAGGTGTTACTGTGAATCTACATAGCAGTCATAATAAAGTGATTTCAAGCCCACAATTGCTGCTAATGTTTATGAATGCAGGCATTAAGTGCGAGTGAAGTAGTGTCGTGCTCGATGCCTTGCTGTGGTTTATTAGTCTAGACTGTGTCGTAACTAAATAACCCAATCCACACTTGCATGCGCTGCCAAGCTCTCTCTCTAGTTTGACCAAAATGGGACAACCGACAAGCCTGTCCCCTTGCCCTCCCGAGTTGACCAGGAGAGTTAACTCGTATTATATTGAGAATAGCAATCAAACATTAAAGTGAATCACAAGATAGCTAAGTCTCCAATATCAATGATATCTAAAACACAAGTTCCTCTAGCTCTTAACTGGTAGACGTCCATTATTCAGTTGCATCCTATCTGTCTTGTTCTTCTCAGAGAGACTCTTTTATGCGGTTTCCTGACCAACCATGCATCGATCCACTGACAATTCCTTTCAAGGTCATGTCTGAGTACTTGCGGGGGGCAGGCTTCTTTGCGTCCTTTTCATTCTCCTGTGACATCTCACGCATCACTTCCAGTTTTCCCTTCATTAGTCGCAAGTACTCGACTACTTCCACATTTTCTGTTTCCTCCTTCTCTTTCCATAACTCAGCAAGTTCGTCTAGTGGTGTCCACATGGTTCTTCCCAAGAGCAACTCACAGGGAGAAAATCCAGTGGATTTGGGCCCAGTCCCTCGGTAAGACCACATGACAAAAGGTAGACATTGGTCCCAATCTTTGGTATTTTTCTGGACTAGCTTCCTCAAGCTGGCAAGGGACGTCTCTGACAAGTTGTGATGGAAAAAGAGAGAAAAGCAAAATCCAAAAAACATTAATTATTTTATCTTTTGATGCTGTTGAAATGCTGTCATTGTATTGCTCTAGCCATTGCCTTACCCTACCTAGCATAGCTGAAGGCCTAACAAAGTATACTGATATCATCACAGTATACTGATTCATCAATATCATCATACAGTATACTGATATCATCATATTGCAATGCTTGTATTGTGATAAGGAAAGTAGCTAAGACTATATAATTCCTTGCAGATTCCAAACTTATGCAAGGTTGAGGTGAGAGCCCGCTCATAGATTAACCGAGATAATTTCCAGTCTAGCAAACCTGTTTGATCAGAGCATGCTGATGAATTGAGTGGCTATGTCAGCATGGAGCTCCAGCATCCTTTCCTGTTTCCACACACCTTGTTCTCATTGCCTGTCCAGCTAATCTGCTGTCGTATTCTTGATCTTTCTGTTCGCCATGATAACCATTACCAGGTTATACAAACCTACATTATTTAGGATGGATGACCTTATTTACGAGATAACATACAGTGAAGACATAATATATAGATGGATTTCTCATGCGCGGCAATACTAAGTCATTTCCCATTGAGGCTCTCTTGACCTGCCCATCATAGGACCATTATTGTTGCACTTCTGCACACCAGAAATTAAAAGTTGAAAACAAAAAAAGAACTGATTGGCTTGCCAACAAAGTAAGGAAACAAGCAAGTGCTCTGCAGACCACTTCATTTTCATCATCTACACTAATTTGATGTGTACGATTAAATTGGTTCAAATGGGTGTGGTCTGCATGGGTAACATACTCTTTTTGACAAGATTCATGTTATGTTAGGACGAGATTGACGAGTGTCAGGACTATCCCAAGGCAGTGGGTGCCTTGGAGCAGGCACTAAAAGCCATCAGCAAGGTCAAAGGAAAAGATCCCACGACTGTGGAAGCTAAGATGTCATTCTTTCAAACAAGAATGGATATCATCAAAAGATTTATAGAAGCCAGAAGGTTCGTTTGTTTTATGTTAGTAAATATTGTTATTGTTGTTTATGTATATGGACTGCGGCTGTGCAGTCTATATCAGAGTGACCCAGAGAAGTCTATAAAGATGTGCCAGGAATTGCTAGAGGATCATAATCTGGACGTGGCAATCCGAGTAGGAGACGTGTATAGCCTCATGGTCGAGCACTATGCTAAGGCTGGAAACCTCCAACAAGTATGCTGTAGATACAGACTACTTGAGATAGTTTCCATATCTGGTCAGAATATTCAGAATATTATGACCTTTCCCACTTTCCCATATATATTGATGAAGGCTAGAGCATTTAGCAGTGAGTAAATTCAAGTTGATGATCGACTAAGTCAGTGTACCTATTTTGCTGTTTGTTCTAGCCTCAATTTAATAAGCTTTGATTGTGACAATGTCTCCTGCTGCTCAAAAGACAAGTATTTCTTCCATCTGGTGACTAGACAAATGTGTAGATGTGGTGTCCATAAATGTCACAATCCATGCTCTGCTCTGCAGGAATTCAACCTTTAGCCATCCCTTCTAGCTAGCCTAGTACATATGCTCAATGATCTATATCCATGAGGCTTGATAGTTGACCGATTGACCATCGTTGGCACCTATAAGTGCAAATTCAAAGAATCATTAGCACCTTATAAGTGCAAACTCATAAACTCAAAGCATGTAAATAAAAAGTGGACCATATGCAAGATTTTTTTTGACCTGCCAGTAGACATCTGTTGATTGCATCTGCCATCAATGATGGTCTCTTCCTGGCCTTCAGCGCTGCTTATTGGAGCTCTCCTGCTGAGGAAAACTGTTTTGCTTACTGGATGGAACCACTCTGAATCCCACCGCTCTTCAGAAAGGAGGTGCTCCAGAACGGACTGACATAGGATGACAGAGCACTGCATTCTAACTCAATAGACTTATACTAAACTGTGTATCTGCCTTCTAGTGTATTATACTATTATAGGAGGGAAAGAAAGCTATAGAAATAAATATTGTTTGTCTAAGGTCAATTGGCTGGTTGTGGCTGCTCAGTAGTAAGCACCCATTTTCTTGCTGCCTGGCATTGTGATGCAGTGCACAATTCAATTTAGAGCCCACTCACCTTACCTGATGACACCCAAAATGACACCCAAAACCGAGCTAATGTCTGAACCAATTCAACACATTATTACTTACCTCATACTAACAGTGAGAATTATTTTCTCACCGACTATTAACTTTGTCTCTCCTAAAGGCCTTCTTGCTGATTGGTGACTTGAAGCAGAGACTACCAAATGTCATCCTCGAACATTACATTGATATTAAAACCATTAAAGATATCCAGAGTGCTTTGGGAGAGCCCCTGTATGAAGAACCAGTAGGGGACAGTCAAAAGGAAAAGAAGGATCGAAAATTTAGTAGCGTGGTGGTCGAGGAAGAACTCGAGACCCAACAACTTGAGGAAGATGAAGATCTGGATGACTATTAACTATCGCTGCCTATCAATCTAGCAGTAAATAAATAAGTTAACCTTGATTATGATGTACATCTTCATGTATTATGATCACCATGTAAGTGACAAATGTAAGTGACAAATGAGTAATGATAATTTAATCTCGATTATGATGAACATTTTCATGTATATGATCACCAGGTAGCTAAGTGACAAATGAGTAATGATAATTTAATCTTGATTATGATGAACACTATCAGGTATTATGATTGACATGCACAGTTGAGTCCATTATTCCAGGGAACTGAAATGTTGAGCATGCACCAACCTCAATGTCTTCACCTAAACTGAGATAAAGGTCTATTGAAAGCCCTGTTGTAGATACCTGAGGTTGTTACTTGGGTTTCAATAATATAGGAGGATGGTGTTTTATTATTATTATTATTATTATTATTATCACTTTACAGTACATATTTTATATATATAGAAAGAAACATGAGTGATGACTATGATTAGGGAGAAAGAGTACTGATGGTCTACAAATCAAAATTAAGCGCCAGATTTAAGTGGTGGAAGTTGGGGGGGGGTAGGGATGGTATATAATTATTAGTGCATTTGTTATATACATGGACATAGAAGAGCATGAATTATTTGGATCAAAGTTTGAAATGAACTGATTACAAGTTTATCCAAAGACGAGGAATGCGAGTGAAAAATGAGTGAAGGTTCTTTACATTATGAGCATGGACATGTTAGATGATTAGTGGATCTGGTAGTTATGGTGGACATAGAAGTGTATCTGGCTGTTGGTCAACTGTAGCTTTATAATTATTAATAGCAGGGTGGGTGAGTGTGTTCAGAGCATTTGACACTTGTTGATACTACAAGGAATATCATTGGATATTGTGTGCAAAGGGATTATTGGCTGAAGATGGGATAGTAGTGAATCTAGTGTATAAGAAATCTAGGCTAGTACATTGTACAAGTATACAGTTACTCGAAGCTTAATATTTATATTAAAGTTACTGGTTACAATAACGACATTTCCGATTTGGATCCGCGAGGCGACCCTTTACCTTTATCTGAATGGTATCTCGGTCTCACGTAAGCGTAGGGGGAAAGTTCGTCTAAAGTAAGGGACTCACAGAACGGATACCTCTAGGTTTGAAACTTACAACTATGGCCTCTAATGCCAGGGAAGAAGGTGAGATAAACATTAGAGGCTAAAATATAACGTAATTTCTTTTTTTAACCTTTTTTAGTGTTTAGGATTAAAGTTCTTGAGGATTATTACCATAATACTCTTGGTGTGAACAGTGAAGAAGAGAGTGATGGAAGCCATTGTGTAGTTGGGGCATGCAGGTCACCTGAAGATGTTTCTATGCACAGTAAGATGGACAGTGTGTGTCATGAATTGGAAGATAAGCTGGAACATGATTCCCTCACTATTATGAAGAAGCACAGTGACTTCATGGAGAAGCAGACTGTTAAAGCTGAACATTATAAATTGAGCAGGGAGTTAACATCAGTCTCTTCTAAAAGACCCGTTGAGGACATTCCTGCTGGAGAATCTACAAGAGCTAATGGAGGGAAAAGGACCAAGACACAAGCTGAAAAGAATAGAAACAGAAAAGAAAAGAAAAGGAGAGCAAAAAATAAGTTATTTGAGTGCAGTCATCAAGGACCCCCAAGCAGCCAGACTCTTTGATCCAACTGTGATGGTGTGGGGACCATCCTTTTCAGATTACCTTAACACAGGGCCACCTTGGCTTCCTCACCTACTCAAATGCTGCTAAACATTCTCTGGCTAGTCTGCATAACCAGATCTCGACCTATGACTCCACTAGAAAGAATCTGGGAAACTATGATTGTTCTGACAATTGACAACACTAAGGAATTGGAGACATAAGGCAACCAGACTCATTATGTATATAGAGACCACATGGCCACCTTCTCAAATGCCACTAGCCATTCTCTGGCTAGTCTTGTATAGCCAGACTGCAACCAATGATTCACTAGAAAGAATCTGGGAACTATTGTTCTGATAACACTAATAAATTAGGGGCTGAATCAAGCATGAGCTAGGTAGCTAGCTATATTCCATGTTGGTGAGAGATTGTGGTGGTTATGATATATTGTCAGGACACTTTTAATGAGCGGTCAAGTAGTTACAGTTTTGAGAAGAAACATCAATTCGGTATATATTGGGTATATATTGATACAGTGATTATTGATACAATGATGTTATATATAACTAGTAGCACGGGTTATCCCCTCATTGAGAATTATCATCGTCCTCATCAACATAATTATAGGCAAAGACGTGAGCTAGTCCTGTAACGGTTGGCATTTCGGCGTCCCTTTTCCATAGCGCAGGCTGTTAAAAGGTTGAAGGTTATGTATAATGACGTCATAGAGCGCCATTAGCACCGATAAAAAAATGAAGTCGAGCTCATTCGAGGACTTGGAGATGATGCCTCCCCCAGCCAAGAGAATAGAATTGGACAAAGGTATGGTGCAGAAGTCTGTACTGCCATGGCACAAACATCAAGATTGCAAGCCTGTTCCCCCTGGCAGCCAGCCTGTTTCTATTCCACTTGCGAAGTCAGAGTTTCCCTTGAGGAACTTAGAGGACTTCTACAAGGCCTGCCCGTCCTACCGACTTCCAGTAGAGATAGGGTCATTCTCGCTGGATGAAAAAGGCCAGCAACATTTGAACAGAAATCAGCTCAGGTACTTCTCTCCACCAGCAGCTTCCTCTCGCCTTAGTTTTGATCTCAAAGTCGGGTATGACAAGTATGTCCCTAACAAACATAATGTTCCATCAGAGAAGATGGATCCTATTCTGAGGTGGATTGCATCCAATGGTGACTGCTTCCGACCAAAAGTGCCTGGTCCAAAATCTCCAGAAAAGGATGAGAGGTTCAGTGTGAACATTGGTGGTGGTGGTATGAATGTGGATAGATCAGATATGGAGAGGCAGACAAGTGTCGATGGCATCTCTAGCCCTACGAGTAACAACAAGAATGAAAGGTAATTTAGTGATCTCCTTGGCTACAGTCGGCTGTATATATCATAAGTGCTCCTTTATTTGGTAATGAGTGCATTCCATCGATAGCTTCAGATAGGCCACATTTGCATGACCAACTGCTATGATTATGATGATGAAGGGGAGATTTATGATATTAGGTTGTGGAGAATTTCCTTGGTACCATTGGCATGAATTAGAGTGTGACAGCATTTTGTATTGGGTTAACTGACATTTAGAAATGTCGGACTCCAAAATGCCTCCACTCCCCTTAAAAATGCATTCAGCTTTGGTAGCTTCTAGGGAGACATGAGACCTGCAATTTTCACTTAGGTGCTTTTTTTTCCAGGGACCCATAACTTCTTTGCAATAACACCATAAAAACAACTTTAGAAGCAAAGGATGATGATCCCTCTGTGCTTAAAAATTGTTATGTGTGCATATGGTTAGTGGCATGCAAAAATATGGTGGACGTCCTTCATTTTTGGAGACTAGAGGTACTTAAATCTTGAGAACAAAAAGGTTATCGAGTTCGGAGTGTAGCTCATATAGTCTTTTTAAATACAACAACGAATATTAGCGGTGTGGTGGGGGGGAGGGGGGGTCAACAGATTAGGTCATCAACCTCATCAGCCTGTAGGTGGAGGATGACCTCACTCAGGAGGTGGTTTCCTACGCACTCAGCTCACTGTTAGTACACGAGCTACATGCTTGAAGTTGACTTGTTGTTTCCTAGCTGCATCAAGAAGGGAAAAAAAGAAAGTGGTTAGTAGCAGGACCTCCTGTGCTTCACTTAGTACTGAGCCAATACTACCCTCAATATTTATATTCTCAAAGCATACTGAAATATCTCATTTGGCTCTGAACAGGTTATGGATGGGGAAGAGTTATAGATCCCTGAGAATATACCTAGGTGAAGATCAACGGATCTTAACAGGATCCCTTGATAGTCTATCTGTCTGACTGTTTTTAGCGCAACAATCATTTCTAACATGCGATGGAACGGTCAACTCGCTGACCTAAAGATAATGTCAAACCATTAATATCTTCACAGTTCAGTCTTCTTTCTCTCTCAGTTTCCTTCACTCGTAATTTTTGTACCGTAAGACGAATCCAAAGTTTCCTGTGCTTATCCTCGTCTAATCTGTTGTTGTTTTTATTCTGGAAAAAAAACAAGGAAAATGATGAGTGTGAAGATTACCAGCTCAGCTTTAATGAGCGTGACCCGGTAGCCAAAACATAACTAGCAGCAGCTGTCAGCAGCTTTATTTTTCACAGCATAGAAATGAAGTCATTCAGGTTACGATGAGTTTAGACAAATAAAAGTTATGATGCACCACTAGCAGGGTGAGGTGATTGAGGTGGCCATTGGTATGTTTGTCTGATCAAAGCATGTGAAATCTCCACTTGTCACCTCTATACTAAGACTTCTATCTTGCTGCAAAAGACACCTAGAATGTATGTATGGAGTTTGCATCTGTCTTGCTACCTGAATACTATCTCTACCCTGCGGGTTAGGTCTCCTAAAATATGTATAGGCAATTGTAGCTCTGCTTACTTCATGTGTATACAGTTTATGCTGGTGCTGACTCAGCGGTAACGTAGCACCTACTCACTGTCCACTGCCCTCATTTACAAGTAGAGTGCCTGGTAGGAGTGGTGTGGTATATACTGCCATGAAGTGCTGGCTAGGAGTGGTGTGGTATATACTGCCATGAAGTGCTGGCTAGGAGTTCTGTGGACATATTGTTTGGGTGCTTCAGTACCTCAACCAGTCAAGATGTTCACATTGAGGCGGGCATGGAGAGAGAACATAGTTAGCCACTGAAGGCAAGGATAGCTGATGCCCCCTGAGTCCTTTTCCTGTTGTCCTCTTGGAGCTTTGGAACTGTGAGGTGGGTGTGGCTGAGAGTGATGTGTGGGGGTTCAGTGGGTGGAGCTTGAGAGATTCCAGCCCAATTGCTTATTTTGAATTTTGTACTTTATTGCCCATCCTCACCACACCCATCCACGGCTCCACCCATCCACGGCTCCACTCATCATCTCACCACACCCATCCACGGCTCCACCCATCCTCACCACACCCATCCACAGCTCCACCCATCCTCACCACACCCATCCACAACTCCACCCATCCTCACCACACCCATCCACGGCTCCACCCATCCTCACCACACCCATCCACGGCTCTACTCATCACATGCTCTCTACTCTCACACTCCACCCATACACACTCCACCCACACACTCCACCCATACACACTCCACCCATACACACTCCACCCATACAGACTCCACCCACACACTCGACTCTCACACTAACCACTCTTACAATCCATTCATTTTCACTTCTCATCTGCTTCCTTTATATGATCATGCCACCTACACCAACAAAGCTCTCTCTGCCCTAGTCCTGATCCTAGTCTGGCCCTAGTCTTGGCCCTAGTCTTGGCCCTAGTCTTGGCCCTAGTCTTGGCCCTAGTCTTGGCCCTAGTCTTGGCCCTAGTCTTGGTCCTAGTCTTGGCCCTAGTCTTGGCCCTAGTCTTGGCCCTAGTCTTGGCCCTAGTCTTGGCCCTAGTCTTGGCCCTAGTCTTGGCCCTAGTCTTGGTCCTAGTCTTGGCCCTAGTCTTGGCCCTAGTCTTGGCCCTAGTCCTGGCCCTAGTCTTGGTCCTAGTCTTGGCCCTAGTCTTGGCCCTAGTCTTGGTCCTAGTCTTGGCCCTAGTCTTGGTCCTAGTCTTGGCCCTAGTCTTGGTCCTAGTCCTGGCCCTAGTCCTGTCCCTAGTCTTGGTCCTAGTCTTGGCCCTAGTGTTGGTCCTAGTCTTGGCCCTAGTCTTGGCCCTAGTCTTGGTCCTAGTCTTGGCCTAATCTTGGTCCTAGTCTTGGCCCTAGTCCTGGCCCTAGTCTTGGCCCTAGTCTTGGCCCTAGTCCTGGTCTGGCCCTGGTCCTAGTGCTGGCCCTAGTCTTGGTCCTAGTCTTGGCCCTAGTCTTGGCCCTAGTCTTGGCCCTAGTCTTGGTCCTAGTCTTGGTCCTAGTCTTGGCCCTTAGTCTTGGCCCTTAGTCTTGGCCCTAGTCTTGGCCCTAGTCTTGGCCCTAGTCCTGGCCCTAGTCCTGGTCCTAGTCTTGGCCCTAGTCTTGGTCTAGTCCTGGCCCTAGTCTTGGTCCTAGTCTTGGTCCTAGTCTTGGTCCTAGTCTTGGTCTAGTCCTGGCCCTAGTCCTGGCCCTAGTCTTGGCCCTAGTCTTGGTCCTAGTCTTGGCCCTAGTCTTTGTCCTAGTCTTGGCCTAGTCCTGGCCCTAGTCTTGGTCCTAGTCTTGGTCCTAGTCTTGGCCCTAGTCTTGGCCCTAGTCTTGGCCCTAGTCTTGGTCCTAGTCTTGGCCCTAGTCTTGGCCCTAGTCTTGGCCCTAGTCTGGCCCTAGTCTTGGTCCTAGTCTTGGCCCTAGTGTTGGTCCTAGTCTTGGTCCTAGTCTTGGTCCTAGTCTTGGCCCTAGTCCTGGCCCTAATCTTGGTCCTAGTCTTGGTCCTAGTCTTGGCCCTAGTCTTGGCCCTAGTCTTGTCCCTAGTCTTGTCCCTAGTCTTGTCCCTAGTCTTGGCCCTAGTCCTGGCCCTAGTCTTGGCCCTAATCTTGGTCCTAGTCCTGGCCCTAGTCTTGGCCCTAGTCCTGGCCCTAGTCTTGGTCCTAGTCTTGGTCCTAGTCTTGGTCCTAGTCTTGGTCCTAGTCTTGGCCTAGTCCTGGCCCTAGTCTTGGTCCTAGTCTTGGTCCTAGTCCTGGCCCTAGTCCTGGCCCTAGTCCTGGCCCTAGTCTTGGCCCTAGTCTTGGTCCTAGTCTTGGCCCTAGTCTTGGCCCTAGTCTTGGCCCTAGTCTTGGCCCTAGTCTTGGCCCTAGTCTTGGCCCTAGTCTTGGCCCTAGTCTTGGTCCTAGTCTTGGTCCTAGTCTTGGTCCTAGTCTTGGCCCTAGTCCTGGCCCTAGTCTTGGCCCTAGTCTTGGTCCTAGTCTTGGCCCTAGTCCTGGCCCTAGCTGGTCCTAGTCTTGGCCCTAGTCTTGGCCCTAGTCTTGGTCCTAGTCTTGGTCCTAGTCTTGGCCCTTAGTCTTGGCCCTAGTCTTGGTCCTAGTCTTGGCCCTAGTCCTGGCCCTAGTCCTGGTCCTAGTCTTGGCCCTAGTCTTGGTCCTAGTCTTGGCCCTAGTCTTGACCCTAGTCTTGGCCGTCCTAGTCCTGGCCCTACTACTGGCCCTACTACTGGCCCTACTAGTCTTGGCCCTAGTCTTGGTCCTAGTCTTGGCCCTAGTCTTGGTCCTAGTCCTGGTCCTAGTCTTGGCCCTAGTCCTGGCCCTAGTCTTGGCCATAGTCTTGGCCCTAGTCTTGGCCCTAGTCTTGGCCTTAGTCTTGGCCCTAGTCCTGGCCCTAGTCTTGGTCCTAGTCTTGGCCCTAGTCCTGGTCCTAGTCCTGGCCCTACTACTGGCCCTACTACTGGCCCTACTAGTCTTGGCCCTAGTCTTGGTCCTAGTCTTGGCCCTAGTCTTGGCCCTAGTCTTGTCCTGGCCCTAGTCTTGTCCTGGCCCTAGTCTTGGTCCTAGTCTTGGCCCTAGTCTTGGTCCTAGTCTTGGCCCTAGTCTTGGTCCTAGTCCTGGCCCTAGTAGTCCTGGCCCTAGTAGTCCTGGCCCTAGTCTTGGCCCTAGTCTTGGCCCTAGTCTTGGCCCTAGTCTTGGCCCTAGTCTTAGCCCTACTAGTCCTGGCCCTAGTCTTGGCCCTAGTCTTGGCCCTAGTCTTGGCCCTAGTCCTGGCCCTAGTCTTGGCCCTAGTCTTGGCCCTAGTCTTGGTCCTAGTCCTGGCCCTAGTAGTCCTGGCCCTAGTAGTCCTGGCCCTAGTAGTCCTGGCCCTAGTCTTGGCCCTAGTCTTGGTCCTAGTCTTGGTCCTAGTCTTGGCCCTAGTCTTGCTTGGCCCTAGTCTTGCTTGGCCCTAGTCTTGGTCCTAGTCTTGGCCCTAGTCCTGGCCCTAGTCTTGGCCCTAGTCTTGGCCCTAGTCTTGGCCCTAGTCTTGGCCCTAGTCTTGGCCCTAGTGTGGCTAGAGGAAGCAACTTCTCGCTCAGATTTAGGCGCCAAAACGTAAAGCAGCAGGTGCTGAAATTTTTCTTATTAATTTTTTTCAGCACCTGTGCTTGCCTAATTAGTCGTGCTTTAATGCCTAATGAATACGCTCTTTTTGTAGAGTAGGGCTTCCTCTAGCCACAGATAACAATTTCAATTTCAACTGGCTACACTTTCCAGTCGGGAACCACAACTACAAGCAGTTCAGGCACCAATATTTTGAGACACTCTCACTTTGGCTGCTTGTAACTTTAGCAAGTCATACCTAAACAACTTCTTTTTTTAATATCAAAATAGAGCACACAGAGAGATCTATTTTTTTAGCTATATATCAAGTTCTTACAGTAAGATGTGCAGTATCTATGGAGCTCCAAAGTTGTAACCACAAGGTGTTGTTAGTGTTATAATTTTAGACCCTTGAACAGTAAGTTAGCATGTAAAAAATTATCTCAGTGCCAAGTTGTAGTGCTCCTCTTTCACAGTTGTTATAGCCATTCAAGACTAACATACTTTCTAGGAACAGTTTGAGATAGGTAGAGAGTGATTTCACTTCACATTCCAACCTGCAGTTCCAAAAGATAAACATGTATGGCAAACAAAAACTACCACCATAAAGCATACTGCATTGGCTACATTTTGGTATATAGATCAGGACCATGTGCAAAGATATGCTACTTTAAATGGTAAACCATGGTTTTTCAGGTATGCTCTCCCCTAACCTTAGCCCTGGCCTTCTTAGACCTAGTATTTACCCTAGCCCTTACCTTGGCCCTAGCCCTGGCCTTGGCCCCCAACCTTAGCCCTAGGCCTTCCCTTAGCCATAATCCTAGCCCTTACCTTGAACCTAGTCTTGCTCAAGCCCTAGACCTGGCCTTAATCCTAGCCCTAGCTTAGACCTGGCCCTCGCCTTGGCCCTAACCCTAACCCTAGCCCTGGCCTTGCCATAATTAGCCTTGGCTGGGTGGAGGTATCGGGCTAGCCACATCAGCTACATATGTAGCTCATAACCTTTCCCACTATCCTCTAGACCAGATGACTTGCTGACAAACTTTGTGACATGGCGAGGGATGGTGACTAAGATGCTGTGCAGTCCTTACAATAAGTCAGAACCTTGGAAAGTGGCAGCCACTCTGTACAACAAGACTACCTACCTGTGTGAGGTGGAGACACTGGAGGCACAGGACAGAATGGCCAAGGAGACACCCAGGATGAAGGAGATGTCTTACTGGGGACTCAAGTTTGAAGATTATGTCACCAGTGCTGGTATGTTGGTGAATGATTCAAGCTAATATACAGGTTGTAATCAGATCTGATCTACACCATACTGGGTGGAGGCAGGTTGAAGTAGGCTGACAATTTAGCTCTATGGGGACACACATTGGACCAACACCACACTGGGTGGAGGCAGGTTGAAGTAGGCTGACAATTTAGCTCTATGGGGACACACATTGGACCAACACCACACTGGGTGGAGGCAGGTTGAATAGGTTGGCAATAGCTGTATGGGGACACCCACTGGACCAACATCACACTGGGTGGAGGCAGGTTGAAGTAGGTTGACAATAGCTCTAAGGGGACACACACTGGACCTACATCACACTGGGTGAAGGCAGATTGAAGTAGGTTGACAATAGCTCTATGGGGACACACACTGAACCAACACCACACTGGGTGGAGGCAGGTTGAAGTAGGTTGGCAATAGCTGTATGGGGACACACACTGGACCAACATCACACTGGGTGGAGGCAGGTTGAAGTAGGTTGACAATAGCTCTATGGGAATACACACTGGACCAACACCACACTGGGTGGAGGCAGATTGAAGTAGGCTGACAATTTAGCTCTATGGGGACACACATTGGACCAACATCACACTGGGTGGAGGCAGGTAGAAGTAGGTAGACAATAGGACACACTAGGAAAAAGTTGATCACTTCTCCATTTTGAGACCTGTGGTTTAAACTTTGAAGTGGAGAGCCACTAAATTTAGGGATCCTTGGGATCCTTGTGACCGTCTCTAGAGTTGAGGCAACTTGGAGACACCTGTGGTTCACCAAGCTATCCATCCAGTTAGTGACCCCATGCCATGTCCAGAAGATCAGTTTGGATACCTGAGATCCTCCTTGCTTGCCACCGGAGAACTGGACTCTTCCTTCCTTGCCTCAACTAGTCACTCTGTCTCCAGATTGCTCAATAAAAACCTGTAGAACATTTTGTGCAGTTTGTGGTGAGGTAACAATAATTTGTCTGACACTAACAACTAGTTTCAAGAAGTGAGCACTCGCGTACTGGCTGACCTGATGACTTGTTAGGACTGACCTATAGGACTGGACTTACAATGGCCGGCAATCAGAAGAGGGCAACTGTAAGAAATATTTCATAGACCTCTTGTTCTCTATGAATAGTTAATAATTTCATAATTAACATGAAGCATTCCATGCTCCCAGTACAATGCATAACTGGCTATCTCCTGTATTGACTCCACTGTGCAGAGCCTCCAGGGGTCAATGTCAGCTCCCCCAGCACAATTTCCCCCCGCAATGGAACAGTAAACTGTGAACGTGCATTCTGCACTGTGGTCAGGACACGCATGAGCACACACTCCATTGTCATGGCGGCGGAAGTGGACTGCTGTGATCATGTGAGCATGCACACACCAGATAGCAGTGCAAGCTACAAACAATTGTGCTCTACACCACTTCCCCGCCCTCCCTCTCTCTTGTGTGTGATCAGACACAGGCAATATTTGCAAGCACTGTTGTCTGTAATCATTATAGCTCTAGTTGTACAGATGAGACCCGCCATTCTCTCCCCTCTCCCACCTTTGCTGGGCCTGCAGGCACAAAAGGTTAATCCTCCTCAGAACTATATTGAGTTGAAGACTAACAGGGTCATCCTGACAGACAGAAACAAGTCGAGCTTTAGAACGTAAGGGTATCCTGTTGGATTGGGAGGGATTTTTTTGGTGTTTACTTGGTGGGTTGTGGTGATGGTTGTGGTGATGGCTGGTTCTGTGTTGCTACTAGCTGTGGTTGTGTGCATGTTGCTACTAGCTGTGGTTGTGTTACTAGCTGTGATTGTGTGCATGATGACTTGTGTGTGTGCTGCTGCTGAAGTGGTGGGTCCAGGGGGGTCTGTGTTGCAACTAGCTGTGGTTGTGTGCATGTTGCTACTAGCTATGGCTGTGTGCATGATGACTTGTGTGTGGGCTGCTGCTGAAGTGGTGGGTCTGTGTTGCAACTAGCTGTGGTTGTGTGCATGATGACTTGTGTGTGTGTGTTTGTATGTGCTGCAGCTACAAGCTGCTGAAGTGGTGGGCCCAATCCTTCCTAGTGGGCGTGCCCAGGATTGTGTGTGGGTTTCGAGATGACGATGGCATTGTCAGGAACTTGCAGCACTTCAAGACAGCCACTCTGGCACACGAAACACAGGTCAGCAGTACATAGGGGT
This sequence comes from Cladorhizidae sp. MBARI D1340-BT2, assembly GCA_028752905.1. NCBI lineage: Eukaryota > Metazoa > Porifera > Demospongiae > Poecilosclerida > Cladorhizidae > Cladorhizidae sp. MBARI D1340-BT2. The sequence goes on from JAQNBH010000013.1 coordinate 2,063,411, forward strand.
GTGGTCAGCATTGTATAGGGGTGTGGTCTGTGGTCAGAAGTCATAGGTAGGGCAGTAATACAGGGTGTGGTCATCAGTGCATGGGGTGATCAGAAGTAATATGGTGGGATCAAGTAAAAGGGGGGAGGAGTCAGCAGTGTGTAAAGGGAGGAGTCAGCAAGTACAGGGTCAGCAGTACATAGGGTGTGGTCAGCAGTACATAAGAGGTGGGGTCAGCAATAATTATGGTGTGGCCAGCAGTAATAAGGGGTGGGGCAGGGGTGGGGCCAGCAATGCACAAGGGGCGTGGTCAGCAGTACACAAGGGGTGTGGTCAGCCATACATAAGGGGTGTGGACAGCAGTACCTTAGGGTGTGGTCAGCAATCAATAAGGGGGTGGTCAGCAGTACATAAGGATGGAGTCAGCAGTGCATGGGTGTGGTCATCATGCATAGGTTGTGGACGAGGTGACGAACTTCACACCGTAAAAGTTGATTGTGAATTGCGTCCAATTTTGCGTTTTCTTGGCCGTGGGTTGTTCCCTGTTGGGATCTCTCCTAATAGAACCTTTGAAATGTCAAACACGATGTTTTGCTGAGTTGACAGGATTAGTGGCGAGGAAATTCAAGGACGGCTAGGGCCACAGGCTGGACTGTGCTGTGCTCTCAGTAGCCATTGCTTCACACTTGTGGAGGTCTAACGGGTGTCAACAAACAAACACAAATACATGTGTGCATGCACAATAGGTTGCTAGGCACGTGATACAGTTCATATGTGCTAATCAACCAGCTTTTAGCGGTGATCAACATGGCCATGCAGTTCATCAGTACTATCCTGAACCCTGCTTGCCTATACTTTGCTTACCTATCATGCTAGCTGTTCTAAAGCAAACATGCCATCTTGTTACAATTGACTCGCTCAATATAAGGAGCATCGAGAAAGTCGGTGTGTCTTCACTATGTCAACTTGGAGTTCTTTGAGATACCATCTTGTATAGTGCTAGAACAGCCCAATGAGTTCTCTGGATGTTGAGCCAGCATCTCCACCATCACTGTTTAGCCACATGGCAGAGCATTTGCTGGACTCGCAAACACTTGCAATCCATGCTGCAGACACTTGTCAACAGCTCTCCATCAGGCAGCTTGCCAGCTCTTGGTTGTATCTGCAGCTCTAGGCTGAGCCTAGCAAGAAGACAGAGGCAACAGTGCTACTGATCTTTCTGAGCTAGAAGGAATGGAACAATGAGTGTTTTTGTATGTCGAGGTCCCGAAACCTATCCAGTGTCAAGTTGCCTATTTCAGTTGCCAAGCAATGTGTGTCCCATATTCTGGTTGTCATAATGTCTGCGATGTTGAGGTGTCTGGAGGCCAGGAGATGGAGCTCTCTGTCTATTGAAATATTGTGAGTTGGGTACAGAATGTGTTGTGTCAGTGGCATGTGAAGCAGTGGTCGTCCTTAGCACTGGCCACTACGGTTTGTGGAGGCTATATCTTGCGACAAACAACTTCATTGCTTGTGAATGTAGTAATTATGCTGCTAGGCAATAGCTCCACCTGGTGAGCAAAGCATGCCCCTCACTGGGGTCATAGTTGGCTGGAAGACTTGGCACTGTAGTGCATGATGTATAGAGTATGTATTCACTGCATAGTCAACCTGTAGTGCATGATGTATAGAGTATGTATTCACTACACAGTCAACCTGTAGTGCATGATGTATAGAGTATGTATTCACTGCATAGTCAACCTGTAGTGCATGATGTATAGAGTATGTATTCACTACATAGTCAACCTGTAGTGCATGATGTATAGAGTATGTATTCACTGCACAGTCAACCTGTAGTGCATGATGTATAGAGTATGTATTCACTGCATAGTCAACCTGTAGTGCATGATGTATAGAGTATGTATTCACTGCATAGTCAACCTGTAGTGCATGATGTATAGAGTATGTATTCACTACACAGTCAACCTGTAGTGCATGATGTATAGAGTATGTATTCACTGCATAGTCAACCTGTAGTGCATGATGTATAGAGTATGTATTCACTACATAGTCAACCTGTAGTGCATGATGTATAGAGTATGTATTCACTACATAGTCAACCTGTAGTGCATGATGTATAGAGTATGTATTCACTACATAGTCAACCTGTAGTGCATGATGTATAGAGTATGTATTCACTACATAGTCAACCTGTAGTGCATGATGTATAGAGTATGTATTCACTACATAGTCAACCTGTAGTGCATGATGTATAGAGTATGTATTCACTGCACAGTCAACCTGTAGTGCATGATGTATAGAGTATGTATTCACTGCACAGTCAACCTGTAGTGCATGATGTATAGAGTATGTATTCACTGCATAGTCAACCTGTAGTGCATGATGTATAGAGTATGTATTCACTGCATAGTCAACCTGTAGTGCATGATGTATAGAGTATGTATTCACTGCATAGTCAACCTGTAGTGCATGATGTATAGAGTATGTATTAACTGCATAGTCAACCTGTAGTGCATGATGTATAGAGTATGTATTCACTGCACAGTCAACCTGTAGTGCATGATGTATAGAGTATGTATTCACTGCACAGTCAACCTGTAGTGCATGATGTATAGAGTATGTATTCACTGCATAGTCAACCTGTAGTGCATGATGTATAGAGTATGTATTCACTACACAGTCAACCTGTAGTGCATGATGTATAGAGTATGTATTCACTGCATAGTCAACCTGTAGTGCATGATGTATAGAGTATGTATTCACTACACAGTCAACCTGTAGTGCATGATGTATAGAGTATGTATTCACTGCATAGTCAACCTGTAGTGCATGATGTATAGAGTATGTATTCACTGCATAGTCAACCTTAAAAATATGATGGGTCTCCTGCTTAAATTAAACTGAATCACTTAGGCAGGAAATTATGTCATAGTGAAGAGCAATATCGAGAAAATGGCGACAGATTTGAAGAGAGAGGAAAGAGCACAAGCAAGTGTGGACAGCCTGCATGGTTATTAGCTGACAGGAAATACTGTGTGGACAGCCTGCATGGTTATTAGCAGACAGGAAACACTCTGTGGACAGCCTGCATGGTTATTAGCTGACAGGAAACACTGTGTGGACAGTCTGCATGGTTATTAGCTGACAGGAAACACTGTGTGGACAGCCTGCATGGTTATTAGCTGACAGGAAACACTGTGTGCATGCTTATTAGCTGACAGGAAACACTGTGTGGACAGCCTGCACGGTTATTAGCTGACAGGAAACACTGTGTGGACAGCCTGCATGGTTATTAGCTGACAGGAAACACTGTGTGGACAGCCTGCACGGTTATTAGCTGACAGGAAACACTGTGTGGACAGCCTGCATGGTTATTAGCTGACAGGAAACACTGGATTTCTTCTTTTCAAAATCTGCCATCCCATTGCGTTGCAGGGCATTGAGTTTGCTCAACCTTGCACCAGTTCAGAATCTGTATGGAACACACAATTTTTGGCTATTTGCCATATCATATCCAAGCATTGCAAGACCCATTAGCATCATGATAACATGAATGGTGTACATATCAATACCGTATTAATACCGTATTAAGACTTCAGCTATGTTAAGGACAATGGCTAGAGCAATGCAAGTGCTAGGGTTTCAAGTATTGTTACATATGACATCATTAATCGATATTTTTCTTCTTTTTCACCACTTGTTCACTTGCCACTTATGCCTTGCATTCATTAAGCCTAGTCTGCTCGTTAAGTGGTGTGATCAGTCAGTGCATTGTGTGAAGTGGTGTGGTCAGTCAGTGCATTGTGTGAAGTGGCGTGGTCAGTCAGTGCATTGAGTGAAGTGGTGTGATCAGTCAGTGCATTGAGTGAAGTGGTGTGGTCAGTCAGTGCATTGAGTGAAGTGATGTGGTCAGTCAGTGCATTGAGTGAAGTGGTGTGATCAGTCAGTGCATTGTGTGAAGTGGTGTGATCAGTCAGTGCATTGTGTGAAGTGGTGTGGTCAGTCAGTGCATTGTGTGAAGTGGTGTGATCAGTCAGTGCATTGTGTGAAGTGGTGTGGTCAGTCAGTGCATTGAGTGAAGTGGTGTGGTAAGTCAGTGCATTGTGTGAAGTGGTGTGGTCAGTCAGTGCATTGTGTGAAGTGGTGTGGTCAGTCAGTGCATTGAGTGAAGTGGTGTGTTCAGTCAGTGCATTGAGTGAAGTGGTGTGGTAAGTCAGTGCATTGTGTGAAGTGGTGTGGTCAGTCAGTGCATTGAGTGAAGTGGTGTGGTCAGTCAGTGCATTGAGTGAAGTGGTGTGGTCAGTCAGTGCATTGTGTGAAGTGGTGTGGTCAGTCAGTGCATTGAGTGAAGTGGTGTGGTCAGTCAGTGCATTGTGTGAAGTGGTGTGGTCAGTCAGTGCATTGTGTGAAGTGGTGTGGTCAGTCAGTGCATTGAGTGAAGTGGTGTGGTCAGTCAGTGCATTGAGTGAAGTGGTGTGGTCAGTCAGTGCATTGAGTGAAGTGGTGTGGTCAGTCAGTGCATTGTGTGAAGTGGTGTGGTCAGTCAGTGCATTGTGTGAAGTGGTGTGGTCAGTCAGTGCATTGTGTGAAGTGGTGTGGTAAGTCAGTGCAGTGTGAAGTGGTGTGGTCAGTCAGTGCATTGAGTGAAGTGGTGTGGTCAGTCAGTGCATTGAGTGAAGTGGTGTGGTCAGTCAGTGCATTGAGTGAAGTGGTGTGGTCAGTCAGTGCATTGAGTGAAGTGGTGTGGTCAGTCAGTGCATTGTGTGAAGTGGTGTGGTCAGTCAGTGCATTGAGTGAAGTGGTGTGGTCAGTCAGTGCATTGAGTGAAGTGGTGTGGTCAGTCAGTGCATTGTGTGAAGTGGTGTGGTCAGTCAGTGCATTGTGTGAAGTGGTGTGGTCAGTCAGTGCATTGAGTGAAGTTTCGAGTAGATACTGCCAGGCAACAGAGCACTAATAGTGTGCTCATTAAGTGATGTGGTCAGCCAATAGATGTTACGAAGTGGATCTTTTTGAAGCACACATGGAGGTCATCGCATGGAAGGTACGGAGGATGGGTCCTGGGAGAAGGAGGGTAACAAACACAGAGAACTTTCCAAACTTCCTAATGACAATCGTGGTGTTATTTCTCCTATATACAATATACAAGTCTCCTTAGTCCAGGCACAAACAATTGCCAGCAGTAATTATTTAAGTAGATGGTATTTTATCATGACATACAGAATGACTTGAGTCTGTGGCAACCTGCTGTCTGTCTCAACTTTCTGGACGAACTGCTGTCATGGATCAGACGAGTAGTCATCTGTGACGACCCAAGGTATGCAAACTGCGAGTGTGTGTGTGCATAGTGTGTGCATCATTCAGGATTCTTATTTGAAGAAACGAAAAGCAGCCGGTGCTGTTTTGAACCAAGAGAATGCGAGGCAGCGATTTTTTAATTAAAATATATATATATATATATATAATTTAAAAAATCCCACTTTAGTGGACACTGCAGCTATGGTGTACTAAGTATGTTGTGCATAGTAAAGGATCACGTTTGGGCCGTGTATGTCGAGGTATCAGGCATAATGCCAAGTGCCATCCTGTCAGAAAAATCCAGTGCCATGTTCTTGGCTTGTTCTTAGTGTACACCAGCCAGAAGGAAAAGAATAGCAACATCTATGGCTGCATTGTGATTGTGAAGATGAATATCAATATATTAGCTTTGTGATTTTTCCAAATTCCTTGGGGAGAGGGGAAGAACTCCCCTCCCCTGTCTGAACACTGGTGGCTATGGGTGTGGTTTAATAATGAGAGGCAATAAACTATGATGATCACTTCCTGGAGTTTAAAGCTGCAGTTATTAATTAAACAAAGGCAGTTGCAATACTATATAATGACTTTCAATTATCAACTTAAATTTGCTCCTAGATGTTTTGGCTAGGTCCTCTAGTCCGGAACAATGGTGGCTATATAGAGCATCTAGCCTTCGTCAGGAACAATGGTGGCTATATAGAGCATCTAGCCTTCGTCAGGAACAACGGTGGCTATATAGAGCAGCTAGCCTTCATTAGGAACAATGGAGGCTATATAGAGCATCTAGCCTTCATCAGGAACAATGGAGGCTATATAGAGCATCTAGCCTTCATTTATCAGGAACAATGGTGACTATATAGAGCATCTAGCCTTCATCAGGAACAATGGAGGCTATATAGAGCATCTAGCCTTCATTAGGAACAATGGAGGCTATATAGAGCATCTAGCCTTCATTAGGAATAATGGAGGCTATATAGAGCATCTAGCCTGAACAATGGAGGCTATATAGAGCATCTAGCCTTCATTAAGAACAATGGAGACTATATAGAGCATCTAGCCTTCATTAGGAACAATGGAGGCTATATAGAGCATCTAGCCTTCATTAGGAACAATGGAGGCTATATAGAGCCATCTAGCCTTCATTAATAACAATGGAGGCTATATAGAGCTGCTAGCCTTCATTAGGAATAATGGAGGCTATATAGAGCATCTAGCCTTCATTCATCAGAAACAATGGAGGCTATATAGAGCATCTAGCCTTCATTAAGAACAATGGAGACTATATAGAGCAGCTAGCCTTCATTAGGAACAATGGAGGCTATATAAAGCAGCTAGCTGAAATGTTGAGGGTCAAATTTAAGATGACTGTTGAGAAAGTCATTATATTATACTGTGTCAACTGGGAGTTCGTTGAGCCCCCTCCCCCCAAATGAACCCCTGCATGGAGTTATGAAATGCAGTGTGTGTGTGTGTGTGTGTGTGTGTGTGTGTGTGTGTGTGATGGCTAAGGCCTAGAGCAGAAGAGTGGAGGTGGAGCAAGGTATACGAGAAGTGCATGATGAGGTCAACTTGGAGTGCTAAGTATCCTGTGCAAAAAGGACACCTCTCAGTTGACCTGTTAGGACACTCATTATTTATGGGGGTTAAGATAAGACAGAATATATTTTTATGGTAAGGGATCTTCAACTATTGTCAACCTGACCAACATCTCGTATCTATACTGCAGGGAAGCATGTGCGTGTTGTATCATGTGATGGCTGCAACTACATGGAAGCATGTGCGTGTTGTATCATGTGATGGTTGCATCTCCAGGGAGGCATGTGCGTGTTGTATCATGTGATGGCTGCAACTGCAGGGAAGCATGTGCGTGTTGTATCATGTGATGGCTGCAACTGCAGAGAAGCATGTGCGTGTTGTATCATGTGATGACTGCAACTCCAGGGAAGATGTGCGTGTTGTATCATGTGATGGCTGCAACTACATGGAAGCATGTGTGTGTTGTATCATGTGATGGCTGAAACATTGCCCCTGGGAGCGGCAGGTGCATTGTAAATATTTGTGCATAAGATGTGATAATTGTCTATGCTGCTATGGCTAGAAGCAATAGCCATATTAGCACCAACTAATATTGCATGTGCTAATGGCCCTCCCAGTTTTCATATTCTCATTGAATCAGTTGACATAATAACATTCAATAACCTTCTCTCAATAATATAAAAAAAGTGTTCTCTCGTCATTTCGACTAGATATTCTAGCCTTCATCAGAGACACTAAGACTCGCGTGAGCCTGCTATATACCGGTAACCAGCTATCCACCACGTGCTACCACAACACGCGAACCAGATGTAAATAATAATTATTATTATTATATTATTATTATTATTATTATTATTATTATTATTATTATTATTATTATTATTATTATTATTATTATTATTATTATTATTATTATTATTATTATTATTATTATTATTATTATTATTATTTATATTATTAATTACAGTTAATAATAATAATAATAAATAAATAATAAAATACCCAGAAATTAGTGAGATGCTGCTACGAGAAAATTTTACACGAGGACTCGGTGGACGAATCTCTACGTGTTCAGCATGAGATGCCGTGATGAAGAAATTCTACCAGCTAATTTAAGGATGCAGCCTCCCAGAAGAAGCTGTGCCTGAATGTGAAGCCAAACTGGAACCAGCACTGGGAAGACGATCAGGGGATTCAGACCCTTCGTAGGGGAGCAGCAGAGAAGACCCACAGCAAATCCAAGCAGAACCATCAAAAGAAGCTGGAGACACATTTAGAGAGAAGGAGATTGAAAGAAGTGAAGTTTCACCCCCAAGACTAGAACTGATGGGTGGTGAATCTGACAGAGAAGAACCTTTCTCCAACTCAGGAAGAAGTGCTTGCTTTGGGTTTTACTTTGTGCCTGTTCCAAGGAGTCTACCTTTGATGGACACCATAGCTACAGTGGAAGAGATGGCCAGGAAGCTGGAGGAGAGCAAGATACATGAGCTTCGAGGATGAATATGTGGAATTTTGAGAAGAGCAAGGAAATCAAAGGACAACCTGACGAAGGAACAGAAAAAGGTCCTGGGGGAACTGAGGAAGATCGAAGAAATCATGATCTTACCAGCAGACAAGGGCAACAGTTCTGATGACAGACATTTCAAAGTTGACAGGAATGGGAATGCTGGAAACCAAAACATATGGAATACTGAAGAAGGATCCTACCAAGGCACAGGAAAGCAACATTTCAAAGTTGACAGGAATGGGAATGCTGGAAACCAAAACATATGGAATACTGAAGAAGGATCCTACCAAGGCACAGGAAAGCAAGGTGAATCGTGTGTTATAGAATATGGAGAAGATGGGAGAAATAACAACTGCATTATACAATAGAATTAGGGCCACTGGAAGTAGATCACCACTGATTTATGGCTGCCTAAGATACATAAACCTGAGGTTCCCCTAGGCCAATTGTGTCTTGTATATATGCACCATCGTATAATCTTTCCAAGTTCATAGCACATTTTACATCACCTCTAGCTGGAAATACAAGTACATATGTCAAGGATTCTGGGCAATGTATTCACGGTGAATGTTTGGCACGGGATGAGAGTCTTGTCAGTTTTGATGTGTCTTCACTTTTTACCAATGTTCCCATAGATAGGCTGTGGAAGTAAATTTTAAAATGTCGACAAAAGATGAGAGCTTGCGTGAGAGGACTACACTAGGTGCTGACAGGGTTTCTGAACTGTTGGAGTTGTGCCTGAAATCCACCTACTTCAGGTATGAAGAAGGGGAAAAGGGGTAAAGAAACAAGTACTACAAGCAGAAAGAGGGTGCAGCAATGGGCTCTCCAGTGTCTGCAGTGGTAGCCAACCTTTGTATGGAATTATTTGAGGAATGGGCACTCACAACTGCCCCACTGAAGCCAAGGTGTTGGAAGAGATATGTGGATGATACCTTCTGCATTGTGAAGAAGGGAAGTGAGCAGGAGTTGTTGGACCATCTGAACAACATCAGCCATCCATAAAGTTTACCATGGAGCTTACCATGGAGTTTACCATGGAGTTTACCATGGAGCTTACCATGGAGCTTACCATGGAGCTTACCATGGAGTTTACCATGGAGCTTACCGTGGAGCTTACCATGGAGCTTACCATGGAGTTTACCATGGAGTTTACCATGGAGCTTACCATGGAGCTTACCATGGAGTTTACCATGGAGCTTACCGTGGAGCTTACCATGGAGCTTACCATGGAGTTTACCATGGAGTTTACCATGGAGCTTACCATGGAGTTTACCATGGAGCTTACCGTGGAGCTTACCATGGAGTTTACCATGGAGCTTACCGTGGAGCTTACCATGGAGCTTACCATGGAGTTTACCATGGAGTTTACCATGGAGCTTACCATGGAGTTTACCGTGGAGCTTACCGTGGAGCTTACCATGGAGTTTACCATGGAGCTTACCGTGGAGCTTACCATGGAGTTTACCATGGAGCTTACCGTGGAGCTTACCATGGAGCTTACCATGGAGTTTACCATGGAGCTTGAAGTAGACAGATTGTTACCCTTTCTTGACTTCCACCTACACAGGAAGGAAGATAGAAGGCTAACTGCAACCGTTTACAGAAAACCCACGCACACCAGCCGGTACCTTGATTATAGATCACATCATCCTATGCATGTCAGAAGTGGAGTGGTGAAGAGCTTGTATGATAGAGCCAGGAGAGTAGTGACTGAGAAGGAGGACCTTTGGAAGGAAGAACATCATTTGAATAAGGTTTTTATAGAGAATGGTTATCCGCAAGCCTTCACCAACCTTTCGTCTGCAGATACATCTAAATGCAGAAAGGAAGATAAGTACACTGATACACAGGCAATCAGGAGTCTAAAAAGAAGGATCCTATGATAGTGATTCCTTATGCAGCAGGGATGAGTGAAGACATCAGGAGGGTCTGCAGGAAGTTCAACATCAAAGTCGTCTTCAGATCAGGAAGAACTCTGAGGACACAACTAAGCAGAGTGAAGGCTGTTTTACCAGCTAATATGCACTCATGTGTTGTGTACCGCATCCCTTGCAGCTGTGGGAAATACTACATAGGGGAGACCATCAGAAGACTGGAGACCAGAGTGAAAGAACTTCAAGATGCTTGTAGAAAGTGTGCCAAAGAGAAGTTTGCAATTCTGAACATGCACAGGATAATGGACATCCTATTTTGTGGGAGGAAGCCACCATCTTGGACAGGTCAGAAGGAACTGCTAGTGAAGGAGGCATTGCACATCAGCCTCGCACCAAAGTGTGAGTGGTTCAATAGAGATTGTGGAATAAACTTACCTGGCTGCTGGGGGGCCAGCCACTCAAGAACCTGAACTTGAGCTGAACCTGGTAGCATTGTCAGCCCAAGCTTATTCCGTAGTTCCCAACCCCTGCACTAGTTTTCCCTCTTACTCTGAACTACCTTCCAGCTCTTCTGTTTCTGACGTCTATGCAGATTCAATAGCCTCTTGCACTACGACTGCAATACAGCTCATACAGTTCCAACATCTCACACACACACACACTCACCAACACACACACACACACTCACCAACACACACACACACACTCACCAACACACACACACTCACCAACACACACACTCACCAACACACACACTCACCAACACACACACTCACACTGTCACACACACTCACACTGTCATACACCACAGAATCGAGAACGAGGCGGCTGCTACAGTACAAAATCACATGCTTCATTAGTGATCCTGCCCTGATTCAGTTCCACTTTGACTTCTATTCCAGGTGATCCTGCCCTGATTCAGTTCCACTGTGACTTCTATTCCAGTGATCCTGTCCTGATTCAGTTCCACTGTGACTTCTATTCCAGTGATCCTGTCCTGATTCAGTTCCACTGTGACTTCTATTCCAGTGATCCTGCCCTGATTCAGTTCCACTGTGACTTCTATTCCAGTGATCCGGCCCTGATTCAGTTCCACTGTGACTTCTATTCCAGTGATCCTGCCCTGATTCAGTTCCACTGTGACTTCTATTCCAGTGATCCTGCCCTGATTCAGTTCCACTGTGACTTCTATTCCAGTGATCCTGCCCTGATTCAGTTCCACTGTGACTTCTATTCCAGTGATCCTGCCCTAATTCAGTTCCACTGTGAGTTCTATTCCACAAAATCAATGTGCAAGTCACCCCCCAGAAATAGAGACAAAAATTAGACACTATTAAATATTCCGACCTCGACTCCACCAAATGTGTTGTTTTTCCTGTCATAGATCCAGTAGTAGCAGCACAAGCTGTCGACTACTTTGTCAGAGAAGCTGCTCTCTCAAGTTACACTTTCACGGTCTTCACAAACTGATACCTCGTGGTCTTTATCTAGTGCGAACAGTATGACCACCATGGGGTTCCTCACAAATATCAACCATGAGTACCTGAAGTCAAAATCGCTATACAATTTGCCCACCATTAACTCGTGCATGTATTGGCATGAGAATCTTTATTGTCACATTTTGTGAGTCTATTGAAGAGACATTCTTAGCTAGTTTTTTATTAGCATTTTGAACACCAAAACGTATCAATGAAACTGAAACTGTCGGAAGGAAACACTAATTCCGCCAACACATGACATGTCAGTCATGGCTCTGGGCATAGACTCATTGCTCCACATTTGCTAGGTCCTCGGGTGGTTAGGCAGCTTTGCCAATGCCTGCATATTCTCCAAGCTTATCAGTTCTCTAGTTCTATGGATGTACACACGTGTCATTCAAGTGCGTGCTCATATTTTGATGATGGTGGGCAATCAATACTTTATGCCAGTCACTCTCTGATTCTGTAGAGGATCGTTTTCAAGGCAAGTAACTAACTTATACAGTAACATGCTAGAGCCAGTGACAGAGTTAAGAAGGGTAGAGCCAGTGACAGAGTCAAGAAGGGTAGAGCCAGTGACAGAGTCAAAAAGGGTAGAGCCAGTGACAGAGTCAAGAAGGATAGAGCCAGTGACAGAGTCAAGAAGGATAGAGTCAATGACAGAGTCAAGAAGGGTAGAGCCAGTGACAGAGTCAAGAAGGATAGAGTCAGTGACAGAGTCAAGAAGGATAGAGCCAGTGACAGAGTCAAGAAGGATAGAGCCAGTGACAGAGTCAAGAAGGGTAGAGCCAGTGACAGAGTCAAGAAGGATAGAGCCAGTGACAGAGTCAAGAAGGATAGAGCCAGTGACAGAGTCAAGAAGGATAGAGTCAGTGACAGAGTCAAGAAAGGTAGAGCCAGTGACAGAGTCAAGAAGGATAGATCCAGTGACCTTGTTGAGAAGGTTAGGTAGCATACAGAAATGTCTCAAGTGTGGGCAGCCGTTTAACTGATTGAATGCAGACATGATGATGATGTCCGAGTTTGTGCCATGTGGCGCTTAACACTTTGAGGGTCTGTAACACATTTGAGTGAGACGTTAACCTCCCGTGATTTGGCGGCAACACATTTACACATTTAGCTTGTTTTTATAAGCCACTGCACTCCCTTCTTCATGCACCTCTTCACTATGCAATGGGCAGAGAATAGTTTGCAGCAGTTACTATCTGACCCAGATTTTTTCAGTATATACTTGGACAGGCTCCCAAGTGATGACTGACAACGACTTCTAGGGCTATCTGGACGAGGGCATTTTTGCAGAGGAACATATGAGCAGCTGACGCTTCACTTGATATTTGTGTCTGCAAGTAGCCAGTGGCAGTGAAGCATCTTTGACCTTCCAAAGAACAAACTGCCTCTCCTCAACACAGTTATCAGCTCCCCTCCCATCACAGGTGTCAAGCCACTCCCCCACTCCTTCCAGCTCCTCCTACTCCAATTCAATATCTAGATTTGTTCTGATTTCACAGTTATTCACAACATTATCAGGTGTAAACATTATTCATGGAAGAGCTGGCTTTTACAGTTTCCTTGTTCAGAACATATCCACCTGCATTTGGAGACAAGGTGATAATTATCACGATAGCAGTTCATCATATCTACCACATGCGTGGGTGAAAATATCGGCCCCACCCCTGCCCTGCACCCACATGACAGTCCCACCCCTGCCCTGCACCCACACGACAGCCCCACCCTGCCCTGCACCCACACGACAGCCCCACCCCTGCCCTGCACCCACACGACAGCCCCACCCCTGCCCTGCACCCACACGACAGCCCCACCCCTGCCCTGCACCCACATGACAGCCCCACCCCTGCCATGCACCCACATGACAGCCCCACCCCTGCAATTAATTCAATATTGCACTTGCCCCATCCCCACAAGTATTGTACCCCACCCTCAGAGTTGTGGAATCATTAGTATGGTATAAGTGACTTAATTAACACCCTTTTTTTTTTTGTGTGTGTGTTTTTTTTTTGTCATTTATAAATGTTGTTGTAAGCATCTACTAGCCATTTCCAAAGTTTTAGAGGCATTGGAGCATCCATTTCAAAGTTATGGGGCTATTTGTCCATGCAATTTCATTATCTCGATTCAAAATTGGAAGAGACGCGCACAGAGAAGGCTTACGGGAAAGGTAAGTTTTTCGGCGCCATAAAATGGCTACCGCTTATACCTGGAAGCTCATCTCTCAACTGATAAATACCCAAATTTCTTGCTGAGTCATTTCCTGCCGTTTGCGCAGAGGCCCTGGATATGTAATTCTGGTGCGCACGCGGGATTTCCAGTCGCCTCGTTTTCACTTTTTGGTCCAACGTCGTTATGTCTTTGTACCGAAAGCAGCGTCATTCCCGGAACAAAAAGCGCTCTGGATTCTGTCGAGCGGTCTCGGAAAGAGGTGAGGCATCTTCTCCAGTAGCTGTTCCAGCTTCGCTGGTGACAGCTACTGGGAAGAAACTAGCATTAGCTCGGCCATCATCCTCCGGTGAACCCAGCGCTCATGAAGCCTGTAGTTCTGATTCTCCGTGTGAGATGAAAGGACTACGGCTGATTGACTTGCAGAGTCTCCTAGCATCTGTCTCACGACGTGCTAGCTGCAATGTCTGTGGTTCTCCTATGACTGTTAGAGAAGACCTGAAGTTGAGGAGGGGTCTGTGCACTAAGCTCTCTCTATCCTGTACCAATTCGTTGTGTGCAGGCAGTGATGATGTTTTTTGCGACCCTTCCAAGCATTCGAACGCTTTCAACTCGAGGTTTCTCGTAGCAGGGAGGATGTGTGGCAGAGGGCGTGCTGGGCTGGAGACCATCTCGGGCTTTTTGGGCTTGCCTCCCCCATTAGCCAGCGCACCCTTCTCTGGCCTCAACAACTCTTTCCAGGAGACGGTAGAGCAATCCAGCATGGATAGCCGGCAGACCGACTCTACCCAACTCCACTTGTTGCAGGGCACCGAGCCAAAGGATGTTATTGACGTGACTGTGACATGTGACGGCACCTGGTCGAAGAGAGGCTTCACTGCTACATATGGTGTTGTAGTAGTGATGTCGTGGGAATCCGGCCAGGTCCTTGATGCAGTGGTACTGAGCAAGAGATGCAGTCTCTGCAAGCAGAAAGAGAGCACAATGGGTGAGCAGGAGTTTCTTGACTGGTACGTGGCACACAAGGACTCCTGCAACTCCAACTTCTCTGGCTCGTCTCCAGCGATGGAGGCCGAGGGCACATCCAGGCTCTTTTCTCGCTCAGTTGAACGTCTCAAGTTGAGATACACCAGAGTAATCTGTGACGGGGATGCCAAGTCAGTGGCGCGGGTGAACCGCGAGCAACCCTATGGGAGTGATGTCGTGATTGAGGTAATTTACAAAATTAAATTTGAGGTGATTTCATATTTGTTTATTTATTGTGTTTTTGACAATTTCAGAAGTTGGAGTGTGTGGGCCATGTCCAGAAGCGACTCGGAAAGAGGTTGCGAGACCTCAAGAAGAGGACCTTCAAGGACGACACGGGCCGTGTGCTCAACTTGCGGTGGGGTGGGAAGAATCTTCTGACAGATTGTACCATCGACAATCTTCAGAAGTATTATGGCAGAGCTATCCGTGAGAACCCCCACAATGTGGTAGGAATGCGTAAGGCCATCTGGGCTGTATTCTACCACAGCACTGCCACCGACGACTGCCACGATCACTCCTATTGTCCCACTGGAGAATACTCTTGGTGCACGTTCAACAAGGCTGTTGCTAAGGAGCAGCTACCACTGCCACACAAACGACCAACCATCCCGGTTGACCTGGCTCCGTATGTGAAGTCAGTGTTTGAGGACCTCTCCAAAACTGAACTGTTGGAGAAGTGCATCGATGGCGCCACACAAAACCAGAATGAGTCATTCAATGGTATCCTTTGGTCTCGTTGTCCCAAGACGGGATTTTGCTCGCTAGTGACAGTGGAGGCTGCATTGGGTCTGGCAATTCTCACCTACAACCATGGATTTGTAGGCCTCTCGCCCATGTTGGAGAAGTTGTTGGGTTCCCCTCCAGTTGCCTTCACCTCGAAGTTCTTAGCATCTCAGGATGCTAAGAGGGCTTCGAAGGCAATGCTCAAGGCAGAAACCACGAGCAGGAGGCGGAGACAGGCCCTGAGATCGACAAACCTGTCGTTGGAAGAGGAGTGTATCGCAGATGAGGGAGTGACGTACGAGCCAGGCGCCTTTTAATCCCTCCCTACTTATTATTTTTTACTTTATTTTGGTGGATTCTATTATTTTTATTTGTCCCTTGATTTGAATTCCACAACCGGCTTTTTTCAAAGCCACACTTTTTTTTTGAGAATCCACCAGGTGCCTGCAACACTGCGTTGCCACCTATTCTTTTACAAAAATCAAAAACTATGCACATACAACAAAGACACTCTTTTACTTCATTGAGGGATATCTTCAGCTGTAAAGGGAAGTTCCACATGCATACATCTCTAATATCAAATCATATATATTTTTCTTTCTTGCATGTAAATCAGGCATAGAAAACTAAAGAAGTTGAGTACAAAAACAGATCAGGAGAGGCATGGAAGTCCAAGAACAGATCAAGAAACGAAGACGCTCTTATACTACATTGAGGGACATGTTCAGCTGTAGGAAGTTCTACATGCATACATCTCTAATATCAAATTTTATCATATAATTTTTTCCCTTTCCTACATGTAACAGGCATAGAAAGCTAAGAAAGTCGTCGAGTACAAAAACAGATCAAGAGAGGCATGGAAGTCCAAGAACAGATCAAGAAACTTCAAAAATAAGAACACATTTTGCCATTTCAACCCAAACATTTCATTGTCTACTTTGACTGCATATTTCTACAAATCATGAAAATCCAGCGTTTGGCGAACATAACTTTGTCACAGTTAAACCAAAAAAATATTTGTTGGTATCATTTGAAAGCTCTTTGTGTGTTCTGTGATTTGAGCGGATCAGACTTCTTATAAAAATTAGCATTGCCAAGTTATGGTCATTAGAAGAGATGATCTTTTGGGTTTAATGAGTTCAACCCACCCAGTCAATTGCAACTGACCAATGGTCCTAAGCAGGCCAAATTTGTTTCGCTCAAATTACAGCCAAGTGTTTCAGGAAGCCACAAAACAAATTTGAGCTCAAGATCTTCAAGTGGTGGTGAGTTAGGTCCGCCAAACGCTTGAGTGGTAGGGGTCTTGGTCTGTCACTTGTACCTTCTAATAAAATGTGTCTATATAGACATTTCAGATACCATTGGAAAGAAGACAGAACAAGCAACACTTTGATAACAAAATTATCTGCATAGTGGAAAGAGAAAAAAAAGTTATGGCAATTACAAAGAGGACAAACGTTTTTTGTTAAAATGGGTGAAGCCCCCCCTTAATGCTTTTTACCAGCGTAGAAATAATTGTACCCCTGCCCCGCCCAACAGAAATTCCGGCCGCACCTGATGCAATAAATTCTAAAGTTGCACCTGCAGTCCATGCGGGCAACCTGTCCCGCGTAGTCCTATGATTCTACTCATTACTGTCAACGAACTCTCAGTTGACACAATTGAGATGCAATGACTTGAGCTACATCAACTCTAGCCAACTCAACAGCTAGCATTCTATTAGAGCTAGCTCCTGGTCATAATTGTCATGAAGAACAAAGTAACTTAGGACTCACAATCTGAGCTTCTACAAGCAATTGTCGGGCAGTAATAGCCTAGCTTTTAGTTGGCTGCCTGACACTGAACAACTAGATCATCTTACTTTGTGATAGCTTGCTTCTTAGAAGAGCAAGATGCACAAGAAGATTGTGCTGATTGACACTCTCTTGTAGGCACTAATTATAAATCTTGCTGACAGAAGAATGGATGTCACCCTAATATGCTCAAGTTGCCTACAAGCTAGCACTTGGCACTAGCACAGCCAAAATTTGTTGTTCACTGATAAAGAACTACCACATCAACACTAGGGCAAGTAGCTAAAGCCTACCATTGATCTGTTACTCTGCTAGTCACTAGCTAGCTAGGGCAAGTAGCTAAAGCCTGCCATTGATCTGTTACTCTGTTAGTCACTAGCTAGCTAGGGCAAGTAGCTAAAGCCTGCCATTGATCTGTTACTCTGCTAGTCACTAGCTAGCTAGGGCAAGTAGCTAAAGCCTGCCATTGATCTGTTACTCTGCTAGTCACTAGCTAGCTAGGGCAAGTAGCTAAAGCCTGCCATTGATCTGTTACTCTGCTAGTCACTAGCTAGCTAGGCAAGTAGCTAAAGCCTACCATTGATCTGTTACTCTGTTAGTCACTAGCTAGCTAGGGCAAGTAGCTAAAGCCTGCCATTGATCTGTTACTCTGCTAGTCACTAACTAGCTAGGGCAAGTAGCTAAAGCCTACCATTGATCTGTTACTCTGCTAGTCACTAGCTAGCTAGGGCAAGTAGCTAAAGCCTGCCATTGATCTGTTACTCTGTTAGTCACTAGCTAGCTAGGGCAAGTAGCTAAAGCCTGCCATTGATCTGTTACTCTGCTAGTCACTAGCTAGCTAGGCAGCAAGTAGCTAAAGCCTGCCATTGATCTGTTACTCTGCTAGTCACTAGCTAGCTAGGGCAAGTAGCTAAAGCCTACCATTGATCTGTTACTCTGTTAGTCACTAGCTAGCTAGGGCAAGTAGCTAAAGCCTGCCATTGATCTGTTACTCTGCTAGTCACTAGCTAGCTAGGGCAGGTAGCTCAAGCCTACCATTGATCTGTTACTCTGCTAGTCACTAGCTAGCTAGGGCAAGTAGCTAAAGCCTACCATTGATCTGTTACTCTGTTAGTCACTAGCTAGCTAGGGCAAGTAGCTAAAGCCTACCATTGATCTGTTACTCTGTTAGTCACTAGCTAGCTAGGGCAAGTAGCTAAAGCCTGCCATTGATCTGTTACTCTGCTAGTCACTAGCTAGCTAACAATTTCCTTCCTGTACAGCTAAACTGTTTCTATGGCAAACTTACTTAGTGCTAAAGGCTGTAGACATGCTTTTGGGGTGTAGAAACACTTCGGCTGACAGATATCCTCTGGAATATGCTGTAGCTGTGGTCTGGCATAATTACAATTCTGATTATTATGAACTTCACATGACCATGTGACCATGTGGGACAGACTCCAAGAGAGGCTAGCTCAGAGTACTAGTAATGGCTAGCATTCTATTAGAGCAGCCAAGTAGCTTATGACCATGACTTGTGACGAAAGACAAAGGAACTTGGGACCCCATTCTAGGCTTCTTTTAGTTTGGGCAGTTGATAGGCAAGTTTTTAGTCCGTTGGTTTGATCAGTTAACTCTCTCGACACTCACCAGGTAGATCATCCTGCATGATGGCTCTGCTAGATCATCCTGCATGATGGCTCTGCTAGATCATCCTGCATGATGGCTCTGCTAGATCATCCTACATGATGGCTCTGCTAGATCATCCTACATGATGGCTCTGCTAGATCATCCTGCATGATGGCTCTGCTAGATCATCCTGCATGATGGCTCTGCTAGATCATCCTGCATGATGGCTCTGCTAGATCATCCTACATGATGGCTCTGCTAGATCATCCTACATGATGGCTCTGCTAGATCATCCTACATGATGGCTCTGCTAGATCATCCTACATGATGGCTCTGCTAGATCATCCTGCATGATGGCTCTGCTAGATCATCCTACATGATGGCTCTGCTAGATCATCCTACATGATGGATCATCCTACATGATGGCTCTGCTAGATCATCCTACATGATGGCTCTGCTAGATCATCCTACATGATGGCTCTGCTAGATCATCCTACATGATGGCTCTGCTAGATCATCCTACATGATGGCTCTGCTAGATCATCCTACATGATGGCTCTGCTAGATCATCCTGCATGATGGCTCTGCTAGATCATCCTGCATGATGGCTCTGCTAGATCATCCTGCATGATGGCTCTGCTAGATCATCCTGCATGATGGCTCTGCTAGATCATCCTGCATGATGGCTCTGCTAGATCATCCTACATGATGGCTCTGCTTCGTAAAGCAAGACACAACGAGAACTTGGTCACCACTCCCTTGGTTAGTCACCACACCCAGCCGGCTACTAATTGGAAATGTTGCTGACAAAGAATGGGTGTGACCCTAGTAAGCACTACGTCGTCTACGATACTATTTACGGGGGAAAACTTGGAATTGGCACTGGCAGAGCTTGGAGTTGGCACTAGCAGAGCTTGGAGTTGGCACTGGCAGAGCTTGGAGTCGGCAGCTTGGAGCTGGCACTGGCAGAGCTTGGAGTTGGCACTGGCAGAGCTTGGAGTTGACACTGGCAGAGCTTGGAGTTGGCACTGGCAGAGCTTGGAGTCGGGCACTGGCAGAGCTTGGAGTCGGCACTGGCAAAGCTTGGAGCTGGCACTGGCAAAGCTTGGAGTCGGCACTGGCAAAGCTTGGAGTCGGCACTGGCAAAGCTTGGAGTCGGCACTGGCAAAGCTTGGAGTCGGCACTGGCAAAGCTTGGAGTCGGCACTGGCAAAGCTTGGAGCTGGCACTGGCAAAGCTTGGAGCTGGCACTGGCAAAGCTTGGAGTCGGCACTGGCAAAGCTTGGAGTCGGCACTGGCAAAGCTTGGAGTCGGCACTGGCAAAGCTTGGAGTCGGCACTGGCAAAGCTTGGAGCTGGCACTGGCAAAGCTTGGACTTGGCACTGGCCAAGCTTGGAGTCGGCACTGGCAAAGCTTGGAGTCGGCACTGGCAAAGCTTGGAGCTGGCACTGGCAAAGCTTGGAGTGGAGTTGTTGTTCTGTCTGGCCATCCAATTGATCAACTATCACTTCAACGCTCAAGGTAAGTAGCTAAAGCTTAGAAGCCATTGATCTTATTTACTAGCTAGCAATTTATTTTCTGTTTATAGCTAAAAGGTATCTACGGCAAACCTAAAGAGTGCTGAAGACTTTAAAGTTGTTTCGGGCCTTAGAATGGCGGATATCCTCTTGAATATGCCTTGGGGTCTTGGCATGTTTTCAATTTTTGACCAATCACAGATGTGCAATAATTATTCACATGCTGACCGTGTCAACGAGTTAATCAGTTGTAGTGTTATATTTACATATTGTTATACATATCGTGATCCATTGCTAGGAGACCACAAATTTATCTGTTTGTTGGCCAACGTTTGATATTACGTGACATGTTATCTTAATAAGCAACTGTGATGTTCAAATGCTTGGAGCATTTTTTTTAATGTTTAAATCTCACTGTGTAGTGGGTGGGTTTCCCAATCAGATTACACATATGATGTATTTTTCAGTACTTCTCTTTATAGCAAAGGTCAATATTCCTTGTAAATTTGGTGGTGAGAGAGTTAATTACTTTCTCTTCAAGCCACATAACATGACTCACTATTGTCTCCAATTACAGGGAAGTGTACATGTTGTCATGGGGACCTCCCTACACACATGTCACATGTACCAAATGTCTCCCAGACAGCGAGAACATATTCCTCCCCGACTGGTACGTTCACAAGAGATCCTCCTCCGAGGATTGAGTTTCTCCAGAGTTTCTCCAGGTTTCCTCATCTTTGTTAGTTAGATATTGTCACCTAGCCCAGGAGTATATATGGGCAAGGTAATTACTAGACTCTCCCACCATTATTATTAGCTAGCAGTTTCTCTGGCTTCATTTGCCATCTTTTTAGTTGCTGAACGTTGTTCATAGATACCACAAGTTAAATACCTTGAAATGCTTAAAGTGATCCTTGTAACTTTTTTAATTGATGATTATTACTTATAAAATATGTTGCTGTTGTAATGAGTACTATAAAATATATATTATAAAAAATATTCATAATATTTTCCCTGCTCCGATCCCGAACTTGAATGCTGGATAGTTTCTACACCTACATCTAGTAGTGTTGTCGTTAGCAACAGCAAGGTCCACTACTGCCTTGACTTCTCTGCGACACTGCTGGTCACCTTCTCTCTCCTCGGGCACTCTCGCTGCTGCTTTGCTGGCATCATCTCGACTGGGAGCAGGACATGCTTCGCTGGTGCAGTTCCGTTTGGATTCCATCGTGGATTGTAACTTGATTAACTCCAAATTTCCCATTGCTAATGCGTAGTGCTCAGGACTACTCCTGGAACCAACTTCTAGACGGTCGTGTTGTTGTGTGGATTTGAAGAGCAGCTGACTAATGTGCTGGATGCTGTGTAAAACATCTAGTTTCTGAGCGATGCAGAGAGTCTGGACAAATTCATACCTCATGGGGTGGGAAGTGAGGTAGTCCACAGAACCATCCTGTGTACGGGGGACCGAGGGAGGGAGGGAGGGACCGAGGGAGGAGGGGCAAAAAGAGATAGTGTAAAAGTAACCTCTCAATTACCACAAGCTACTTACATACCTCAAAGATGGGACAAGCTTGAACTTTGCCCATTGAGAACAAGTCGATCGCCTGACTCAAGGAAGACAAACTGAACCATCTGTAAGTGAAATGCAGTTAATATAAACATGCACACATGTTTGTAAGTATCTGGCACATACATGCTCTCTAATATAAACCTGCACACATGTTTGCAAGTATCTGACACACACATGCTCTCTAATATAAACATGCACACATGTTTGCATGTATCTGGCACACACATGCTCTCTAATATAAACATGCACACATGTTTGCAAGTATCTGGCACACACATGCTCTCTAATATAAACATGCACACATGTTTGCAAGTATCTGGTACACACATGCTCTCTAATATAAACATGCACACATGTTTGCAAGTATCTGGCACACACATGCTCTCTAATATAAACATGCACACATGTCTGCAAGTATCTGGTACACACATGCTCTCTAATATAAACATGCACACATGTTTGCAAGTGTCTGGCACACACATGCTCTCTAATATAAACCTGCACACATGTTTGCATGTATCTGGCACACACATGCTCTCTAATATAAACATGCACACATGTTTGCAAGTATCTGGCACACACATGCTCTCTAATATAAACATGCACACATGTCTGCAAGTATCTGGTACACACATGCTCTCTAATATAAACCTGCACACATGTTTGCATGTATCTGGCACACACATGCTCTCTAATATAAACATGCACACATGTTTGCAAGTATCTGGTACACACATGCTCTCTAATATAAACATGCACACATGTTTGCATGTATCTGGCACATACATGCTCTCTAATATAAACATGCACACATGTTTGCATGTATCTGGCACACACATGCTCTCTAATATAAACATGCACACATGTTTGCAAGTATCTGGTACACACATGCTCTCTAATATAAACATGCACACATGTCTGCAAGTATCTGGCACACACATGCTCTCTAATATAAACATGCACACATGTTTGCAAGTATCTGGTACACACATGCTCTCTAATATAAACCTGCACACATGTTTGCAAGTATCTGGTACACACATGCTCTCTAATATAAACATGCACACATGTTTGCAAGTATCTGGTACACACATGCTCTCTAATATAAACATGCACACATGTTTGCAAGTATCTGGCACACACATGCTCTCTAATATAAACATGCACACATGTTTGCAAGTATCTGGTACACACATGCTCTCTAATATAAACATGCACACATGTTTGCAAGTATCTGGTACACACATGCTCTCTAATATAAACCTGCACACATGTTTGCAAGTATCTGGCACACACATGCTCTCTAATATAAACATGCACACATGTTTGCAAGTATCTGGTACACACATGCTCTCTAATATAAACCTGCACACAAGTTTGCAAGTATCTGGCACACACATGCTCTCTAATATAAACATGCACACATGTTTGCATGTATCTGGTACACACATGCTCTCTAATATAAACATGCACACATGTTTGCAAGTATCTGGTACACACATGCTCTCTAATATAAACATGCACACATGTTTGCATGTATCTGGCACACACATGCTCTCTAATATAAACCTGCACACATGTTTGCATGTATCTGGCACACACATGCTCTCTAATATAAACCTGCACACATGTTTGCATGTATCTGGCACACACATGCTCTCTAATATAAACCTGCACACATGTTTGCAAGTATCTGACACACACATGCTCTCTAATATAAACCTGCACACATGTTTGCAAGTATCTGGCACACACATGCTCTCTAATATAAACATGCACACATGTTTGCATGTATCTGGTACACACATGCTCTCTAATATAAACATGCACACATGTTTGCATGTATCTGGCACATACATGCTCTCTAATATAAACATGCACACATGTCTGCAAGTATCTGGTACACACATGCTCTCTAATATAAACATGCACACATGTCTGCAAGTATCTGGTACACACATGCTCTCTAATATAAACATGCACACATGTCTGCAAGTATCTGGTACACACATGCTCTCTAATATAAACATGCACACATGTTTGCAAGTATCTGGTACACACATGCTCTCTAATATAAACATGCACACATGTTTGCAAGTATCTGGCACACACATGCTCTCTAATATAAACCTGCACACATGTTTGCAAGTATCTGGCGCACACATGTTTGCAAGTATCTGGCACGCACATGCTCTCTAATATAAACATTCACACATGTTTGCATGTATCTGGTACACACATGCTCTCTAATATAAACATGCACACATGTTTGCAAGTATCTGGCACGCACATGCTCTCTAATATAAACATGCACACATGTCTGCAAGTATCTGGCACACACATGCTCTCTAATATAAACATGCACACATGTTTGTATGTATCTGGTACACACATGCTTTCTAATATAAACATGCACACATGTCTGCAAGTATCTGGTACACACATGCTCTCTAATATAAACCTGCACACATGTTTGTGCAAGAATCTCGTATACATATGCTCTCTAATTTGTTCTTGTTATATTGCAGGCTACACTAGAACCAGAGAAGTACTGGACACCTTTTAAGTATTCCTTGTATAATACTGCACATGTTAAACTGAACCTTAGTTCATCCACTTCCAGAGTGTATTCATGGTCAAGTGAAGCTCGCATGAACTGGTCGGGATAATCATCGTAGGGCACACGCAGGAGAAAGCAGACGTATCCTGTATTCTGGTTGACCACCTGCATATAAATAGATGCTGGAGATAGATAGGCACATATCACAAACCTCAGGTAGTGCAATGTCGGGCACCAGTGTTGGCACGAGGCCACTTCCATCACCTACTGGATACACGCAGAGCAGTTGGCTATCAATTATATCTTGTTCTGTGGTTGCTAATTAAACCACCTGTTGGTACCTGTTGGAAGGATGGGTTGCTATTATGTACATAAGTTCCAATGAGGCATGAGCGACAATTTTTTGTTTCTTTTTTGTTTGCTTGCTGAGGAAGGCTGCACTGGTGCCTGCTGTGCTTGTCAGCTGCTTGTCTAGTCTGATGTAGCTTGTGTTTGCTTGCTGAGGAAGGCTGCACTGGTGCCTATGTTTGTCAGCTGCTTGTCTAGTCTGACGTAGCTTGTGTTTGCTTGCTGAGGAAGGCTGCACTGGTGCTTGTCAGCTGTTTGTCTAGTCTGACGTAGCTTGTGTTTGCTTGCTGAGGAAGGCTGCACTGGCGCCTATTCTTGTCAGCTACTTGTCTAGTCTGACGTAGCTTGTGTTTGCTTGCTGAGGAAGGCTGCACTGGTGCCTATTCTTGTCAGCTGCTTGTCTAGTCTGACGTAGCTTGTGTTTGCTTGCTGAGGAAGGCTGCACTGGTGCCTATTCTTGTCAGCTGTTGTTTGTCTAGTCTGACGTAGCTTGTGTTTGCTTACTCAATGGAGCTGATTTTTTAAAACCAAACTGCAGCTTAATGTATAGCTTATCAACTGATGACGTGATGTGCAAAATATATACTAAGCAAAGTATGGCAGAGGATTCTTCCAACTCAGAAGAGCCCCAACAAGCGAAACGGGACAATAACTGAAGCAAATAGACGATGTAGCTGAACTAGAAGATATGTAGAGTATGTGTGATTTATATAAGATATGTTGAGTATGTGTGAGATTGCATGTAATTAGTGCGAATATGTTGTGGCCATGAGGTAAGGGGTCAGGTAGAGTAAATTAAGCCCATAAGCCCACTTGACTCCAAGTGTGCAGTACCAAGAAAGGTGTATTATTGTGTACATTGCATTACAGCTTAACTCAGTGGGGATTGGGCCCTAACTATATATATCTAACAAGGATATCCATGTTTAGTGTGTGGGGAAGTAGCTAGTAATCTAACACTCCTCATCCTCGTAGCTTGACTGGTGCCAAAAAAGGGAAGTAGGAAAATTCATTCTATAAAAGAAATGACTCCCAACTGAACGTGGGAAAGGTTGGGAAAGGTTTGAACATGCACAATACAAAAACACACACACTATTATTATTATTATTATTGTTGTTTCTTTTGTTTTGTTAATGCATATATACTTGATTGAACAATACCAACAATAATTGTTTTCTGTCAATTACATAACTTTAGAATGTCTCGGTTTCTTTCTTTTTTAATTGCCAATTAGCTTATGTTGTATTTAATTTTTCCTAGTTTTCTCCACATTTTCAGTATAAAATTCTTGCCTTACTACACATTTTGTACTACTACACCTGCTATGGGTCGACCTACGAGAACTACAGGTGTGGGTCGACCTACGAGAACTACAGGTGTGGGTCGACCTACGAGAACTACAGGTGTGGGTCGACCTACGAGAACTACAGGTGTGGGTCGACCTACGAGAACTACAGGTGTGGGTCGACCTACGAGAACTACAGGTGTGGGTCGACCTACGAGAACTACAGGTGTGGGTCGACCTATGAGAACTACAGGTATGGGAACTACAGGTGTGGGTCGACCTATGAGAACTACAGGTGTGGGTCGACCTATGAGAACTACAGGTATGGGTCGACCTACGAGAACTACAGGTGTGGGTCGACCTACGAGAACTACAGGTGGTAGTGATGTAATGATTGCAGCATGCATAGCATTTCATATTTTTATACTTGGAATTACCTTGAAGACATTGTTTTCTTTGTAGTTCCCCAGCATTTCTTTCAGATGATTCTCACTCCCTAGAACTCCAAGTGTCTCCTCACTCGCCTCTCTGGCAGCTGTTAGTCCGGGTCTCTCCCTACAACAAAAGTAGAAATGTGTGTGCATGACAATAGGAGGAGGTCCAGACCGACACTGGCAAGCACGAGGTCTAGACCAACACTGGCAAGCACGAGGTCTAGACCAACACTGGCAAGCATGAGGTCCAGACCAACACTGGCAAGCGTGAGGTCTAGACCAACACTGGCAAGCATGAGGTCTAGACCAACACTGGCAAGCATGAGGTCTAGACCAACACTGGCAAGCACGAGGTCTAGACCAACACTGGCAAGCACGAGGTCTAGACCAACACTGGCAAGCATGAGGTCTAGACCAACACTGGCAAGCACGAGGTCTAGACCAACACTGGCAAGCATGAGGTCTAGACCAACACTGGCAAGCACGAGGTCTAGACCAACACTGGCAAGCATGAGGTCTAGACCAACACTGGCAAGCATGAGGTCTAGACCAACACTGGCAAGCACGAGGTCTAGACCAACACTGGCAAGCACGAGGTCTAGACCAACACTGGCAAGCACGAGGTCTAGACCAACACTGGCAAGCACGAGGTCTAGACCAACACTGGCAAGCACGAGGTCTAGACCAACACTGGCAAGCACGAGGTCCAGACCAACACTGGCAAGCATGAGGTCCAGACCAACACTGGCAAGCACGAGGTCTAGAGGAACACTGGCAAGCACGAGGTCTGGACCAACACTGGCAAGCACGAGGTCTAGAGGAACACTGGCAAGCATGAGGTCCAGACCAACACTGGCAAGCACGAGGTCTAGACCGACACTGGCAAGCACGAGGTCTGGACCAACACTGGCAAGCACGAGGTCTAGACCGACACTGGCAAGCACGAGGTCTAGACCGACACTGGCAAGCACGAGGTCTAGACCAACACTGGCAAGCACGAGGTCTAGACCGACACTGGCAAGCATGAGGTCTAGACCGACACTGGCAAGCACGAGGTCTAGACCGACACTGGCAAGCACGAGGTCTAGACCAACACTGGCAAGCACGAGGTCCAGACCAACACTGGCAAGCGTGAGGTCTAGACCAACACTGGCAAGCACGAGGTCTAGGCCAACACTGGCAAGCACGAGGTCCAGACCAACACTGGCAAGCATGAGGTCTAGACCAACACACTGGCAAGCACGAGGTCTAGACCGACACTGGCAAGCACGAGGTCTAGACCGACACTGGCAAGCACGAGGTCTAGACCGACACTGGCAAGCACGAGGTCTAGACCGACACTGGCAAGCACGAGGTCTAGACCAACACTGGCAAGCATGAGGTCTGGACCAACACTGGCAAGCATGAGGTCTAGACCAACACTGGCAAGCATGAGGTCTAGACCAACACTGGCAAGCACGAGGTCTAGACCAACACTGGCAAGTACGAGGTCTAGACCAACACTGGCAAGCACGAGGTCTAGACCGACACTGGCAAGCATGAGGTCTAGACCGACACTGGCAAGCACGAGGTCCAGACCAACACTGGCAAGCACGAGGTCTAGACCGACACTGGCAAGCATGAGGTCTAGACCAACACTGGCAAGCACGAGGTCTAGACCAACACTGGCAAGCACGAGGTCTAGACCAACACTGGCAAGCATGAGGTCCAGACCAACACTGGCAAGCATGAGGTCTAGACCAACACTGGCAAGCACGAGGTCCAGACCAACACTGGCAAGCACGAGGTCTAGACCAACACTGGCAAGCACGAGGTCTAGACCGACACTGGCAAGCACGAGGTCTAGACCAACACTGGCAAGCACGAGGTCTAGACCAACACTGGCAAGCATGAGGTGCATACCGACACTGGCAAGCATGAGGTCTGGACCAACACTGGCAAGCACGAGGTCTAGACCAACACTGGCAAGCACGAGGTCTAGACCGACACTGGCAAGCACGAGGTCTAGACCAACACTGGCAAGCACGAGGTCTAGACCAACACTGGCAAGCACGAGGTCTAGACCAACACTGGCAAGCACGAGGTCGAGACCAACACTGGCAAGCATGAGGTCTAGACCGACACTGGCAAGCATGAGGTCTAGGCCAACACTGGCAAGCATGAGGTGCATAAAGTTGTGCAGTACCTGCCTAATGAGAGTTAAATTTAAAGTTTAATACCGATAACTCTTCAGACCTCCAAAGTCGCACCAAGACTCACAGGAGTAAGTCATGTGACCCAGGAGGAACACCGTCTCGCCAGTGACAGGATGGAAGGCATAAAACAGGACACCTGCTGCTTTATAATGTCGTGAAATAGACCTGTACGATGCCTTGTCCAGCATAGAGCAAGAAATTTGGCATTGAATGCTACGTATAGACACACAGCGTAGTCGGTACATCTTCCTCTCCCTGATACTATACACCTCTCCTGCCTCAAAGTTGAGCAAGTGAGTATTCTTGCTGCTATCTGGATGCATCTCACATCTGCTGTTGAATGGATCTCTCTGGAATTGCTCCTCAATAAGAAGTGACAAATCCATTGGGAATGGGTTCCACATTCGCTCTTCGGTGAGCTCTTGAACACTGTGGAAATACTTCACTGGTAGCTTGGTGCATTGCCAAAGGAAGCAATCGTGCTTCTGTTTCTTTGCCCAAGTTGTGGCTTGTTTGTGCTCACGTGTCACTACCAGCCCCTCACAGAGGGTGTTCCCAGTGGTAGTGTATACCTCGAACAGCCTCTCAACACAGCATGGACTCACGTGGGTGCCTGTGGAACAGCTTACACACACTTGCATGCTGCACACATCTGGCTGCTTAGGCCTAGGAGTGTCGTCATTTCCTGGGTCTTCAGCACACTTCAGTTTCATACATCTCGTAACTAATTCAGCATCGATATACTTCTTGACGACATTTAGGAAGAGTTGAACTTCCGGCACACAAGATACTAATTCTATTGCCACCCTACAAATAAACAAGTGATTGTTGTCGTTTTTATCACAAAATAAAAAATGAGAGGCCAGCTACCTGTCTCTTAGAGGGCTGTTCACGCTCTGCTTACACTCAGCGAGCTTCTCTAGGTGGCGGGGTACTTCGAAGATCTTGTCGTAGTCCGAGCCATTACTAATACCGCGGTTACAGTCGGAGATGAGCTGCAACTCCATCGTAATCGCAGAGATACGCCCATTCCTAAATTTGCTCGCGCAAAATATTTATAATGATGTAATTTTTATGTAGTATGATCAGTCAATATCGCCCTCATCCTCATCTCCCACTGCCTATCTTTGAGACTATCTTGCAAAATGTTCTTCTTGGTCTTGGGAACGTATTTCCTGGACCTATGCCTTTCACTAGCAGTTCGAATAGCTTCCCTGTCATGAGCAGAGAAATGTGTCACTCTGGACTTGGTCTTCTCCAACCCAAACCCTCGTCTGTTCTGTTTTAGTACTGTCTTCACAGGAAACATCCTGCCCATTTTTTGCGGCCCCAACCCCCTACCTGGATCCCAGCCACTCCTCAGTAACATCTGGTAGCCTCTATTGCTCTCAGTTATGCCATAAGAAACGTCTGCACGCTGCTGATGGTTGCAACTGAAGATATGCACTGTGGAAGTGTCGTGAACAGCCTTAGGGCTATTTGTCACTGTCATTTGGCAATTCTTGCAGTAAAAAGAATGGCAGTCTTTTTTAGAATATCCTTCTGCTCTTGTCAGATCTGCATGTCGTTTTATACCACGTCCATTGGTTGATTCACAAGTTGTACCAACCAAACCTCCATACACCCTCTCATGCTCCCAAGCTGATGTCTCTAACATATCCACCACATGTGAATGTCCACCCAGCCTGGCTAGGTCCAAGGCATTTCTTCCACTCCTGTCCATCACCTCCTTCCATCTTGCTCCCCGACTGAGCAGGTGTCTTACTACGGTCACATGACCAGCATGTGATGCCACCATAAGAAGCGTCCAGTTGAAGTTGTCCTGCATATTCACATCACAGTAGCTTCCAGACAAAACTGACTTCAGCAGTTCTAGTTCATTGTTCTGTGTGTAGAGAAAGGCTTGCGACTTGGATATGAATGAGGTGTCAGAATTTGATACTCCTCTGCATTTAATTTCATCCCGTTTCTTCAATTTAAGTTTCTCAGAAGACACTTTCCCAAATCCCTTCCTTCTAGAACGCTGCTTGTTGCTAAGAGAAGTCAACTCGTTTTTGTTTTGTTCAAACGGTCTTGATAAGATTTCTTCATAAAACTTTCTGGCCTCGTCCCCTGTGATAGGGTGGGTAAATTCAGTATCCTGAGGGTAATCTGCTTCTTCAACAGGGATTCCAGACACCCAGTTGCCGTGGATTTTTTCCGGAAGGAATACTATGG
Source organism: Cladorhizidae sp. MBARI D1340-BT2 (assembly GCA_028752905.1). Classification (NCBI taxonomy): domain Eukaryota; kingdom Metazoa; phylum Porifera; class Demospongiae; order Poecilosclerida; family Cladorhizidae; species Cladorhizidae sp. MBARI D1340-BT2. Next base: position 2,094,543 of record JAQNBH010000013.1, read on the forward strand.
GAGCCGCACACATCTTAGCTAGCTCGTAAGCGACCCTTTAACCCTGTTCGCTGACCCTTTACCTTATCACAAGGAGTGTGTTGTTGTTTTTTCAATGTAGGTAAAGGGTTCGACGGTGCGAACTAGAACACTCCACTTGCTCCTGCGGTCCTGCGGTTAAATCAAAGAATATTGGTCTCGAAGTGAGTGAGTTTTCGTATAATCATCTAGCTGCCAGGAAAGTATATAAAAAAAGCTCTACTAATCTTTGGAAACAGTAAATCTTTGGAAACAGTAACACCATAAGTTAACCACTAAGCCATGGCAGCCTTTCTGACAAGCGCTTGTAACTAGGTTTAGCTAGCTTCGTTTCAGATGTGTGACGCTCGAGTATGACATTAGTTATACAGTAGGATGTCAGTTATCCTGGACTCCAGTTATCGGAAACTTCAGTTAACCAGAACAGGTGTACATGTACAGTACAGTGTACATGTACTTTGGTCCCAAGCAACAATCATCACATTAGGGTACTAATCAACACATGATCTGCATGTGCTGAGATGCAGCTGCTCATTTCTTGCTTGGTAAGCTCACATGATCTGCATGTGCTGAGATGCAGCTGCTCATTTCTTGCTAGGTAAGCTATGGATGCTGGGAAGAAAAGAAAGAGAGTTGTTTTGAACATTGAAGATAAGCTAAAAATATGTGACTACATTAAGAATGGGAGAAGCTTTTCTAGTGTAGCTACAGAATTTAACATAGGAAAATCTACAGTTTATGATTTAGTCAACACAAAAACAGACAAAAATCAGTGATTACATGCACTGTAAACATGACTAATGCACATTATACATGTGTACATTTACTCTTTTAACATTATATTCGTGTACACATTTGTGTACAACTAGTGACTTCAGTTATCCAGAAATTTCAGTTATCCGGACACCCAACCTGTCCGGATAATTGACGTCCTACTGTAGCTTGTAATCTCAAAGCTGCACCTGGGTATGACATTAGTTGTAGCTTGTAATCCTGCAGCTGCACCAGTTACCTCTTCTTAGAAGCGAGTTTCTTCCAGAGGACCAAGTGTTTTTAAGAACAAATTAATGGTATGCAGAAGGACAAAGGGAGACCTCACCTTGTCAAAGAGTGCACTAAAACTCCCCATTTAAAATGGCGGTCAAAATCATATATCTGGCTAAAACTCACGGGGGGGGGGGGGGGGGGGGTGGGGTTGTCTTTGACTCCCAAAACACTCCAAGTGTGCATTGAAAAGAAAATGAACGTGGAGCCCCCCCCCCCCCAAACGTGATTTTTTTTTTCATTTTTAAGATGATCTACTTTCCCCCCACATGTAACTTGCTGTAGACTTTCATCATAATCACCAGAAGATGTCAATACATTACAAAATAATAATAATTTTTAAATCTTCAAAATGTGAGTCCTTGGGACCATCGCACCAGCACAGTACAAACATAATGACAGTAAATGAGACTTTTACTGTAATAAATACTAGGACATATTATATATATACCTGATAAATATTAAGTTAAATGACCAATTGGTTATAGATGAGTGGGTGGGGGGGGGAGGCTATAAATCAGTCCATTCCTCTTCTGCCAACACTTCATAACGCACTGCAAAATGCACCCGCACACTTCCACCATCACCTGATTACTCACACCCTCCACCTCCTTCCCAAGCAACAATGCCTCGTTCCCCTCAGTGCCCACTATCTCAAACTCCTCCAACCATCAGTTCCATCCAGCTCTTTCATTAACATTTTCTGTTCCCTTCTAAATTCATCAGTCTAATAGAAAGTGCCCCACATCTTCCACTACCTTCCTGTCACACAACACACATCTATCATCACTATACAGCCTATATACATCGCTTCTTGTCCTGCAATAGACCTGCTGACCCTGTCCTCAACCTAAACATCAACCTCACTCCCTCATATCCCTGTAATGACCTTGTATACCTTTCTGCTCCATCACCTTTTGCCAACCTATACCACTTCAAACTGCTCATCTCGACATCCTCCTCCAATCACACACATTTCTCTTCTTCATCTTCACCTTCCATTGCCTCACTGACCCTAGCTCAGCATTCATATCGTATTTCCACCTCAACAGTATATATTCTTCCCACCATCCTATCCCTCCATTCATTCTTAGCTTGTCTGCCACAATATCTATCAGTCTACTCTCCTCCACCTGTGCAAGCCTCCTACCATAGAGGATTTTTTCTCCTCCCTCCTCTCTGCCAACTTCCTCCATCCCAAGTCCCCCAGCACTGCCACTCCTGCCACCATGTTGCTAGCCCCTAATAGGTTTCTTCCCACTCTCAACCTCATTTCCTACAAGCAGTCAGTCCTCCTGTCAGCCACACTTCAGCAGCAAGTTCCAGGCTTGGCCTAGCCAACAGCTCCCACCCCATCCTACCTCTATCCACTTCTGTTTTTCCGTTCACTTTATTCATTCACACTCACCGCCTTTCCAATCCATTCCTCTGCATTTTTCCCAAGTGCACATTTCCTCTTAGTTTCTCATCAAACCACACCCCCAGGTATCTGAATGCTTCCACTAATTCCAGCTCCTCTCCATCAATATTCCACCACACTATTTCTCCCTTTCCCAATGACCATTACCTTACTCTTCTCATTAAACTTCAACTTCCATCTTATCGCATAGTTCTGCACCATATCCAACATCTCTTGCAACTCCACTCCTGTGCCCACCAAAAGCACAATTTCATCAGAATGCACCACACCATGTACCATCCCAGCTCATCTCCCTCTAGTTCATCCACCATTCCTGACACATACATGTTGAATAATGTTGGTGACAAAGGACGCACCTGCCTAAGTCCCCTCTCTATCCCAAACTGACCTCCATCAGATACTATCCTAGCTTCCACCCCATTGTAGACACACACTCAAACAAATTTCTCCTCCACTACTCCTGCTTGTCTCGTTGTATACCACAAACCATCCCTCCACACACTGTCATAAGCCTTTCTGATGTCTAGAAAAGCTAGGTAAGATGATCCCTTCTCCCTTTTCCAAATCTCACATATACCCCTTAAGAAAACAACTGGTCTGCGCATCTACTCTCCTGATACCTCCCTGTGCCTCAGTGAAAACTTGTTCCTCACAAAATTCCCTAACCTCTCTGCCATTAACGTAGTAAAGACAAACTACGAAAACCACAGCTGTTTACTCCTTGGAAACACCCACTCCATCGAGTGTGTTTCACTTACGCAGATCTATCGGCTACATATTGAGCCACGCCCAAATAGAGACACACACCTGGACTCGGTATTGCCCTTCATTAACTTAGCACCATCTCCCCAGCTTTGTATATTTCTACTGTTTCCTCTACATAACTTTCCCCCTGGCATAATTATTAATTATAAGAATAATAATATATATAATTATCTCCATTCATCGTAATTTCAACCCCCAAAGAACTAAGCTCGAAAATCGGTAATGGGTACAAGACCATGTGTTCATAAACACGCTCAATAAGAGCCTTGAAGCTGAGCCGACTAAGCATATTTTTAACCTTTTAAAAATGACACATTGCTGGAAGCAAGTTGATAAAGATTGCTGTGATAGCTATAATTTTTGATTTTGTTACATTGAAGGGAAAATTTCGCATGCAGAGAAAATAGGCGAGCATATAATTAAAATTCTGACATATTTATGTAATTATATAGTAGTGTCATCATTCTAAAACTATCATGAAATCCTAACTTGGTCTCAGACGTTCCTTTCCGTAACATCTGGCACATCCACTGCTCCATCCCTACCTCTCCATCAGCTCTTGCCCTGCCCTCATCCTATATATCTTAGCCATATCCAGCAGCTTGTGTAGAACAATTCATTAAATTATGTTACCACAGTCAGTGACTGACATTAATGTACCAGTCATTTCATCTACTATATAGCCCTCTCTCTCTCTAGGTTCAATTCAACGAGCATTTAATATCACATGCAATGCCCTCTGAAGTTAAATATAGGGAGATTAGCATCTAAGAATTTTATAAATCATGCCGACATTAATTTTGCTCATAGATCATGAGCATATAATATACACCATATTCTCTATTTCCTGAAGTAGACTGAACCTAAACACTTTACTCCCCAAGTATGTCTCAAAGTATGCGTTTCTGAGCAGAATAGCTGAGGAACTACCTGAGAAGCGACCTGAAGTGAGAATCTGCTGCTTCTACATTTCTGTGATGGCACAGAAGCTGATGCATCCACTGCAAGTCTATAATTGGTAGCAGCTCCTGTGCATCAGCTGGTATTGCAGTGCACCCACTGCAAGTCTATATTGGTAGCAGCTCCTGTGCATCAGCTGGTGCAGTGCATCCACTGCAAGTCTATATTGGTAGGTAGCAGCTACTGTGCATCAGCTGTATTGCAATGGTGTTGCTGCAGGTGTGGGGGGACTGTTGATGATCTCGTTGTGATGTTTGAAGCTGACCTGGATAGGATATATAGCAGCTAATGAATAGTCACACAAAACTCTTTGAGATCTGATTGTCCATTGCACACATCTTAGTAACCTAAATCAATAGTGCTCCCCTCAATTAGTCCGAGCCCTTGAAGAGCTATATATAGGTAGCTCAATACAGAATATGTATATAGAGATAATATTAATAGAATATGCACAATACAATCAGATCAAGTGTATGTATATATATATATATATATATATTTAGATAGATATATAGGTAGACAGATGGGTAGAAATGATCTGGTTTGCAGTTATCTTTTAGACATCTTAAAATTTTGTAAGTTTAAGTTAGTTAAAAGAGAAATTTTACTATTTCTGTCAGCTGAAAGTCACCACTCCTGAACTCTAGCCGTGGCTTCTATAAATGGCATTCCAAGCATGCCTCTTCTAGTTGCCATTGGATGGATTCATAATTCTAATTGTAGGGGAAATATTTTTCCATGCCACAAAAATGAAGCCTTATTATGAAATAGCTAATATGTACATTTGCAGTATCTTATTACTGGGTTATCCTTTCAAGGTTGTGAACTTATCAATGCCATATTATAGGAATAGAATAATCCAAAGAGGATGACTGACTAGAAGAAGTTGTTGAAGAAGCCATCATTATTCTAACTGTAACGAAGAAATATTTTGGGAGTAGTTGAATTAGTATTGTAGTGTTACATTCTGCTCAATAGTCCACAGAGAGTTGTTTTGAGGTTTAAAGGATCTGTTCTTAGCCATTGGGAATGGCGAGGGATAGGAAGGGAAAGTCTGAAAAGCTGTTACTTTTGCGTTTCTTGAAAAGGAAGGGATTGTCTGAAAGTCTGGAATACTGTGGAATGTTGACTTTGGGGAATGTTTACTCTATATAAACATTCCCTAACCCTTTCATGTAAACTGACCCCGGAAGCATCAACTCTATATAAACATCTCCTGACTCTTTCATGCTGAGCAACAAAGCTTTTAAGCCTTCACATCACTGAGGAAAGCATGATGGGATTTATTTTATTGCTGCATCAAGATATGTATGAATGTGTCTCTGAATGGGGCATGTTAAACAGCATCCCTTAAAATTCAGTTCTATTGTCTTCCTCAAGCTACTAACATTTTACAATATCGAAACCATTCTCAACCAGAAATTCTTCAATGGGAATGTTTACATAGAGTAAATCTTGATGCTAAAGAAATTGCATCATTCTTTCCTCAGCACGGTGAAAAAACTGAGAGTGGAAGGTTTAAAAGCAGTATTTCTCTGTCGTCAATACGTTTACTAAATGCTTTATGCAATATTGACGGTTATCACAATGGTATAGATTACTACAGCAGATGGTGATCTCTCTTAAGATGGTCACAATAACCATTCTGTTATTATTCTTCGTGATATTATGTACAGAGGTGGTGAAAATGAAGCAGTGGCCAGATATAATATGTATATATGGGAGAGCATCTAGAACACAGTCCAGATTGAGATATAATTACTGGAAGTAGCACACATAATCAGTGCATTGAAAGTTTGTGGCAAGATCATTTAATTGGATGCATACACCCTTTTTCTATTACCTAATCTATCACTTGACCTAATCTATCACTTGAAAGATATTCTAAATGTGGATTCACCTTTGGACCTGTATGCAATTCACTTGGCAACACCATTTATGGAAATGTTCAAGCATGATGAGCTCATTGGCACGAGGACAGAAGACAACGCCCCTCAGCAGTTATGGATATACTAGAGCTGCACATATCAGTGGTAGGAATAAGATCTGCACGTATCAGTGGTAGGAAAAGGATCTGCATGTATCAGTGGTAGGAATAAGATCTGCACGTATCAGTGGTAGGAATAAGATCTGGTGATAGGAATAAGATCTGCACGTATCAGTGATATGAATAAGATCTGCATGTATCAGTGGTAGGAATAGGATCTGCATGTATCAAGTGGTAGGAATAAGATCTGCACGTATCAGTGGTAGGAATAAGATCTGCACGTATTAGTGATATGAATAAGATCTGCATGTATCAGTGGTATGAATAAGATCTGCACGTATCAGTGGTAGGAATAAGATCTGAACATATCAGTGGTAGGAATAAGATTAGTGGTATGAATTAGATCTGCATGTATCAGTGATAGGAATAAGATCTGCACGTATCAGTGGTAGGAATAAGATCTGCACGTAGTAGGAATAAGATCTGCACGTATCAGTGGTAGGAATAAGATCTGCACGTATCAGTGGTAGGAATAAGATCTGCACGTAGTAGGAATAAGATCTGCACGTATCAGTGGTAGGAATAAGATCTGCACGTATCAGTGGTAGGAATAAGATCTGCACGTATCAGTGGTAGGAATAAGATCTGCACGTATCAGTGGTAGGAATAAGATCTTCACGTATCAGTAGTAGGAATAAGATCTGCACGTATCAGTGATAGGAATAAGATCTTCACGTATCAGTGGTAGGAATAAGATCTGCACATATCAGTGATAGGAATAAGATCTGCACGTATCAGTAGTAGGAATAAGATCTGCACGTATCAGTGTAGGAATAAGATCTGCACGTATCAGTTGATAGGAATAAGATCTGCACGTATCAGTGATAGGAATAAGATCTGCACATATCAGTGATAGGAATAAGATCTGCACGTATCAGTGGTAGAATAAGATCTGCACGTATCAGTGATAGGAATAAGATCTTCACGTAACAGTGGTAGGAATAAGATCTGCACATATCAGTGATAGGAATAAGATCTGCACGTATCAGTAGTAGGAATAAGATCTGCACGTACAGTGATAGGAATAAGATCTGCATGTATCAGTGGTAGGAATAAGATCTGCACGGATCAGTGATAGGAATAAGATCTGCACGGATCAGTGATAGGAATACGATCTGCACGTATCAGTGATAGGAATACGATCTGCACGTATCAGTGGTAGGAATAAGATCTGCACGTATCAGTGTAGGAATAAGATCTGCACGTATCAGTGATAGGAATAAGATCTGCACGTATCAGTGATAGGAATAAGATCTGCACGTATCAGTGATAGGAATAAGATCTGCACGTATCAGTGGTAGAATAAGATCTGCACGTATCAGTGATAGGAATAAGATCTTCACGTATCAGTGGTAGGAATAAGATCTGCACATATCAGTGATAGGAATAAGATCTGCACGTATCAGTAGTAGGAATAAGATCTGCACGTATCAGTGATAGGAATAAGATCTTCACGTATCAGTGGTAGGAATAAGATCTGCACATATCAGTGATAGGAATAAGATCTGCACGTATCAGTAGTAGGAATAAGATCTGCACGTACAGTGATAGGAATAAGATCTGCATGTATCAGTGGTAGGAATAAGATCTGCACGGATCAGTGATAGGAATAAGATCTGCACGGATCAGTGATAGGAATACGATCTGCACGTATCAGTGATAGGAATACGATCTGCACGTATCAGTGGTAAGAATAAGATCTGCACGTATCAGTGTAGGAATAAGATCTCACGTATCAGTGATAGGAATAAGATCTGCACGTATCAGTGATAGGAATAAGATCTGCACGTATCAGTGATAGGAATAAGATCTGCACGTATCAGTGGTAGAATAAGATCTGCACGTATCAGTGATAGGAATAAGATCTTCACGTATCAGTGGTAGGAATAAGATCTGCACATATCAGTGATAGGAATAAGATCTGCACGTATCAGTAGTAGGAATAAGATCTGCACGTACAGTGATAGGAATAAGATCTGCATGTATCAGTGGTAGGAATAAGATCTGCACGTATCAGTGGTAAGAATAAGATCTGCATGTATCAGTGATAGGAATAAGACTGCACGTATCCAATCAAATCATGAGAAATGACTTGATGGTATGATAAATCTCTCGGCCCTGTATGTGTGTGCATGCGCATCCTTTTCTTTATCCTCAAATCTGCTCGCATAGAGATGACACAGGGAGAGTGTGCCCGGGAGGATAGGGACAACTTGACTGTGGGAAGGACATGGGCAGAGGTTTGGACCCCCTGGATCATGCCCCCTGGTCATGCCATACCCCAAAGCTATAATGGGCACTCTAGATATATATGAGCTCAGCACTTTCTGTGTGTGTACACAATAGTCACCACAGATACAGGTAATGCCATTGGCCGACTTATATGCGCAAAGGGAGTGTAAGCCAGTTGCAGCTAATTATATATATGATATATATATATATATATATTAGGTATTAAGATGATGACAATGGAATTGAATGGGTGCCCTGTTTCAGTAGATTATAACAACAGTAGTGAGACTTGATGAAGTATAATATTCTAACTGATGGCAACAAAGCAGAACTTATCCCATGTCCTTCCCAGCTACTGATGATTACACAATTTGCTCTAGCAAATTCAGTTGAAAGTGAACAGCAATAACAATGACTAATTACAATGCATATATATATGCTTGTCATAGTCTTAGTCAATAACTCAATTAATCAACCTAATTAATGTATTCACTCGATGTTTCGGCTGATATTCGAGCTCAAGCTATCATAAATATAGCAATAATAATTACGACAACAGCATCATCATCATCCAACTATATACCAGCAGCAGCTGGTGGTAGGCCTTCTCTTCTCTTGCACATACTTTCACCTTCAGCCTCAGATGATGGTCAAGTCAGGCTGCTCAATCTCAGACAAAGATCTACAGCGAAGAGAAAAATAGCCTTAACAAAACCACTTCATCACTTTCTGCAGCATTATCCTATATAATGCACATTGAACAAACCATCGGAGTGCCCACCACCTCTACCTGCAAGCATCGGAGTGCCCACCACCTCTACCTGCAAGCATCGGAGTGCCCACTACCACTACCTGCAAGCATCAAAGTGCCCACTACCACTACCTTCAAGCATTGGAGTGCCCACTACCACTACCTGCAAGCATCGGAGTGCCCACCACCTCTACCTGCAAGCATCGGAGTGCCCACTACCACTACCTGCAAGCATCGGAGTGCCCACTACCACTACCTGCAAGCATCGGAGTGCCCACCACCTCTACCTGCAAGCATCGGAGTGCCCACTACCACTACCTGCAAGCATCAAAGTGCCCACTACCACTACCTGCAAGCATCAAAGTGCCCACTACCACTCCCTGCAAGCATTGAAGTGCCTTTTACTAGGAATTGAAAGGTCAGCACAGGAAGTTCTTCTTGTTTGTGACAAGTAAAGCACTAAGTGCCACTAATTTGAGTACTAATCTCAACATGACTGAAATCACTGCTTCCAAAAATGAATTTCTAAATAAGGTCTCTGGAAGTAGAGATCTTGCTAATAATTACACAAGAGCAAAGAATACTCACTTGCCTTTAATAATCTCACATGTGTCCTATACAGCAACTAGTTTGGCACTATTTTAGTTGCCCAGAAGCATGCATACTTTTTGGTACATAATCATGGCATTATTATTGTTGTCATATCCAAAACCACCTCTGAACCATTACATCATTGATCATCATATCTATTTACAACTCATGACTACAACTAGTTGTCATATCATTAAATAAAACAAGGTTACTGTAACTCTTACTGCTGGGCCACTAGTACATCAGGACCAGTAGCTAATACTACAATAGATTTGTATGCTATCCACTTCACTTCTCAAAGCTGGTGCAAAAAGTTAGAGCAGATTACACCATCCCAACAACAAAAGTGCGAACATTATTATCATATATATATATATAGACATCACGAGATTGATGTGTTCCTTTTGGAGTCAAAGTTGGTGAATAGGGTGTAGTTTTGTTGTGTATTTTCTCCTAGTGTATTAGCATATAAGCCGACCACTTTGAGCTGACACATGTTTACCTAAATCCATGCAGAGAGGAATATGGAACAGTGACTCTAAATTATGTATGATTAGAGTACACCACTTCAAAATGTATCAAAAGTGTTGCTCAATACTGAAATATGTGAGGCCAATATTGCTAGCATTATTTGTACATGCACTGCCGAGGTGTGCGATATTCCATAAACGTTTACCTTTAATCATCCCCTCTAAAATGTAATCTAGAAACTGCAATACTCTGAAAAAAATCCTTTTAAGTCTAAAGACATCTGTTAGGCCCGAGCCCTAACAGGGATACTAACCCTGGACATATAACTACATGTAGTGTGAACCATAGACGAATGGATTGGTTAATGTTAATTGGTGTGATCTCATATTATCTCATGATTATTTCTGTCTGTTATGTTTGTGTGTGCTTGTGTTGATGTCATGTCATCACCCCACATCTCATCACCCCATTGGTTCCTTGTAAGTGTACATTCCTAAACTGGCAGGCTGTAACCTATTTAAAGGGGCAGCTTTGCTGGCATGGGCAGATTTCCTACTTTCTTCTAAATTACAACTTGGAATTAAAACTCTTAAACATCTAGAACTAAACCTCTAGTCTTAGAAGGGAGAGGGAATCTCTGGTGGTAGCATACTCTTGGGTTCCCCACTATTAAGGGCCCAACATCTGGTGGTCAGCGGTGGTTCTTTTTGTAAGCATCAGGAGCAAAATCCGGATCAAGGCAGAAACAAGCAAAGTACCAGCCATTGAAATCGAACATTCGCAACAAAATATGGATACCAGACACATCACCCGGAATGAGGAAAGGACAGTACTCAACTCAACGGAGGAGACTATCGCATCTCCCAGACCTATGGAGAATCAACCAATGGACTCAATGGCATTTCCAACCCTCGGCATTCTGGCACAACAGATGTTTCAACTACAGCAGGATGCCATGGAAAGGGAGAGAAAGAGAGAAGAAAAAGATGAGATCCGGGAAGAACAAAGATTGGAGAGAGAAGCCAAGCTTCAGCTCAAATTTGAGGAGCAGGAGAAAGCCAGGCTGGAACAGCAGCTACTGTTAGCACAACAGAAACTGGAGCACGACGATGCCAGAGACAAAAGACAAGTGAGGCAGAAGATTGCAGCAAGCATGGCACACTGGTTGGACTCAGATCAACCCGCCTCCTACTTCACTAAGTTTGAAGAAACAATGACCAGAGCCAACATTCCTCCAGAAGATTGGATTGAGAGACTGATACCCTTGCTGACTGGCAAGGCTATGCAAACTTACACTGCTCACGTCGCACCAGAAGCGAAGAGCACCTACACTTCACTGAAGGAGGCTATGATGACGGCTATGGGCAGGTCAAAGGAAGCCTGTGTTAGGGCCTTCTGGGATTACAAACGCAAGCCCATGGAGCAATACACGGACACTATCAGGGAGCTCCAGTGGATGGCAGAAAGGATGTTGGAGAGCTGCACCACTGTGAAGGAGGCAGTAGCAGCAATCACTACAGGTAAATTTTTGTCCATGTTTAATTATGAAGATGCTGATTTTGTAAGAAGCAGGAAGCCTACAGCCACCCTGGATTACGCCAACCTCATGGAGGAGAGGATGGCCTACAAGCACCAAAGCGACAAGCAGACCAGACCATGGCATGGGTGGAATGAGCGACACCCCCAATTCCAGGAAGAGCGATCTTGGAGGAGAGAAAAACCCTTACCTTATCAGGACGAAAGATTCTGGAGGCAGAGTCAACCACACCCATCAATCAAGAGGGAGAACATGAGCAAAACACCATCTACTCCACCCACATACAGGGAGATGGAACCTGAAAAGAACGAATCAGATGGTAGGCCAGTGATATGTTATGGGTGTGGCCAGAGGGGGCATAAGAGACCAGACTGTCCTAGACAAGACGAGTTATATCACCAAAGCCAAGGAAAGCTCTATATGTTGAAGGCACCATTGGCTCCTCCCACTATTCCAGATTGCTCATAGACTCGGGAGCAGCACAAACTGTTGTGCACAGCAGGCATGTTCAGCCTGATGACTTGACCGGAGAGAAGGTGAGATTGACTGGGTTTGACAGCAATACTCATGAATACCCCCTAGCAAAAGTGCAGCTACAGGTGGGACTACACTCCGACACTTATGAGGTAGCAGTATCTAGCACACTAGATGTGGATGCATTGTTGGGTCTCGACCTCGAATTACTAGACTATCTACTGCACCTAGAGAAGCAGGGTCGACAACAGCACATTGCTGTGAGGCAGACCAGAAGTCAGAAGGCCAAACAGCAGGTGGAAGAGGAGCAGGACGAAGCTGCCACTCTGCAGTCTCAAGCCACACCACTGACCCTAGGTGAGATCTTTGATTTCGATGATTCATTGTTCCATGCTGACTCCACAGTGCCAGCTCCAGAGCAGGCAGTGCCAGACGCCTGCCTGCCAAACCCTGACCCACTTCCAGATCTCCTACCTACAGACAAGTATCAGCTCATTCAGCAACAGCACGAGGATCCCTCACTTGCCCCACTCCGGGTGTGGGCAGACAACAGTGAGGTAGGCTACCACTGGGAAGATGAACTTCTCACCCACACTGAAACTGATAAGCTGGACACAGCATGGACCAGGATTGTTCTGCCGAAACAAAGGCGAGCAACAGTGATGAACATGGCGCACTCAGACTTGACAGGTGGCCACTTCGGAAAGAAGAAGACTCTGGCGAGGGTAAGGAAACATTTCACCTGGCCAGGTATATCAGTCGATATACAAGAATATTGCAGATCATGTCCAGATTGCCAGAAGGCAGCACCACACAGACACAGCAGGGCACCCTTGCAACCTCTGCCTGTGATAACCAAACCCTTTCAAAAGATTGCTTTCGACATAGTGGGGCCACTCCAGAGGACAAAATCAGGATTTAAATATATTCTCACCAGCATGTGCTATGCCTCCAAATATCCTGAGGCCATTCCACTCAGGAGGGTCACGGCTGAAGATGTCGCTGAAGCAATGATGGAGACCTTCTCCAGAACTGGAATTCCCACAGAAATCCTGACTGACCAAGGCTCTGTCTTTGTGGGTCGAGTAGTGACACACCTCTGCTGCCTGCTCAACATACACCATCTCAAGACCACACCCTACCACCCACAAAGTGATCGAATGCTGGAAAGGTGGCATGCCTCTCTAAAAGCAATGCTGAAGAAAGCAGTTAAGGATAAAAAGGATTGGGATAGATATTTAAAATTTCTATTATTCTCTTACAGGGATACACCCCACTCCGTCACCGGCTTCTCTCCATTTGAGGTTCTGTATGGCAGGAGTGTCAGAGGACCTCTGGAGGTTCTCAAGTCGACTTGGCTTGAAGGACACACCAGTGAGATCGCCATCACAGACTGGGTGAAGCAGCTGAAGGGGAGAATGGAAGCAATGGCAACTGTCGTGGGACCCAGGGAGAGCAGAGCCAAGCAAGCGATGAAACAGCAGTATGACAAGACAGCGGCAGAGAAGGAAATCTCAGTTGGATCTATGGTATTGGTAAGAATACCACAACTAACAGGCAAATTAGAGGAGTCTTGGGATGGGCCATTTGAGGTGGTGGAAAGGGTATCTTCCCTGAACTATAAGGTGGCCATCCCAGGGAGACGTAACAGAGCTAGGGTCCTGCATGCTAATCTCCTGAAACCATGGAGGATGTCAGACAACTCTGTTATGAGGGTCATCCTCGCTACTGAGGATGTACAGCAGGAGACTCCAACCTCAACACCCAACCTCACTGAGGAGCAGACCACACAGTTGCAGGCATTGCAGCAGACATTCTCAAATGTTCTCACCACTCAACCAGGACTGGTGACATCAGCAGAACATCAGATAAACACCGGAAGTGCCGCCCCCATCCGATCCGCACCCTACAGGCTTGCTCCAGCTTGGAAGGACCAGCTGAAGGACGAAATACAAGAGAAGCAGGCATACTCGTGCCATCGACAAGCCCTTGGTCTTCACCAATACTCCCTGTGAAGAAAAGAGATGGAGGTATCAGGCTGTGCATAGACTTTAGAAGAATAAACAATGTTACCGTACCTGATCCCTATCTCATGCCAAGAATTGAGGACATATTTGACACCTTGGCAAGTGCTACATTCCTCACCACATTAGATCTCAATAAGGAATTTCACCAGGTGCCAGTCAGCAAAGACGATGCACCAAAGACTGCCTTTTGCACCCCTTGGGGCAAGTTCCAGTATACCAGGATGCCCTTCGGCTTACGAAATGCCCCAGCCACATTCCAGAGGCTGATGGACAAGACCATCGATGACCTACTTCAGTTCACCAGAGCCTACATGGACGACCTGGTGGTATTTAGCTCTACATGGGAGGATCATATCACTCACCTCACCAGTCTACTTACCCGGCTGCCTGAACTTGGTCTCACGGTGAAGCCAAGCAAGTGCACCTGGGCTGCAGCAACTTGTGTTTTCCTAGGCCACACTGTGGGCAGAGGACATGTCAGTCCAATGGAATGCAAAGTCAGTGCGATTCAGAATTTCTGTCGACCACAGACTAAATCAGATGTCAGATCATTCTTAGGATTGGTAGGGTATTACAGAAAGTTCATCCCAAACTTCTCTCGACACTCAGGAGAACTATCCAGTGCCACCAAGAAAGCATCACCCTCACCAGTTGTCTGGACTCCAGCAATGGAGACAGAGTTTAACCATCTCAGACAATCATTGAGTCACTTACCTTCGCTTACCCTTCCCACACACTCAGACGATTTCCTCCTACAGACAGATGCCTCAGCAAAAGGACTGGGGGCAGTGCTCGCAGTGGTCAGGAATGAGGAGGAGCTACCCACTGCCTTCTACTCCAAGAAGTTGCTCCCAGCAGAGCAGAAGTACTCAGCCACAGAATTGGAAGGACTAGCAGTTGTCTGCGCTATTGAACATTTTTCTTATTATTTGATATGCAAGCCATTCCGGCTGGAGACTGATCACAAGGCCTTGTCATTTCTTCAAACAACAAAGCACCTGAATGGGAGATTAGCAAGCTGGGCCTTACGACTGCAGCACTACTCCTTCACCATCTCCTACAGACCGGGAGCTAAGAACTCCGACGCAGATGCTCTATCTAGGCAGGCTTGGCCAGAAACTAACGAAGATGGCCTTCGGCCTCCACAAGAGGGGGAGAATGTTAGGCCCGAGCCCTAGGATACTAACCCTGGACATATAACTACATGTAGTGTGAACCATAGACGAATGGATTGGTTAATGTTAATTGGTGTGATCTCATATTATCTCATGATTATTTCTGTCTGTTATGTTTGTGTGTGCTTGTGTTGATGTCATGTCATCACCCCACATCTCATCACCCCATTGGTTCCTTGTAAGTGTACATTCCTAAACTGGCAGGCTGTAACCTATTTAAAGGGGCAGCTTTGCTGGCACGGGCAGATTTCCTACTTTCTTCTAAATTACAACTTGGAATTAAAACTCTTAAACGTCTAGAACTAAACCTCTAGTCTTAGAAGGGAGAGGGAATCTCTGGTGGCAGCATACTCTTGGGTTCCCCACTATTAAGGGCCCAACAACATCCTTCAAAATGACTTCTCTCTCACTTCCGCACGAAACATAGCCTATCATCAAATATTGTTATGCAACAGCTATAGTGACTAAAGCAGCTCCTGCAAAATGACTGCAAATCTCACAGAAATCAAATCCCTAATGTAAAGCATAGCCACACATATAGAGCTACATTGTTATAGGCACATCTAACACTCACATAGAGAGATTTCTTTTACTGCTGAAATAGTTGCATGCTCTGGATAATGGCACTCTCCACCGAGTCATTCTTTATCCAAGTAGTTTTATATATGCAGCATTCCAGAAAATACTAGTAGAGGTCGAATATCACTCACAATCCTGATGCATGCTTCATTTCTATTGAGATTACTGGAAGATCTGTAGCACTCTATATATCTTCAACAGAGCATTGGTTCCCAACCTGGGGGTAAATTACCCCCTGGGGGTAATAGGCCAATATTTTGGGGGTAATGTAGCAATGCTGACAGACAGATTTTTTGTTGTTGCTATTTGTACGTAACTTACAAAATGTTAGGTCAGTGTATAATGATGATGTAATGATGATGTAATGATGATGTAATGATATGTTTAGTGAGTATATATTGTAATTTAGAACTTTCTAGATTAGGTAAGGTAACTGCTTAACCTTTACTGTGATAGATGAAGAGGTGATGTCATTCTGTATGTATAAGCTAGGTGTATTTACTTAACTCTACCTTGTTAGGAATTATTTAACTTTATGTATAAATAATGTGATCTGCTGAATTCAGACAAGAACTCTTCTACACTTCAAGTTATCATAGTCAGTTAGTATTTGTTTTTCTGGTTTAAAAGTTAAACGAATTATATTGCCCCAATCACTTGAGCGTGTTCTACGTTGTTAGCAGACTGAGTGTGAGAGCAAGCTTCTCAAAGGTTTATTATTTTTTCCACTGACACAAACGTTATTATGGCGCAAGAAGCGAACTTACTCAGATGCTTTTCTTGCTACTGGATTTGTCAATTTTCCCTCTTAAGGGTGAAGACCGACCACAGTGTGTTATCTGCAGCAAGGTTCTGATAAATGAAAGTCTGAAGCCATCAAAACTTGCAAACCATCTGCTGAAATGTCATCCTGACCTCCATAACAAAGACCTAGCCTACTTCAAATACAGGAGGAAGCAGTTGGAGGGTATTCAATTTGGAAACACTGGGTCTGCAGCAAAAAATCACTCTTCAGCAGAAGGGGCATATGATTGCTGAAAATCTGATCATGCCATGTGCAAGAGTGAATGATGGTTTGCCTAAGCAGGTGGTGAAGAGCAGGCTAAGAAACTCAGTTCTATATATATCAGTCAAACAACACAATTAGACGTAGGATCAACGAGATGGCTGTGGATATACTGGCACAAGTAGTGGGGAAAAACAAGACCAGTCCATATGACAAATTTTCTCTGTAATTTGATGAGTCCACATATGTCAGCAGCTTTGCTATTTTACAGGCCTTTATTTGTTATATTCACTGCTCGGATGTAAAGGATGAGTTTTGTGGGAGTCTTGCTACAACGACTAAAGGAGAGGATGTGGAAGTATTCAGCATAGTCAGTGGCTTCCTCTAGAAAAATGGACTGGCTTGGAACAGTGTTCAACAGGTGTCTGTTGTTGGTGCACCTGCTATGATGAGTGGTAATCATGGGTTCAGAGGCTTTGTTCAAAGGTAAAATGCAGATATCACTGTTGACCATTGCAGCACTCACCGATATACACTTGCATCCAAGATGCTCCCAGATGCCTTGAAAGTAGTATGTGGCTAACTTATTAATGCTGTTAACTTCATAAAAGCCAAATACTTCAACAGCCTTGTGTTTAAAGAATTGTGCAAAGAGATGGGAGAGAAGTCTGAAGTGCTACTCTACCACACTGAAGCAAGGTGGCTGTCTCAAATTTTGCCCATGTGTGTCTATCTGTGCAGCCCAGAATTAGAGAAAACATTGAGTTATTTGACTTGGTCCAGAGTTGTACCATTCAGGTCTAGTTTCCAAGGCTGTAGCTAATGATTTCTTTTCCCTTGAAATCATTAGCATGCATGTAGGTGCATCCCATGAGGACACCCACCAGCACATGCTGTTTCCTGCTACCTACCTAAGTAACTCCTCATCCAATCATTAGCATAGGTGCATCCCATGAGGACACCCACCCACCAACAGTTACACATGCTGTTTCCTGCTACCTACCTAAGTACTCCTCATCCAGTGTGCCCTTCCAAACCAAAGTTTTGTCAGCTTATCCAGGAGTGGTGACGAAGACCGAATCAAAGAGGTGAAAAAAGTGGAGCACACTTGTCGCCGCATTCCAGCACCTGAGCCAAGCATGTGTGAAGCATTAACTGACTTAGCAAGGGAGCCTCCATTGCTGGTTAATTAGTGTCAAGCATGTGTGTAACTAACAGTGAAGCATTAACTGTGACTTGGGTCATTCCTCCCTTCATGTATTCAGCCTCAAGCTACATCCCGAACTGGCACTTCTGCTTGATGGCATAAATGACATGATAAGGATCTGAAAAGAAACAGATAGCACAATGGTAGAAATGAGGACGACTGCTTGATGGGGACCACAATACAACAGCTGTTGCTACTTCTTCATGTAGCAGTGGGTGCTGCAGGTATGCATGTGCCAACCTATATTATATAGTGTGCATTAGTAATAACACTCAACAGCTCAAGTGCTCACCTACTTCTGAGCTGATGTTGAAGGTGAGTTGTTCATGCTCATATACACTCTTCAACACATGAACTATGCTAATATACACGTTAATTACCTATACTTAATACATGGTAACCAGATCACAGCGGCTGAATAGACTGGGACATTGTTAAAGTACCTGTTACTGTAGGAGGGACCTTTAAAACTGCATACAGTACTGTAGCTAGTGCCAGGGCCAGATTAATGGGTGCCTCCAGTTACAGCAGTGGCTAGTGTCAAGACCAGGGTAATGGTGCCTCTAGTTACAACAATCAGTGGCTTGTCAGGGCCAGGGTAGCTAATGGGTTACAGCATACAGTGGCTAGTGTTAGGGCCAGGATGGGTGCCTCTAGTTACAGCATACAGTGGCTAGTGTTAGGGCCAGGATGGGTGCCTCTAGTTACAGCATACAGTGGCTAGTGTTAGGGCCAGGATGAATACAGCATACAGTGGCTAGTGTTAGGGCCAGGATGGGTGCCTCTAGTTACAGCATACATTGGCTAGTGTTAGGGCCAGGATGAATACAGCATACAGTGGCTAGTGTTAGGGCCAGGATGGGTGCCTCTAGTTACAGCATACAGTGGCTAGTGTTAGGGCCAGGATGGGTGCCTCTAGTTACAGCATACAGTGGCTAGTGTTAGGGCCAGGATGAATACAGCATACAGTGGCTAGTGTTAGGGCCAGTATGGGTGCCTCTAGTTACAGCATACAGTGGCTAGAGTTAGGGCCAGGATGAATGCCTCTAGTTACAGCATACAGTGGCTAGTGTTAGATCCAGGATGGGTGCCTCTAGTTACAGCATACAGTGGCTAGTGTTAGGGCCAGGATGGGTGCCTCTAGTTACAGCATACAGTGGCTAGTGTTAGGGCCAGGATGGGTGCCTCTAGTTACAGCATGCAATGGCTAGTGTTAGGGCCAGGATGGGTGCCTCTAGTTACAGCATACAGTGGCTAGTGTTAGGGCCAGGAGGTGCCTCTAGTTACAGCATGCAGTGGCTAGTGTTAGGGCCAGGATGGGTGCCTCTAGTTACAGCATACAGTGGCTAGTGTTAGGGCCAGGATGGGTGCCTCTAGTTACAGCATGCAGTGGCTAGTGTTAGGGCCAGGATGGGTGCCGCTAGTTACAGCATACAGTGGCTAGTGTTAGGGCCTGGATGAATGCCTCGGCTAGTGTTAGGACCAGGATTGGTGTCTCTAGTTACAGCATGCAGTGGCTAGTGTTAGGGCCAGGATGAATGCCTCTAGTTACAGCTAGTGTTAGGGCCAGGATTGGTGTCTCTAGTTACAGCATGCAGTGGCTAGTGTTATGGCCAGGATGAATGCCTCTAGTTACAGCATGCAATGGCTAGTGTTAGGGCCAGGATGGGTGCCTCTAGTTACAGCATACAGTGGCTAGTGTAAGGGCCAGGATGGGTGCCTCTAGTTACAGCATACAGTGGCTAGTGTTCGGGTCAGGATGGGTGCCTCTAGTTACAGCATGCAGTGGCTAGTGTTAGGGCCAGGATGAATGCCTCTAGTTACAGCATACAGTGGCTAGTGTTAGGGCCAGGATGGGTGCCTCTAGTTACAGCATACAGTGGCTAGTGTAAGGGCCAGGATGGGTGTCTCTAGTTACAGCATACAGTGGCTAGTGTTAGGGCCAGGATGGGTACCTCTAGTTACAGCATACAGTGGCTAGTATTAGGGTCAGGATGAATGCCTCTAGTTACAGCATACCATGTCTAGTGTTAGGGCCAGGATGAATGCCTCTAGTTACAGCATACAGTGGCTAGTGTTAGGGCCAGGATGGGTGCCTCTAGTTACAGCATGCAGTGGCTAGTGTTATGGCCAGGATGGGTGCCTCTAGTTACAGCATGCAGTAGCTAGTGTTAGGGCCAGGATGGGTGTCTCTAGTTACAGCATACAGTGGCTAGTGTTATGGCCAGGATGGGTGTCTCTAGTTACAGCATACAGTGGCTAGTGTTAGGGCCAGGATGAATACAGCATACAGTGGCTAGTGTTAGGGCCAGGATGGGTGCCTCTAGTTACAGCATACAGTGGCTAGTGTTAGGGCCAGGATGGGTGCCTCTAATTACAGCACACAGTGGCTAGTGTTAGATCCAGGATGGGTGCCTCTAGTTACAGCATACAGTGGCTAGTGTTAGGGCCAGGATGGGTGCCTCTAGTTACAGCATACAGTGGCTAGTGTTAGGGCCAGGATGGGTGCCTCTAGTTACAGCATGCAGTGGCTAGTGTTAGGGCCAGGATGGGTGCCTCTAGTTACAGCATACAGTGGCTAGTGTTAGGGCCAGGAGGTGCCTCTAGTTACAGCATGCAGTGGCTAGTGTTAGGGCCAGGATGGGTGCCTCTAGTTACAGCATACAGTGGCTAGTGTTAGGGCCAGGATGGGTGCCTCTAGTTACAGCATGCAGTGGCTAGTGTTAGGGCCAGGATTAGTGCCGCTAGTTACAGCATACAGTGGCTAGTGTTAGGGCCTGGATGAATGCCTCGGCTAGTGTTAGGACCAGGATTGGTGTCTCTAGTTACAGCATGCAGTGGCTAGTGTTAGGGCCAGGATGAATGCCTCTAGTTACAGCTAGTGTTAGGGCCAGGATTGGTGTCTCTAGTTACAGCATGCAGTGGCTAGTGTTATGGCCAGGATGAATGCCTCTAGTTACAGCATGCAATGGCTAGTGTTAGGGCCAGGATGGGTGCCTCTAGTTACAGCATACAGTGGCTAGTGTAAGGGCCAGGATGGGTGCCTCTAGTTACAGCATACAGTGGCTAGTGTAAGGGCCAGGATGGGTGCCTCTAGTTACAGCATACAGTGGCTAGTGTTCGGGTCAGGATGGGTGCCTCTAGTTACAGCATGCAGTGGCTAGTGTTAGGGCCAGGATGAATGCCTCTAGTTACAGCATACAGTGGCTAGTGTTAGGGCCAGGATGGGTGCCTCTAGTTACAGCATACAGTGGCTAGTGTAAGGGCCAGGATGGGTGTCTCTAGTTACAGCATACAGTGGCTAGTGTTAGGGCCAGGATGGGTACCTCTAGTTACAGCATACAGTGGCTAGTGTTAGGGCCAGGATGGGTGCCTCTAGTTACAGCATGCAGTGGCTAGTGTTAGGGCCAGGATGGGTGCCTCTAGTTACAGCATACAGTGGCTAGTGTTAGGGTCAGGATGAATGCCTCTAGTTACAGCATACCATGTCTAGTGTTAGGGCCAGGATGAATGCCTCTAGTTACAGCATACAGTGGCTAGTGTTAGGGCCAGGATGGGTGCCTCTAGTTACAGCATGCAGTGGCTAGTGTTATGGCCAGGATGGGTGCCTCTAGTTACAGCATGCAGTAGCTAGTGTTAGGGCCAGGATGGGTGTCTCTAGTTACAGCATACAGTGGCTAGTGTTATGGCCAGGATGGGTGTCTCTAGTTACAGCATACAGTGGCTAGTGTTAGGGCCAGGATGGGTGCCTCTAGTTACAGCATACAGTGGCTAGTGTTAGGGCCAGGATGGGTGCCTCTAGTTACAGCATACAGTGGCTAGTGTTAGGGCCAGGGCAATGGGTGCTTCTATCATATTGGGCTGGTTTAAGGTCCAGGTTAATGTGCCTCACTTACAGCATGCAGTGGCTATTGATAGGGCAATGGGTAGCAATGCTAAACATCATTATGTGATGTAGTGCTAAGAAGAATCAGGCTATATTATTGTAGATTAGAACGACCACCTTTACCCAGCAGTGCACATACATGCACAACTTATGGGATGCTGTTCCTTCATGTCATTCGATCCAGGTTTACATAACGATATGGCATGGTTGCCAACTTTGATCAATTGGCTGGAATTTTTTTTTCTGATGTGGGCAAGTAAGCGTGTGACTATTATAGTGATGGTGTCTATTGCATATCATGATACAAATCACACACGTGTGTTGGACACACTGTAACTCAACTCAACAGCTGTACATAGCACATTACAATACATTTTCTTGACACTTTTAAGCCTGCTGGGGAATCATATAGACAGAATTTTCCAAGAATTTCGCAGACCAGTTAGCTGCAGAACAACCAATGCAATTCCACCTGGCATGCTGCTCCAGTCAGTTGCTTCCCAGGATGTGTCAAAGTTAACCTCCTCATAACTCCAAATTACTCTAGAAATAGTTAGCTAGCTATTATTTGTCCAGCTGCATGTTAAGGCCTAGGTCCAAACCAAGGTGGTCCAATGGAGAGCTATAGCACACCTGTTAATAAGTCCAGACCAAGGTGGTCCAATGGAGAGCTATAGCACACCTGTAAATAAGTCCAGACCAAGGTGGTCCAATGGAGAGCTATATAGCTACACCTGTAAATAAGTCCAGACCAAGGTGGTCCAATGGAGAGCTATAGCACACCTGTAAATAAGTCCAGACCAAGGTGGTCCAATGGAGAGCTATATAGCTACACCTGTAAATAAGTCCAGACCAAGGTGGTCCAATGGAGAGCTATATATATAGCTACACCTGTAAATAAGTCCAGACCAAGGTGGTTCAATGGAGAGCTATAGCTAGCACCAAAGGGGTTGTGTTTTCACCCCATTGTTGGCTCATTTGTCTGCCTGTCTGTTAGCAAAGACTTACAGGTGGATGGTCACGAAATGTTGTGCACAAGCTAGGCATGGGTCAAGGACTAATCCATTAAATTTTGTGGTAATCCAGATTTGGATCCGGATCCTGTATCACTTTTAAGAATTGTAATAATTGTAATACGGGCATTTTATCATGTTCCCATCAATAACGCCATCAATTACAATAACTCTGTTTCCATTGATATATAACTCTATCAAACATATTTCAGTAACAGAGTTATTGATGGAAATAGAAAAATTGTAGGGAGTGGCGTAGGTTTGCAGTCTCTTGTTGCCTCTAAACTTCATCAAAATAATCAGATTCTCTTGATTCTTGATTCAAATTCTTCTATCTTTAAGGCTCAAAGAAATGTGATTGTAGATTCATTACTCAGCATTCATCAATTCCAAATACTTTTTCATAATATTCTAATTTTTTTACTTATCATTATTACCAAAATCTGTTCATTGTACCTCCCATACATTAACTACAGCAATCAGGTGGATGCCGACAAAGCTCTGTGCATACCAGCATACCAACATGTTTTTATGGCAAGAACAGTGTCTGGGTGGGCAATCTGCATTTACATCAGTCGAGCTCAATGAATGCTAGTGGAGCAGCAAGGTTTGCAGACCTTGGGTGAGATGTCCACCATTTCCATCTTTCTAGTAGCCATCAGAGAAAGGGTAAAAGAATACATGAACAGCTACTTGAGCTGTCCTAAATAGAGCTCTCTCCATGAGTGCTGTGTCTGATGAGTGAGGCAGCTTCAGCCTTGTGTCTGGTAAACATGTACCATCTCAGGTCTGGAATTCTGTCACAATTGTGACGCCTGAGGGCATGTACGCCTTACACACAAAAGCTTCATTGCCGGAAGCTGAATATTCCTTTATGGTGACAATTTCTCCCCTTTTTAATTGAAAGAAGCTCTTTTTGGCTCAATTTGGGTGTTTTGAGGTCCTCAGAGATGCCCTTCTCAACATTGATTGTGAGGAAGACATTGATGATGTTTGAAGAAGCATCTAAACTAAGATGGCTTGTGGAAACCAATGAACTTTCCAGTTCATCAGTACCAGTCACAGCATGGAAATTCAGTAGGGCATTCTCTCCCAAGACTTGGACTTCATAAATTGGTTTGATGGGATAACTAAAGAACCTCTGAAATATATTTTGCAGGTGAGGATGTCTAGTATGATATTGTCAATATGAATACATCTGTGTCCATTGACAAGATAATCAATTGCACAGCTTCAGGGTGTCTCGCCTTTGCTTGGATTCCATGATAAATCATGAGAAGTCAGCTTCGACGGATTGTTCCATGTCATGTCACACAACAATCTTTGTTTTAAGTGTTTTCCTCGTTGTTGATAGAGAAGTTGTGACCGAATTACTTTTTGTTGGCTGCACAAGCTACTCAATGATGTCATTATTTGTTTCATTGCATGCATTTCAAGTTGATTATTGAGAAGGTCATTGCAATGATAAGAATTGCTTTAGGCCAATATGTCTCATCTCTCACTTGGTATTGATTTGCATTGACACAGCTGTTCTTACG
Organism: Cladorhizidae sp. MBARI D1340-BT2; assembly: GCA_028752905.1. Lineage (NCBI taxonomy): Eukaryota > Metazoa > Porifera > Demospongiae > Poecilosclerida > Cladorhizidae > Cladorhizidae sp. MBARI D1340-BT2. The sequence goes on from JAQNBH010000013.1 coordinate 2,119,284, forward strand.
GAATTTTTTAGGCTCTTTGAAATCCCGAGCGATGACCTGGAATGTTTTGACAGAGGCAGTGCCTACATTCCGCAGTGTGGAGTGATGATGTTTTGGATTCCAGTTTTTGCAAGATATTTGTTGCATCAACACCTGTTATGACCAGGTTCATGGACTATATAGCACTTAACTTACAAAGGCAGTGCTTGGTAGTGATGATGTTTTTTTGAATTCCAGTTTTTGCAAGACATTTTCCCTGACATTTTCCCTGTCACCAACTGCAATTTTATAGTTCACGGATTATACATCTTCTATCACTTTACTTTCTGCCAAACTGGTCAGGGAACCTTGAAAGATGGACTCATCTTTGTTTTCACCAATGGACAGACCCATTTGGATTTATTAAAAAGAACCCATGGGGCGAGTGTGATGGTTCCTAATTGTACCATTTTGATCAATATCCTGATCTGACTGGCTGAGAACCTACCAGGTCATATAAGTACTTTGTTTCTGTCCGGATCTGACTGGCTGAGAACCATTACCAGGTCATATAAGTACTTTGTTTCTGTCCTGATCTGACTGGCTCAGGTCATATAAGTACTTTGTTTCTCTGATATCTATGTTGCTATCATGCAACTGGATCCTGACTTCACACAACCAGCAATGTAGATCTGTTTTTCCCCCCCTTCCAGGTCTACCCCACAGAGTGTGTTTTCAATGGTCTTGTCAGCAACTTGCGGATCTTACATTTTATGGATGGTGGGGACTTCATTGGGGATAAATGCATGAGTGACTAGGTTGTGCAGGTGCTCCCTTTCAACAGCAAAGGTTATCCTGTGTTCTCCCCTGCTATCAGGTTGTCTGTTTTAGTGACTACAGAATCATTATGATGGTGTGCTTGTGGTGGGCTTATCAGCATGCTGTTGAGCCTTGAACAAGGTCGACAAGTTAGGTCTGAGGTTGACAGGTGTGAGATCTTAAGTGTCACAAAACACTCCAAACCTCTTGGGGAAATGGATGTAGGATCACCGAGTGTTTTAAAAACTCTTTTCAGTTTTTCCCAGCAGCATCAGTGGGCATGTCTCAGGGTGTTTCTTTAAATTCTGCTTGGTAAGATAAAAGAAACAGATCTCAGCAGTTGAGGCAGAGCATGGGAATGGACTAACAGAATAGGTTTCCAAGAATTGATGGTTTATTTTTTCCCCCACAATTTGAAAGTTTTTCACAAAGACTTTCTCATGGTGGATCTTTTGAGAACCAACCTGTGCACAGCTACCCTCCCTCACCACAGCTACCCTCCCTCACCACCACAGCTACCCTCCTCCCTCACCACCATAGCTACCCTCCCTCACCACCACAGCTACCCTCCCTTACCACCACAGCTACCCTCCCTCACCACCACAGCTACCCTCTCCCTCACCACCACAGCTACCCTCTCCCTCACCACCACAGCTATCCTCCCTCACCACCACAGCTACCCTCCCTCACCACCACAGCTACCCTCCCTCACCACCACAGCTACCCTCTCCCCACAGCTACCCTCCCTCACCACCACAGCTATCCTCCCTCACCACCACAGCTATCCTCCCTCACCACCACAGCTACCCTCCTCCCTCACCACCACAGCTACCCTCCCTCACCACCACAGCTACCCTCCCTTACCACCACAGCTACCCTTCCTCACCACAGCTACCCTCCTCCCTCACCACCACAGCTACCCTCCCTCACCACCAGTTACCCTCCCTCACCACCACAGCTACCCTCCCTCACCACCACAGCTACCCTCCCTCACCACCACAGCTACCCTCCCTCACCACCACAGCTACCCTTCCTCACCACCACAGCTACCCTCCCTCACCACCACAGCTACCCTCCCTCACCACCACAGCTACCCTCCCTCACCACCACAGCTACCCTTCCTCACCACAGCTACCTTCCTCCCTCACCACCACAGCTACCCTCCCTCACCACCACATACCCTCCCTCACCACCACAGCTACCCTCCCTCACCACCACAGCTACCCTCCCTCACCACCACAGCTACCCTCCCTCACCACCACAGCTACCCTTCCCCGCCACCACAGCTACCCTCCCTCACCACCACAGCTACATAAGGAACCAGACTCTACCTGCTAACCTTCAGCAGAATCGATTCTTTCATTTTTGGCAATAAATATGCTTTGATCGCAAATTGTTGACGACTGTGATAGGTTAGACCTCTTTGATAGGACTTCTGATATGTCACATGATCTGCTCATCTTCAGTGATGATCACTGGTATTTGACCCATCGAACACAGTCACGACTGAAAAAGCTTTTGATAATTTGGAGTAAGCAGTGTCGTCAGAGGTGTAAAGGCCAGATATGGTAAATTCATAGACCTTGATTCTCATCAATCATCACCAGGGGTAACCATGATACTGTGACTGTGACAGTGGAGTGCTTTGTTTCCCAGTAAGTCATAGCCACCACCAGTGTGATTGTAGAGCCCCAGAAAGAGTATGGTGTCCTATATGTGTAAATTGTGTTGCAGACACTATGTGTTGCTATGGCAGCACAAGTTGTCGACCAACAAATTTCCTGTGATCTGGCAAAGGCTAGCAAAATGATCCAAAGTCCAGCAAAATGATAGTCCATGCACAATTATGACAACACCATGTGTCAGGTGTAGAGGCTGGTCATCTAAGCTTCATATGTCTGTGTGGCAACACGGTTACACATGACTACAGCTGGGCATGATTTGTGCTTCTCACAGACTATGAGAACATTCTGCATCTCTGCAAAGAGTAGATGGCAAGCAATTATGGCAAGGAAATGGGCCATACTGCTAAGGCAGTGGGCATGTATTTAGAGTGAGTGGGGCACAAGCGACTATGATAAGGCTATGACCCAACACTGATAGGAAGTCCAGTACAGATACAATCTAGTTAGTCTTTCAAAAATCCTTTGACACAGACACCAGAGTGGAAGTTATTTAGGTGTGGTAGTAATCCTGACATTTCCTGATCAAAACACGCAAGTTATATTACAGAGACGGACATAAATGGCTCGTCTATAGTCCCATTATGGTCATGGAAATGTTGCCTTCTGAACTGCACACTCTGGTTAGATACCAACCTGGCAATTCTTCACACCCTCTCTTCTTGTTTGCAGACTTGTCAATGTAGGGCATCTGGAATATAACAACTGCATAAATAATGTATCACAGTGCCCAAAATGCTTATGGCAAGTATTCCTGCACCCTATATTTACAAGTTAGTCATAGACAAGAAAAATATATATAAATATTGTATACATACTATACATATATTGTGTACATACTGTATATATATATTGTGTACAAAGCGAATTGCTTTTGACAAAAACTCTATTTTCATAAAATCACAGAACCTCTTAGAACAAGACAGTAGTTCTTATATAGGAACACTTGTATACAACACAGCAGTTCTATAAACCACATGTAAACTACAGTTGATTGATAAGTATCTGATTGCATTCCAATGTGGTGTGCAGAGCCAGAATGACTTGATGGTTCGAGGAACTGTTGCCTGCCGCCACAACATACTATATATATAATTATTGTGTACATAGTACTATATATATATTATATACTTGAGGGTTTCTTCTAGTGGAAATGGGACACATAACAACAAAAAAAACAGCAAAGTTAAGAACAATATCATTGGATAAAGGATAACGGATAAAGGATAACGGATAAAGGATAAAGTATTCCTTTTTCTGTTCTTTCCCCAATGTGTTTGACTGTGACCTTAGAAGAAGGGAGCCATCTTTTTTCCGGCATGTGGAGCAGCAACTTTCATGCTGGTGAGCACACTAGTGGACTGCGCTGAATGGGAAATAGACGCTCATCTGGTGCAGGTTCTAAAGAACCACTACAATCCTATTCCATCTTGCATCATGCAGCGCTATAATTGTATGAGAGTATCGGGAGGTCCCATGCCTCACAGCTGCCTCCACTGTATCAATTACTATGAAAAACTTGAAGTGGGTTAGGACAAGCAAGAAGGATCAGCTTTTGTAGTGGCTATGGCAGCATTACAGGCTAATTGACTATTGGTCCTATGATTGCAATATCCCTTATCATAGCATGTGATATATCAATATGGCTCGGGGATGGTTCTATCCCATGTAATGGATGATAGCTATATATTTTAAAAACCAATTGCTTACACTCAAAGCGCAGCTGAGAAAATTTACTCACAGCTAGAAAAGTAATATTTGGTCTTACCAAATTTCATATATACCTACCTCTCTATGGTGGACCATTTATTATCGAATCTGACCATCAACTTCTGTCTTACCTGCTTAATAGGAATCTAGACAAATTCCACCTCTTGCAAAATCATCACAAATTCAATGATGGGCACTTACTCTGAGTGGGTATTCAATATGCTATAAGGCTGGGGAAAAGTTAAATAATGCTGATGCTTTGAGTAAATTACCAAGTCTGGTAACAACTTCCTCAGTAAAACTACCAGGAGACCTTATTCATCTGTTGAATAAATTGGAAACGACTAGTATTAGTGTGGCAGACGTTAAGCAAAGTGTTAACTTCATGGATGGCCATATCAAGACCGCCATTGCAATTGGTGGAGTAAAAGGCTGAGACAGTCAGTGGAGTGAGACAGGAAGAGGCAGTGGTAGAGTGACAGAAGTCCATCAGGAACTCGATTATGAAAGTAATTCAAGGCCTTATTGAAAGAAAAGGCTTTAGTGGAGAAACAGGCCATTTTTTTAAACTTTCTTCAAAAAAGATAATTCATTAATTACTGTTATACTAATTGTGTTCCAAGTTTCAGCTCATTATTCTCTACCCATTTTAATGCTGCCACTTCATTTTACCATTCAGAAATGAACAAGAAGAAGCATGCATAACGTGGCTTCCCATAGAAGGGTTCGATCAGTCTTTTATTTTTAGTCCATGTGCTCACCTCACCTATATTTAATACATTGTGGGTGCTCTGACAGCATCATAAATGGCAAGTGTTGTTGACCCCAGGTTAGAGTGTAAAGTGGTTTGTAAGTGTTTTTTTTAATGACTTTAGTCCTAACACTCGCTATAGAAACATCATTAGAGCACACAGAATGGGCCCAAAAGTATGATTTGAGAATAAAAAGGTTATGGTGTTGTAAATGAACAACCACAAATATGGTCTTGTCCTCCTTAATTAATCCTTACACACAAACAATTTTCAGCAATCAATTATCAACAGGCAACTCAATTGCGGGGTTGATATTCTGCTAGCAATTTTTTGCCTGTTTTCGGCCAATGATTTTTGCAATTGATTTTATTACTTGCAGACTATATTTTGCAGTGGACCATTAAGGAGCCTTACACCCAGGAGGACAGCCTTACCACCCAGGTCTTGTTGGGGAGGACAGCCTTACCACCCAGGACCATGCCCTCTAGTTGGGGAGGACAGCCTTACCACCCAGGACCATGCCCTCTTGTTGGGGAGGACAGCCTTACCACCCAGGAACATGCCCTCTTGTTGGGGAGGACAGCCTTACCGCCCAGGAACATGCCCTCTTGTTGGGGAGGACAGCCTTACCACCCAGGACCATGCCCTCTTGTTGGGGAGGACAGCCTTACCACCCAGGACCATGCCCTTTGTTGTGGAGGACAGCCTTACCACCCAGGACCATGCCCTCTTGTTGGGGAGGACAGCCTTACCACCCAGGACCATGCCCTCTTGTTGGGAAGGACAGCCTTACCACCCAAGACCATGCCCTCTTGTTGGGGAGGACATCAAGATGTCTGTGCATGATGAGGCATGCCCTGTGGGTGAAAATTCATCCCACTGATAGCAGAACCCATGAATGGCCGGGCCTCCAGTGCAGTTGAGATCATCAAAAGCATTAGTCGCCTGCAGGGTCAGAGACTTGGCATCCCTCCAGCTGAAGCAACCACCCACCTATTCGAGGGACTTGTCATCTGCCTCTGGAGAGGGAATGTCAACCTGTGGGGTAAGAGGAGCCCTATCCAGCCATCAGAGCAGGGGCGTCGGCAATGGTGTGGCTTGGCCGTACAAACGAAGTATGTGTGGGAGAAGTAGCTCGTGTGCTTGGAAAATTGAGTGTTGCAGAGAAAGTGGCATTTTCTGGTGTGTTTCAAGTAATGCAGCTTCTCTTGGTGATGCCAGCCACCTCAGAGCGCTCATTCTCAGCCTTACAACGTGTCAAGATGTATCTCAGGGCAAACATGACACAGAAGCGTCTCAACCACCTCTTGTTACTCCATGTCCACAAGGCAAGCACAGATAGCTTGGATCTGATGAATGTAGCCAGAGAGTTTGTCACTGGAAGAGAAGGCAGGCAGAGAGTGTTTGGAGACTGCCGGTAACATAAACACTGACTAACTACTTCAGTTCTGGATTGACAGTGTGCATGCTATTATTAAGTAATTCAATACCAAATTTTTTGTGGAAAGTTTCATTGCCCTGCCCTTTCTGGGTGGTAAATAAACAGTCATGTCAAACAGTAAAGATAATATACATATATACAATAACATAAGATAAAGAGAGAGCCAAGAATTAGAAGATTGTTCAATGAGAATTCAAAGATCTGAGTATTCATTGCTATCTTCCATCTTAACCAATACTCTTTCCTTCACCTCTGCTACCGATCTACCCAACATTAGACATACCTACTCTCCCTTCATTACCTGAATTAATTTTTTATGGTACGGTACTATTTATTACATTAAATCGTAATTTCCACCTTCTTTACCTTTTTCTTGTCAAAAAAGGCTCCAGGAGGCACCTAGGAGAATCAAATTCGGGGGAAAATGGGGGAGGACCCCCAGACCCCCCTTCACAAAGCTAAAGCAATATTTTCCAGATCAAGTGCATTTAGTTCCACCATGTACATATTTGACCAAGCAATCTGTCACTACCTCCCCCCCCCCCCCCCCCCCCCACCCCACTCTGTGAATTCGAGATCCATCTCACCCCTGTTTCCCTCTCTTTTCAAAATTGTGTATTCTGCCACTGACAAAGGTAGCTAGTGGATTATGGCCGCACCACCTTCAAATAGCTGCCTACGGCCCTGCAGAGGTGATGGGGTGTGAGATCTAACACTTTTAACCCTTAAGTAAAATCCCTGTAAAAAATGATGTCAAGTTACATTCCACATATTTATTAATTATATCCAGTTCATAATTATATGGAAACATGATAGATGATACATAAATAGAATACATAGATGCAAACATAGATATTACATATGCACATGTAATTTAGAGTATTACAGAGAGGTGACACAGCTACACCCAACTTTTCATAGTTTCCTACAGTAGAGATCAAGGAAGTATATAGTGTCACAATTCAAAGGAAGTAGTACAAGTGGTGCATGATGTGTATCAGTTCCAAACATTTTTGTTCATCTGCCATAAATTCCGGTAAGCTGGTAAGCTATAGATTCTCCGCTTCAAGAGGTAAACAGGAAGAGCATAACATGGACGTGGTACATATTGTGCAAGGTGTGTCCACTACCAAACATGCCGCCAGTGGATGAACGTGCCATTGCGTCCTTAATTCCTGGAATTATCGGGTTTCGGCGTTTACCCAATTCTAGGAAGTTATGAGCGTGTATAATAATTAGCCGCGGACGCCATTTGCGGGCACAGTTGTGTTCACTTCTCGCTTAAAGTACCTCAGTTTAGCTAGATAGTGGCAATGCTAAAGTACTCCAGCCTTGTCTTTTTGTTGTTCAAGTTATTCTTGTATACCAATTTCGGCCTAGCTTCGGGAAATGGAACTATCAGCGGGACCTCGAGCAGCAGCAGCAAGCCAGTGGTAAGTGTCCTGGTGCTGTTGCCTCTCTCTGATGATGCCCAAAACCAGAACAGAGCGTGGGAGAGAGGGCAGGAGATCCTACCAGGAGCTAAACTGGCTGTGGACCAGATAAACAACAGCTCTACTCTGTTGCAATATTCCACACTCAATTTGCATGTAGTGAGTATAGACGTTTGCAAAAAGGATATGTACACCTCCAATATCAATGTAACAACGGCCTTTGCAAGCATAGTGGAAGGTGTGGGCAGTTACTCGAACATCCTGGGAATAGTAGGTGGGCCCTTCTGCCCAGAATTGCTTCAGAAGATTGTCTCACCACTAGCTAGCAGAGAGTCAGTGAGTCTGTTCCAGGTTTATGGCTCGACATCAATGGCTGCTCGAAAACAAAAAAACTTTAACAATCACAATAACTTCATCACTCCTTCAGTAGAGGTCCACTATGAGGCTGTCTATGCATTGATGCAGGCATTCCACTGGAACAAACTGCATGTAATAGCTAAGACCTTAGCTAATATAAAAGGCAATAAAGGCCTGAACATCACATACTCTGAGTTCACATCTGACCTGGGCGTCGTGTTTTCTGACTTGCGAAGGTCAATGAAGAAGATTGTGTTTGCATCTGTGGATATGGATGATGCAGTGGCAATACTATGCTCTGCACATGCAGGATCTCTTATATATCCAAACTATGTATGGCTCTTTCATGATCTTAACTCAACTGCACTCCTCCATCACAATTCCTCCTGTGGGAGCAAAGCATTACAAGAAGCCTTGAAAGGTGTGTTCTTTCTAAGATTTCCCTTCCGTCATGATTCTCCAAAAGCTGAGCTGGTTTCAGGGGGAAACTACTTAGACTACTACAATGATTATACTTCTCGACTTTCTGGAGGAAATCGCCATCCCAACCTTTACGCCAACATCATGTACGACTCGGTGTGGGCCTTTGCATTGACACTTAATGAGTCACTTACCCGAAACAGTAACTCTCTTCCTGATTTTCTGAATACCAGCAGCAAACAGAAGTTGGTTGAAGACATGAATGATGTGCTACATAATATAAGTTTTGAAGGTGCAACTGGAAGCATTCATTTTAGTGATTTGGAAGTTAATGGGAAAGTAGAGATATTCATTTCAGATGTTCTAATAGGCACATTTCATCGTGCTTCACTGAACATTTCATTGAACAATTCAGTGGTGTTCAACATGACTAGTGATGAACTTGACTTTCGTTACAAACTCATTCCCATTCCTTTAGCCATTTTACTGGCTTCTGTGATTCTCATCTGCCTCCTCATGACCACAGTCATCCTGACACTGTTTATTTACTTCAGAAATGAGTCTGACATCAAGGCATCTAGCCCCTACCTCAGCTACATCATGTTCTTTGGTTGCTACCTCATGTTTGGATCCACTCTGCTCCACAGCCTCTCCGGAGCCTTCCCTATAACAGGTGTGGCTGCAGTCAGGAGTGTGTGTGGTGCTGTCATTATTGGTGACAGTTTAGGTGTCAACCTCATCTTCACCACAATACTCCTGCGCATGCTTCGTGTTTATAGAATCTTTAACCACTTTGGGAAGACAGGCAAGATATGGTCTGACAAGATGATGCTTCTGATCATCATGCTTGTAGTGATGGGGGACATTGTCCTTATCACGGTATGGTCATTTGTGGACACTTTTGAAGCGATTCAAGACATTGTCTTCCAGCCTCTTGCCAACCCTCCTTTCCATGAGATTAGGCAGTTCTGTCATTCGGACTACCTCAGTTTGTGGCTCGGAATTCTTCTTGGAAAACTTGGAATCCTCTTGTTGATTGTCATGGCCCTGGCGATCAAGACCAGAAAAATCCGTCGCTCCAACTTCAAGGACACCAAGAAAGTGAACATTTATATCTTCATGGCTGTGTTGGTGGTGATCATGCCCATGGCTCTCTTTTTCATGTTGAAAGCTACCAAAAGTGTTCTGGGGACGTACCTGACACTGTACATGGTGTTTGGTTTGTTTGGTATGCTCTGTCAGCTGCTTTTATTTCTCCCTAAAGTGACCTCTCCCATCCTAAAGAAGTACGGCTATGAAATGACCTACAGTGTTGAAAAAGGAAGAAGAACCGTCACCAAACGTCCGTCAAAGCCAAACAATAATAGATATATTTCACAACTGCAGTTCTCAACTTCTGAGAGGACTTATTCTCACTAGCTAGCAGTCAGGAATAATTATTTATTTGGTTTTTGTATGTAATCTTAATCCCAATGAAAGGGTCCTCAACTGGGATTGTTAAACTTAATCACAATTATGTTGATGTTGTTATTATTGCTATTATAATTGTTACAATATTCATTCTTATGTCTGCTAGTATACGACATCACACACAACACACACACACATGCGTGCACACATGCACACAACTGAACATGTGCTCCAGTGCATAAAACACAAGTGTGTCTAACTCAACATGAGTCTCCGTGCATGTGCTTGCACATGTGCTGTTTGGGTGCTCTAATGTGATTATGAAATTCGGATAAACTATAACTATTTGCAGAGCTACAAATTGCTGATTAATTGCTGCACTTCTGTCTTTAAATATTATAAAATGTGTTGTAACGCTTGTCCTTTCAAACATGATTGTGGATTTGTCTACATGTTTCAATTTCTGTGTTGGACCACATACACGGCACTAATTAGCTCATTATTCCTAAGGGCTAGTGCATCTAGTTGAAATATCGAGAGAGTAAATTTTAAGTTGATTATTGAGGTCATTGTATATAATCATGTTTCTTTCAATCAACTCAGACCAGTTTCAATACAACTACACAAACACACCCACAATACTACGAGTTGGGTGTGTCACTTTACAAATATGCACATTTCCATGGCAGTCAAACTCAAGGTGAGAAACACTATCATTAGTCAACAACATAGTTTGAAAGCTACCTCATCCGGTTAGCAGAACTTCCATGCACCTCCAAGTCTGGTTGCATTAGCTGATGGCATCCTGAGAGCATTACATTAAGATTGATGAAGGAATTTGGCAGTCAGACAAAATAATTCACCCTGTAACTTCTGCCCCCATTCACCTTATGAAGTGGGCTGCTCTGGCCATTATGATGATGTGGTCCCACTTATGAAGTGGACTCCTCTGGCCAATATGATGTGGTCCCACTTATATATGAAGTGGGCTCTTTATGTTTCAATTTCTGTGTTGGACCAGATACATGTGTATTCACTTGTTGTTGCTGTTAAGCTGTCAAAGCATTGGACTTGTAGCTACATACATTCTTAACAGCCTATCAGTTTTCCTCTAGCTCAACACAACCTCAGTCCACCCACAGAGACTTGTATTACATCCAGTACCTCAAGATCTATTACACTTTGTATTGAAGATCAATCACTTCAGCAATGATCACACTGATGTTTGTAGTTATTTTATGGGTGCTAAGGGTCTATGGGTAACTTGAGATTCAGTAATCTAGTGATTCCTTCCTTCTTGGTTGCTGAAGCCAGCCTGGAGATTATATCAGGAGGTGTACCAATTGTTTTAGCAGGATGAACTCATTGGTCAAAGTTGCCAACTAGTGGCTGATTATTGATACTGGAAATCGATGACTTCTTTGATTTGCAGCCTGTATGAATCCTTCAGAAATGGAAAAAGGCCTCTAGGATAAGTTAGTAACAACAATTCAAGGAGGCCAATATGCAGCGATCGGATTGCACAAAAGTACGGAGTTTTTGAGGAATAAAAAAGAGTTGCAAAGTCCAACTAGAAATGGTCCAATCGAGCATATAAGTTAACCTGTTTATCATCAAACCTATAACGACCTTGACTTGCTATACATATATATATATATACAGAAATCATTTTCGGAGTTCATATATTCTGCATGCTTTATAGAATATTTTTTGTTAATCAGTAGCTATCCCAACATTTTTATTGTCGACAATTTATCATGGTTACTGGATAATGTATTACTCGCTGTTACTGGAGAGATAATAGGAGGGAGAAGGGGGAACTTAGAGATGTCAAGTTTATTATATTTAGTGAAGGCGCACTTCTAAATAACCCCAGCTCCATCATGTAAATATCGCTGTTCTCTCCCCAACTTTTACACATTTGCATGCACCAGGAGCTTAGTAATAGTCATGGATGACACTGATCACCCTTACTTTTTAAGTGCTGTCTTTACTCCTGCGGTGTGTGTGTGCATGATGATATCGTGCATTCTTAGAACACTGTGGCAGATGCAAGATTTTTAAAAACGGTTTACAACTGATGAAGTGTGAGCCAGATCCTTCACTGAATTGCTCTGCTGAGCCACTGTGGGGCACAAGCAGGCCTAGACTGGGCCGTAGGGCATTTGGCAGGTGCCTTGTCCACATAATTACCAAAAAAACATTACAGGTCCATCATTGAACTGCAGAGCTCATTTAACTAGTTTGATGCCAGTTAACTTAATAAGCTTAGGCAAAAGTCGGGCAAAAAAAAAAAACAAGCTCATTATGTAAATAAACAAGGGGTACTACAATACTATTTATGAATAAACACTCATGTTGATACTTCAAAAAAAATCTGGAAAGAAAGCCCATGCTCAAAATCTTGGACCCATTACGTTATCTAGTACATGACGAAATTGTTTATACATGATGCATCAATAATTATATGGACTCAAAATCTCCATAAAGGAGGTGCAGAAAAAGTAAGATTAGGATTTGGAACAAGGTGCAATGAAATGTGGCAAAATAACATCACTCGCAACGAAAGTGAACAAGCCTTGTCCTAGTGAAGTACACTGGTTTGTGTGCCTGTTCTTTAATCAAAGGTAAGACACCTTGTGGGAAACCAAAATGACATGCTAATTCATGTAAATGTCAGAAAGGGGTGACTGTGTTCCATGGAACCAACGGAATCCCCTGGATCTGCCACGCAACAATATTGAACTTAATTACGTCGCACAAATATTATGTTGTGGCGCTTAAAACAAAATATATCATGAGAACTGTCCATGAGCAAAATCAGGAAGTTAGGAGGATACTTGCTAGTTGGTACAGAGAACATTATAATATCTTCAATCATCTCAGACCAGTTTCCATTAGCAACTTATACAAACACATTTGCAACACTGCTATAAGTTGGCTGTGTCACTTTACAAATATACTAGTTCCTTGGCACAGTTTGCTTCAGTAATAAATCAGGTGAGAAACATAGTTCAACTCAATATAAAATAAGCAAGTCGCCATTTCCACACGTAGGTCTTAATCAACTATAGCTGCCTAAGTCTCTAATTAAATTGATACACGAGTGTTGATAATTCCTTTGTGTCTGATGGTAATGGTGCACGTAGTGGTGGATAGCTACATAGCTACGTTTAGTAAGACTTGCTAGTGTACAAATATTTGTTCAAATCGTAGAGGACTTTGTTACCCTTTCCCATACACAACAATGACTTACGTGGTATACACATCGAGTATATTCATTTATCAAAGGGAAGTGGAGCTCTGCCAAATAGAGCCGTCAAGTTTTTGTGCTAAGAGTAGGCCTTAGTCTCAATTGTCTAAGAAATATTTGCAGTTAATTTAGTTACCCATTCAGCCTTGACTGTCACAATGATGCTAAACAGTGAAAGAGGTTCTCTGTACAGGCATCAGTGAACAACCTCTGCTTGTCAAAAAGATTCCAGTTTGATGGCTTCTTAGACCTAGCTTCATTCCCCATTGCAACCCCCAACCCTCAACCCCACCTATCCGTAAGCTGACACGAACGGTCCCACGATATCCCATACCTTGTTGCAGTATCGGTAACCACCTTTAACCCCTAGTTCTCAGTGACCCTTGGTCACCGTACCCTAGTATTCAGTTACCTAACGCGGTAAGGTGGCAGTTCATTTTTTATAAGTAGGACTAGATTCAGCGAGGTAATTAAAGCATCAGTGATTTAATTTTGATATTGCTGAGCATGTTAAGGCCATCACATTTATTATTGGAATAGTTAGCATTAAATCACAGATGCTTTATTCCCCTCGCTGAATTTATAAAAAATGAACTGCCACCTCAGCCGATCATGAGAAGGGGTCACTCCTTCCCGCGTTGGGATACGGTGACTAAAGGACTGAGAACTAGGATGCAATGACGAGGGGTTAAAGGTGGTTTGATACTGCAACACCAGTAATAGATATGGGACCATTCGTGTCAGCTTACAGACAAAAAAAAATTCAAATTAAAAAAAGGTGTGATAGTGGAGCGGGAGTATGTGGAACATTTCTTGGTGATATGCGGGGGGGGGGGGGGGGGGGGGGGGGGGGGGGGATCGGCTGGTACTGATGGATGAGGTGCGCAGAATTGTAGGGGCAGGACAGTGGCTGGATGAATTTAGAAGAGTGAGTAAGGATGGAAAGGTGGCATTATTTTTGGGGAAAGATGTGGAGGGAGTAAGTGATGCAGTGATGAGGAGGTGGGCGAGTGTGTTTTGTATTGGGTAGGGAAGTGGTGGCAGAGGAGAAAGGAACTGTTGTATGGTGAGCTGAGGAATGATCTATGGTCCCCTCCCGTCCCCCCTCCTTGAGCAGCGGGACACTCGTAACTTAATATTGTGGATAATTTTATTAATTAAGTACTATTGATTTTTTAATATAGATTGTTATTAGGTTAGTTACTAGTCCCATACTGTGCTGTGATATAATTATATGTGATGGCCTTAACAGGCTCAAGATTAAATCATAAAAAATATTTAGTTCTGTCCTATCTCAGGATGGAGTGCAGAGATGTGTAAGGAAACAGTGACAGGAAACAATGACCACTCTACTTGACTGTAACTGCCTTGCTATCCATGATCTTCTGAGGATGCAGTTCACTGATTTCAGTGAGGCAGACAGCATTTTAGAATAGCTAGGGAGAAATATTTGTCTCTTAGTTGAGGCCTATCTGAGAATGCAGAGTGCATTTGAAAGAGAGAACAGTGACAGAGACTCCTCCTACCTCTGAATGGAGTACCCTGCCCCCCGAGTTTGTGTGGCCTGTCTAAGCAGGTATTTCAGGTGCTGTAGCAGTATCTTTTAAAATGACCCTGGGTGTATCCTAGTAATATCAAAAGAGGCATAATTATAGTAGTTTTCTTAGGGAATGAAAGTGAATTTTCAACACTAAAGCAACAAATTATTTGGCTCCACATATTTTCCTGATCATATTCCATCTTTCAATAGCATTACCTCCAGCCATGTGAAATTAAGTCTCCACCATGTCAACAATAGAACATCACTATAATATGGCTATAAGTCAGTGATGACTACTTCCTGCCCAAGGAAACTCACAGCAGTAGTTTGACAGGATGAATTTGGATCAGCTTTGAATAATTTTTTTACTGATGAAAAATCATTTTTTGCCTGCCTGAAGTTAATTTCATACTGACTATTCTATTTAGGAAACATCTTATCTCTTTTTCTTGAAAATGCCGGGCAGTTGGTGTCTAGGGACATTTCAATGATTGGGAAATGATCCAGTACTTTGAAAGCATGCTCCTCCACAAGCAACACAAGTGTTCATCTTGCACCATGCAGGAACTAGTTTGAATGATATATATCACATTCCGTGCAGCTGTGGGAAAGTCTACATTGGAGAGAACAGAGGAGGTTGGAGACCAGAGTAAAAGTAACACGTGGATGCATGCAGACAGGAAAACTAAATTGAGGGCGTTGAAAATCAACGCCTTCAATTTTGCACCCACGTGTCTGCAGGTAATAAATTTTTAACGCCATGCGCTAGAGCCACTCGCAAAACTTTTCAATTTTTTGGCACTTCGCAATTCGGAGTGGTTTCTGTGGAGGTTGCGGGGATTCAGGTTTTTGAGGTCCCTCTGCTTTAGGGTCTAGTAACTTGCCTATAGTTATACCTATGAAACATATTTTAGTATCAAAAGAGAGCTTGTGGCATGTCATGACATCATGTATTTATCTGTAGTCTTAGTGATACTGATACGCATGTCAGATTATGGTAGTCTTAAGGACCAATAGTCTGGTTTGAACCTTTTTAACTGTAGTCTCTTGTATTTGAGTTTTGACTATTATTCAGAGTGTTAAAGTTACTGTTGTGATATTGTAATTGTTTTCTCTAATTGAGACCCCTCCATCAGACAGAGCCTGGGAGAAACTCATGCAGCCTCAAAAATACAATGAAGCCACCTCTGCATGGCCCATTTGTCACCCATGGCAGGCCACTTTGAATGCCAGAAACCACAGACATGGTCATGCACCAGTTCTTCTGGCCTGGACTCCACATGGAGGTGAAGGAATTGCTAACCTTGCCAGAAGACCAGGGTTGGCTGCCCAAGAAAGGTCCACACTGATGCCAATGCCGGCGATTTGGAAACCATTTTCCTCTATTGCCATGGATATGGTGTGACCACACTCTACCACCAGCAAGAGTCTCCAGTATGTGCTGATGGTAGTGGACTTTGGAAAAATTCAGCACTTTATTTGGTCTCCAACTCAGTCACTTTTTATTTAGTACAGAGCAAGTTTTTGATGCTGCCAAGATATTCTTCAAACGAAACGGGACAGTTGAAAATTTCAACAGGTTTTATGACAAGTGTGTCACCATTGCTTAAAAGTTCAATATTGGCCAACCAGAATTAGCTCATTACAGAAGGCATCCTCCACATTTTGAAAGTGGGAGTGAACCACACCTTTTTATGTCTGCAAAGGCATACTTTCGGCAAATGTTCTTTGAAGTGTGTGACCTGCTCTATGGTGAGTTGGAAGAGAGGTTTAGTAAACAACATATTCCATCAATCCTGGCAATTACAAAAAACTCTTGTGAGTGCAGCAAATGGTAATGATTATGAAGACAGCATGGAAGAGCTGAAGAAATCTTGCTACAAAGATGATGTCAATATGTCAGACTTAGCCAGACACCTCCAACTCTTACAAGATGTTGTCAAGCAAGTAGCCCTGAAGTGAAGAAAGTCACTTCTGTACAGATGATCTGTGATGTAATGAACAAGAAAAGCATTTTCAAAACAATGCTACCAACTGTGCATCAGCTCCTTCGTCTCTATCTAACAATCTCTGTTACATCTGCAATGGCTGAAAGAACCTTTTCTGCACTGAAACGTGTCTTAACGTCCACAAGGTCTACGATGACTGAAGTAAGGCTTAATAATTGCTTGCTTCTCCATGTCCACAAAGATTTAACTGACTCACTTGACTTGGTTTCAGTCGCCAATGAATTTATTTGAAGTTTTTTGGAAGCTTTCCTTGATGTGTTATATTTATCTTTGTACACACAATCATGCACCATTGAGTCCTTTAAATAAAATTTGTCAGTTGAGTGAGCATCCATGGGAGGAAGTATAACAATTGTTCCACCAATTAGCTAGTATATATGGCTAGACAAGGTGAGCGTAGTCCAGCAAAATGTCTGCATCCATATCTCAGCCCCCCCCCCCCCCCCCACTTTTCATCTCCTGTCTCCTCCCCTGTAGACATCTCCAGAGTCGGGATACCGGAGGAAATCCTCATTTATCGGGGGTCCAATCTTTGTAGTGCACTCACCAAGGACCTGTACGACATTTTAGGCATTAAGGCCATCAAGATGTCCTCCTACCATGAAAGACCAATGGGATGGTGGAGCAGTACAATGCCATCTTAAAGAGCGGCCTCCACAAGCACATTACAACAGTGGAACAAGAGCATCCCATATCTCCTGTTGGCGTTCCAGGAGATTCCTCACCAGCCATGGTCTTCACTCCATTTGAGATGCTCTATGGACACAATCCTCGAGGGCCGCTGGAAATCCTCTGAATGGGAGGGGCTATTCTTCAAGTCTGAAAATGTGGTGTCATACATGTTAGATACATAAGCCAAACTGGAGGCGGCCAGAGACATAGCCATGGAGATGGAGAGCACGTCTGACTGCCAGATGAAGACCTGGTACACAACCGCTCAGCTCAAGCAAGGTCATTTCAGGTCGATTACCTTCTTCTCATCCTGCTACTGTTGGCATCTCACCAGCTGTTGGCCAGCTGGCTGGAACCATTTCCCATTATGGAGCTCCTCCACCACCTACAAGGTGAAGACTGCCATCGCCAGGGAGCAGACATTCCACGTCAACATGAGCAGGTGGGAGTCGCCAAGTTTAATAACATGCTAAAAAAGGAGAACACTAAGCTGGAGTCCTTGGTTCACCTCTGCTGTTTGGTTTGTGAAGTTCTCCCCTGCCACAGCTGAAGGCTGCATAACAACAAAACAACCAAACAAACTAGCAATGACAACAACTACAAATAAGAAATTAAAATTAAATTTTAAAAACATCTCGTCCTCTAGATGACCCTTTACCATTTAAGACCATGTGCATCAGCTATCTTTGTTACTAATTATACACAATGTTTGTTACTAATTATACACACATGCCTATGTATATACAGTTATTCTTTGCCATGTTTGTTACTAATTATACACACATGCCTATGTATATACAGTTATTCTTGTTACTAATTAGATACACATGCCTATGTATATTATACAGTTATTCTTGCCATGTTTGTTACTAATTATACAGACATGCCTATGTATATACAGTTATTCTTGCCATGTTTGTTACTAATTATACACACATGCCTGTGAATCACATATATAGATCATAACAAGTGATCTGTGTCTGTGTTGTACTTATTGTCATGAGTACATTCTGAGGGAACTAAATGATCACTTCCTTATAGTGAAAACATGCTTCTTGCTGACTCAGCTCAGCAGACTCTATGTTGCATATACACAAGTGTGTTTATTGTATGGACAATTCTTTACCAATTTTGTGGTGAGTTGCTGCAATGCGCATTTGGAGTCTTCTATAAATAAATTTATAAAGAATAAACTTATTTTATGCAAGTTATATGTGGGAGAAAAGGAATTGATATATAGAAAAACTTGATACAAAATTCTGGAAGACACAAATTTTAGGTTTTTAAGGATCGACAATCATTAATTATTCATAAGGTATATATTTATAAACTGACATAATTTTACTGTATTTCATCCCCTGCAGATAATTTTAATACCAGAAGATGCTTAGTTCACAGGTAATGGTGTGCTCAGTGATCACTTCTCTCCAAGTAAAGAGGGTGTGCCCAAATAATCTGACCTTTATCACCAAAAAAACATTCTTCGTCAGTAGTGATAACTACTTAGCAACTTGCCATTTATGGACCCACTGGAGTAACCACGAAGGCGTGCAATATATAAGTGCAGCATAAAAGACACATGGGGAAATTCAGTGAGGCAATAAAAAGTACAAAGAAGAGATCATATCTCACATACTTGTTTGATCAAGTCTTGACAGAGAATGAGCTACAAAAATGATATATCCACATATGGGAATTTCCACTGAGGCGTGAAATGTTTGCGTCACAAAATCATACATTTCTGGAAATCATTATTGACAAGTATGTAAGTGGGAGTACTGCTATCTGGACGTCCTTCACACATTCGTAAGTATTCCTACTCAACCTATATTTACAAGTTAAGTTGTAGTAAATTTAGTAGTCTATATATATATACATATATAATATATATATGTATACATTAAAAACAACACCAACAAAATTAAGAATAATTTGTTATTCGGTTTTCCCCCTTTTTCTGTTCTTTGCAACGATTTACACATTCATAGATCTTTTTCACTTCAACCAATCAGGATACTCATTCGATGCACACTTGCATAACAAGTCTTCATCAAGCCTGCTTCTCAAATTGTCTTCAAAGTTTCATGTAGACCAGTGCAAGGTACAAATAATGTGCCTTCATATATTTTAGTATTGTGACTAAAACTGGATTAGGACCTCAATGGCCTTCTTCCAAGTTGCTAGGTTGGTAGGATGTCAGTTTGCTCATTGCATTTGGTAGAGTGAAATGGTGGCACAATGAGAGGGGAAGAGGCAGTCAGAAGAGTGAGAGGGCTCAAGAGAAGTCAATCAGGAACTAGATTATGAAAGCCTAATCAATTTATTGAAAAGGCATTTTAAGGGTGGAACTTTCAAAAAAAAGTTCCCCCTATCTTCACTGTTATACTAACTGTGTTTCAAGTTTCAGCTCATTATTGTCAACCATTTTTTGGCATGATACTATTTATTACTGCCATTTCATACCAGTTACGAAATAAAATTGTTTCCCGTAGAAGTGCATTGATAACATATAAACTTAGTCAATTTATCATCTTGAAAGCTCTTTCTTTGCTCGACCTTTTGTTTCCTCATGTGATCGAGTCCAGTCTATGTACTCACCGCACCTGCCAGTAGCGAACAATGCTAATAAATTTGTGGACAGCACCATAAATGGCAAGTGTAGCCAACCCAATGGTTAGAGTATAAAGTGGTTTGCAAATTGTTGCTTTTTAATGACATCAGTGCTCTAGCAAGTAATTAAGCTTTAGTTGACTGCACTCACTACACAAATATCAGCACACAGAATGGACTACCTTTTGAGAAGTTTTGGTGTGTTTAGTGAATGGTCTGTTCCTCCCTGCATGCAAACAATTTTAAGCCATCAATTATCATCAGTTGATTAATCGTGGTCCTGGAAAAAATGATAAAATATTGATTTCTGCTAGTGATTTTCTGCATGCTGTCTTCGGCCAATGACTTTTGCACTGAAGTTTTTGCAATCGATTATTTTGCAGACGATATTTTGCAGTAAACTGTCGATGGTTAATCTCAAACCCAGAGCCATGCCGCTCTGTTGGAAAGCACAGGAAGATCTCTGCATATGCTGAGGCATGCCACTCTGTCGGTGTAAACTGAGCCATGCCTCTCTGTTGGGAAGCACAGGAAGATCTCTGTGCATGCTGAGGCTTGCCACTCTGTGGGTGTAAACTGAGCCATGCCTCTCTGTTGGGAAGCTTAGGAAGATCTCTGCACATGCTGAGGCATGGCACTCTGTGGGTGTAAATTTCATCCAACTGACTGCAGAAACTGTCAGTGGTTGGGCTTCTGCAGTTGTGGTCATCAAGACGATTGGTCGCCTGCAGGGCCAGCCCTCCAGCTGAAGCAACTACCCACCTGTTCCAGAGACTTGTCATCTGCTTCTGGAGAGGGAATGCCAACCTGTGGGTGAGGAAGAGTCCTATCCAGCCATCAGAGGTCGATGGGGTTGTGTGATCTAACACTTAATTATTTTATTATAAAATCTGTGCAGGAAAAAAATTGCAAATTCTGCATATGCTATTATATACCGGAAAGTTTCATAGAAACATGATAGATGATACATAAATAGAATGCATAAATACAAACATAGATATTACATATGCACATGTAATTAAGAGTATTAGTCGGTACGAGACCAGTGACTTTCAGCCACACCCAACTCTATGCTGGCATCTGGTATATATGCGATGGGAAGATGATCGACTGCCACTTATGCACATACCTCTGATGGAAGGAGTGAAAAAGATAATGTGTATCTTATCCATGCTAAAGTAATACTGTAGCATGTGTGGATCTTGTTGTGTGGATCTTGTTGGCAATCAGGTCTAATTGATGCAAGAAACACTGGCTTTTCTGCCCATACCTCCAGTGGTGGCAAAGATCAAAGGGAGTGAATGAAGCCATTTCAATTTTATGGATTGTATCATAATCTCTTACATATATGAAACTTTGCAACTGTGTATAATAAATATGTGGAATGTATCGTAGACTTCTTTTTTTTCCCCTTCCTGTTCACACCGACATAAAATAATTGAAGGTTAAAAGTGTTAGATCACATAACCTCATTGACCTGTGATGGCTGGATAGGGATTCTCCTCACCCACAGTTGACATACACTCTCCAGAGGCAGAAGCCAAGTCTCTGGAACAGGTGGGTAGTTGCTTCAGCTGGAGGGACACACAGTCCCATATATAGCACTCATAAAATAACTACAAAGGTCAGAGTGTGATCATTACTCTAAGTGATTGATCTAGTATTCTAATAGATCTTGATGATCAGGACATAATATGAGTCTCTGTAGGTGGACTGACATGTTGAGCTTGAGGAAAAGTGATAGCATGCTAGGAATGAATGTAGCAATAGTTTATCCAATAAAGCCAAGTCCAATTTCTGCTTAGCTTTGACAGGTTGACTGGAACAACAACAAGTGCATACACATGTATGTGCTCCAGTGAAGCAACAGGCCCGAGCACAAAACAGATTAAGTGAAGACTTGAAAGATAATTGGACAACACAGACCAGCATCTCTCTGGAATGGGTTTTGTGCAGGCCTAATCAGTGAGGCTAATTTTCTTACAAATTACATTTGTGTAAAGCTATAAACTTCTAGTAATTCTACATTTCCATGGATTGTAGAGAAATCCACAATCGTGTTTGAAAGGACAAGTGTTAAACACACTTTATAATAATTATACAATGAAAAGACAGAAGTGCAGCAACAGTTGTACAAATAGCTGAAGTTTATTTGAATTATTAGAGCACCCAAATAGCACACGTGCAAGCACATGCAAGGAGACTCATGTTGTGTTTTATGCACTGGAGCACTGAATGTTTAGTTGTGTAAGAAGTGTATGTGTGTGCTGTGTGTGATACAGAGGGTAACTTGAAATGTCATATAAAAGTTATCCAAAGTACATGAAAATGAATGCTTCAACAACAGCAACACTAACACGATTGTGGATAACTTGAACAGTGCCAGGCAAAATATGTTGAGTCTCCATTGGGATTGGGTAAATTCTTAACTCCTGATTGTTGTTGCCAGCTGTTCACTAGTTTGCTCAATTCATCCTCGAATCATATGAAAGATTAAGCTGGCTCATGGTTTAGGATATCCCCAACAGGTGCATATTTATTAAAACCATTGATTTGGCATAGAGACAATTAATAGCAGGATACACTTCCGCAGATCATTTTAAGTTGGGTTTACATATAAAATCTGCTCTTCTATTAAAACACAAACCACACAACCAAGTAATGATGTTATAGAGAAAATATCTTCTTAGATGTTGAGAACTGCATGTGAAATATATCTATCTACCAGTATTCAGCATTTGGTGACTGTTCTTCTTCTTCTTTCAACACTGTAGGTCATTTCGTAGCCGTACTTCTTTAGGATGGGAGAGGTCACTTTAGGAAGAAATAAAAGTAGCTGACAGAGCATACCAAACAAACCAAACATCATGTACAGTGTCAGGTACGTCCCCAGAACACTTTTGGTAGCTTTCAACATGAGACTCGAGGATAATATTGAGCTAGCTAGTAAACAGCTGGCAACAACAATCAGGAATTAAGAATTTATCTAATTGTTCAAGTTACAATCATGTTAGTGTTAGTGTTATAATTGTTAAAGCATTCATTTTTTATGTACTTTGGATAACTTTTATATGACATTTCAAGTTACCCTCTATATTACATACAGCACACACATACACATACATACACATACACACACACACACACACACTTCTTACACAACTAAACATTCAGTGCTCCAGTACATAAAACACAAATGTGTCTAACTCAACATGAGTATCCTTGCATGTGCTTGCACGTGCCGTTTGGGTGCTCTAACAATTCAAATAAACTTCAGCTATTTACATAACTACAAGCAACTGATTAATTGCTGCACTTCTGTCTTTTCATTGTATAATTATGTTTAACACTTGTCCTTTCAATCACGATTGTGGATTTCTCTACAATCCATGGAAATGTAGAATTACTAGAAGTTTATAGCTTTACACAAATGTAATTTGTAAGAAAATTAGCCTCACTGATTAGGCCTGCACAAAACCCATTCCAGAGAGATGCTGGTCTGTGTTGTCCAATTATCTTTCAAGTCTTCACTTAATCTGTTTTGTGCTCGGGCCTGTTGCTTCACTGGAGCAATACATGTGTATACACTTGTTGTTGTTCCAGTCAACCTGTCAAAGCTAAGCAGAAATTGGACTTGGCTTTATTGGAGAAACTATTGCTACATACATTATTAGCATGCTATCACTTTTACTCGAGCTCAACATGTCAGTCCACCCATAAAGACTCATATTATGTCCTGATCATCAAGATCTACCAGATCAATCACTTAGAGTAATGATCACTCTGACCTTTGTAGTTATTTTATGGGACTTTGCATCCCTCCAACTGAAGCAACTACCACCTGTTCCAGAGCCATTCAGTTGAAGTGTTCCAGAGCCATTCAGTTGAAGCAACTACCCACCTGTTCCAGAGCCATTCAGTTGAAGTGTTCCAGAGCCATTCAGTTGAAACAACTACCCACCTGTTCCAGAACCATTCAGTTGAAGTGTTCCAGAGCCATTCATTTGAAACAACTACCCACCTGTTCCAGAACCATTCAGTGTTCCAGAACCATTCAGTGTTCCAGAACCATTCAGTTGAAGTGTTCTAGAGCCATTCAGTTGAAACAACTACCCACCTGTTCCAGAACCATTCAGTTGAAGCAACTACCACCTGTTCCAGAACCATTCAGTTGAAGCAACTACCACCTGTTCCAGAACCATTCAGTGTTCCAGAACCATTCAGTTGAAGCAACTACCCACCTGTTCCAGAACAATTCAGTTGAAGTGTTCCAGAGCCATTCAGTTGAAGCAACTTACTACCACCACCTGTTCCAGAACCATTCAGTTGAAGCCTACCTACCTGTTCCAGAGCAATTCAGTTGAAGTGTTCCAGAGCCATTCAGTTGAAGCAACTTACTACCACACCTGTTCCAGAACCATTCAGTTGAAGCAACTACCCACCTGTTCCAGAACCATTCAGTTGAAGCAACTACCCACCTGTTCCAGAGATTTATCATCCTCCTCTGGAGAGGGAATGTCAACCTGTGGGGTGAGGAGGATCTCTATCCAGCCATCAGGTTGATGGGGTTGTGTGATCTAACACTTTCGACTCTAAATCATTTTATGTAAAGTCCGTGTGATCAGGAAAAAAATTATGTCTACATTACATTCCACGTTATTATATACACAGTTAGAAAGTTCCATATATGGAGATACATAAATAGAATGCATAAATACAAACATAGATATTACATATGCACATGTAATTAAGAGTATTAGTCAGTACGAGCGGTGATTTCAGCCACACCCAACTCTATGCTGGCATCTGGTATATATGCGATGGGAAGATGATCGACTGCCACTTATACACATACCTGCTGATGGAGTGAAAAAGATAATGTGCATCTTATCCATGCTAAAGTTGCTGTAGCATGTGTGGTTCTTGTTGGCAATCAGGTCTGATTGATGCATAAGAAACACTGGCTTTTCTGCCCATACCTCCAGTGGTGGCAAAGATCAAGGGAGTGAATGAGGTCATCTCAATTTCGTATCACCAAATCTCTCTTTTTTGGCCTGCTCGTACCTTCTGTATGTAAATGGGGTGTGGCTGTGAATGGGTGTGGCTGAGGCAGTAGCTTGGTGCATTTCGGTTAAAAACCCATTGCATCAAAAATGCTGTCCCCCCAACCTCTTGCTGATGTCAGCTCTGGCATCACCTTATCTGTTTGCTGATTGAGGTACGATGGTTTCCCTTGTCAGTGACTGTTGTGGTGGCTATCTTTCAACATCGTGGCGCATTTCACTGAGCCAATTGGCTGTGACATCCTGGATATCTTTGTGTCTCATGATGGATGGTCCTTCATGGGGACATGTCATTGCATGGTCAGTTGCAATGGAAGAACTATCATTGACATAGTTATATAATGACCAGAGCACCTGAAATATCGAACGAAGAAATTTAAGCATTAAGTTCTGGATGGTTCTTCCCAAAATCATACCTCTGTAAGGGCAGAGGCAACTGATGGCTCTGCTTCCTATCATGACTAGATTGATTGAATCATACTTCTGTTAGGCCAGAGGCAACTGATGGCTATGCTTCCTATCATGACTAGATTGATTGAATCATACCTCTGTTAGGACAGAAGCAACTGATGGCTATGCTTCCTATCAAGACTAGATTGATTGAATCATACCTCTGTTAGGACAGAGGCAACTGATGGCTCTGCTTCCTATCATGACTAGATTGATTGAATCATACTTCTGTTAGGACAGAGGCAACTGATGGCAATGCTTCCTATCATGACTAGATTGATTGAATCATACCTCTGTTAGGCCAGAGGCAACTGATGGCTATGCTTCCTATCATGACTAGATTGATTGAATCATACCTCTGTTAGGACAGAGGCAACTGATGGCTCTGCTTCCTATCATGACTAGATTGATTTGAATCATACTTCTGTTAGGCCAGAGGCAACTGATGGCTCTGCTTCCTATCATGACTAGATTGATTGAATCATACTTCTGTTAGGCCAGAGGCAACTGATGGCTATGCTTCCTATCATGACTAGATTGATTGAATCATACCTCTGTTAGGACAGAGGCAACTGATGGCTATGCTTCCTATCAAGACTAGATTTATTGAATCATACCTCTGTTAGGACAGAGGCAACTGATGGCTCTGCTTCCTATCATGACTAGATTGATTGAATCATACTTCTGTTAGGACAGAGGCAACTGATGGCAATGCTTCCTATCATGACTAGATTGATTGAATCATACCTCTGTTAGGCCAGAGGCAACTGATGGCTATGCTTCCTATCATGACTAGATTGATTGAATCATACCTCTGTTAGGACAGAGGCAACTGATGGCTATGCTTCCTATCATGACTAGATTGATTGGGAGGTTCACACATTGAAAACTGAGAGTAGCCCTAGCCCTAGCCCTAGTCCTAGCCTAGGGCTAGGGCTAGGGCTAGGGCTAGGGCTAGGATAATTGAGAAAGTCATTTTATACATAATATGCAATGTTGTGATGTGTTCTTGAGTTCCCATCCACATTGAAGACTCAAGGCACCATTGAACTGAGATTGAATCCTTGATCCTGTAGTGGAAGAGTGGTCAACCATATTGAAAAACCTTCTGCCAAATCCATTGCTCATTATAAGTTGCAATGGGAGCCTGCCCTTTAACCTCCTGAGCAGTCTGTTCACAGAATTGACGCTCTTGTTGTTGCAAATATTTAATTCTGTTGAGTTGAGGTTTGGTTATGGAGTCTATTTGGTCTATGATCATCTTTGGTCGATAATCATCTCCATCAGTGGTGCACTGACTTTTTTTCTCCCGAGGTGATCAGTTCATTTTCAGCAATGAATAATATATACTTGGGTAAAGATGTTAAGTCTCCATGACGGGTAGTGAAAGATAATAGTTTCCTTTCTTACGTATAGAAAGGCTGTCCTCCAGCCAATATTGGACTGAATTGCTGATGTATCACATCTTCTAGGGGTTGAAAAAGTGTATACACCTCTCAATTAATTATTAACACCACATATTTCCATCTCCCAGTGATCCTAACAAAAGCAGCACATGCTGCATGAGGTTGGCTACATGCTAGAGTTGTGAGGTTAGCTGCATGCTAGAGTTGTGAGGTTGACTGCATGCTAGAGTTGTGCATGCTAGAGTTGTGAGGTTGGCTGCATGCTAGAGTTGTGAGGTTGACTACATGCTAGAGTTGTGAGGTTGGCTGCATGATGCTAGAGTTGTGAGGTTAGCTGCATGCTAGAGTTGTGAGGTTGGCTGCATGCTAGAGTTGTGAGGTTGGCTGCATGCTAGAGTTGTGAGGTTAGCTGCATGCTAGAGTTGTGAGGTTGGCTGCATGCTAGAGTTGTGAGGTTGACTGCATAGAGTTGTAAGGTTGGCTACATGCTAGAGTTGTGAGGTTGGCTGCATGCTAGTTGTGAGGTTCGCTGCATGATGGAGTTGTGAGGTTGGCTGCATGCTAGTTGTGAGGTTCGCTGCATGATGGAGTTGTGAGGTTGGCTTCATGCTAGAGTTATGAGGTTGGCTGCTAGAGTTGAGAATGCAGCAATTTCAGTTGTCTACTTCTTCACTTTGAGTGCCACATTCTGCAATTGAGGGTGTGTCAATGGGTGGTGCCTGGATCTTTGTGTTTTTCATTGTTTCCTACAATAGTAGAGGTCAAGGAAGTAGTGCCAAATTCATTGGTGTAACAAAGAAGTGGTACATGTCATGCATGATGTGCCCAGTATATACCAAACTGTATGGAATTATAATGACCATCTCAATAATCAACAAATTTAATCTCTCAGGAATACTCTAGCCTTCATCTGGAATAATGAGATGCTAAGACTTGGTGTGAACTTGTTGTATACCGTTACCCAGCTATATATCATCATGGGAACAAACCACACCCTGACACATGTGGTCAGCACGTGAACCGGATGTGGCAAAAATAGAATAAAGATAATAATATCTAAGATTTATCTTTAAATCCGCTCTTTATTTTTAAGCCAATATTTTTAACGAGCAAGAAAAGCAATAATAATAATAATAATAATAATAATAATAATAATAATAATAATAATAATAATAATAATAATAATAATAATAATAATAATAATAATAATAATAACAACAACAATAACAATAACAATAAAAATAACAACAACAACAACAACAACAATAATAATAATAACAACAACAACATTAAAATTAACAATAACAACAATAACAACAACAACAACAACAACAACAACAACAACAACAACAACAATAATAATAATAATAATAATAATAATAATAATAATAATAATAATAATAATAATAATAATAATAATAATAATAATAATAATAATAATAATAATAATAATAATAATAAAATAATAATAAAATAAAATAATAAAAAATTTTAAAAAGTGGCCAAGTATGCCAGCCTAGATCCTTGCCACTTTTTTGTGCCTGTGGCCATCGAGTAATTGGAGGTCATCGGGAACAGGTCGATGGCTTTCCTCAGCCTCAGGATAAGGCAAAGAACTGGGGAGGTGAATGCCCGTGCTTACCTCCTTCAGCGTCTCTCAGTGGCAGTCCAGCGGGGGAATGCCTTGTCTGTTTTGGGGTCAGTCGGGAGTTGAAGCTTTTTAGTTATTTATTTATTTATTGTTAATTAGTTATTATTTCAGTATTATTTAGGTATTTTTGTAATTGATTATTATATAAGTATATGTGTTAATTAGGTGTTAATGAACTTGGTATGTTGTGTTTGCTGTTTGCTCAATTATGTAATAATAATAATAAATATAATAATAATAATAATAATAAAATAATAATAATAGTATTAATAATAACAATAAACATTATAATAACCTTCTCAAAATCAACTTCAAATTGTATTCTCTTAATGTTTGTGTGAGCCTTAGCATCCTGATGAAGGCTGTCGAAAACGTTGAGAGAATACAATTTGAAGTTGGTTATTGAGAAGGTGTGATTATGAGTTCATTGAGAGATAATAATAGTATGACAAAAATATAACAAAGTTATAAATACAAATAAATAAATTATTAATGATTATTAAAACATTAATTAACAAAGAAAGATAAATAACTAAATACAGAAACATTTATGGTGGTCATGGTTTCAAGTTCAGGCTCTTGAGAGTGGCCACCCAGCCAGAAGCCAGGCAAGTCTCTTGATTGAACCACTCGTACTTTGGTGTGAGGCTGATGTGCAATGCCTCTTTCACTATATTGCAGTCCTTCTGTCTTCTCTGCTCTGGCGACTTCATCCCACGAATAGGATGTCCATTGTCACATTCATGTTCAGCAATTGCACTTTAGACAATCAAAGACACCTTACATACAGGTAATTTAAGAAGGGGCTAAGTGGTCCATGTTGTGGAAGGTGTACCCACTACAAACTCACTGTTGATCAAAGAGCTTCTACGTCATTAAATTTACATATTCTAGTAAGTGTTAAAAAAACAACTTGTGTTAACACTTTATAGTTCTGTAGATTCTGAAAACTTCATGGTATGGACTTGATATATAGCTCAAAAGATAGGTCTCTCTGTGTGCTTTCTCATAGGTATAACTATAGCCAGAGCTAAAGTGGGGGTACCTCAAAACCTGAGTGCCTGATTTCTCTGCAGATTGCCAAGTGCTAGAGACTGCACCAATGGCTAGAGGAGCCCTAGTCTATGCAATGACTTGTTTCATTAGGCGCTAAAACTTGGTCAAGCTCCTGTTGGAAAATGTATTTCGTTAAAATTTCATTTCCCAGGGTGCTTGACCACATACTTAGTTTTAGCACCTAAATGAAACCACTTGTTGTATAGACCTCTAGCACAGGTGCTAATTTCAGCTCTACAGCACTTGGCAATCTTTTTATGCGGAGAAATTAGGCACTCGGGTTTTGAGGTTCCTCCCACTTTAGCTCTAGTAACTTGGCTATAGTTATACCTATGAAAAATAAGAGAGCACACAGAGAGACCTATCTTTTAGGAGGGACAGTTGCATTTTTGGGGGGAGAGTGATACACATGTATTTTTTTCCCTTGTGGCTATATACCACTTTATAACTGCATATATTCTGTAAACTTCATGGTATGGACTTGATATATAGCTCAAAACAGGCCCGTATGCATGAAAGGGGGGTGACAAAATATGTAGTAGACATAAACTAACATGTAATA
Organism: Cladorhizidae sp. MBARI D1340-BT2; assembly: GCA_028752905.1. Lineage (NCBI taxonomy): Eukaryota > Metazoa > Porifera > Demospongiae > Poecilosclerida > Cladorhizidae > Cladorhizidae sp. MBARI D1340-BT2. Next base: position 2,149,538 of record JAQNBH010000013.1, read on the forward strand.
GTCATAAACACATCAGTCTGTTTAATTATGGTCAAAAATCATATTAATACAAATTAAGAAAAAAGTAAACTTGCTTTTTCCATTTTACGTGGATATTTTTGGAAAAACAGCTGACATACATGATCAATGTTAATGTCATATTCATAGTTCATGTGAATTAGGGCTAAAGCACTTAGCCCGCTCTTCTGACTGTGTGCATCGCATGTAATTGTTAAGTCGCCTGAGTGCAGATGCCGATCTTTCACATGAGCATGAGCTTAATGGAATTGTTCCAAAAAGCTTGAGAAATGTAAAAATATTGGGAAGTGAAGTGGAGCAACATTGCTTCAGTGTGTCACTAATTGTTTCTGGATGATCTTGTTGTTTCACTGCTAGCCATTTGGTCTTCCAACGACAAAGTTCTTCATCGAGGATGTTGGGGTTTGGAAGATCTTCAGAATAAAATGCTATGGCCTCATTCAAGTCAACAATTGAAGAGTTGACTGTAATATTCACAGGTAGTAGTCCCTGAATTGAAGCTGCCTGTTTACTGTGATTAGAGAATCTTGAAGAGATGTCGCTAATAAGTTAGTCTAAGAATGGAATATATAGCAAGACTTTTTTTAAGTGATCTGCAACTGAAGAGCTTTCAGGGTTCGAACGATGCTGCTGACACCTAGCTCTACGAGGAATTGAATCAGATATACCTGATTTCTCAGAAATTCTACAACTATGTAGATAAATACGCTAGGAATAAGCCTCAATATCCTCTCTCACCTTTTTTAGCTCTTCACAGCACTGCATGACAGTGGAGACACCAGATACTATGTCCTTATTTTTGCCTTGTAGGTTTACAACTGCTTGTTTAAGGTATAATAAAGACCGAAAAAGGGTTACCATTGAATAAACAAATTCAAAAGATTCCAGTTTCTTCATATATGCAAGTGCATTTTGCTTATCCTCTGATGACCATCCATCATTGTGTATAAAGGAAAATCACTACTTCCATAAAGGATTACTTCGAACATCTTCACCAAGAAAGGATGAGCCAAAGAAAAGCGCTCCCAACCGTCTATATTCTCAACCCAACGAGTAATACAGGCATTAAGTAGAGGTTGTCTACTTGATGGATTTGTACTCTGCCCTGTAATTGCTTTAAGGAGAGCTTCTCGTTTCGGGGTATTTAATCCAAATGGTTATACTTTTAATACTCTCAATGCAATTTCTAATTTCTGGAACAGAGCATGATTTTACAATCACAAGATTAAGTGAATGGGAAGCACAGTGCGTGTATAGTGCTTTGGGTTGCTTTTCTCGAATTCTTTCCTGAACACCTGATTTATGTCCACTCATTGTAGATGCACCATCATAACCTTGGCCTCGTAACTCACTCAAAGATAAACCAAGATTCTCCAAACATTTAACTAGAGCATCAACAATGTCAACTGCTCTAACTCTGTTTAACTTTAAGAAAGCTATAAATTCTTCACGAATGTTACCTTCACTGTCCACAAATCGAAGACAAACAGGTAATTGCTCAACGTTGTGGCAGCTAACTTCATCAGCAAGAACTGAATAAAATTTACTTTGTTTAACCTCTGCTACTATATTAGCTAAGATTATGTCATGGCCAATAACATTGATGATGTCATTCTGAGATCTTGGAGAAATATAAGTGGCCCTTGGTTTATTGAGGTGATTAAAAAGAATAGAATCACTCTCAGCAAAACACTTAAGTAAAGCCAAGAAATTTCCAGGATTTTTTGTAGTGCTGAGATCTTCATTATCACCACGAAATGGAAATCCCTGCTTTCCCAAGAAAAGAATGGCACGAACTATTTGGCGAATAATGTGCTTATTCTCATCCATTCGCATTTGGATACCACTATTGGCCATAATATCAATACGCGAAGCTGGATTGTCAATAGTATTTTTCAAGACATCAGTGTATTGCACACAATCCCGATGATATTGAAGGGAGGAATGATTACTCAAAGCACTGCCTATTTTGGACCAATTGGAGTAAGACCTATTTACAAGTAATCCTTTATCTTTTCTCTTGTCACTAGAATTCTCTTGTCACTAGAAAGGAAGAGTGAGCATGGTCCACAGAAAACACCATCTAACTTGGGGCTATAGAGAAGAAAGGGATACTTTGTAAGCCAAGTGGTATTAAACTTCCGATTGCAACCACGAGAATATGTAGTGGGTAAAATATTAGGTGGTACTGTATGATGACACAGCAAAGAATGCTTTGCCTTATTGGATAGGTTACTCACCAACTGGCATATGGTGTCAATGGATTTTGTTGGCTCTAACAAATTTCCAATATCTTTGAATGGTGGTGGTTGAGAAAGCAAAGCATCAGATTGTTGGCTGATCACTAGAGCTTCTGGAATAACAGGCTGGTCAAGTTCCTCATCATCCCTACCAACAGAGTGCAATTCAGGGGCGGATCTAGGAATTCTTGGGGGGAGCCTCTTTTATTAAAATTTAAATATAGGAAAAAAGGGGGGGAAAAGAATTGGAAGAGAAATGCTATTGGGCACTTCCGGTGTGACGTAGGTACAATTCAGACAACAAATTGAGCTGTAGCTAGTTTCAGAAATGTATTCACAGCAAAGGCTTGACCTAGGCTAGACATTAGTCAATTCACTTTCATAGTACAGGGGAGGGATTAGGCCTCGTTAAAGGGTTGTGACGGATGTATGCAGAAAAATGGGAAATCATAGGGTAGGAATGTTTAAAGCCCAAACTCTGTGACAGAGAATTGCTTGCTGCCCACGCTGCTATCCGTCACTTCAGGTATTTCCTGGAAGGACGCCAGTTCTCACTGTTTACCGACCACAAACCACTCACGTTTGCCCTCGGTAAGATCTCGGATGCCTGGTCTGCACGACAACAGCGCCAGCTCTCAGCGATCTCAGAATTCACCGTGGACATTAGACACGTGGCAGGCAAGGACAACGTGGTAGCAGACGCTCTTTCCCGTGCTGCCATTTCGGTCATCAGTGGAGGCATTGATTTCTCCGCCCTTGCAACCGCACAGCTCGCAGACCCAGTCGATATGGCTGCCTGCCGGACAGCAATCACCGGCCTTCAACTTAAGGACATTCCCTTTGTGTGATGTGTCTCTTGGTCGACCACGTCCCCTCGTACCTGTCTCTTTCCGCCGTCGCATTTTCGACACCCTTCATGGCCTCAGCAAACCAGGCATACGGGCAACCCGCAAGCTGGTAGCCCGCAAGTATGTCTGGCACGGCCTTGGTCGACAGGTCGGAGAATGGGCCAGGACATGCATCGCTTGCCAACGAGCCAAAGTCAACCTCCACCATCGTACTCCACTATCTGAGTACAACGAGCCCATACTCCGATTCGACCATGTGAATGTGGATCTCGTAGGGCCACTCCCACTCTCTAAAGGTTTCACCCACCTCCTCACAGTAGTGGACAGAGTCACTCGCTGGCCAGAAGCAATTCCCCTGGCTAGCACAAGTACCAAAGACGTGGCTGATGCCTTCTTGAGTGGATGGATTACTCGTTACGGCCTTCCCTCCGATGTCTCCTCTGACAGAGGACCCCAGTTCACATCTCAACTCTGGCAAGATCTCTCCAACCTCCTCGGAACCAAACTGCATCGGACTACGGCTTACCACCCCCAGGCGAATGGCCTTGTGGAAAGGTTCCATCGAAGCATGAAAGCGTCCCTCAAAGCACGCTGTCAATCGCCGTCGTGGACATCAGACCTTCATTGGGTCATGCTAGGACTCCGGACCATACCGAAGGAGGACCTAGGTACATCCCCAGCAGAGCTAGTGTTTGGATCGCCACTCACTGTCCCCGGGGAGTTTGTGGGCCATGGACAGGGCGAACCAGTTCCGGAACTTCTCCGCCGCCTCCTTGACAATGTGGCAGAACTCAGACCGGTCCCCCCAGTCCACCATAGCTCTCCCACAACCTCAATTCCGGCCTCCCTCTCTTTGGCCAAATTTGTCTTCATTCGTCACGACAGCCACAAGTCGCTCCTACAGCCACCTTACGATGGCCCATTTCGTGTATTGACCACAGGGGACAAATTCTTCAAAGTCCAGGTCGGCCATCGCGAGGAGACCATCTCGATTGATAGGCTGAAAATTGCACATGTTGATGAGTCTGCCGAGGTTCAAGTGGCACAGCCACCACGCCGTGGTCGCCCCCCTCAACGTCCCCTAGCACAGCCCACTGTCCTGCCAACTCAACACTCCCCGGACACATCACACGGGATACGAAGTACCCCAATCCTAGGAACTACACGCTCCGGACGAAGATTTAAGAACACTGACAAGGTTTTTGGACTGAGCTACCCGTGGACGATACAGCTTCATTAAGATCAAGTCAGTTCTGGGGGGAGCTGTGTGGCGGCGCAATTACAGAACAGTAATCGGGACATAACTTCCTTGACTTGTAATAATATATATTCGAATTGATGATCACCTTTTGTTCGTTGTATTGATACTCTGTCTTTCTCATGAAGATTCAATTCTCTTTCTCTATCGGATACAAACGGTGACGCAGAACGTCGCAGGGAATCCTAAACATAGACTTCCCTACAGTAGCAAACTATAAATAGAAGATTGAATTAGTGCTGTAGCCATTCTAACTTTTCTGAAGATCGAATTGTCAATGGCAGAAAGACAAACAAAGAAAAGGGTAAAGATTAAGGCTGTACAATAAAAAATTCTACATCTTTTAACAATGTCTAGATGGGAATTTGTTAAGCTGTGACATACGTACATGACGGACGTACACAAGGTTCTTGTACGTCCATCACAGGTTTTTCCGTAAGTCATGGGGGTGTGGCCTTTCCATTAAGGATGGAAGTTATGCCTAATAGAAAACTAAAAGAGAATATGAAATAGTTTTAATTAATACTTTAACATCACTGAAATAATTAATAAAGATGCACATATTTGTGCCGTACGTACGGCATCAATTATATATATCCCGAAACTACAAACCGTAAAATATTATTTAGTGGGTGTAACCCCCAAAAATCAATTGAATCTACTTTAAAATTATAAAAATGATCCAAATACACTTAATTTGGAGCAAAACTCAATTCCCGAGGTGTCTGATCTAAAACAGAACAAAGCTTCTGTCATAATCTGTTACTATGGCAATTACATAAAAACGAGCATATCTCGTTACTCGTTTGTCATATTGGGTTAAAAATTTGCAGAATATGAAACTTCATTTATTTAGCTTCAAAATGGTGTATTAGAGTATACTTAAAACCCATTTTGAAATTTTGACCACTTGGTTGACATTTTCCCGGATTTACCCATTATGTACATACATGTGCTATTCAAGTATCAACAACATCATCAAGATCAACAGGAAAACTAGAATGAATATGCATCAATGCTAATGCGGATAATCTGTCCTGCCCCATACTACTATGTAAGAAAGTTTTAAGGTTTTTTAAGGTATTATTGGCCCTCTCGTTCTCACATGATGTGACTGGAATAGTACATGCGATGTGCAGCAGTACATAAAGGTTGGGAAAGTAATCCTTGTCACACTCTTTCAGAGCTGACTGAAGGGTGGATGGCCGCTTGTCAGCATCTTGACTCTGCCACTTTGCCCTCCACCTCAACACCTCAGTAGACACAAGTGCAGTACTTGGCAAGTCATCATTATATAAAGAAATCAAGTCCTCTAAAGATATATCATCCCAAGTAGTGATTATAGAAGGTATAAGATTGATTAAATTGGCTGCTACTGTTTGAGTCTTACCAAACCTATCATTCATTTGTTGAACCAATAAAGGAAGACCAGCAGTTCTTCGATAGTATTCTTCCACAGAACTGTACTCCACGTTATTTCTGTAAATTTGTCGAGCAGATACACGGACTTCAGGAACCACACCAACATCATGAGCTATAGTTTCAGCTTGCACATACCATGAATGTAACATTTCCTCACTTTGACGAATTACACAAAGTTCATTCAGTATGTCTTTAACATCCATATAAGCTTTAACTATATCACTACTTTCCTTTTGTAATTTTATACTTACAGGTTTTATAATAGACATAGAATTCATTGTTGCTATGAAAGATATTATAAAAGGAAAGGAAAGGTACATCTTGAGCAAGCCATTGGCTGCCACAATTGTTTTCATATCCCAGTTCATATCCCCATATATAGGATCACGTTCTGTAATTGCTTCCATTGCAGTTAGCAGTTACAAGGAATTGATACAAAACATAAAAAAATTCATAAGCGCTGTGCCGATAAATCCATCTTGTTCTACAAAGATCCTTAACTTTAACAATGCTATATAGTTTCCTTATCAATTACTTTCTCAAGAAATAGTTGCCGCTTAGCACTTTAATGGAAGAAATATGCTGTCTCAGTAACAGTAGAATTCATATTACGAATAGGAGGTAAACTATATACTGAGGGAAACTTCGGAGGGAACCAGCTACTAGATGGTTCGATTAGTCTTTCGCAAACTTCAACAATACACAAATTAAGCACGTGACTATTACAGTGGATATATGTGGCTTTAGGATTTTCTGCCAAGAGACGACCCTGCACACCTCTTGCACTAGACATATTGCTAGCACCATCATAGCCTTGTCCCCTACAATCTTCAAAAGTCTAAGTCAAACTTATTCAGTGCTTCTTTTATTGCAAGAGCCAAAACCTCTCCAGTGATCCTTTCTATACTTATGAAATCTAAGAATTCTTCTCTTATATTACAATTACTATCTACAAATCTTAACACTACTGACACCTGCTCCTTACTGGATATATCGACCACTTCATCACTAAGAATAGAATAATATTTAGCTTGATTAATTTCCTGTATTATACTATCTCTAATATAGTCACTTATGCATTCAATGAGTTAATTTTGGGTGGTTTTACGTATAAGTTTTTTTAAGCATCTTTCAAATGCTTGGCTAATGCAACTTTTCCGGACTTCACCGAGTATTCAAAGGAGTGCTAAAAAATTCCCTCTGTTGACCTCAGAATCATCCCTGCTCATCATCTCTGTTACCTCGAATAGCTATACATTGCTTACCACAAAGAAGTATTGCATCAGCCATACATCTTATTATGTACCTATTTGTTGCTGTTACTCTCATCTATATGCAGCAAACAATTCTTAATAGAAGACTCTGGACACACATGAGAAGACTTTAAAGCATCTGCCCGAGCTAAAGCCAGCTGATGGTACTGCGTACAGTTGTGACTGGCAAACTTTTTAGTTTTCCTAGACCATGCATTAAATCCATTACATACAAAATGACCCAAACCCTTTGTAGCAAAGAGAACACATGGCAAACAAAATATTCCTAAACAAACCAAGGGTTTTCAGCCAAGTATTTATGTTGACAAGACCTATTACAGCCATCTAAATAACTACTTGGAAATGTAAATGAACTATCAGGCTTAAAATGATTAACTAAAAGTGAATACTTGCACTCTGGAGCCAAATTCAAGGTATCTGTTTGGGACCTTGAGCGCATAAGCAAGCCAATATCGTTACACTTCTCAAAATCAATTGAAGCACTTGACGAAGAAGCAGCAGAAAAAGTGGACAAGGAAGTGCAGGGCAGATGAGACGCGGAATGAGAGGGCAGGACAGAAGCGGAACATGAAGGCGGTAATAGCGCAGGCTCAGTAGGCTCAGGGGGAGACACAGACACACAGAGCCTGAGGGCTGGGTGGGAGACACAGAGCCTGAGGACTGGGTGGGAGACACAGATAGAGAGTTCTCTGTGGCAGATACAGAGGGCTGGGTGAGAATCACAGACACAGAGGGCTCGGAGGAGACACAATGGACTGAAGCAGGAGACCATGGAAGAGTGATAGGTACCACAGCTGGAGATGGAAAAGTGGTGTTCTTGTTGGTCCTTTTTTGTTTCCTATGCATTAAATGTGGTCATTTGTATGTAAATTAGCTAGCAGTAGTGGCTGGCTGCAAGGACTATAGCTAGCTAGTACTAGTGCTAAGTTGGCAATCTATTCAATAGCTCGATCACTGCTCAGTTTAGATCAACTTACTTAGCTGTAGGGGGGCCTGGGGTGGCTTTGAAAAAAGCCTTTAACTTTGACTGAGCCATGAGTATGATATTTGGTGAGTGACAGGAGTCGACAGTAAATCTCTCTGGGAGGCCATAAGGTGCAGCCACACCCCTACATTTCCCCCACTTGGGTGTGTGGCTTCGCAGGTCAGCCAAGCAGAGTCAACATAGCTAGCTAAAAGAAAAGGCAAAAAGCAAGAAAAGGCAAAAAGCATTGCAGGTTTGTTGTTTAGTTAGAGTTAGAGTTTAGTTAGAGTTTTGGTAATTAGAGAAAAGGGGGCCTCGAACGAGACCAGTCGATCCCTTCTGGATCCACCACTGCAATTGTGCCCTAAAATATGGATGAAAAATGAGTGCGAGTGCTTACCACTGTCTTCTTGAGCAGCTTTTTTAAATTGAAGTAAGATCTTATATCACTGGATTGCCGTTGACTCTTCATGGCTGGTGTGCTCTTTCACAGCATTAGCAAGGATCAGCATGTGACACTGACACTAGGTGTAAATTATTCAAACCACATGTCAGTAGTTGTAGGTGGCTTGTTTGAAGTCAGAGGTGCTTAATTACTATTGCCAATGTGCATTTGCATTTGCTAGCATATCATTAAATTGAATTTGAAAGGGGGGTGCAAGTGTCACCCCCTTGCGCCCCCCTGTGTACAGGCCAGCAAAAGATAGGTCTCTCTTTGTGCTCTCTGTTAATACTAAAATATTTTTCACTATAGCCAAGTAATGGGAGCTACAAATGGAGGGAACCTCAAAAACCTGAATGCCTGATTGGCATCTCCAGATTAGCATCTCCAGATTGCAAGTGCTAAGAGTGCTAAGAGAGTTGTTGAAATTAACACCAGTAGCTAGACGAAGCTCTACTCTATTCAATGAGTGTTTCATTAGGCGCTAAGTACGTCGCGCGGATGGAAAATGAATTTCGTTTTAATAATCCATAAAACTCATTTTCCACCCGCGCGCTTGACCACGTACTTACGCCTAGAGTAGAGCTTCCTGCCACTGGTGCTAATTTCAATATTTATGTGGCCAATTCAGGCATTCAGGTTTTGAAGTTCCCTCCACTTTAGGTCCAGTAAATTGGCTATGTAGTTATACCTATGAAAAATATTTTAGTATCAAAAGAGAGCACACAGAGAGACCTATCTTTTGAGCTAATATCAAGCCCATACCATGAAGTTTACAGAATCTACGGAGCTATAAAGTGTTAACACAAGTTAAAAAAAAATTTATTTTAATGCAACTGTCCCCCCCTAAGGTATATATCAAGTCCATACCACAAAGTTTGCAGAATCTTTAACACTTACTAGAATATGGCTATGCCCCCCCCCCCACCCCCCCCCCCACCCCCCCTCCCTCCCCCCATTCCAAGGATTGCGGATTTGGTGATTACACGCGCTTTGGGTCCTCATCAGTTATTTGTCAGGGATATTGCATACAGACGCCATTTGCTGCATAGTTGTGTTCACTTCCTCGCCAGATAACTCAGTTTAGTTAGACAGTGGCAATGTTAATTAAAGTCACCCACCCATGCTTGTCTTTTTGTTGTTCAAGTTTTTCTTACGCACCAATTTACCAAATTCAGTGGCAACAGTGACACCTCTAGCAGCAGCTGCAAGCCAGTGGTAAGTCTCCTGGTGCTATTGCCACTCTCTGAAGGTGCCCAAAACCAGAACAGAGCGTGGGAAAGAGGGCAGGAGATCCTACCAGGAGCTAAACTAGCTGTGGACCAGATAAACAACAGCTCTACTCTGTTGCAATATTCCACACTCAATTTGCATGTAGTGAGTATAGACGTTTGCAAAAAGGACACGTACACCTCCAATATCAATGTAACAACGGCCTTTGCAAGTATAGTGGAAGGTGTGGGCAGTTACTCGAACATCTTGGTTCAGAAGATTGTCTCACCACTAGCTAGCAGAGAGTCAGTGAGTCTGTTCCAGGTTTATGGCTCAGCAGTGTCTGCTCGAGAAAAAAGAAGCAATCACAATAACTTCATCACTCCCTCAGTAGAGGTCCACTATGAGGCTGTCTATGCATTGATGCAGGAATTCCACTGGAACAATGCATTTTCCACAATTGCAGATTTATTCTTAGCATTATGATGTTCTTTCATTCTGGTCTCAAGTCTTCTGTTGGTATCCCCTAAGTAGTATATACTTCTCACAGCTGCAAGAGATGATACACAATTGTTATAGACAATTGAGGACTCCTTCAAGGTAGGAGAGGCGCTTTTGATATAAAAAGTACATGTGTGGAATGTGTGTCCATCACAAACTCGGCTGCACGAGCAACTGCGTCATTAATTCCAGGAATGGCGACTTTCTAGGAATTTGGTGATTACCGCGTTTCTTAGAACAGGAAGCGGTATTTATGGCAAGGATATTTAGTCGAAGACGCCGTTCGCTGTACACTTCTTCCTAGTAACTCAGTTTAGCTAGATAGTGACAATGCTAAAGTACCCCTGCCTTGTCTTTTTGTTGTTCGAGTTATTCTATCTCAGCCTAGCTGCGGTAAATGGAACTAGCAGCGGCACCTCTAGCAGCAGCAGCAAGCCAGTGGTAAGTATCCTGGTGCTGTTGCCTCTCTCTGATGATGCCCAAAACCAGAACAGAGCGTGGGAGAGAGGACAGGAGATCCTACCAGGAGCTAAACTAGCTGTGGACCAGATAAACAACAGCTCTACTCTGTTGCAATATTCCACACTCAATTTGCATGTCGTCAGTATTGACGTTTGCAAGAAGGACGCGTACACCTCCAATATCAATGTAACAACGGCCTTTGCTCACATAGTGGAAGGTGTGGGTAATTACTCGAACATCTTGGGAATAGTAGGTGGGCCCTTCTGCCCAGAATTGCTTCAGAAGATTGTCTCGCCACTAGCTAGCCGAGAGTCAGTGAGTCTGTTCCAGGTTTATGGCTCCACAGCAGCGTCTGCTCGAAAACGAAAAATAATCGGCAATCACAATAACTTCATCACTCCCTCAGTAGAGGTCCACTATGAGGCTGTCTATGCGTTGATGCAGGAATTCCACTGGAACAAACTGTATATGATAGCCAGGACCTTTGGTAATGTAACTAGAATAAAAGGCAATAAAGGCCTGAACATCACATACTCCGAGCTCACATCTGACCTGGGCATCATGTTTTCTGACTTGCGAAGGTCAATGAAGAAGATTGTGTTTGCATCTGTAGATGCAGATGATGCAGTGGCAATACTATGCACTGCACATGCAGGATCTCTTATATATCCAAACTATGTATGGCTCTTTCATGATCTAAACTCAACTGCACTCCTCCATCACAATTCCTCCTGTGGGAGCAAAGCATTACAAGAAGCCTTGAAAGGTGTGTTCTTTCTAAGATTTCCCTTCCATCATGATTCTCCAAAAGCTGAGCTCATTTCAGGAAGCAATTACTTAGACTACTACAATGATTATACTTCTCGACTTTCTGGAGGAAATCGCCATCCCAACCTTTACGCCAACATCATGTACGACTCGGTGTGGGCCTTTGCATTGACACTTAATGAGTCACTTACCCGAAGCAGTATCTCTCTTCCTAATTTTCTGAATACCAGCAGCAAACAGAAGTTGGTTGAAGACATGAATGATGTGCTACATAATATAAGTTTTGAGGGTGCAACTGGAAGCATTCATTTTAGTGATTTGGAAGTTAATGGGAAAGTAGAGATATTCATTTCAGATGTTCTAATAGGCACATTTCATCGTGCTTCACTGAACATTTCATTGAACAATTCAGTGGTGTTCAACATGACTAGTGATGAACTTGACTTTCGTTACAAACTCATTCCCATTCCTTTAGCCATTTTACTGGCTTTTGTGGTTCTCATCTGCCTCCTCATGACCACAGTCATCCTGACACTGTTTATTTACTTCAGAAATGAGTCTGACATCAAGGCATCGAGCCCTTACCTCAGCTACATCATGTTCTTTGGTTGCTACCTGCTGTTTGGATCCACTCTGCTCCACAGCCTCTCCGGAGCCTTCCCTATAACAGGTGTGGCTGCAGTCAGTAGTGTGTGTGGTGCTGTGATTATTGGTGACAGTTTAGGTGTCAACCTCATCTTCACCACAATACTCCTACGCATGCTTCGTGTCTATAGAATCTTTAACCACTTCGGGAAGACAGGCAAGATATGGTCTGACAAGATGATGATTCTGATCATCATGCTTGTAGTGATGGGGGACATTGTCCTTATCATGGTATGGTCATTTGTGGACACTTTTGAAGCAATTCAAGACATTGTCCTCCAGCCTCTTGCCAACCCTCCTTTCTATGAGATTAGGCAGTTCTGTCATTCGGACTACCTCAGTTTGTGGCTCGGAATTCTTCTTGGAAAACTTGGAATCCTCTTGTTGATTGTCATGTCCCTGGCGATCAAGACCAGAAAAATCCGTCGCTCCAACTTCAAGGACACCAAGAAAGTGAACATTTATATCTTCTTGGCTGTGTTGGTGGTGATCATGCCCATGGCTCTCTTTTTCATGTTGAAAGCTACCAAAAGTGTTCTGGGGATGTACCTGACACTGTACATGGTGTTTGGTTTGTTTGGTATACTCTGTCAGCTGCTTTTATTTCTCCCTAAAGTGACCTCTCCCATACTAAAGAAGTACGGCTACGAAATGACCTACAGTGTTGAAAAAAGAAGAAGAACTGTCACCAAACGTCCGTCAAAGCCAAACATTAATAGATATATTTCACAACTGCAGTTCTCAACTTCTGAGAGGACTTATTCTCTTAAACATGTCATTATTTAGACTCACTCCAAATTTGTTGTGTGGTTTGTCAAGAGTAAATTTTGTGTGTAAACCTAACCTAAAATGACGCAGAAATGTATCTCGCTAATATTTTATGCAAGATCACTCAGGAAAATGATTTGAGTATATCCTAAACCATGCACCAGCTTCATGTTTCATATATATATATGTATGATTCAAGGCTAACATTGAGCTAGCTAGGGGTTAACAGCTTGGCAACAATATTTATTTGGTTAATCCTAATCCCAACAGAAACTCAACATCTTTAGCCCGGGATTATTATATTTAACCACACTTGTGTTTAAATTGTTGTTGTTATTGTTATTATAATTGTTAGAACTTCAATTTCATAGGATAGACATTTCAGGTTAACCCCTCTACCACACACATAACAAACACACACAACAACCAAACATTCAGTGCTCCAGTGCATAAAGCACAAGTGTGTCTAACTCAACACGAGTCTCCTTGCATGTGCACGTGTGGTTTGGGTGCTCTAATGTCACAACTATTTGCACAAGTAAAAGTAACTGATTAATTAATGCATTTTCATTGTATAATTATTATCACTTACCTTTCAAACGAGATTGCGGATTTCTCTACAGTCCATGGAAATGTAGGATTACTAGAAGTTTACAGTGAACATGTGCTCCAGTGCTAACATGTCTAACTCAACATGAGTCTCCTTATGTGCTTGGCTGTTTGGGTGCTCTAATGTGATTATGAAATTCAGATAAACTATAACTATTTGCACAGCTACAAATTGCTGCACTTCTGTCTTTAAATATTATAAAATGTGTTGTAATGCTTGTCCTTTCAAACATGATTGTGGATTTGTCTACAGTCAAAAGAAATACAGTAATACTAGACCAGATTTGGTGGTCTCACACAAATTGAATTTCCAAGAGGAATTAGGCTTGCACTTCCAAGAGATGTTGGTCTGTGTTGTCCAATTTGTTTAGTGCACGGGCCTTTTATCGTGGGCTCTTCATGCTTTAATTTCTGTGCTGGACAACATACATGTGTATGCACTTGCTGTTGATGTTGTTAAGCATAGGATTTGGGGAAACTTCTGCTACATACATTGATTCTTAGCATGCTATTGCTTTTGCTACATATATTTTTAGCGTGCTATTGCTTTAGCTCAACACAACCTCAGTCCACCCACAGAAACCCTATCCTCAACAATCACTTAGATCAATGATCACATCCGACCTTTGTAACTATTATATGGGTCTTATGTGTCTTTTGGTTAATTGGGGGGAAGCTAGTAGTAGTGATTCCTTCCTTTTGAGTGGGTGAGGCCAGACTGGAGATTATTACATCATGAGGTGTACCAATTAGAATGCACTCTGCCCCACAGCTGCCAATTATTGACTTCAAAACCTATGGTCCCCGACTTGTTATTGGGGTTGTACAAAAATCACTTATGGAGCTGATATATTCTACTTGCAGTGTAGAAAATATTATTAATGACCCAACCTTTTTTCCCCTTTTCTTCCTGGACAATCAATTAGACCGTGCATATACGTTATTGGAGAGATAAGAAGGGTTGGGACAAGGGATGTCAATTTGGTGAAGGAACACTTCTAAATAACCCTGGAATCAGTTTCACTAAGTTAATGTCTGCCATTTTGCTTCCTCCCCGCACCCCCCTTTAAATACTTGCATGCATCAGGAGCTTAATAATAGTCATGAATGACATTCAGTCCCCTTTCTTTTTAAGTGCTGTCTCAGTGCCTGTGTGTGCATGACGATATTGTGCATTCTTAGAACACTGTGGCAGATACACGATTTTGAAAGGAGTTTGCAAGTGATGAAGTGTGAGCCAGATCATGCATGCCAAGACCGCTGTGGGGTACAAGTACCCTAGGGCATTTGGCATTCCCAGTGGCTTAAGGAAGGAAAAATGGGCGAAAAGAAGGTGCCTGTGTGTGTTTCGGGGGGAGTGGGGAGAGAAGTGTTATACATTGGACCTATTAAAGCCATCATTGAACCCCAGAGCTCATTTGATGCTGGCATAAGAGATCTAAGATGAACTGCAAAAATCCAAAACTGGGAACAAGCTCATCCATAAATATATTTATGAATAAATGCAATATTCAGAAAGAGCCCATGCTCAAAATTTTCAAGAGCTGGAGCCAATGACTTGCTTGTTATAGTTGATCACATGTATGTCATCAATTCCATAAAAATAAAGGAGGCACAGCAAAAGCGATTTGGAACAGAGTGCAATTGAAATAACCTCATTTGCAATGAAAATGACCTGTGGTAAGTTATATTACTGCACTGACATAATGGTTTGTGGGCCTGTGCTGTTGAAAACAAAAATGACATGACAATGTTTAACCAGTTAGGAAGTGTGTTCCATGGAACCAACAGAATCCCCTGGATTGCCACGCAACAATTATGAAAAATTACATCGCACATATAGGGAGGACAATGGCATAAAATAAAATAAATTAACTTGTGGTTACCACTTTATAGCTCCGTAGATTCTGTAAAATTCATGATATGGACTTGATATATAGCTTAAAAGATAGGTCTCTCTGTGTGCTCTCTTTTGATACTAAAATATTTTTCATAGGTATAGCTATAGCTAAGTTACTATACCTAAAGTGGAGGGACCTTCAAAACCTGAATGGCCGCATAAATATCTCCAGATTGCAAAGTGCTAATTAGCACCAGTGGCCAGAGGAAGCCCTACTCTGTTTTCATTAGGCGCTATGTTTTAGCGCTTTGATGAAAACACTCGTTGAACATTGGTGCTAATTTCAACTCTCTAGCACTTGGGAATCTGGAGATATTTATGCGGCCATTCAGGTTTTTGCGGTTCCTTCCACTTGTATCTCCAGTAACTTGGCTATAGTTATACTTATGAAAAATATTTTAGTATCAACAGAGAGCACAAAGAGAGACCTATCTTTTGAGCTATATATCAAGTCCATACTGTGAAGTTTACGGAATCTATGGAGTTATAAAGTGGTAACAACAAAAAAAATACATCTTAAAAAATATATATCATGAGAACTGATATACAAATTCATGAGCAAAATCACAAAAGTAGGAAGAACACTAATTAGCTCATAAAACATAATATCATGTTTATTCCTGGTGAAGGCTAGCGCATCTAGTGAGAGAGTACATTTTAAGTTGATTATTGAGGTCATTGTATATAATCATGTTTCTTTCAATCAACTCAGACCAGTTTCAATACAACTACACAAACACACCCACAACACTACGAGTTGGGTGTGTCACTTTACAAATATGCACATTTCCATGGCTCAAGGTGAGAAACATTATCATTAGTCAACAAGAAGTCACCTTATAGATTAGCCAGTAATTTTTCATCAATTTTTTTTTTACTGCAAGTGCCTTTTTACTGCAAGTGCCTAAGTCTACATGGTACTCCATGGTACTCCATGGGTGTCGATAATTTCAATGTGTCTAATGATAACATGCACGTGGTGGTGGATATATACCTACATGACTTAATATATAAGGGGTGTGGTTTCAAATCTAATATGAGGCCCCTGCACATGCACAAGGACTTATGTGGTATACACATAAAGTTCAAAGGTTATTCATTTATCAAACAAGTACATTGGGAAGTGTAGAAGCCTCAGAGCTCCAAATAGAGCCCACCAAGTCTTTGTGCTAAGAGTAGTCCATCCCAGATATCAAGTGAAGAGTCATAGTTAAGGATGTTGAAAGCCACCCTAATTAGAGCCAGAACAATATAGAGAATGACTACAACAACCAAACAATGAAATCTAATTGATGTTCTTACAATGAACTCTCAATGACGCTCTAGCCATCCTTGTGGGGAAAAAGGGAGTGGAAATATATGTGCTAGATTTGTGAAAAGGGGTCATTGAAGGGGGCATCCTCACCCTCCCAACCAGCGCCTCTAGACCAACCACTGTACACCACCAGCATATAATAACATTATAGCTCATCTCCAGCTTCTTTATGCTTGAGATGTCCAAGTTAGTGCATGCCGGGAATCGTTTGAAAGCTACCTCATCAGGTTAGCAAGAACTTCCATGCACCTCCAAGTCTGGGGCTGCATTAGCTGAGGGCATCCTGAGGGCATTACATTAAGATTGATTAAGGAATTTGGCAGTCAGGCAAAATAACTCGCCCAAGTGGACTGATGATGATTTATGAAGTGGGCTGCTCTGACCACATGATGATGTGGGTCCCACTCATGAAGTGGACTGCTCTGGCCATATGGATGTGGTCCAAGGTGGGATGTTTCTTGTGCCTGTTTCGGCCTGTAGGTAAATATGCACTAATTTTGAATTAATAGTCCACAATGCTTGCAGCTAGCTACTTAACAAAGCACTTCCATGGGGAAAGACCTGCCATACAGTTGACAGAATGTTAAGCATTTCTGCTCACAATATGTACTTCTGTGGTAGGCCCAAACCCTTTTTTACATGAGGTGTGCTCTATTACGTGAGTTTAGGCCTGGTTCTAAACTTGGAGGTGCATGAAAAGTCTGGGCTCACACTTGATGGTGGCACCAGAGCCTGAAAACACAGCCCTCATCCAGAAGAGGGACAAATAATTATATTAAGGTGTGTAATGGGGGAGCAAATTATGTGAATATAGCATACACTACAAAACCAAACATCTATGAATATCAATATGAGGAAGCACAAGTCAAATGGCCACTATTGTAGGGTCCAGCCAACACTATTAACCACAGAGGGCAAACAGTGTTCACCACATCCCACATTCCTAGCCCTGAAACAGGAGAAGAGTACATAATTATCTAGAGGTCCAGAGGTCACAGACCACACAGAGGACTGGTATCACTGCTGAGAGTTAGACTATTCCTCTTGCATAATCTACAGATTGAAACCCTCCAGTGTTCTTCAACTTTGCTTATTGCTAGTCAACTGTAACTGTGTGCTCTCATTTGGTGCCCAAATACTTATAGACACATCCATAATAAACTTGGAAGCATTACATCATTATTTATTTGTTATTGCTTGTTGTTGTTTGCTTGTTGTTGTATCCAGCGACACTCTCACAAGTTTTGTCTTTGGCTATTCAAGTTGCATGTTATATATATAAAATTATATATATATGGGCCAAAATACAATTTAACATGGACATCTTTGCAAAATTTAATCATTATTTATTTGTTATTGCTTGTTGTTGTATCCAGCGACACTCTCACAAGTTTTGTCTTTGGCTATTCAAGTTGCATGTTATATATATATATATATGGGCCAAAATACAATTTAACATGGACATCTTTGCAAAATTTAAAAGCCTGCCCTTGATTTATGAGCTAATTCGAATTTATTGACACTGTTATGCCATGCAGGATATGCATATATGCCTTATTTGTCATACTTACTAGAAGAAATTGAACCAGAAACAAAATTTAAATGTATATACACATCATTAGGTGAAAGTACACAAAATTAATGGCATTAGTTATGGGGAGTTATCCACTTTAATGCAGGATTAGAGATGTCTCAGCTTTATAGTTATGCATATAGATTTCCTTCTTTGGTCCTAGCCTAGACGAGTGCAGCTGCTATTGATACCGCTGTGGTTTCTCAAAGCACTCTCTGTCTGAACGCCACAGTTGTAGCTAGTCTACGCTGTGGGGTTTCTTTACTAACCTGGTTAAATATATATTTGTTGTCTTCCTTATCAAGACCTGATGCAGTAACTAAAGGTACAGTTGAAGGTTGTAGCTAGAGCTTTCTCACAGACCTCAAGCACTCAATTGAAAACCATAATAAATATATAATTGGAAGTGTGTTGCAGCCTAAGCTGTGTGTCCTTAGAAACTAGAAATAAATTACCATCTATGGACTTCCTTTTTTGGACCAAACCTCGACCAATGCAGCAGCTATATAAGCTACAGCTGTAGTTTGTAGCTATGGGTAACTTTCTCACGGTTCTCTTGAGTACTCTTTTGAGTTTATCAGTGCTGCTTTTAACATTTTGTATCAAGTAAGTTGTATATATATAGCTGGGGGCTTTATTTTTGATTTTTTAAATATAAAACCAGCTTCAATGTGCAGGGAGATTTACCAGTTAAGATGAAATAAATTTAAATACAAATGAAACAAAAATACAAATGAAACAAAACATAAAATAAAAGAGGGGAAAAGTTTACAGAGATTTTATAACATTTACATTTGCTTGTGAGCTGAGATTTTCTTGATGACGTTGACAGCAGATCTTGGGAACTCAAGTGTTCTTGTTAGTCCGTTTTTGCAGGTTTTGCTACTATTCTAGCCCCCCCCCCCCCCCCCCCCCCCTCTAGATCCACCACTGCTGGGTGTTCAGTAAAGAGGTGTGGGATTAGGTTTTGCCCAACTGGTTCTCACCAAAGTTCCAATACTATACACTTCTCGTTAAAACAGTAGCCGGACTTATCAGGCAGTGGTTTGACTCACTTTTAGAAATAACAGATGACCAAAAAACCCTAATCAAAGCAGCTAAAACTCACTTAGGCAGCTTCTTAACAGCCCAAACATTGGCTGCCACTAATTTCTTACGGTGTGCCATAAATGTAAAGCTAGTAAACTAATAATTAAAAATAAAATACTATAAAATAAAAAAACTCCTGAAATGTATCTTCAATCTTTCCTTCTCTTGCATTGCATACAATTATAGGGCCTTTAATAAAGTTTTACTATATATATACCTGAGATTCTACATTCTCTAATGAAAGTCTATGACTAATCTGTTTGTTGTTTCTCAATTGCAGACAAACTGTGGATAAGGATTATTAGGGTGGTAATTAGTTGGTGATTTAATCATGCTATATAGCTCACTTGCTGTGCAGCTCAATTAGAACTAAGTGGTTAGTTGATTTACTGATGAAAATATTCTTCCAAGTAAAAGCAAGCGACCACACAGCATGTGTAATACGTGCATGTCTACTTTAGCACTAAACATGTTATGGAACAACATCTTCTATATATGTTTGGTTAGTTCTGGAGTTCTCCTCTGCAATATTACAAATTTCTTGAAGCAAGCTGTAGCCGATCCACTACCAAGCTAGGGCTCCAACAACAAGGCATGTATGTGCTGACTTGCTATAGCTGATCCTCTACCAAGCTAGGGCTCCAACAACAAGGCATGTATGTGCTGACTTGTGAAGTAAGCTATAGCCGATCCTCTACCGATCCTCTGCCAAGCTAGGGCTCCAACAACAAGGCAGGTATGTGCTGACTTGTGAAGAAAGCTATAGCTGATCCTCTACGAAGCTAGGGCTCCAACAACAAGCCATGTGTGTGCTGATTTGTGAAGAAAGCTATAGCTGATCCTCTACCAAGCTAGGGCTCCAACAACAAGGCAGGTATGTGCTGACTTGTGAAGAAAGCTATAGCTGATCCTCTACGAAGCTAGGGCTCCAACAACAAGCCATGTGTGTGCTGATTTGTGAAGAAAGCTATAGCTGATCCTCTACCAAGCTAGGGCTCCAACAACAAGGCAGGTATGTGCTGACTTGTGAAGAAAGCTATAGCTGATCCTCTACCAAGCTAGGGCTCCAACAACAAGGCAGGTATGTGCTGACTTGTAGCTATAGCTGATCCTCTACCAAACTAGGGCTCCAACAACAAGGCATGTATGTGCTGACTTGTGAAGAAAGCTATTATAGCTGATCCTCTACCAAGCTAGGGCTCCAACAACAAGGCAGGTATGTGCTGACTTGTTAAGAAAGCTACACTAACAAGCTAGGGCTCCAACAACAAGCTGAAGGCATGTGTGTGCTGACTTGTAGCTATAGCTGATCCTCTACCAAGCAAGGGCTCCAACAACAAGGCATGTATGTGCTGACTTGTGAAGAAAGCTATAGCTGATCCTCTACCAAGCTAGGGCTCCAACAACAAGGCATGTGTGTGCTGACTTGTGAAGAAAGCTATAGCTGATCCTCTACCAAGCTAGGGCTCCAACAACAAGGCATGTGTGTGCTGACTTGTAGCTATAGCTGATCCTCTACCAAACTAGGGCTCCAACAACAAGGCATGTATGTGCTGACTTGTGAAGAAAGCTATTATAGCTGATCCTCTACCAAGCTAGGGCTCCAACAACAAGGCAGGTATGTGCTGACTTGTTAAGAAAGCTACACTAACAAGCTAGGGCTCCAACAACAAGCTGAAGGCATGTGTGTGCTGACTTGTAGCTATAGCTGATCCTCTACCAAGCAAGGGCTCCAACAACAAGGCATGTATGTGCTGACTTGTGAAGAAAGCTATAGCTGATCCTCTACCAAGCTAGGGCTCCAACAACAAGGCATGTGTGTGCTGACTTGTGAAGAAAGCTATAGCTGATCCTCTACCAAGCTAGGGCTCCAACAACAAGGCATGTGTGTGCTGACTTGTGAAGAAAACCACAAGAGGAAACAGGTTTAATAAAATGCTAAAAAAGGAGCTGGAGTCCTTGATTCATCTCTGCTGTTTGGTTTGTGAAATACTTCCTGCCATCCTTGTTCATCTCTGCTGTTTGGTTTGTGAAATACTTCCTGCCATCCTTGATTCATCTCTGCTGTTTGTTTTGTGAAATTCTTCCCTGCCACAGCTGAAGGCTGTAAAACAACAAAACAAATGAACAAAAAAACAACTAGAAACAAGAGAATAGAAAAATAGATTGCCTTGTTCATTAAAAGTACTCACAAAGACATGTGACTTATCACTTACGTATACACACATGCCTATGTATCCAAATATACAAATAGATCAAAGCAGTGACCTGGTTTTGTTGAAGGTCTGTGTTGTAACTATTGTCACAAGAGTAGCTACCTTCTGAAGATGATCACTTCTCTGTGGTCAAAACATGCAGCTTCCTGCTGACTGAGCTCAGCAGACTCTATGTTGCATATACACAAGCATGTTACGGATAATCCTTTATGTGTTTTAGCAAGAAACATTAGTAGCTGAAACATTAGTAGCTGAAACATTTGGAGTCTTCTGTTAATTAATAAAATTATGTGGGGAAAAGGAAAATTCTGCAAAACACAAATTTTGGGTTTTTAAGGATCGAGACCAACGATCATTAATTATTCACATGGTATTTATTGTTAATGCCCCAGCCACCGAGGCACAACAATGAGAACAGTATACCCACTATACTCTCCAGCAGGTATTGTTCTCCGGTAATGCTGCCACCAGAGTTCCCTCTCAATCTTAGCACAAGCTAAACAGTAAGGTTCTTAGGCCTTAAGTTAACTTTAATCAAGTCAAACTAAACACAATAGAAGTAGACTGAAATGCAGTAGCAGAAGGGAACTCCTGAGTTGGGATTGCAGAGAGGTTTAAATACCCTTGCAATCCCGCCCTTACAACAAGAAAGGTGATGAATGTATAGACAATTGTAAAGTGATTAGAAGATGAATAGGTGTTGATGCGTTTATTGTGATGTGATTAGAATATGTGTTTATTAGTCTATTGTGATGTGATGAACAAGTCATTGTAGCATGTTTAGCTTCTTATTGTTTGATGTTCCCAGTTTCTCAGGGCTGTCTTCAGCCAGTCAGGGCTGCTGGGACCTGACATTCATAATTTTGCTGTTTTCACCCCCCTGCAGATAATTTTAATGCCAGAAGATGCTTAGTTCACAGGTAATGGTGTACTCAGTGATCACTTCTCTCCAAGTAAAGAGGGTGTGCCCAAATAATCTGACCTTTATCACCAAAAAAACATTCCTCGTCAGTAGTGATAACTACTTAGCAACTTGCCATTTATGGACTCACTGGAGTAACCACGAAGGCATGCAATACATAAGTGCATCATAAAAGACACGTGGGGAAATTCAGTTAGTCAACAAAAAGTACAAAGAAGAGATCATAAATATCTCACCTACCTTGTTTGGTCAAGTCTTGACAGAGAGTGAGCTACAAAAATGATATATCCATGGGAATTTCCACTGAGGCGTGTAATGTTTGCGTCACAAAATCATACATTTCCGGAAATCATTATTGACAAGTATGTAAGTGGGAGTACTGCAATCTGGACGTCCTTTCACACATTCAAACAATTAACTGAGGACCCTTTGGGGTTGGGGGTTAATGAGACCATGTCGGCAATCATTGAGATGTAATGCAGCCTATGCTTGGCTACAGGTTATTTCCAGATCCTCATTGCCCTCTCAGCCTCTATTAAACTTGAAGAGCCAGAGAAGTTTGTCCATCAAAAAGGCTGATACCCCTCTCACCAGTCCATGGGTCAAGGTGCTTCTTCTTGCTGCACTTGTAACAGCACCTGCTGAGCACCTCAGTGTCCAGCACCCAGTATCCAAAATTGCTACTCTCCCAGGACCTGTTGCTGAGCACCCAGTGCCAAACACTTGCCCACTCTCCCCCCAGGAGCAGCTTGCTGAGCACCTTGGTGCCCAATATTTGCCTTACTCTCACTGGATGCCACCACCATCACCCCATAGATTGACTGGTGACCTCACTTCTGCCATGTAGAATCAT
This sequence comes from Cladorhizidae sp. MBARI D1340-BT2, assembly GCA_028752905.1. NCBI lineage: Eukaryota > Metazoa > Porifera > Demospongiae > Poecilosclerida > Cladorhizidae > Cladorhizidae sp. MBARI D1340-BT2. Next base: position 2,172,837 of record JAQNBH010000013.1, read on the forward strand.
GTCACCTTCACATCTACAAACACATCACTCACAGCATCATTGCAGAGATGTGCAGCTGCAGCAGAAATGTTCATCTGTTTCTATGCATCTCTCAGCTGGTCATTGTGCACAGAGTGGTAGGTGTGGGTGATGGGAAGGGCAGCATACCATCATCTGGTAGATGTACCCATCCCAGCTCTTCCCTTGCCTACCACTCTTGCAGCAAGCACTGATCTGAGATGAAAGCCTTGGCTGAAATGAAGGCCCTGGCCAAGATGAAGGTCCTGGCTGAGAATGAAGTCTCTGGCTGAGATGAAGGCCCTCATTGAGAAGAAGGCAGATGAAGGCCCTGGCTGAGATGTTAGCCTGGCTGAAATGAAGGCCCTGGCCAAGATGAAGGTCCAGGCTGAAATAGAGGCCCTCACTGAGATGAAGGGATATGAAGGCCCTGGGGCTGAGATGAGATGAAGCCCTGGCTGTGATGAAGTTCCTGGATGAGATGATGGCCTGGCTGAGATGAAGGCCCCAGTTGAGATGGTCTAGCTAAGATGGTCTAGCTAAGATGATGGCCCTGGCTGAGATGAAGATCCTGGCTGCTTTAGCCGAGGTAATGGATGGCTGAGAAGAAGCCTCCCTAGCCAGTGCTTTCTTCTTGGTATATACAGAATCAGGAAGACCTGATGGAGTGGAAGAGATTGGGAAGTAGAAGTGGAAGTAGAAAGAGTGAGTAGAACTAGGTGGAGATGCAGCAGGACCTTCTTTGTTCTTCAGGTTTCATGAAAAGCTTTAGAGTTTTCTCAAGCTGATATGATATCTACTTATTATTTATTTTTTGGTCATCGAAGCCATCCTACATAATTTTTGAGAAAAAGAAAAGGGGGGAGGGTTAATTAAGTGAATGTTTCCCACAAGGTTGAACTGGGGAGCTCAAGTAGCAACGAACAGACAAACCCATGGAGTTTCACCTTGATATATATAATTAGAGAAAGTTGATCTACTTGAATGAGTTCTATTTTAAGACACTCTATTCCAAGGGTTATCAGAGATATGACCTATGGTATCTACTTGAAATTGAGCAAGAAGTTTCTTTTGAAATTGGAGTGAAATCATGGAAACATCTTCCACATTTGAGAATGGAGCATCCAAACAGTTTCAAATTTGAAAGACAATTTGTACATAATTATAGATGCTTAGGAAGGAGAGCAGCAACAAAACAGATTTTGACAACAATCCCTTAAAAAATTGATGCTTGTTTACTACCTTTGTGAAGGCAGGCAGGCACATTGGAAGTGTTTGGGAGCCACCATTAGCCAAAGCCATTGTTTATGGTGTTAAGATATTACCAAAGGTTTTAGCAGAGGTATAAACTTTCCTGTTGTTATTTTTGTGCCACTGTTTTGAAATAGGTCACAGTGCTATATATATATACCACACTTCCCAACATATGTTTGTATTACTTGTGTTTGCCATAATAATTTAAAAATCAACATGTCACCTGCTTTAATTGGTGAAGGCTAAGAGTTGTCTATGGAGGGAGTCAAGATGGACTAGTGTGCAGACTGGTAGAAAAGGATGGCCTTTGTCACCTTTGTTGTCTACCAAGTAAGGCAATGAGTGGTGAGAGAAGGTGCGATGGAGAAATAAAAGAGTAGCTTGATGTCCTATATGGCAAAACTTGAAATCCTAGCACTGTGTTGCTCTACGAATTGCTCTAGCCCCAGCATAGCTGAAGCCCTAATACATTACTGATCATTGTATTGCTCTAGACATTGTCCTAGCCCTAGCATATAGCTGAAGGCCTAATACATTACCGATCATTGTATTGCTCTAGCCATTGTCCTAACCCTAGCATAGCTGAAGCCTAATACATTACTGATCATTACTCTAGCCATTGTCCTAGCCCTAGCATAGCTGAAGCCTAATATATTACTGATCATTGTAGTGCTCTAGACATTGTCCTAGCCCTAGCATAGCTGAAGGCCTAATACATTACCGATCATTGTATTGCTCTAGCCATTGTCCTAACCCTAGCATAGCTGAAGCACTAATACATTACTGATCATTGTATTGCTCTAGACATTGTCCTAGCCCTAACATAGCTGAAGCCTAATACATTACTGATTATTGTATTACTCTAGCCATTGTCCTAGCCCTAGCATAGCTGAAGCCCTAATACATTACTGATCATTATATTGCTCTAGACATTGTCCTAGCCTAGCATTGAAGCCCTAATACATTACTGATCATTGTATTGCTAGACATTGTCCTAGCCCTAGCATAGCTGAAGGCCTAATACATTACTGATCATTGTAGTGCTCTAGCCATTGTCCTAACCCTAGCATAGCTGAAGGCCTAATACATTACTGATCATTGTATTGCTCTAAACAATGTCCTAGCCCTAGCATAGCTGAAGCCTAATACATTACTGATCATTATATTGCTCTCTAGCCATTGTCCTAACCCTAGCATAGCTGAAGCCTAATACATTACTGATTATTGTATTACTCTAGCCATTGTCCTAGCCCTAGCATAGCTGAAGGCCTAATACATTACTGATCATTGTATTGCTCTAGCCATTGTCCTAACCCTAGCATAGCTGAAGCCCTAATACATTACTGATCATTATATTACTCTAGACATTGTACTATCACTAGCATAGCTGAAGGCCTAATACATTACTGATCTGTTTAGTATTAAAATCATCATCTTATAATACTTGTTGGTATGGGGAAGTAGCGAATATTTATGTATTATTTATATATTCCTTAGCTGCTGCAATGTTGAACAACCTGATGCCTTGCAACAGAATGAGATGGCAGATTCTGAAACAGAAATGTACAAGTAGCTTTCCTTGAAAATGGGAAGCACACTACTATAAAAGTGAGCACATCAGGCGGTGCTTTCTGCAAGAAGCTGACAAGAACTTATGACCATGACACTGTTTTGTGTATTCAGCATGGTCTCCATCTCTCATTGATTGACTACATGCAATCAGTTATCCTTCCTATATATATTAGCTATGTAGCCAGTTCTCTGTCCATAGTGGCAGTACATGGATTGATAATAGTTTCTGCATCATCATGACAAAAATAGTGTATCCTACCTCCATAGTTAGAGCACATTGATAAGTTATGTCAGAATAAACTTCCCCAGCCCATAACCATGCAGCCTGTTCTCACCAGCCTGTGCAGCCAGTTCCTTTCCTCTAGCTTCAAATCTTCTGTTGTTTTCCAATACTTCTCTTCACTGTGATGACCATTCCCAGACGGAAAACTCGATATACGTCCACCAGGAATACATTAAATACTGCGGGCTTATTAAATTGTGAATGGTATGAGAAAACAACAGGCTGCTCCTGGCAAGTGAATTGCGTTATGCAGAAAACAGAACAGTGCTTATACTCAGTGAGTTTACTCTGGAAGCCACAATTATGAACATGCTTTGTAATGAAATCTAAAAATTGTTATTTACAGAAATAGCATAGATTTTAGGGTAAAATTCATTCAACAAGGAATCCTTCCCCCCAAAACAAGCAGGCTCTGTGCACACTGTGCTAACTCAGTAGTTTACCACGCATGCTCCCTGATAATGACTGCAGCCTGCACTAGCCAGCCAAAGAGGAGAAATGTGTGTTTTGAGTGTGTGTAATTTGAATTACCAATCTTCGTACCTTTAATAGATACAACACTTGAGAGGAGAAAGGGGCTCATAATTTAGCTCTATCTAGCAAGATAATCTAGCATGACTAGTCTATTTTTTATTGCCTCATTGCTAGTTAGCACTTGGCGTCATCCATCGAGAAATTTCCTTATGCTCAGGTAAAGCTTCTACACCCGTCCATGTTTCTACAGGGAAAGGAGCACCACAAAAGTATGCCATTAACTAAACCTTGAAGATTGCCTTTGATATATATATGTATATATATATATATATAAGCTTGAAAGACACTAAAGCACGAGACATTATATACAAGTGCTTCAGATATATAGCTGTGAGAAATCGATATACAAACCTCATCTGTAGCTATAACTATTGCTAATCAAAAGAAAGAGATTAACATTAACTACTAACTTTCTAGGTGCCCACAGCTTAGGTTAGCTTGGGCTACATTACTTTGTGGCTTTCAATACAGACAGCTCTTGACACGAGAGTGAGAAAGCTATAGCCAGCTGTATTAGCACTGCTGGGTTGGGCTTGGATCAAACAAGGAAGTCTACTGATTAAAAATTACAATGCAAGCTGCTACAGCACTCCCAGCTATCTAAGGAGTTATTATGATACTGCTGAGGCCACACATATATTACACCACAGTGTGAGACTATGTAACTAATGCTAATAACAACAGTACTTAATTATCCACAATACTAAGTTATGAGGGTCCCCTTGTTCAAGGAGGGGGGAAGGGAGGGGACCAAAGATCATTCCTCAGCTCACCATACAACAACAGTTCCTTTCTCCTCTGTCACCACTTCCCTACCCAATACAAAACACACTCGCCCACCTCCTCATCACAGCATCACTTACTCCCTCCACATCTTTCCCCAAAAGCAATGCATCCTTACCCACTCTTCTAAATTCATCCAGCCACTGTCCTACCCCTACAATTCTGCGCACCTCATCCATCAATACCAGCCGATCCCTCTCAAATTCCCCGCATATCACCAAGAAATGTTCCACATCCTCCCCTGCTCCACTATCACACATGATATCCCTAACTACCACACATCTCTTGTTATCCTCTAACAACCCAGCTGATGCAAGTCATCAGTTGAAATTGCAACCGCACACCTTCCTGACCATGCATGGACCTCATAAATATACTTCTCCACTGCACCACTCTTTGCCAATATATAAAACTTCAGCATACTCTTGCCGTTTACTTTCTCCTTCCAATCCTTCTCATTTTCCCCCTTCCACTTACGTACTGATCCAACCTCGTTGTTTAGCTCATATTTTCTCCACAAGATCTCATATTCTTCCCACCATCCGATTCCTCCATCTCTAGGTTTATTTACAATTATTTTTTTGCCTCAGTTCCAACACTTCTTGGATGGGCTGTGGTGCCTTAATCGCCCCTACGGTATGCTGCCACCAGTCTCCCCTTATTCTAGGCTCTGCATCAAGAGATGTCTGTGTTGAGTTCTTTTTCTGTAAGTGAAGACTGGCCACGCACTACTGAAGTGTTCATTTAAGTAGGCAACACTCGTTGTTTGTGGCCAACATGTTTACACATAGGATCATTCTATCTTTAACCAATGAACTGTGGGTGTAACAAATTGTTTGAATTCAAACTCATATATATAACAGGGCTTGAAATTGGTAGGGCCAAAACCAGTCCGGCCATAGAGTGCTTGCTACATTGAGTCAAGGGTAAGAAGAAGGATCTGATGGCTACTTATGGAGCAAGGGTGAGTGAAGACATCAGGAGGAGATTCAACATCTGAGTGTTCTCAGGTCACTTAAGGACTCAATTTAGTCGAGTGAAGGATGAATTACTAACTATATAGTATATATGCACTCATGTGTTGTGTACAGCACCCATTGCAGCTGTGGGAAATATCACAAAACTCGCTGTTCTCTTTACTGAAAGTTGTCATGAATTTTTTCATCGCATGTTTATCTTATAAAGTTGATGCCTTAGAATGGGAAACCAGATGTGCCTAGTTCAACAGTTACAGTTGCTTTCATCAGAGGAGTGGAGCAAATTTGTAATGCAATGCTAGTGCATGGGCAATGAGCCATCCCACTGAAGGTCTTTGCATGCAACAATGATTGAGGTAAATTCAACTCCCAGCCAAGAATGCACATTTATTAATAATTATGTGAAGTGCATTCAGAGAACTGTCATTAAATTGCACCTCGTGCTAACTATAGACACCTACCTAGAGTCGGATCCATTGATGGTGTTGCACTATATAGGCACACGCATGCATGCATACATCACACCAACTTATGGCAAAGTACCCTAGAAGCACAGAGCATGACCAATCGACATCACAGGTTCATCAAATACACACGACAGATCATCCAAGATAAACTATTTGCTCATCATCAGTCTTCATGTATACATCTCTTTATTTTCATCCACTTAATGTGTTACATACTGTTGTAGTATCTCTCAAAGGTTTATATAAGAACCTATTACAAGGCTTACACAACCTACAAAGATTAAACAACTGAACTGAATAAGACAACCATCTAGCTGGACTTATAGCATTGGTAGGTCCCTCTCCTGGTAAAGGGTAATTTTTTTGGTAAGTGGGTCCAATCTGCATGTACCAGGATACACACATTCAAATGCAAATTGTTCCCGTGTTTGCTAAGAGGAAGTTTGAAATAGGCATGACCCCAGCACAAGTCCTGACTTGAGGGTATCTCATAATCCTGGAAGGGGGTGAGAAAAGGGGGGGATTCCAGGGGCCGCTTAATCACCAAGGCTACCCAGAATACTGCCCAAGTCCCCTACCAACCTTCCTCTCCCCTCCCAAAGCCTGAACCTCCAGGACTTGCTCTTACTTCCAACAGATTCTACCATAGCCTACATATGATATTCACCCCTGGCTATTCATCTGATAGCTCTCTCTTCATAGAGCATAGATACGAATCAAACATGAGCCATACATAACAATGTCCACCAACATGTACATAGAAAAATCATCTACGACTCCACTCTCCTGTTATCGTCTATAATTACCTTTACACCTCACTCTACTATCTCACCGTCTTTCTTGCAAAGCTGCCAGACATCTTGATACTGATGCCAACTTCTCCTTTATTTACATATAGCATGTAACCACGTTTTCCGAATTTCGATCAGGTGTCTTCAATGCCCACTGCAGCTGCTGTTGTCACTGCCTCTACCCGGCTCGAGTAATTCAACTCAAACTTTCTGATTGTAGTTTTTGTTTGCCATATATACATGCATCTATTGGAACTGCAAGTTGGAATGTGAAGTGAGATCACCTATCTATCGCAGACTGCTTTTTATCGCTACTTTCAACAACTGTGATGATCGAGCTGTGCAACACTGAATCCCAATAAATGAATGTTCAGATCTAAATTGCTTTGGAGCTCCATAGATTCTGCACACTTCAGTGTGAACTTTATAATAACTCGAATGATAAATCTGCGTGCTCTCTTGCTCTCTTCCAAAAAATAATGAAAATATAAATTGCTGCCTAGGTATAACTGCTCGAGTTATGTGCAGCCAAAGTCTGAATTGTGGTTCCTGCTTGTTAAGTGCTAGCTTGTCATCAGTGGCTAGAGGAAGACCTACTCTCCAAATGTGCTAAACCGTGACCATGTAGGAAGCGTGGGTGCTGAAAATCATTTCCACTAAACACCCCCTGACCACATACTTAAAGTAGAAATGTTGAAGTATTTCCTATTTCTCTTTTAACTGGCTCTAGTTAGTACTCTTTTAACATGGAAGGTATATATAATCATTTTCACAATGGAATAGAGTAATCCAGTCAGCCTCTCTTCTGGCATTGAAAAATTGGTCCAAAACCAGCTTTAGACAGCGATGGGAAGAAAATGATGTTTACATGCAACACTTCCCACCAAGTAAAACATATTATGATATATACTGGAAATGTCCAGGCGCCTTCAGACAATGAATTAATTGCTGTATCCAGCCTCTTTTTTGGTGTGGCATATTGTTTTCCACTCTTTTTGACCCCAAAACACTTAGCGTGCTTGAATCCTTTACAACTCTCAACCAAAAAAATGCAACTACCTTACGATCATGTGTCTATCTGAATACATAGGCATGATGTGTATACTCTACTAATACTACTTATGATGCACGTGTCTATGTGTATACTCTAGTACTACTTATGATGCATGTGTCTATATGAATACATAGGCACGTGTGCATACTCTAGTAATACTACTTATGATGCCCGTGTCTATGTGTATATATGAATACATAGGCATGTGTATACTCGAGTATATAGGCACACACTCTAGACATCACATGGTTCTGAAAATAAGAGAAAAAAATGTTTTTTTTAAAATGGTGATGGAAGTGTGGGTGAATGTACAGCGAGGTGTTGGGGGAGTCGCTTCCCCCCCCCCCCCCCCCCCCACCAAAACAAGGGGAAATATTTTGTATATGGCAAGCACTCGGCATCACAGGCGTGCAGATGTTGTTTTAGCTGGCTGTAATATGACATGAAATTGTAGGGCTCTGAAATTCTACTGCATATGATGAGTGAGCAATGACATCATGCCCAGCGCAAGTGCTCTCACGCATGCACTACCGCCACATTGTTAACAGTCAAGCTGGTACAGGCAAAACTGAAAACAAAAAAATCATCAATTCTGGACATGTTCTTGAAAATTTATCCTACCCAGAACTAGATCTGCTAGAACAAGAGAGCCAGCTTGAACCTGGCTACTTGGAACAAGAGAGCCAGCCTGAACCTGGCTACTTGGAACAAGAGAGCCAGCTTGAACCTGGCTACTTGGAACAAGAGAGCCAGCTTGAACCTGGCTACTTGGAACAAGAGAGCCAGCCTGAACCTGGCTACTTGGAACAAGAGAGCCAGCTTGAACCTGGCTACTAGAAACAAGAGAGCCAGCTTGAACCTGGCTACTTGTAACTGCTAGAGCAGGCCTGCCAGCTAGAGCAAGCCCTAAGCCGCCTGGCTAGACCTACTCGAGTATTTTGAAATGACCTCAAACACACTAAGCTCAAATCTTCGTGTGGCAGCTTCTTGGCTGACTCAGCAATGGCTCCGACCATTATCAGCTCCAACAATAGTGCCAGTGTGCCTAAAGTCCCCCCCACATTAGTCAACCAGAAGCATCAACCCAGCTCTCATGTGCAACAAGCACCAGGTTAGAATAGTTTGCAAGCAAAAACTCCCATGCGTTCAATAGACGAAGAGATGTGCTCATACTTGACCACAATGGAGGGGAAAGCTCCTCTCACTTCCTCCTTTCCGGTGGCATCAATCAACACTCGTATCTGCCAAGACACAGACCAAATATTATCGAGAAGAACAGCTGTTCAAGTTACTGCACATATCACAAAAAGAAAATCATTTCCAAGCATCGAACAAGCTAACAGAGTTCTTCTTCAACAACTCAAGACCAGTTTCCACCAGTTGCAACCTGCAGTAACAATGAAGCATTCACATTCACCAACCGCACCCACAATGAAAAACTCACAGGTTCGGTGTTCCCCCAGTCCCCATCATCAGCCGCCCAATCTTTGGTGGTGGTGGCAGTGGCAGCTAAGCTCCAATCCTGGTCTGCCAGACCAGTGGGAGGCGGAGCAGCAGCTACATGGGGGGGCTGGGCACTAGCAGGGATAATCCCCATGGCAGGTGCTGCTGCAACTTGGCCCGCTGGAACTGTCTCTGCCCCCCAGTCGGTGGTAGGTGCACCAGTAGTGTCCGCCCATTGCTAGAGCATAGAATGATAGACCAATGTTTAAATGTAGCTGGTGCTAGGCACACTACACAGCAACCTGCATAGCACAGGAAGCTACATTCTACAGGAATAACAACTCACCATTGTACAGGAAGTAACTAACTCATAGGAAGCTATATTGTACAGGAAGTAATTAACTGTAACTAAGCCACATTGCACAGGAAGCTACACTTTATATCCAGGTCTCCCTCAAGAATTTTGAAAATCACAATGCACACTACTGTAAAGCCAGCCCCCCCCCCCCCCCCCCCCAAGGAAAACTACTAACTATCAAGTGAGCTCTGTCTGACTTTGCAACAATACTCCTATGATGATGACTGCAAGGCTTCCTGCTTGACATCTCCCTGGACTTGCACAGAAATTGGCTGCTGCTCGATCGTCACAAGCTTCCATCCCTACTACACCCACCCTCACCAGCACGCTTCATAGTGGCCCTTCTCAAAGGAAATAGGCAAACGACAAAACTTCACACACACTAATTGGGTCCAGTTTGTGGGATTATCATCGATGAAACTCATTACAGCACCTCCTCTAGTGTACTGGACACACATTTGCTAGCTCACTCAGGAGGCACCACTTGCACAGTCCATCATCAGTAAAGCACGCAGAAATGGTGCCTACTACTATTCCGACATCCTTCACATATCAATTTCTTATAATGCACACCAACAAGCACACGGACTCACAAACCCACACTCCCTCTCTCTCTCCCTCTCTGGAGCTTACATCAGTCTGTGGCAGTGCTGCGGGTTCTTGTTCAGTGGTTCCTGGTTGCCATTGCTGTTCCAACTCTTCAGCCTTGGATATCTCTTCCTTCTCCACCTACAAAATGGCAAAACTATAAACAAAGCTGGACCAGAACATAACAAGAACTAATGGCTCAATCTATCTCCTCAGCAGCAAAGGCGCACTCATTACATAGCTGAGGACAACTCATGGCCTAACTGGAGATCCGGTTGATGAGGTGTGCCTAAAAAGGAATACCAGCAGGTATTACCTTCTGCTGTGCATGCATGAAGCAAGGTAGTCTCTGTGCATGCATGAAGCAAGGTAGTCTCTGTGCATGCATGAAGCAAGGTAGTCTCTGTGCATGCATGAAGCAAGGTAGTCTCTGTGCATGCATGAAGCAAGGTAGTCGTTGTGCATGCATGGAGCAAGGTAGTCTCTGTGCATGCATGAAGCAAGGTAGTCTCTGTGCATGCATGGAGCAAGGTAGTCGCTGTGCATGGGTGAGGTGTGGCTGTGCATGGGTGTGGCTGTGCATGGGTGAAGCTGTGCATGGGTGTGGCTGTGCATGGGTGTGGCTGTGCATGGGTGAGGCTGTGCATGGGTGTGGCTGTGCATGGGTGTAGCTGTGCATGGGTGAGGCTGTGCATGGGTGAAGCTGTGCATGGGTGTGGCTGTGCATGGGTGTAGCTGTGCATGGGTGTAGCTGTGCATGGGTGAGGCTGTGCATGGGTGTAGCTGTGCATGGGTGTAGGTGTGCATGGGTGAGGCTGTGCATGGGTGTAGCTGTGCATGGGTGTGGCTGTGCATGGGTGTAGCTGTGCATGGGTGTGGCTGTGCATGGGTGTAGCTGTGCATGGGTGTAGCTGTGCATGGGTGTAGCTGAGGTGTGTGTGCAAACAAAAGCTGTGTTGTTACTATTACGTCATACTACTATCCCTGTGAGTGCCTGTTTTCTCAAGAGTGAAGGGATTCATAGCAATTCCAGGCAAGCACACGTCCGAAGGACTTCCAGGAACAGCAGTAAAGCCACAGGAAGTTCATGTAGCAGTTGCAATTGCCAGCTGGAATTCCTCTTGTTTTGCTGCCTCTCCCACCAAACAGGAAGTTTTACTTACAACAATGTGCAGAGATATCCACGGATCATACGTGGTGGATGTCCACATATACTCATCAAGGTATGAAGTTGCGCAAGAACAGACGGAGGGTAATTATCAAACAAAATCTCCAGAAACATGTAAAACCTTGCCTAAGCCCCCTCAACCTTGCCTAAGCCCCCTCTGGTAAAGCATCATCTACAGAAACCTTGAGCCCCCTCTGGTAAAGTATCTGTAAATGTATCTACTAGGGATATGGGATATCCACCATCATATGTGCATGGGATTAAGAAAATAATAATATTGACCACACCACACCATCTTAACTCCCTCACTAAGAGAAACCCTGACATCAACACCATCTTAACTCCCTCACTAAGAGAAACCCTGACATCAACACCATCTTAACGCCCTCACTAAGAGAAACACTGGCATCACCACACCATCTTAACTCCCTCCTGATGTCACCACACCATCTTAAGGGGGGACATCTGCACTTTTTAATTTTAATTTTTTTAACCTGTGGTTACAACTTTAGAGCTCAGTAGATTCTGCAAACTTCATGGTATGGACTTGATATATAGCTCAAAAGATAGGTCTCTCTGTGTGCTCTCTTTTGATACTAAAATATGTTTCATAGGTATAACTATAGGCAAGTTACTACACCCTAAAGCGGAGGGACTTCAAAAACCTGCACCCCAAAACCGCCGTTGGAAACCATTCTGAGATGCGAAGTGCAAAAAAATTAAAAATGGTACGAGTGGCTAGAGGAAGCTCTAGAGCATACAATGAGTATATTGAGTAGGCGTGAAAAATTTATTACCTGGTCAAGCGCGCGGTTGGAAAATTGAAGGCGTTGACAAGGCGTCACCAAATCAACGCCTTCAATTTTCCAACCGCGCGCTTGACCAGGTAATCAATTTTTGACCAGGTAATCAATTTTTCACGCCTACTCAATATACTCCTTGTATGCTCTAGAGCTTCCTCTAGCCACTCGTACCATTTTTAATTTTTTTGCACTTCGCATCTCAGAATGGTTTCCAACGGCGGTTTTGGGGTGCAGGTTTTTGAAGTCCCTCCGCTTTAGGGTCTAGTAACTTGTGCTATAGTGTACCTATGAAACATATTTTAGTATCAAAAGAGAGCACACAGAGAGACCTATCTTTTGAGCTATATATCAAGTCCATACCATGAAGTTTGCAGTCTACTGAGCTCTAAAGTTGTAACCACAGGTTAAAAAAATTAAAATTAAAATGCACAGACGGTCCCCCTTAACTCCCTCACTAAGAGAAACCCTGACATCAACACCATCTTAACTCCCTCACTAAGAGAAACACTGGCATCACCACACCATCTTAACTCCCTCCTGATGTCACCACACCATCTTAACTCCCTCACTAAGAGAAACCCTGACATCAACCACCATCTTAACTCCCTCACTAAGAGAAACTCTGACCTCAACCACCATCTTAACTCCATCACTAAGAGAAACTCTGACATCAACCACCATCTTAACTCCCTCACTAAGAGAAACCCTGACATCAACCACCATCTTCACTCCCTCACTAACTATAAGAGAAACAAGGCAACTGCTCACCTCCTCTGGATCTCTATAGAAGAAAAGATCAGGCATGACATCCCAGGGAAGTTCTCTGCTAATGGTCCCACGTAACCTCAATACTTCACGACACAGAAACCACCACATCAGACCAAGAGAGTTCTTACCCTGTGATTACCAAGGAGATCATCATAAAAAAGTACACACAAACCATGCCTACCACACCTTACCATGTTGTTGCATGGGATGGCAATGTCGATGTACTTCACTGGAGAGTTAGTGTTGCAGAATCCTATCACCGGGATATTCACGTAGGAGGCCTCAGTGATTGGCTATAGAAAGATATCGAGGAGGTAATCTCATCATGCATACAAATTACAATGGACTTGCCCACATACATACCTGGTGGTCACTCCTGGGGTCGGAGACAACGAGGAGGCGTGGCTCACGAAATGCCTTTTGGATCTGGTTAGTGAATGTCCCAGGAGTGAACCGGCCAGCAATCGGGTGGGCACTTGTATAGTGTGCAAACTTGAGAATGGCGCGCTGTAAGGAGGGGGTACAAAACAATTTCAATATTTACGTGAAGACGATTGGAAATCTAGGACAAGAGTACGCACCATAATCTCCACAAGCCACCTAGCTAAAAATTGACATGAGAATAGCTCTATCTCTGTACTGATTACAACTCAAGGTCTTGCCACGAAATACATGCACCCAAAGTCAGGACCTACATCTAACTCGTGAGGTCACGACAACCAATGTTTAGTACAGACTTCAATATGAACGGTGGTTAATGATGAGTAAAATATTGTGATTAGTGCAGTGTCTTTCAATATAAACGGTTGCTGGCTAATGCTGAGTGGGGAAAAAATGATTCAAATTTCATTTTGCTTCATTACCTTAGGAAAAGTAAACCTCACAAAAGTGTGAGGTAACCAGCTGTTCATGTTCACCTCACTTACATTATAAATATTATGACTTCACAAATTATTGCCATAAGCACCTATAAGCTTGTGAGATTCAGGTGCCCAGCTTAACCCCTTCATTGCCATACACGCCTATAAGCTTATAAGATTCAGGTGCCTAACTTAACCCATTCATTACTATAAGCGCCTATAAGCTTGTGAGATTCAGGTGCCCAACTTAACCCATTCATTACCTTAAGCACCTATAGCTTATGAGATTCAGGTGCCTAACTTAACCCATTCATTACTGTAAGCGCCTATAGGCTTGTGAGATTCAGGTGAACTTAACCCATTCATTACCTTAAGCACCTATAGCTTATGAGATTCAGGTGCCCAACTTAATCCATTCATTACCGTAAGCACTTATAAGCTTGTGAGATTCAGGTGCCCAACTTAACCCATTCATTACCTTAAGCACCTATAGCTTATGAGATTCAGGTGCCCAACTTAATCCATTCATTACCGTAAGCACTTATAAGCTTGTGAGATTCAGGTGCCCAACTTAACCCATTCATTGCCAAAGTACTTACAAGCGCAAAATGGACAACCATAACAAAAAATCATAACATGGAGTCCATGGAGTCCATTTACGTCAATATTTTGCTAGAAAACATGAAAAGGGCTGTTCTAATATATGAAGTGAAATGCTTGTAGTAACCAAGAGGTCAAAGTTGAAGTCGCAGATCTGAAACAATGGCATTACCGTTCGACTGAGACGGAGCTTTGGAGGCTGCTGTTGACAATGATTTCACCCTCTCAGACAGCGAGAGCAGTGATGAAGATGCTGGGATACAGCTATACCTTGGAGAAGATGCTGTATACTCTGAGGACATGGCAGATCTCAGGAGAGCTTTTTTTCCTGATGAAGTACAGCTATAGACAATAGTGATTCAGTAGATCTATTTCAAAGCAAGTATAGATGCAGTTAGTAGATATCTAGATTACTATCGCTAAATACAATAGAGCAAGGTTGATAGCTTGATTATAGCTAGCTTGATTATAGCTAGCTTGATTATAGCTATTACGATTTCGTATAGCTAGCTAAGTAATATTATCATAGATTGTGCAATAAAATATATCCCTCTGTGACGGGTTCTGTCTCAGGCTTGGAATCTGTATGCTCAACTGGTTCACTACCAGCTACATCTCCTTCCTTGTACTCTCCTCCTCTATCTTCCTCTCCTCCAATCCTTGAGTTGCTAATTGTTATAAACATATTCACATTTTGTGATTAAAGGCGGGTTCACAATATGACGCTCGCCCATCGTAATGTATCGTCCTATCGTATCGTATCGTATCGTTCTATCGTATCGTATTGTTTCTGGTTCACAATATAGCGTTCGATTGGCGAGTTTTGACAAGTTGCTCACGTGATTATTATTATTATTATTATGATAGTAGTTGTTGACCGATCGCGAAGACGCGTTTCTTCCTCGAGTTCATCTAGTAGTCTAGCTGCGATAGTTCCTCGAGTTCATCTAGTAGCTCTAGCTGTGACAGTTCTTCTTCTTCTTCTAGTAGCGAAGACGATTTGACCATGGTACTAGCTGCGATAGTTCCTCGAGTTCATCTAGTAGCTCTAGCTGTGACAGTTCTTCTTCTTCTAGTAGCGAAGACAATTTGACCATGGTACTAGCTGCGATAGTTCCTCAAGTTCATCTAGTAGCTCTAGCTGTGACAGTTCTTCTTCTTCTTCTAGTAGCGAAGACGATTTGACCATGGTAGCTAAATTGCTAGCTGCGATAGTTCCTCGAGATCTAGTAGCTCTAGCTGTGACAGTTCTTCTTCTTCTTCTAGTAGCGAAGACGATTTGACCATGGTAGCTAATTTGCATCATCCTACGGTAACTATCTGATCTTGCTTCCATAACCACTTGAATCCAAGCATTTTCCTTCGGCCTCAACTCCTTGTATATCGCAGAAGAGACCTGCCACAAGCAGGGATATTTGCGCACAGCCTCAATCAATCGTTCATAGTTAAATTCTAGTGAAGGTCAAAGTCTTTCACATGACCTTCTGCTTGCCAGCATTCTGATTGGTCGGACGCTTGACGCTCGAATAGAACCAGATCCTATTCCATCGTATCGTATCGTCCTATCGTATCGTATCGTCATGACGTTGCTGGTTCACAATACGACGATACGTTACGATAGGACGATACGATACGTAACGATGGCTGAGCGTCAAACTGTGAACCAGCCTTTAGTTGCACAATTTTGGTCGATCATAGGCAGTCTAGTAATACACAGTTGCTAGGGACATTTCTCAACTACTCATTTCATACTGAATAATGTTGTAGTCTTCCGTTTTCCTTCATAAAGTTGGCAGCTGTATTGTTGGATGGCATATTAATTTTCATGCCACCCCTAAAAGGAAGCACAAATATATTTATATTATCGATTGTTGTAATGAAACAAGTGAAAAGAAATCTAATTTGGTGCAAGGACACACCCTTTCAGCTAGATTTCCAATTTTTGACCTTCTAACTTGTAGTCCCCCCCCCCCATTGTAACTAACCACTCACTTGACCAAATGGCTTGTTGCTCAACACACACACATCTGATGGATTCTCTATGGCTGCTATTATGCGGGCAGCTATCAGCAGCTTCTCCCAGGTCTTGCGGAGGTTGATGATGGGAATACCATCCATCTTGACTTTGAACACATATTGGGCCATCTGGAAGTCAATGTTAGGGTCTCCCAAGTGAGCTCCAGCCGCTAGCAACTTGGTCACGTCATCTTCCTTCATAGCCAACGCATCTAAGCCCCCAGACATTTTGAACCGTTTGTCCTTAAAAAGTAACGATGAACAACCTGAAAAAATGATAACACAGGCAAAGAAGAAAATAATAATTAGTTCTGTGACTAAAACTCCATGGATGAAGGGTAAAGAAACAGTCAAGAATGGGAAAACATTTCACCTCAGTTTATAATGCCGATAAAGAAAAGAAATCGTAACATGTGCTTCTTCCTATGGGCATGCGCGGCGGCGTACGGAAAGCGGAGAAGGTGTGGTTGAGAGCGAAAAACTTCCTTCCCAAGGCTAGATCACATTGCTCTCTAGGTATTATCCTGGCCAAGTATTATCGTTATTTATTATTATGATATTTACAGCACTGGGCTTAAGAAAGTAGATAGTAGACAGTAGCAACTGTGAAGGACAAACAGCAGCTTTGTGTTGCCTATGTAACTAAAATTAAATGAATAGGATTACTGTTAAGGATGTTGGATAACGAGCAGGAAGAAGGACAAATGAAATGGAAAGTGGAAGGGATATTGTATCGAAGTTAGCTATAAAATGATGCCAGAGGAAAGTTGTGATTCGATGTTTGATGAGTAGGAAAGTGATAGATTAATGGTTGAGGCAAGTGCATGCCAGAGAAGGACAACTCTGTTATAATATAAATGATGCATTCATGTAGATGACTGAAGTTGTGCTTTAGATGATTTGATCTGGAGGCCTTGAGGAGACAGGAAATGTGCAAGTTCATGTCAAGATTAAATGGAGGATCAGTGACATGCTTAATCAAGAACATGTTGCCTTGAAGTTGGAACCAAACATCAGAGGAAACAACTGAAGTGAAATTAGCTCAACTTATAATCTGAAGTGAAGTCATCAAGTATAAACTCCTTCATCTCAGCACAATCTGAAGTGATGTCATCAAGTATAAACTCCTTCATCTCAGCACAATCTGAAGTGATGTCATCTAGTGTAAACTCCTTCATCTCAGCACAATCTGAAGTGATGTCATCAAGTGTAAACTCCTTCATCTCAGCACAATCTGAAGTGATGTCATCAAGTATAAACTCCTTCATTTCACCACAATCTGAAGTGATGTCATCAAGTATAAACTTTGTAGCTCATCTCGGCACTTTTTCAAGACACAAGATGTCCTTCATCAGATGTGGTCTCCACAACTGTGAACAGGAAGATAATCTGCTGTGAACTAGATCTCTGCAATGCAATTCTCTTTATTTACCCAAACCCCAACTACCTACTTCATCAACGGACAATCATATGTGCAGAGGAGCATAGAGACCTGGGGATCACAATCTTACCTGGTCTAATCACATTATCAGAATATGTACATCTGCCTGTAGGTCATTCCATCTAATCAGAAGTTTGGGTAAATAACATTGCAGCACATTTGACTGATAACCTTCATGTTGAGCATCACAAAGACAAGGCATCCAGCTCGGTGCATGTTTTTAATCTCTTGTAGGATCTTTTACCATCAGCAAATAAATAAATCAAGCAAAATGACACGGTACTTGGAATATCATTTTATATATGTGGGAAACAGCAAAGGCCCAAGAACATTTCCCTGTGGAATGCCTGATCTCACTGGAAGTAGACCAGATGATGACTGACGGTATGATCCATGAGATAAGCCCTGACACAAGGTGTGTAGGATCCGTGAGAGAAACTCTGACACAAGGTGTGTAGGATCCGTGAGGTAAGTTCTGACACAAGGTGTGTAGGATCCGTGAGATAAGTCCTGCACAAGGTGTGTGTATGATACATGAGATAGCCCTGAACCAGCATCACAGAAGTCCAGCTAGGCCAACTAGCCACAGTAGTTCAGGATGAGGATTGGCATCAAAAGCAAGTCCAAGTCAACAATGTCACACATTTCCCTGTTCTCAATTGCTTTCATGATCACAGAAAAGGAAGACAGGGATGGTTCTTCAAAAAGCCATGTTGATTATTAGATAAGTGGGGAATAATTGGACTCAAAGACTTTCGATATGAGACATAGGAGCAAAATTGGTTGTAGTTTTGCAGTGTTGAGTGATTATATACCAGGGTAGGAATAATTTTGTGAATCTTCCATTCTTTGGGTATCCAGTCTCCTTCTCTCTCTGCCTTAGATTTATCATATATATTTCTGCAGGATTTGTGCTACTTGTACTTTTTTTAGAAAATGTTTGTTCTGCTCCTTCACTGTAGGGAGTTCATTGGAAGTTCTTCTATTTTCTCAAACCTTTGAAGAGCCTCAGCAAGAGTCTTCTTGTATCTCACTGGACACAAAAGCTGCTCTGTAGACAACATTGTTTCCAGGAAATTGGTATTTCTCGAGTGCCTACTTGAGAATCTTCTGTTGCATTAATCAGCTCACATTTCTTTTGGGGGAATTTTGGTGAACCTGCTTTAAACCTGTACAAATTAAAAAGTTAATTTCATGCATTAGCCTGTAAGCTGAAATTTTATTCAGTTTTCCAATTATATAAGGAAGACAAAATACTACTATATATCTTCTGTTCTAGTTTCCCAAACAAGCCATGATTTTAATTATGACTCCAAAGCTTTATTTGGGTTTATATGGCATTATCAAAATTAGAATAGAATAAGGTGAGCCAGTTATGAGTAAAACAAATGTATTGTTTTTATCCTAATTTTCATCATGCATAATAAGTCTTCCTTGGAATGTAGGGAAGATCCCTAGTGTGGGATACACTTTCTAGAATTTGTTGTCAAAGGCCAATGAACTTATTGTTCATGTAGGCACTATCTTTTCTTGCCTAAAGTGGAAAGTGTTGGATAATTGCATATTCTTAAATATTTTAAGGTATTAAATCACATGTGAAATTATAAAATAACATAACATCGCAAATTAGATGATATTCCAATGACAAAAAATACTGCAGGCAGCCATCTTGCGGGCTTGGATCTCTATCTAAAATCAAAGTAGATAAGTTGACCTTACTTTATCCAAGTAGCATGTTGGTACACATGGGTTGAGCTGTAGGCACAGTCAGGGAAGGCTTTCTCGCCATGGTGCTTTAAATGACATCATCCACCGGTCATTAACTGCTGCAAATGTCCCTTCCCGGCTGGAGCCCTCAGGTCTGCTTCGGTCCGATGGAAAGAGACCTGATGGCATGTCCATCATTCCATGGTCAAGTGGTAGACTCTTGGTATGGGATGCAACCTGCAGTGACACCTTTGCCCCATCCAACCTTTTGGCTGCAGTCACTGAGGCTGGTGCAGTGGCAGCCCAGGCGGAGATTTTGAAGGGTGAAAAGTACGCCCACCTGGACTCGGCATACAAGTTTGTACCTGTGGCGGTAGAGACGTGTGGATCCTTTGGGCCTCAAGCAAAGGCATTCTTCAGGGAGTTGGGACGCCGCCTGAGGTCAGTGACTTATGAAGAGGACTCCCATCAACATCTTCTTCAACGGATTTCTGTGGCTGTGCAGCGTGGGAATGCAGCCTCAGTAATGGGATCTTTGCCATCAGGGTTGGGGACGAGCCATTTCCCTAGTCATCGCATGAACTTTTTAACTTTTTAACTTGAGGTATGGCATGTTGTTCTCTGTCATATGTAATTTTAAAAAATGTTAAAAAATTATATAAAATAATAATAATAATAAATAAATAAAAAATAAAAAAATTTTAATAAAAAAAATTAAAAAAATAAAAAAAATAATAAAAAATAAATAAAAAATAATAAAATAAAAAGTAGCATGTTGGTAAGTCATTTACCATATTTGTCATTCCCACTAGTGATCTTGGAATAACCAATGCAGAAAAACACAAAGTTAGCAGCTTTTGGACAAGTGAATGCCATTATACAATTTTCAGTTTAAAAACAGCTTCAACATTTACCATGGTTACCACCTCGGCTTCAAAGAAATATAACAAAAAAAAGGAAAAAAAGTTGACTGAGTGTTTGTAACATATATATGCGCATCCTCAAATGGCAAGCTAAAGTTCCCTCTGTGACATTGGCAGTTACACATGATGACATGCTCCAGAGCTTTGCAGCAGGTATAACAGAACCAGGACATATATTATGGAAGGAAAACAAATTCCTCTGAGAGGTTTGGAGGCTAAGTTTGAGGTCAATAAATGGTATATAGTGTACTCCATAAAGGAATAATGTGTTTAATATAAGTGTCTTGAGGTTGATATCCTACAGTATTTTGCTGTGAACTTGATCTGCTAGATCCAGTAACAAAAGTGACATGTTGAAAAATCATCCGATCTGATTTATCTTAAAGGCATTTTATATACCAGGAATGGACCATCCTAATTTCAAACCAGTACACCAGAGTTGTAGTCAAATTGAAAATCGTGTAATGTAAATTTGGTTGCTCTGCGTTTAACAAACAAATGCCTTTGATTTGTCTCATTCTCCATGCCCTGAGCAAACAAGCAACAGGCAGAGGAGCTTTTATGTTTTATGTTTTTATGCTATAATTATTATATATTATAGAGAGTGAACACCAGAGTTAATGAAAAGAGGGATGGTCAGTCATAATGTTTCAAGCATGCTAAGTTACTATAAAATATTATTCCAGGTCTCTGTGATGAGCTGAGTCCTTGTGAAATAGACATAAGGGTTATCTTGGGGGAGCAGACCATAACTCACAGCTATGTATTTACCATAGTGAAGGGCATATTCCACTCTGTATACCAGCTTGCCAGTGAGTCTCACCAGCTTGCAGGTTGGTCTAGTAATCAATTTGATAAATTTGGTGTCATCTGAAAAAGTAGCATTGAAAAGAGGCGAAAGAGGCTTAGGACGTCATTCACATAAATAGCACAGATCCCAGAATGCTTCCTCAGATAGAACTATTAAGTATGCTGACGATGTTAAACCAATTATAGTAGCAAAGTGCTTCTGGTTGTTTTTAACTTTAAGCAACAGCCACAGAGATTCTGTGATTCCTATGGACCAAAGTTTGAAAAGTAATTTGTGAGGAACTCTTGATGAAAGCATTAAAATATACACCAGTGTCCAGTTTGTTGTTTACTGAGTTATATATGCTGGTTAAGAGAGGAAGTAGTCGAGAGGGATGAGCGATTATTTGTGAAATAAAAGTTCTGACAGTCAATAAGTTGATTCTATATTGGACAATGACTTTCTCTCGATAATCAACTCATTCAATGCTTCAGCTGGTCATCAGGAATAGTGATGATATAAAGTAACAAAATTGGTCTGTAGTTTTATGTACGAGGTAGACACTTTAGGTATGGGAAAAATCTTGTGATTTTCCATTATCAGGAAGAGAGCATGATCTTTGTCATGAAGTGAGTAAATTGTAATAGGGTTGTAGTGACACAGAGCTATTAGCTGAACACTAGAATTCCCTAGGGCACATGGTTCTAGCTAGCAGTAGCTTCCTATTTCTACCTCTCCATATATTGTTAGCTCTTCCCTAGCCCTAGCCCATGATGTTGCATTTGTAAATAATATTATTTCTCTCATCTTTCCCACAAACTTCAACATTGGTGACGACGATGTGATCCGAATATAGCAACGGATGGAGAGGCAGATCCACCACCAGCCATAGCAGTGGAGTTGTGGTTGCCTCAAGTTGAAGCACAAGTCGCAAGCTGCAGACACAAAACAATGTTCAACCATATCGTGGCTGCTCTCTCCCCTGAGTTTTCTCCAGAAGTGTGCAATCTTCTCCTTCATCCACCTGAAGAGAGGCCATAAGGAGCAGTTTATCCAGAGAAAGGTTACTTCTGAGCAAAGGAAGCTCCAACAGCTCCTCAAAACAGAGGAACTTGGAGATTGAAAACCTACTCAACTTCTGCACTACATAAAGAAGCTGTTAGGAGTGCTGTAACAGCAGAAGGAACTTTCCTGCGTGACTTTTTCCTCCAACACCTCCCTGCCAATGCGGGAATTGTCATCGCATCTACCGGTGCTACTTTCACCTTGCAAGAACTTGCAGAGCTGGCAGACAAGGTGGCCGAGGTGGCTATCCCTTCAGCATCTGCTGTTAGCTCATCTGAGGTGGAGCAACTCCGTGCACACGTTTCCTGCCTCCATGACTCCATCAAGACATTAACCTGTCAATAGTGATCTCGAAACTCTTCTCAACCTCGCCATCCACCAAGTTCAGTGCTCCTCGCCTCCCGATTAACACAACCCTGTGCTGGTCCATCAAAAGTATGGAGACTCTGCCCAGAAGTGAAAACCTCTGCGATCTTGAATTTTGTTAAATGACCAGGCCAGTCACACACAACAACAGGTGTCACTGGCCTACCTCATAGTCGTTCATTGTATGTTACTGACCACCCCACCAGCGTCAGGTTTCATTGTTGACACAGGTAGTGAAGTTGGCATCCTGTCCCCTATCGAAGCTCTCACTAACAGTCAGCCTCCAAGCCATCGATGGTACATAATACCGACTTATGGTGCATTCACACATGCTGGCTCTTGGACTGCAATGTACCTTCCGTTGGATTTTCATCATAGCTGATGTGCAAACGTCCATCCTAGGCGTGATTTCCTTCAAAACTTTGGTCTATCTGGTAGACCTCAAGCACCAACACCTAGTGGACACATTCACAGTTGAGAATCATCACACATGACGCATCTCCCAGTCCAATCCTGCCCCCACACGATCCCTTGAATGAGTTTACATACCTCCTCTCTGAATTCCCAGAGATTACGAAACCTCATTTCAAGGACTGCCCAGTTCAGCACAACATCACTCACCACATCTCAACCAAAGGTCACCAGTATCTGCCCGCACCCACCGACCAACCCTGAAAACCACAAAATAATTCGTCAGGTGTTCCAGCACATGCTTGAATTGGGAATCATCCGCCCCCTCCTCCAGCAACTGGTCGTCGCCATTGCAGATTGTCCTCAAGAAAACACATGGGGATGGCATCCTTGTGGGAACTATCAGGCTACATCATCACCCCACACCGCTACCCGATTCCATACACAGGATTTTGCAGCCTCTCTCCATGGTGCT
Organism: Cladorhizidae sp. MBARI D1340-BT2; assembly: GCA_028752905.1. Taxonomy (NCBI): domain Eukaryota; kingdom Metazoa; phylum Porifera; class Demospongiae; order Poecilosclerida; family Cladorhizidae; species Cladorhizidae sp. MBARI D1340-BT2. The sequence goes on from JAQNBH010000013.1 coordinate 2,196,331, forward strand.
ACCATCTTTTCCAAGGTAAGACCTGGTGCGTATACTTGTAGAACCTTCAGACACCCCGAAAACAGAGCCTTCCCTCTTCAGTCTCTTTTTAATTGTATGTATACCGTTCGGCCTGAGGAAAGCTGCACAGACAATTCTAACCACCGCTGCACAGATGCTTGCACTTCGGTCTGAGGAATGCTGAGGAATGCTACACATACGTTCCAACATTCAGTCTGAGAATGCTGCACAAGATGTTCCAATTTTCGGTCCAAGGAATGCTGCACAGATGTTCCAATGTTCGGTCCCTGCACAGATGTTCCAACGTTCGGTCTAAGGAATGCTGCATAGATGTTCCAATGTTCAGTCCAAGGAATGCTGCAGAGATGTTCCAACATTTATTGAGGAATGCTACACAGATTCTAACCTTCAGTCTGAGGAATGCTGCACAGATGCTTGACGCTTTGGTCTGATGAACGCTACACATACGTTCTAAAATTCAGTCTGAGAACGCTGCACAAGATGTTCCAATGTTCGGTCCGCTGCAGAGATGTTCCAATGTTCGGTCTGAGGAATGCTCCACACACATTCCAACACTTCATGGAGAAAGTGCTGCATGGGCTGGAATTCTGCTACATTTACATTTGATGACCTACTCATAGCTAGTTACAGCCCAGGGGAACACAAATGTCATCTGCGCTTAGTCCTTAACACCCACAGATTATCATCATCAACTGACAGAAGTGCAAGTTTGGTGTGAGCAGCCTCGATCGAGTCGATCACCGGGGGATCCACCCCTTCTAGGAGAAGGTACAAGTGATTCATGACTTTCCTCAATCCACTACTCTGCATAAGCTCCGGCAGTTGCTGGTGTTAGTCAACTTCTACCATTGCTTTTTACCTCACTGCAGCTGCTATTCTCCAGCCCCTTAGCTCACTCTTGTCTGGATCTAAAGGTAGCTCCAAATGGGATGATCATGCGACCACAGTGTTCAACTGTTTCAAGGATGTCCTGGCAGATGCTCTCTCCTCTCACACCCCAAGCCTGAGGCATTGACCTGACAGATACATCTGACACAGCTGTCAGAGCTGTCCTTCAACAATACATCCAGGGTCAATGGTACCCAATCTCTTATTTCTTCAAGAAGTTGCAGCCTGTTGAAACATGCTATAGTACTTTTGACCGAGAACTGTTAGCTGCATCAACCACTTCTGTCATTTCGTGGAAGGACGTAATTTCCACACCATCATTGACCACAGGCTGCTGACATACACCCTTGGCACACATGCTGATCGACATTCTCCATGACAAACTCAGCATTTGGATTATATATTACAGTTCACCACAGATCTCCAACATGTCAAGGGCATGGACAATGCAGTTGCCGATGTGCATTGTCTAGTATTGAAGCAAATGCGGTACTCAATGCATCTCCACCCCAAGTTGATTTTGTTGCAATGACTAATGCTCAGCACACTAATCCTGAACTCTCTCAGATCCTATCCTCTCCATCCTCTCTTAGCCATTTGGAAACCCCACTCTCGATGGCAGACACTGCAACTGTATGCGACACATCCATAAGAGAACACCGACCTTCTGCAGTATTGTGTTTCACACTCCCTCCACTCACTGTCACCCCACCCCACCCACCCCGGAATATGCGCAACCCAGCGACTCATCACTGCTCAGTATGTTTGGCCCAATATCAATAGGGTTGTCAGGAAGTGGATGCAGTCATGCCTTCAGTACCAAAGAGCTAAGATTCAACGGCACACCAGCCATCCCGCTGTCCACTTTCACACTAGCTGATGTTCGGTTTGACCAAATCCAGATTGACCGTGTAGGTCGTCCACTATACCTCACATGGATGTGCCTACATCCTCACATGCATCGACTGCTTTACTTGCTGAGCAGAAATTATTCTAATATCTGATATCAGAGCAGATGTGTAGCTTGAGCCTTTCCCGAGGTTGGATGGGCAGATTTGGAGTTCCATCAACTACCACTGTGGAGTTCCATCAACTACCATTACAGACTGTGGAGTTCCATCAACTACCATTACAGACTGTGGAGTTCCATCAACTACCATTACAGACTGTGGAGTTCCATCAACTACCATTACAGACTGTGGAGTTCCATCAACTACCATTACAGACTGTGGAGTTCCATCAACTACCATTACAGACAGTTGAGTTCCATCAACTACCATTACAGACTGTGGACATCAATTCGAGTCAGCACTCTGTTCAAATTTCATACAGCTATATACTTGGATCAAAACGAACTCATACTACTGCATATAATCAGATTGCCAATGGGATGATTGAGCACTTCCATCATTATCAAGGCAGCGATAAAATGTCAACCCACTCTATTACACTGGACAGAGGCACTGCTTTGGTATATACTGCTGAGTATTCAGACAGCACTTAGGAGGAACCTTCGGTGTACAGAAGCTGAACTAGTCAACATTATGGCTTCAAAGGGAATTTTTTGATTCCACTCTAGACACAGCATCAGTTATGTGTCCCGACTCAAGACCACCATGCTGGAACTGCAAGCACTGCCAGTACATGCTGCACCCCAGCACAAGATACACATTGGTAATGCCATTGCCTCTTGAATCCATGTGTTTGTCAGGTGTTACTTACAAAGTCGGGAAACATCGAGACAAATACTTCATGGTATACATCACAGGCAAGCCCGAGACTTTCTCTTTGGATCGCTTTAAACCTGCCCATCTGGACCGTGCAACTGACTCGACTCCACCCACAGTTTCTTCGCACCCTAAGCCCACAAATATTCAGCAATGGAGCCTCCTCACTTTCCCACCATTACCCGTTCTGTGCGTCATGTCAACTTGCTGAGCCATTTAGACTTAAGATCGTTCAACTCTTTCACTAGAGGGGGAGTGATGTAGTGACATATAACTTTGGTAACCCTTTACTGAACACTAGAATGACCTATGACCCTAGAGCACATGGTTCTAGCTAGCAGTAGCTTTCTATTTATATCTCTCTGTATTATCTCTTGTTGTTGTATTTGTAGTCATTGCATCTCTTATCAACTTACCAACTAACTTCAACATGGTTAATAATTAATAATTGGCAATCTATCAAAATGTTCCTGTGGAAATTGGGATCTCCTGGCATAATTGCTGGGGGCTATTTAATCCTATCTGTCCTCTGCTCCGAGATAAGCAAGGGATTACAAGGGGCTACTTAACCCTACCTCCAATCTGCTCAGTGACTTACCAAGGGGACACTGCATATACAGGCTCTAGTCTATAACTTGTGCCACACCATCATACTAACACTCTGCTCACCAGGTGGAAAGCACCCTCTCTGCTCGCAGGTGGAAAGCACCATACTAATGCTGTGCTCATAGCTTCTTGGAGAGCGCCATAATTAACGCTGTGCTCATAGCTGCCTGCAAGTCGAGAGCACCATACTAACTCTGTGCTCGCAGGTGGAGAACACCATACTAACCCTCTGCTTGCTGCTGCTTGGAGATAGAGAACACCAAACTAACTCTCTGCTCATTGTTCTGCTCATGCTGCTTGCAGGTGGAGACCACCATACTAACTCTCTGCTCACAGCTTCTTGTAGGAGGAATCATACCAACTCTGCTTGCAGGTGGAGAGCACCATACTAACTCTCTGCTCACAGCTTCTTGTAGGAGGAATCATATATACCAACTCTGCTTACATCTGCTTGCAGGTGGAGAGCACAAAACTAGGAGGATTACCTTTGCAGGGGCAGTGTTTAGGGTTCGGCTTGAAAATGGTTGTAGTTTAGCATGGAATGTATTATGAATATGTGATAAAGGGACTATATATTAGCTCTTGACATAAGTTGGACCAGAAGGACCACTATTTACAACACCAACCATATATTAGCATTCATTATCGCTGCTAATTCCTCAAACATTTACTAAACAATTATATTGCTATATAGATAAGCTATTTCAAGCTAGACAGAAATTAAAGAGACAAGTACAAATGTAGCTGATGATGATCAGTCTAGCATAAACCCACTCACAGGATCAGCCTTGTTAGCTCTCACTGTCTTCTGTTTAAAGGGAGCCAGTCATGCTGGAAGCATTGATAAACAATAAACTTTTTGTATTGGAAGTGGAAAGAAAAGGGTTGGCGAGTTATAGCAAGAGTTGTTTCCCCTATATACTGCAGCTACAAGTTGTCACAGATACAGTCAGTTGGTCCAGGAGCCCCGCACCCAAGTGAAGTACGTAAAGGACTTGGCAGCTGCTGAGAGGAACTCATTATGGCGCATGCTCAGAGGAACCACCACTACTTAAGACCACTGGCAGCAGGATGCAGTTCATTTACCGAATTGGTGGGGGAACCGTCCCATTTCCAAAATAGAAAGACCCAGGATCTATTTATTATGACACTGGCTTCGACTAGGTTTTTAAATAGCGCCAAAAAAACTCCTTACACTATGCTCCAGGTAATGTTGGTGACTATCGCATGACCCTGTTTAGTGTAATCTTGTTTGGAGGATAGGGAATTACTAAACTGGTACAACGTCGTCACTAAACACTGCCACCCCCCCTCCTTAAAATCAGATAACACTACAGAACAAGTGCAGGAACTCCTTTAACCTTCTACTAGATTCCTTCATTAAATACCAGGTTCTTCAACTAGTTCTCCCAGCTAGCACACGTGCGGACAACACAAGGAGCACCCTAAATGAACTCTGAAACAACATCAACAACAACAAAAAAACATCACTGTTCTGCTAAACACAATGGTTCTTCTGTGTTTTGTTGCTGCTGCACTGGTTCAGATATATTGTAGACGATAGTAGCCCTAGCCAGACCAGGCCATTGTCCGTATAATGCTCCTATCCAGCGCTGCAGCTTATCCTGACTGTAGGGCAGACACATGCATACTCCCAGAAGCAAGCCTAGAATACACAGAGAATAGATCATACATACAAGAGAGGGAGGAAGGAAGAAAGTGGCCAACACACCACTATCATAATATGCACAGTGGCCTGAGTCTGAACAAATTACACCTGAACGCAACGCCAGAGATTTGTAGAGTTCATCATAATTTGACCCCTTGCATTGTACATCCCCTTGCATTGTACATCCCTGAAATGTGTTCCGACATGGTAGCAGCCGTTTTTGTAGAATCACGCAGTATCAGTGGGTAAAAGGTCAACATTGTTTCTGCTGTTCTCTAGTGAAAGATTTTATTTTGCACCTAGTTGTTTTATGAGTCATCACATCATATCTGAGGGAAAGGGTCACCACATCATATCTGAGGGAAAGGGTCAACAAATCATATCTGAGGGAAAGGGTCACCACATCATGTCTGAGGGAAAGGATCATCACATCATGTCTGAGGGAAAGGGTCATCACATCATGTCTGAGGGAAAGGGTCATCACATCATGTCTGAGGGAAAGGGTCATCACATCATGTTTAAGGGAAAGTGTCATCACATCATGTCTGAGGGAAAGGGTCATCACATCATGTCTGAGGGAAAGTGTCATCACATCATATCTGAGGGAAAGGGTCATCACGTCATGTCTGAGGGAAAGGGTCAACACATCATGTCTGAGGGAAAGCTTCACCACATCATGTCTGAGGGAAAGGATCATCACATCATGTCTGAGGGAAAGGGTCAACACATCATATCTGAGGGAAAGGGTCACCACATCATGTCTGAGGGAAAGGGTCATCACATCATATCTGAGGGAAAGGGTCATCACATCATGTCTGAGGGAAAGCTTCACCACATCATGTCTGAGGGAAAGGGTCATCACATCATATCTGAGGGAAAGGGTCAACACATCATGTCTGAGGGAAAGCTTCACCACATCATGTCTGAGGGAAAGGGTCATCACATCATATCTGATGGAAAGGATCATCACATCATGTCTGAGGGAAAGGGTCAACACATCATGTCTGAGGGAAAGGGTCATCACATCATGTCTGAGGGAAAGGGTCAACACATCATGTCTGAGGGAAAGCTTCACCACATCATGTCTGAGGGAAAGGGTCATCACATCATATCTGAGGGAAAGGGTCAACACATCATGTCTGAGGGAAAGGATCATCACATCATGTCTGAGGGAAAGGGTCAACACATCATGTCTGAGGGAAAGGGTCATCACATCATATCCGAGGGAAAGGGTCAACACATCATGTCTGAGGGAAAAGGGTCAACACATGAGCAAGACCTGCAGTTACACTGCACATATACCACATAAGGGTGGAGTTTCATTTTGTTAGCCTCGTGCTAAAAACTGTTATCTTGAGATATGCAAATGTGAACTTAGGTACATTGTCAAGCACCCGGTTGGAAAATGAATTTCGTTAAAATTCATTTCCCAACCGCGCGCTTGACCACGTACTTAAATTTTAGTGCCTAATGAAACAAGTCATTGTATAGAATAGGGCTTCCTCTAGCTAATTTCAGCTCTCTAGCACTTGGCTATCTGGAGATATTTGTGGCAAAATCAGGCACTCGGGTTTTGAAATCCCCCCAACTTTAGCTCTAGTAACTTGGCTATAGTTATGCCTATGAAAAATGTTTTGATGTCAAAAGAGAGCACACAGAGAGACCTATCTTATGAGCTATATATCAAGTCCATACCACGGAACCTATGGACTATAAAGTGTTAACCACACGGATTTTTTTTTTAAACCCTTGACTACTAAAATGGTTTCGTCCCCTAGTGGTAAGGCATAAGTTACTCATGATGCAGTGGTAGGGCATAAGTTACTCATGGTGCAGTGGTAGGGCATAAGTTACTCATGGTGCATGGTAGGGCATAAGTTACTCATGGTGCAGTGGTAGGGCATAAGTTACTCATGGTGTAGTGGTAGGGCATAAGTTACTCATGATGCATGGTAGGGCATAAGTTACTCATGGTGTAGTGGTAGGGCATAAGTTACTCATGGTGCATGGTAGGGCATAAGTTACTCGTGGTGTAGTGGTAGGGCATAAGTTACTCATGATGGGTAGGGCATAAGTTACTCATGATGCAGTGGTAGGGCATAAGTTACTCGTGGTGCAGTGGTAGGGCATAAGTTACTCGTGATGCATGGTAGGGCATAAGTTACTCATGGTGCAGTGGTAGGGCATAAGTTACTCATGGTGCAGTGGTAGGGCATAAGTTACTCATGGTGCAGTGATAGGGCATAAGTTACTCATGGTGCAGTGGTAGGGCATAAGTTACTCATGGTGCAGTGGTAGGGCATAAGTTACCATGATGGGCATAAGTTACTCATGGTGCAGTGGTAGGGCATAAGTTACTCATGGTGCAGTGGTAGGGCATCATGGTGCAGTGGTAGGGCACTAGTTACTCATGGTGCAGTGGTAGGGCATAAGTTACTCATGGTGCAGTGGTAGGGCATAAGTTACTCATGGTGCAGTGGTAGGGCATAAGTTACTCATGGTGCAGTGGTAGGGCATAAGTTACTCATGGTGTAGTGGTAGGGCATAAGTTACTCATGGTGCAGTGGTAGGGCATAAGTTACTCATGGTGCAGTGGTAGGGCATAAGTTACTCATGGTGCAGTGGTAGGGCATAAGTTACTCATGGTGCAGTGGTAGGGCATAAGTTACTCATGGTGGAGTGGTAGGGCATAAGTTACTCATGGTGCAGTGGTAGGGCATAAGTTACTCATGGTGCAGTGGTAGGGCATAAGTTACTCATGGTGCAGTGGTAGGGCATAAGTTACTCATGGTGCAGTGGTAGGGCATAAGTTACTCATGGTGCAGGGTAGGGCATAAGTTACTCATGGTGCAGTGGTAGGGCATAAGTTACTCATGGTGCAGTGGTAGGGCATAAGTTACTCATGGTGCAGTGGTAGGGCATAAGTTACTCATGGTGCAGTGGTAGGGCATAAGTTACTCATGATGCATGGTAGGGCATAAGTTACTCATGATGCAGGGTAGGGCATAAGTTACTCATGGTGCAGTGGGAGGGCATAAGTTACTCATGGTGCAGTGGTAGGGCATAAGTTACTCATGATGCATGGTAGGGCATAAGTTACTCATGGTGCAGTGGTAGGGCATAAGTTACTCATGGTGCAGTGGTAGGGCATAAGTTACTCATGATGCATGGTAGGGCATAAGTTACTCATGGTGCAGTGGTAGGGCATAAGTTACTCATGGTGCAGTAGTAGGGCATAAGTTACTCATGGTGCAGTGGTAGGGCATAAGTTACTCATGATGCATGGTAGGGCATAAGTTACTCATGGTGCAGTCGTAGGGCATAAGTTACTCATGATGGGTAGCAGGGGTGTATTTAGGGGGGGCGGGGGGGGCATTCGCCCCCCCTTGTATCATTCTCGCCCCCCCCCCCTTGAAATTAGAGATATTTTTTAAAATAATGTCAAGAAAGGTGTAATACAAGAAAGGTGTAATAAGCTTATGATATCAGGTTCAAATGATAGGAATGTCAAACTGAGGTTCTTCTTGGTTTTCTCTGCCATACGTCCACAATCTCTTCAAGGTCGCTCTCAGAGAGTACTTCTGGTGCCTCTATAGCAATCCTCATAAGGTGAGAAAGGCTGCAGTCACTTAGAGAATTACGCAAACGAGTCTTGATCATCTTCATCTGTGAGAAGCTTCTCTCCACAGAAGCAGTAGAAACTGGAATCGATAAGCAGATGGAGGCAATCTTGTGCAAATTGGGAAACATGGCCTTGAGCATGTCGTTTGAAACAAGTTCTTTCAGCTGTGATGCAGTAGTATCCCGTGGTTGCTTGACTAACAGCTGGCGGAATGTTTTCCACTCTGTAAGTATTTCAGTGGAAATCATGGCTGTCTTCACTGTTTCTTCTCCATCCAATGTTTCTGCATCTCTATCTTCTCCGTAGTGAGCAATCAGTTTCTCAACAGACGTGTCTCCATAAGTGGGAAAAGATACTGAATCTGGTTTTGGAACTTTCCGTGGATCGAATATAGACAATGCTGATACAACAGCGTTGGATGAAGAAAATCGGCTTGTTATGTTGGCCTTTAAATCAGCAACAAAAGGCTTACCAACAACATTCTGGAACGAAAGTATTTTATCAGCGTCAATAGACACCTTTGTAGATGACTTCAAGTCTTCAACGTTTTCAAGAAGCTCCAACACCCAGTTCGCTCCAGGCAAAACTGCATCATCCAAGGATTTAACAGTAGCATCAACAAGGAATGATATCAACGAGAGGTCAAGCTGCTCTGCCTGAAGTGCTTTGCTGAGCTTGGCTACTTGTGGTAGAGTGAAATCAAGCAAATATATAGCTGCAATCGTAGACAATTTGCAGAGGGCACCATGGATTCCAAGAGCTTCTGGCTCGTGGGACGTCTCGTAGATGTTCCCAATGGTGATTACAATTGCAGAATAACTTGCTTTGACAGCTTTGACACACCTTTCATGTGCCAGCCAGCGTGTGTCAGATGGCTTGATCACTTTCATTTCTGGAAGTTCAAGAACGTGCTGTACCTCCTTCAGACACTCTGCTCGCTTGGGGGAATTGTGAAAATGCTTCCAAAGAGTAGTCAATGTTCTGTAAACATGAGCAATTCCAGGAGTTTTATTGGCAGCTTGCACACAAGCCAACTGCAGTAAGTGACAGTGGCAGTGTATAAACAGAGCGTGAGGAGTATGTTTCTTGATACGTGCCTGAACCCCGGTCTTTCGTCCAGAAAAAGTTGCAGCTCCATCAAATCCCAATCCAACTATTCTTCCGACTTGTAGACCTTTCTTCTTTAAACAATCGATGAGATTAGAATAGATGGTCTCTGCATCAGCCTTCTTCAATGGAATAAGCTCCAGAAAGCACTCTACTGGTACACCATCTTCCTCCCAGCGGCAAAACACAGACAATTCTTCTACGTTGGTGACATCTGTGCACTCATCTGCCATGAGGCTGTACATAGGTGCCTTTTGAAGTCGCTTCAGAATCGACTCCTCCACCCATGTCCCCAATGATTCGATGAATTCAACCACAGCCACTCTTGATGTGTACACAGCATTTCTTGGTGCAGTTTCTAAGAATTGCTTCAAATGTTGGCTGCCACATCGAACCACCACGTCAACCAGCTTCTCAAATTTTGTCGAATGTGCAACTTGTTCTTTCGTAAGAAAATGAGTGAGTAGGATCAGGCACTTCACTGCAGCTCTGTTCTGAGCTCTTTTGCGAGCTAAAACATTCTGGAGTTGCTGTACAACTGTTCCACCTTTGGCTGCTCCTTTAGCTGCAAAAAGAGCTTGAGTTGCATGGATATGGAAGTCACTTCTCGCATGAGCTTTCATTTTTTCAACAGCTTTCTTCCAATTTCTGCAAGGTTGTGTGACCCACACTCCTCCAGTACTCTGCAGACCAGATTGCTTGCAAACCTTGCAAAAGGCACCATCGCTATCCTCGTCATAATAGAGCCAACTGAAATCTTTCTCCCAGCTCTTAGAGTATTTTCTCTTCGTGGATACAGAAGAGCGGTGTTTGTTTTGCTTGCTTTTCTTTGAAGGTGGAGGACTAAGGCTAGGACTAGATGCCTCGACATGCTCAGAGCTATCTGTTCTGCTATCTTCGCTATCGCTGCTATTAGCATGAGAAGAGGCTTGAGAAGTACTTGCAAAGTATGAGCGAATATCCATATTAATATGAAGAGAAATCAGCTAGTAAGGTTTCTTTTATAGAGACTTTAAGACCATGACATAATGGACTGAGTTAAAAATACTGAGAGAGAGTGGGAAAGAAGGAGGGAACTGAAGAAGTGACAAACCTACAAAGGAGAACACGTGGTGGTGTGTGATGACTTTAAGACCATGACATAATGGACTGAGTTAAAAATACTGAGAGAGAGTGGGAAAGAAGGAGGGAACTGAAGAAGTGACAAACCTACAAAGGAGAACACGTGGTGGCGTGTGATGACATCATGTCTAAGATTAGACTTGAAGACCATGACATAATGGACTGAGTTAAAAATACTGAGAGAGAGGGAGTGGGAAAGAAGGAGAAACAAAAGAAGTGACAAACCTACAAAGGAGAGCACGTGGTGGTGTGTGATGTCATCGTGTCATGACACATGCTCTCCTTTTTCCAAGCAGCTACAATATCATGAGAAATATATACAGTCTAGCCATAGTTCGGTATAGCATAATGCCATTGGTAGTCAGTCAAAATAGCTATCCTCAGACATTGTAAAAGCAAAAAAAAATATGGGGGGATCTTCCCCCCAGACCCCCCTTTTACGACTTATGAACATGTTAAGAAAATATTAACAAAAATTAGGGCACCAAGTGACCAACCATTTCCACCCCCCCCCCCCCCCCCTAGAGAACTAGAGAAAAATTGTGTATGAAACCTGTTGTCCGTGATTTTGTAAGAAAATGCATGGAATGCAACATAATTCGATTTCACAAAAGCCCACCTCCATTATACGAGTGACAAGTGACTATATCTAATCTATATATGCTGATTGCCGTAGCATGCAACTTCAGCAAATATTTAAGATGGAATGTTGTACTAAAGATTTTAGAAAAAGTGCATGCCATCATAAGTAGCAGCTATATACAGTTAGTACTGCAAAAATACCTGTGGGTAAAACACTTTCGTACTCCACGCGGAAGCCCAGGGTGCACGTCCCCTTTCCGCACCATCCAGGCTCTCCGCCCCCCCTTATTTTTCCATATCTCAAGTTCGCCCCCCCTTGGCAAAATTTCTGTATACAACCCTGGGTAGGGCATAAGTTACTCATGGTGCAGTCGTAGGGCATAAGTTACTCATGGTGCAGTGGTAGGGCATAAGTTACTCATGGTGCAGGGTAGGGCATAAGTTACTCATGGTGCATGGTAGGGCATAAGTTACTCATGGTGCATGGTAGGGCATAAGTTACTCATGGTGCAGTCGTAGGGCATAAGTTACTCATGGTGCAGTGGTAGGGCATAAGTTACTCATGATGCAGTGGTAGGGCATAAGTTACTCATGATGCATGAAGTTACTCATGGTGCATGGTAGGGCATAAGTTACTCATGGTGCAGTGGTAGGGCATAAGTTACTCATGGTGCAGTGGTAGGGCATAAGTTACTCATGGTGTAGTGGTAAGGCATAAGTTACTCATGGTGCATGGTAGGGCATAAGTTACTCATGGTGCAGTGGTAGGGCATAAGTTACTCATGGTGCAGTGGTAGGGCATAAGTTACTCATGGTGCAGTGGTAGGGCATAAGTTACTCATGGTGCAGTGGTAGGGCATAAGTTACTCATGGTGCATGGTAGGGCATAAGTTACTCATGGTGCAGTGGTAGGGCATAAGTTACTCATGGTGCATGGTAGGGCATAAGTTAATCATGATTCATGGTAGGGCATAAGTTACTCATGGTGCAGTGGTAGGGCATAAGTTACTCATGGTGCAGTGGTAGGGCATAAGTTACTCATGATGTAGTGTAGTTACTCATGGTGCATGGTAGGGCATAAGTTACTCATGATGCATGGTAGGGCATAAGTTACTCATGGTGCAGTGGTAGGGCATAAGTTACTCATGGTGCAGTGGTAGGGCATAAGTTACTCATGGTGCAGTGGTAGGGCATAAGTTACTCATGGTGCATGGTAGGGCATATGTTACTCATGATGCAGTGGTAGGGCATAAGTTACTCATGGTGCAGGGTAGGGCATAAGTTACTCATGGTGCAGTGGTAGGGCATAAGTTACTCGTGATGCATGGTAGGGCATAAGTTATTCATGATGCAGTGGTAGGGCATAAGTTACTCATGGTGCAGGGTAGGGCATAAGTTACTCATGGTGCAGTGGTAGGGCATAAGTTACTCATGGTGCAGTGGTAGGGCATAAGTTACTCATGGTGCAGTGGTAGGGCATAAGTTACTCATGGTGCAGTGGTAGGGCATAAGTTACTCATGATGCATGGTAGGGCATAAGTTACTCATGGTGTAGTGGTATGGCATAAGTTACTCATGGTGCAGTGGTAGGGCATAAGTTACTCATGGTGCAGTGGTAGGGCATAAGTTACCCGTGGTGCAGTGGTAGGGCATAAGTTACTCATGATGCATGGTAGGGCATAAGTTACTCATGGTGCATGGTAGGGCATAAGTTACTCATGGTGCAGTGGTAGGGCATAAGTTACTCATGATGCTTGGTAGGGCATAAGTTACTCATGGTGCAGTGGTAGGGCATAAGTTACTCATGGTGCAGTGGTAGGGCATAAGTTACTCATGGTGCAGTGCTGAGTGGTAGGGCATAAGTTACTCATGGTGCAGTGGTAGATTCCTAGTGAACCTGGGTGAATCTCCATCACAGAGAGATGATAATATGTCAAGTGTGTGAATAATCCCAATTAGTTCCTGCTGGCCAAACTCGGATATCATTCACAAAATATTCCTGTACATTAGATTATCTGGACAGTTATCGAAACTTGGATTACATGCAGGGCTAATTGTATTGGCATGTGCAAGACAAGGACTGCCTCTACTGCTGGAGTTCCATGTAGAGGCTACAGGCAGCTACTCTTGGTAGCTACTCCTGCAGCTACTAGACCATCTGTAGTCTTAGTATGTGCTATTGGTATAGTACACAGAACTAGACCACAGAGGAATTCAAGGCCTAGCATGAACCTCAGTTGTCTGTGAATTCATTATCTTCAAGGCAGCTAGTCCCTAGCCTCTACTGATATAGATATGAAAGTCTCTCTGTGTGATATGTGTGTCCTTTATGCACAACCATAGTTTTGAAGCTAGGAAGCTCAAACTTAGCAGTAAGGTGGACTTTTATACTGGGATGGACACGGGATACATATGTTGCGTTGGGTAACATTGAACTCCAGACTAACTGGAAGTCATCGTCCCCAAAAACGGGTTCCAAATGACGGGCCATTTTCTTTAGGTATATACCCGAGCATGCATTTTTCACTTTCGCGACAACAGCACACAAATAATGCTCCATGGCAACATAACTATCTACAAAACTACACTAGCTATGTCAGACCTCACCTAACACATACAGTTTGCCACCGAGGCTGCTTTAGGCTCTATTAGAAAAACACCCCAATAGCTGTAATGGCGATATTTACAGAGAGCAGCAGCCGGTTATGATCTTTTTTTAAAAGTAGGTCCATACTCCCTTTGTCTCTGTTTGTCCATATAAAATATCCTTGTTGTAATATTCATTAAAGTCATTCTTTTTTCCTCAGCAGTCATTGTCAGCAGTCATTGTCACTTATGTTACGTGCTTAGTGATGGCTTATCTCAAGGACCAACAGAACAATTTGGAGGGGGGAAGGTTGAAGACCACGTCCTTCATTCTCATTTTGTGCCTCTCTGGCTAGTTCTTTCCTTGGCAACACCGGGCTCTTCTGAAAGCGGACTAAACATGTTGGAACAAGTATTAGGATATAGGCTGTTTTATTATGTTTTGGCAAATGATTTTATTTAAATTGCACCAACGGCTAAATTATAAACAGTGATTAGCCCAGGCCCTAGTTAACTAAAGGCCTGTCCACACTGCACACTGAATGCGTGTTAGATTTCAACGAATGCGCGTTTGTTGCGTCCACACTGAATGCGAATTAGATTTCTTGGACCTAACGCACATTAGGTCCAGTCCACCTCGATAGGTGGTTTGAGTCGAGCCAAAGCAACAAATCCAAGCGTAAAAATTAATTACGCGGGTGCGCGTTAAAAGATAAACAACGCTGTACAAAGAATGTACAAAGAAACAGAATCATTTATGAAGTTGTAGCTGATTCCCTCAGTGCTTACTGCGTGGCTTGCACCAAACCTGGCGCACAGATGGATGCTGGTAGTCAGCCATCATTGCCACAATCAAAGGACCTATAGCAGGCAAAGATCAAGCTAAATACTATTATAGACTTCGAAAATTTTACCGCCGCAGCCTTCTTTTATGGAGTTCATGGAGCGCTATCCGTCTACTGTATTGCCTTTTTCTATTTATAAATCCTTCTCCTCTGCAGCATATGCTTCCTTCGCGTCTGTAGGTATTCCTTCGCGTCTGTAGGTATCTCGTCCATAACAGACGTATCCATTGTGCTACTCACGTGACATGGGTGCAGTTGTCTTGGAGTGGTTTTTATGCGCGTTTGGTTTATTGTCATGTCAGTGTGGACGTGACGTCGTGACTGGACGCGCATTGAGACTCTCTTGGTAGCTAGTGTGTCTCAATGCGCATCCAGTTATTGTGCAGTGTGGACAAGCCTTAAGCCTTTACAATAAGCTAGGTTTAGCCTTCATTTATAAACAGTGATTAGCCAGGCGCCAGTTAAATAAGTATTTACAGTAAGCTAGGTTTAGCCTTCATATATAAACAGTGATTAGTCCAGGTGCTAGTTAACTAAGCCTTTAGAGTAAGCTAGGTTTAGCCTTCATTTATAAACAGTGATTAGCCCAGGCGCTAGTTAACTAAGCCTTTAGAGTAAGCTAGGTTTAGCCTTCATTTATAAACAGTGATTAGCCCAGGCGCTAGTTAACTAAGCCTTTACAGTAAGCTAGGTTTAGCCTTCATTTATAAACAGTGATTAGCCCAGGCGCTAGTTAACTAAGCCTTTACAGTAAGCTAGGTTTAGCCTGCGCTAGTTAACTAAGCCTTTACAGTAAGCTTCATTTATAAACAGTGATTAGCCCAGGCGCTAGTTAACTAAGCCTTTACAGTAAAGTAAGCTAGGTTTAGCCTTCATTTATAAACAGTGATTAGTCCAAGTGCTAGTTAACTAAGCCTTTACTAGGTTTAGCCTTCATTTATAAACAGTGATTAGCCCAGGCGCCAGTTAAATAAATATTTACAGTAAGCTAGGTTTAGCCTTCATTTATAAACAGTGATTAGCCCAGGCGCTAGTTAACTAAGCCTTTACAGTAAGCTGGTTTAGCCTTCATTTATAAACAGTGATTAGTCCAAGTGCTAGTTAACTAAGCCTTTACAGTATGATCGGGCTCTGGCCTCTATGGAGCAGCTACGCCTCCACGGGAGGATTAATTGTTACTCGCGCATGCACACTCCTTATCTCAGTTATACATTCTCAGCTCAGATATTATTAGTTTCGAATGAGCATGCTCACTAACTTTTTCTGTTGCCTGGTAATATTATTATCATCTCTTTGTCTCTTAACCCTTTCACCGCTGACTTTCCTGGACATTTTTCCTAAAGTATACAAGCTACCAAAAAAAATCATTATAAAATCAGCAATCCATTCATATCAGTTGTAATTTTGTCATGTGATAGCACCATTGTTTATAAACAATGTGATCTCATTAGTTAACCACATTATCAACCACAAAAAATGAATATCATTATGCTAAATTTCTCTATCAATATCTAACATTTAATCAACAAAAATATATATAATATATTTACTCATTTAGTTGGCATTTAGTAAACATTAGTCATAATAATTTAGGCATATAGCAGTATATAGCGGTGAGTTTTTGACAAAATTTGATCATATGATTCTATAGCCCAGTAATACAATGGTTTATTATGTTATTGAAATTCAACTATTTGAGAAAGAACATGCAAATACAAATATGTAGATTCTTTAGCTAACCTGAGAAGGCTTCCTGATCAATTTCATTATAACTAGAGAGCTGGTCATAGCAAAAGGAAGAATCCTGAGGGTCTAAAATAGGGTCAACTACAGCGGCTAAAGAATGCACTGCTGCACGATCAGAACTTGCATTTCCAAGGTAGCCACATATTTCTTCACCTTCTTCTTCCTCTGAGTCATCCTCAGTGAGAGCAAATTCCTCGCTAGAAACCAGGGAAAGTACTTCTTTAAGCGTTATAAATCCACTCATTTTTAGGTCGTCAAAACCGCGAACCGTCGGTAGTTGCACGTATTTTTCGCTAACTAATCGGGTGTTTCCGGATGTGATTTTTGGACGTCATATAGAGTAATAGTTTCTCTTTCCGGTGGTATGCAAATTATGACTATAGGCCAAGCGATCGATTTATTAGCGATTTTTAAAGTCCATTACGCCATATGGCGCTTACAGCGGTGAGAGGGTTAAGTTACAACAAATTAAGTCCGCTATCCAGCCTAGCAGGGTAGTAGCGACTAGGACACATCCCGACTGCCGGACAGTGTTATTTCAAGAGGCTTCGGCCGTTTCAGACTAGGCAGAGATTTACGCCCTCTGCTGAAGCCTAGAGACACGGGGAGACGTGTGGTGCTATATATTTATCGGCTACACGCTCTGCTGAAGGTCTTGACAGACGAAAACTCGCAAGTGGGTCTTTCCCCGTACAGGTTGACTACGAGTACGGTTGTGCGTGGGACGCAGGAAACTCGCTTCAGGGACAACACTCTCCACAGTGCTGAGTAGTCCCGAACATTTGGTCCTTCGAGCCGGATACTATCTTGCTGCCAGCATACTTGCTACCAAGGCTCAGGAGAGAACCGGAAAACCAACAAAGATTGGAGTGGCAAAGAAATACAGACGACTTGTGAACTTCTCTTGTCACACTCACCATCTTTTCACCACCTCATTTGTCACTTGACATTTTTTAAAAATCTTGTATCTCTTATTCATTTTCAGTTGTGTCTGCAAGCTTATCATGACTACGCTTGAAGACAGAGGACGACTGGAAGCAGAGTTCGCGGAGCTGGATCTGCCGACCCTGAAGAAGAAGAGATCTAATCTGCTACGTAGCACCACGCGGTGTGATACCTATCTTAGGGAGTTGCAGACGAAGCCTACCAGAGATCTAATCTGCTACGTAGCACCACGCGGTGTGATACCTATCTTAGGGAGTTGCAGACGAAGCCTACCAAAGAGCTAGATGCCAAAGGGATTTCAGTACGTCGACACAAGCTGCTGCAGGACACGGTCACTGCAGATGTGGTCCATGACGCCATCGTCAGCTTTCTGAAGGAAGTGGACATCGACGGAGAAGAAGCCGACTACTCTGTAGAAAGCACGCGGATGATCACGCTAGGGTCAGCCCTGGAGGCAGAAGAAGAGGCAGCTAGACTCTACAGACGTTGCCGAACAATCAGACGGTCCATGGACTCCTTGGCAGACCTGCCCAAACTCGACGGATGCCACGTAGCCCCCACACTTTGGGACTTGCAAGAGAAATTGTCTGAGATGCAAGAATCAGCAGACACAATCTCCAGTCGCCCAGAAGTGATGGACGGCATCCAAGCACTCATCAGGGACCTACGTGGTCTACAACTCAGACACGGCGAGGACACTGCACCCTCAGCCCCAGTCTCCAGTTCCAAACCCAAAGGAATGTCTAAGTTTGACAGACTACCTCGTATGCCATTGCCCGACTTCGATGGCACAGCAGTGGGCTGGCGTCCTTTTTGGGAGAAATTCAGGAACACGCTTTCCAAAGACGACGGTCTCACAGACGTCGACCGATTGGCATTTCTGAACATGACGGTCAAGACAGAGGAAGCGAAACTCATCATCGAGTCGGTCACAAGATCTGGACCACACTTTGATGCAGCGATCAAAGCTCTTCAGGATCGCTACGATCAGCCGAGACAGACTAGTAGAACCTCTTTGCAAGCTGTTCTCAAGCACACTATTGATCTCACCTCAGAAGGGATCAGCAAGACCATCTCATTATTTCAGACATCAATAGCTGTTCTCAAGGAATGTACAGATGCCACACTGGACACACTGTATACACTCATCCTTGAACTCATCATGCCGCCCAAGCTATTTCAGGACTGGACGGAATACTCTAGCAAGCACAAGAAGACTCCTACGTTTGAGGATGTTGCAGAGTATCTTCGCAGGTATCAGATGAGATTCTGCGGGAGAACAGATGCTGTAAAATCACCCACCACACAGACTCCTGCTACCAAGCCACCTGCGGTCGCCCAACAGAGGAAGCCTTGGAAGCCACCAGTTTTGCATCAGAGCAGCAAGGACTGTGCACTGTGCCACGACGGGCCTCACCCTCTCTACATGTGCGAGACGTTCCGGGCCAAAGGAGTGGAGGACAAAAACAGCACAGCCTCTAGGCTGAAGGTTTGCACGAATTGTCTGTCTCTAAACCATCTTGCTCGTGATTGTTCTAGCAACAGATCCTGCAGAGACTGTGGGAAAAGACACCATACCCTACTGCATCGTCGCAAGCAGAATTCCCCAACCGAAGGCCAGCCTCCTAGTGCACCTCCCGCCACCAATGCTCACGTTACACCAGCATGCTACACAGTACATTCTAAGCAGCAGGCACTCATCAGTACTTGCTGGGTCGTTGTAGAGTCCGGAGGACACAGACGCTCAGCCAGGGCTCTCATCGACAGTGGCTCTCATTTGACATTCATGACGTCAAAGCTGGCTCAATCTCTGAAAGTACGCAAATTGAAGGAGACTACCAGCCTGGTTGGTATATCCCAGATCGAGGCTCCGAGCTGTCACTATAAGGCAGACTTGGCACTCGTTCCACCTGGACGTCCTGCAGTGGACTGCCGTGCTGTGATAATCAACAACATCACTGGTGACTTGCCAGGAATGCAGCTGCACGGGGTTCGCGAGAAGCCATTCATTAAAAACCTTGAGTTGGCAGATCCACACTTTGATAGACCTGGTCGTATCGATATGCTCATCGGGTCAGATTATGTGGATACCATTATGCTACGAGGTAAACACTCATCATCAGATGGGATGCTTCATGCTCTCGAGACCACATTCGGATGGATCATACGCGGCAGATGCTACCCAGACCAACCTACAACTGAAAATCCACCTTGTCTGCACGTCAATACTGCAGACCCAACAACCGACGAACTGCTAGCAGCTCTCTGGCAAGTGGAAGAACCACCCAGTGAACCAGACCACACCTCAGAGGAGGAGCAGCAGGCAGTGCAGCACTTCAAGACCACTCACTCCCGAACTGAGGAGGGTAGATACATTGTCAATTTACCACGCAGATCTATTTCTCTCCCTTTAGGCTGCTCCCGAGGTCAGGCAGTGAAACGCTTTCACGCCAACAAGAGATCTCTGGTGGCTAAGGGGCAGTTTGGCAACTTCACTAACGCCTTGCTAGAGTACCAGGCCATGGGTCACGCTGAACCAGTGCCTGAAGAAGACTTGCGTAAACCTGAGTCGGAAACTTACTATCTACCAGCTCACGGGGTCACGAAAAAGTCCAGCACGACAACAAAACTACGAGTCGTCTTCGACGCATCTGCTAGGACTTCAACAGGAATCACTCTCAACCAGATACTTCTGCCAGGTCCCAATCTATACCCCTTGTTAACCAATGTTGTTCTGTCGTTCAGGTCCCACTCCATAGGCATGACGGCAGACATTTCTAAAATGTTTCGAGAGATCCAGCTACATCCAGATGATCGAGACTTACACCGTTTCCTACAGCCATCTTGTTGCGGGGAGGGACTCACGGAGATGAGGATGAAAAGACTCACTTTCGGAATCACATCGTCACCCTTCCTGGCTACACAGGTGTTGCGCCAGACAGCATCTGACCATCAGGCAGAACATCCAAGAGCAGCCGACATAGTGCTGAACCACTTCTACGTGGACGACTGCTTAACGGGTGCCAGCACCATCGAAGAGGCAGTAGAGATTCGGGAGGAGCTGAACGCACTACTCGATCACGCCTGCATGAGGCTGAGAAAGTGGAGGTCCAGCTCTCCAGAACTACTTCAGTCCGTACCAGAGGAAATGAGAGAAGAGGAGAACCTGCAGCTCCTCTCGCCCCCCGCCGAGTGCCACAAGGCCTTGGGGGTCCACTGGAATACTCAAACGGACACACTTCATGTCGCTACTCCAATGCTCACTCCCGAGGATCGACCCACCAAGAGGAAGATTGCATCAGATGTCGCAAGAACGTTCGACCTCATGGGATGGTTCGCCCCAAGCACCATCTTGGTGAAAGTCCTACTACAACGTTTGTGGAAGCTCAAGCTAGGATGGGACGACCCAGTTCCAGAATCCATTGCACAAGAGTGGAGAAAGTGGAGGCAAGATCTACACATCATCACTGAGCACCCTATCCAGAGACATCACTTGGAGAAGAGGAAGACGGTCAGAAGCATGCAGCTGCACGGCTTCAGTGATGCCTCAGAAGCGGCATATGCTGGAGTTGTGTATCTTCGAGTCTTGTACACTGACACGACCATTTCAACAGCTCTACTCTATGCTAAGACGAAGGTGGCACCCCTCGCTGGGGCTACTATACCGAGGCTAGAGCTCTTAGGAGCAAACATTCTCAGTAAGTTACTCAGTACTGTTGCTAACGTGTTGCATATCCCACCTGCAGACATCTTTGCATGGAGTGACTCAACCATCACCCTCTTCTGGCTACATGAGCCTCCGGGGAAGGGGATGCTCTATGAGCACAACAGAGTGAGAGAAACTGTTCAGAGAGTGCCTGCCGAACACTGGAGACACGTACCCACACTCTGCAACCCGGCTGACGTGGCTTCTCGGGGCGCTATTCCTAGGGTCCTTGTAGACTTCAGGCTCTGGTGGGAAGGTCCCACTTGGCTCCGCCTCGCGCCATCAGAATGGCCGTGTAGGACAGACTGGAAGAAACAGAGAGTCCAGTCAGAAGAACCACCTACTGTCCTGATTGCCATCCCACTGATAGACCTTACAGAGGCCTTCTCGTCATATGCGAACCTCAAGCGCATTTTGTGCTGGTGTACCCGCTTCATCAACAACTGCAAGACGCCAGCAGCGGAGAGACTTCTCTCACGCAGACTATCACTATCCGAACTTCAGAGGACGGAGGAGACGTTGCTCAAGCTCAGCCAAGGACGATCCTTCAGATCCGATCTCGATGCACTGCAAGCAGGCGGAGTCGTCTCACGAAAAAGCACCCTTCTGCATCTATGCCCATACTTGGATGAAAAGGGACTCATCAGAGTGGGAGGCAGGCTCGAGAGATCATCAGCCACTGCCAGTCAGAAACACCCAGTGATTCTTCACCGGTCTGACCGGTTTGCTAAGTTGCTGTGTACACAAATACACATTGACAACCTGCATGTTGGCCCTACGGCTTTACTTGCTATTGTTTCTTTGAGATTTCACATCATAGGTCTAAAACACCTCGTCAAGGGAGTGTCCAGGGCTTGTGTGCGCTGCAAGAAGGCGTATGCAAAGACCACCTCACAGAGGATGGGACAGCTACCACCTTGTCGTGTGACTCCATCTACACCGTTCCACCACACTGGAGCAGACTTCGCTGGGCCTCTCATGGTCAGGCGCGGATTCACTCGCTCCAGAGTCATAGAGAAGATCTACATTTGCATATTCGTGTGCATGGCCACTAAAGCAGTCCACCTAGAAGTGGTCAGAGACCTCACAACTGAAGGATTTCTATCTGCACTCCGATGCTTCATCGCAAGGAGAGGCTATCCATTTACTTTTACTACCGACAACGGGAGCAACTTCGTTGGTGCTCAACGCGAGCTCCAAGGGATCTACCAACTCATCCAGTCACCAGTCACTCAAGAAGCACTGGATCGATTCTGCACCACCAATAACATGCAGTGGGAGCATATCCCAGCTAGGTCGCCTCACTTTGGGGGACTCTGGGAAGCGGCCGTGAAGAGCATGAAGCTCCTAATGGTCAAGATCATTGGACCACACACTCTTATGATGGACGACTTGTATGCAGTCACAGTAGAGATTGAAGCAGCCTTGAACAGCAGGCCACTCATTCCGCTCGATTCTGCACCGGCAGACGGAGTGGAAGTGCTCACCCCAGGACATTTCTTGGTGGGAAAAGCACTGAAGTCTTGCCCAGTCTCAGACTTCTCCAACCGCAATCTCAACCGACTCACCCGATGGGATCTACAACAACGACTCTCAGCAGATCTATGGCAAAGGTGGAGCAAGGAATACATCTCCTCTCTGCAAGCCATTCGACGTTGGAAACACCCTCAGCGTTCGATCCGTACCGGCGATATCGTGCTAATCAAAGACACCGACTTGTTCACACGCAGCTGGCCACTGGCAAGAGTAACTCAGGTCCACGCAGGAGATGACGGACTTGTCAGAGTTGCTACTGTCAGGACAAGCAAAGGCACCTTCAAAAGGGCAGTTCACAAGCTAGTTCTACTGCTGGAGGATGAAGAGGATCTTCTCTCTCTGGCCCCCCCAGGATGATCGGGCTCTGGCCTCTATGGAGCAGCTACGCCTCCACGGGAGGATTAATTGTTACTCGCGCATGCACACTCCTTAGCTCAGTTATACATTCTCAGCTCAGATATTATTAGTTTCGAATGAGCATGCTCACTAACTTTTTCTGTTGCCTGGTAATATTATTATCATCTCTTTGTCTCTTAAGTTACAACAAATTAAGTCCGCTATCCAGCCTAGCAGGGTAGTAGCGACTAGGACACATCCCGACTGCCGGACAGTGTTATTTCAAGAGGCTTCGGCCGTTTCAGACTAGGCAGAGATTTACGCCCTCTGCTGAAGCCTAGAGACACAGGGAGACGTGTGGTGCTATATATTTATCGGCTACACGCTCTGCTGAAGGTCTTGACAGACGAAAACTCGCAAGTGGGTCTTCCCCCGTACAGGTTGACTACGAGTACGGTTGTGCGTGGGATGCAGGAAACTCGCTTCAGGGACAACACTCTCCACAGTGCTGAGTAGTCCCGAACACAGTAAGCTGCCTTCATTTATAAACAGTGATTAGCCCAGGCGCTAGTTACAGTAAGCTAGGTTTAGCCTTCATTTATAAACAGTGATTAGCCAAGGCGCTAGTTAACCGATTAAACGCCGTAAGCGCCATATGGCGCGAGACCTTACATCCTTCGCCACACAAAAATATATAAAATGAACCGTTACGAGCTAACAGCCCCGGTTGGGTTCTGCACATGCCTAGTAGACTAGAGAACGTCACAAAAATGATTATTTCCGGTTGATGCATCGTGCAACAAAAATCCTGCGGTTGAACGCCATTTTTGTTGGTCGAGCTTTTTTTTTTTAACTGCTCAAAGATGCTCTCCTGTGAGGACGTTATTTCTCAACTTTTAGCCGACGATTCTGGCGATTCTGGGTCAGATTCATTTGGGGAAGAAGGTGAAGACATCTATGCATACCGAGGAAACACTCTGGATCCAGTTGCTCTAAGAGAAGAGGCGTGCTTGGATGGACTTCTCGATTGTAAGTTTCTTCTAACCTTAGCGCTTCATAGCCTTTGTTTACCATAGTCAACTGAGAGTGTACTATTGCCAAATACTAGCTTATTCTGTTGGTATTCCAAATTCAGACAGGATAGTTATAGAAAAAAAGTTATAGCTAAGAGTGTAGGTTGGAGTTGTTGAGTTGTTGATTTTCATTTGAATTTGAATTTACAAATGTTGACCACAAACTTGATATATATATCTTGTTTTTCCCACCCTCCCCACTACTTTTCCTACAGCATCAGATGATGAGAGTGGAGATGAGGCATCTATGACTCCTTTTGTTACATTGGAGGATGAGGAAGCCTTGCCTGAAGTCTCTACAGGGCGTAGGAACACGACTGGTGCTGGAGTTGTGCGAGGGAGAGGCGGGCGAGGGAGTACTGGCCGAGGGAGAGGCGGGCGAGGGAGTACTGGCCAAGGGGGAAGCAGCTCAAGTGGTAGTGGAGTCGTAAGTGTTGCTAGTGGTCCTCCAAAAGGTACTGGTAGTAGGCGGGCCAGAGGTTATAGGCGTGTGCGAGCATCTGGCACTGGTTCTGTCCGAGCATCTGGCACTGGTTCTGCCCAAGCATCTGGCACTGGTTCTAGGCTAACTGAGGTCACAGGTAAGTGGGAAATAAAGGAGCCAACTCCTTTGAAATTGGACTATACAGCAACAGCTGGTCCAACTTCTTCATTGCTTGGTGCATCAAGTACATTTTTAGATGCATTTTACCTTTTTTTTACTCTTGAAGTGTGGGAACTCCTAGTAGCAGAGACGAACAGTTACGTTTCTAGGATGGCTAGTCTCTCCAGGCCATGGGTAGATACTAATATAGAGGAAATGAAAGCTTTTGTAGGAATGTTGATAATAATGGGAGTTTCCACACTTCCATACTTAGAATTGTACTGGTCCACTAATCACTCGGATTTGTCTGGATCTTTGGTTCGTAAAGTAATGCCTAGGACTCGGTTTTTGGAGCTAATGCGTTATGTACATGTAAATTCTATTGATGGTTTGTTGGTTACAAAGGGTAACCTGAATTATGATCGGCTTTATAAGGTAAGGAAGTTATTAGATTTGATTACTCCTAAGTTTGAGAGTGAATATACTTTGCATCAAGAGCTTAGTATTGATGAAGCTATGATTCCCTTTCAAGGTAGGCTTGGCTTCAAACAGTATATGAAGGACAAACCAATAAAATGGGGGATAAAAGTGTTTGTCCTTTGTGATGCTAGGAATGGGTACATTTATCGGTTGCAGATTTATACAGGTAAGAACGTGGAAGTAGCTGATAAAACTGGTTTGTGTAGTAGAGTTGTTTTAGATTTGTTAGAAGGATTAGAACATAAGAACTTCCATGTGTACATGGACAATTATTATACTAGTCCTAATTTATTTCAAACGCTTACAAGTAAAGGCTTTGGTGCATGTGGTACAGCTAGGTATACTAGGAGGAACTTTCCTCCAGATTTAGTAACAAAAGCTTCGATTAGAAATAGAGGTTATTATGATTATAGGTCTAATGGTGCACTCCTGGCTTTAGTTTGGGTAGATAAACGGTCAATCTACATGATAACTAATATACATCCCGCGGAAAATAATTTAGTACCTCCTACTGTAAAAAGGCGCAAAATTGATGGTTCTAGAGAGGATCTGCCATGTCCCCCATGTTTGCCTGATTATCAGTCATTCATGAGAGGTGTGGACAGAGCAGATCAGAGAATAGGCTACTATAATTTGGGTAGAAAGTCTAGGAGATGGTGGAAAAGGGTTTTTTCGTATTTGATAGAAGCTTGTTTATTGAATTCATTTATTTTGTTTTCTTCTGTCCGAGCTCCAATATCAGTAAGGAAGGGTAATTATCTAGAAGCTAGGATTGTTCTAGCTAAATCTTTGATTGGTTCTTTCTCTTCTCGGCAGCGTGCAGGTCAACGTTGTAGTCAGGCAAATAGTCAGCTAGATCGCCTCAATTTAAAACTAGGTCATTTCCCACAGTGCTGTGCAAAGAAGCGCTGTGTAGTTTGCATTTGTAAAGGTTACAGGCATGAGGCAAGGTCCCAGTGTTGTTTTTGTAAGGTTCCTTTGTGTGGTGGATCAACAGGCCGTGACTGTTTTCGTAAATACCATACCTTGGTGGACTATCAGTAATGTTTATGCACCCCCTGCTCCTTTCTGTGCTTCTCTCTTGTTCCCTGCTCCTTCGTCTACTTCTCTCTTGTTCCCTGCCCCTTCGTCTACTTCTCTCGTTCCCTGTCCCTTCGTCTACTTCTCTCGTCTCTCCAGTATTCAAGTGTTATTCTTATCCTGGTATCTCATGTTTGTGTAGAATAAAAACATGGTGAAATATCATGCCGGAGACCAAGCAAGCTATACCCAAGACTGAGCAAGTTCTACTCTACCCGTGACAGCAAGACCGGAGCTCTACCCAAGACACTCCCTTACATAATTGTGTTTTATATTATGGTTTTATTCTAGTATGTGTTAGCATTTTCACTCTCTTATAATTTGTTTTTTTGTATTATTATGTGTTAGCATTTTGATGGGGAAAACAACCCACTGGCTTTGCATATGGTAGAGGGTTTGTAAATAGATGCTCCATCTTGTGTTGGCATTATAATGTGTGTATAATAGTGTGAAAATATGAAAATATTCACCCCCAAGAAGATGACAAGGTTTTATAATGCTGGTTAGTTCTGCCCAGTTGGTAAGGAAGACTCGATTTTTTTACAGGAAGTAGAGCTATCATGTGGCTTAATATGACCCAAGTTTCATGGGTGGAGTCCCTGCAGAACGGAAGATATAAAAATAATAAGTAAAATACCTCGTTAATTCATGAATAATTTGCCCGCGGGTACTAGGAATACGGCGTGTAATCGGTTAACTAAGCCTTTACAGTAAGCTAGGTTTAGCCTTCGTGAGCAGAGCATTGGAATGTTGGCTTCGAGCGCACAAATTAGGCGCACTTTCTTCAGCTGCTGTATTTTCTTCTGCTTTTCAAGTTAGCCTTGATTTGCAGAGAAGACTTGTGTAGAAGACATAGCTAGTGCTCTCAATAGATGGGCCAGGGAAGGCCTCTAAATGGTAAGAACCTCTAACAGTCGCATATATACTCTAACAAAGTTAGTAGTATACAGCTTCACCTCAGAAGTATAGAGCTTCACGTCGCCCGCCTCCTAGCAACATGTTTGAAATGCAATTACTACAATAATCATTATTTTGAGTGCTTGTTAGAGGGTACCATGTCATCACTCCCAGGCAACACACTCAAACAGTTCCAAACTTTCAGGACATGGGAATCATAGGTGACAAAATCTCACTTTTGACTTTTTAAAAAAACACTTGTTTAGACTGACTTGGTCACATATAATGGAACAGATCATGCTGAATTTTTACCTGCACATGCCCGGTAGACTGCTCTGTCAATATAAAATAACTTGACTTTTGATTTGAGGGTCTAGGAGCAATTAAATGGCTGACAATTGCAAAGTTCTGTTGAAACATCTCTTCCTGGCCTCTACTTCTGTTTATGGAAACTATGCCTATCTGCTGATGAAAACTTCGCAGGCACCTTTGCTTACCTGGAATTACTCTGAATCCATGAGGAAGGAGACACTCCTGGAAGGATTTCTCTGCTGAAGTTCTGCTGCAGACAGAGCATGACATATGTCTGTAGCTTTTCTTTGCTAATCTCAATGGAGCTGATTCTTATACCCAAATGCAGCTTATTGTATTAGCATTCTAATGAGTTTGACAATTCCTTCCTTGAAAAAAGGTTACAGCTAAATAATAACACACACACAACCACTCGAGTTATAGCCATCCCAAAATTAGTTAAGGTGGCAATGCATTGGTATGTGCTGGTCAAATGAGCGCGAGAAATCTACAGAGGCACTAGAAATGCATGACAACTATAAGAGCCTCTCACTCCTGCCAAATCAAGTGTGAGCAGATGTGGACAGTGAATAAGAAGAGCCAAACGCTGTGCCATATTTAATGTGTCTAAAGGCATAAGCTAATCTATGGTACGGGAGATTATTTCATTAAGTATCTTATGATCTTTTTGGGGGAAAAAGTTGATTGAGTACAAGAATTATCCTAACCTTCAGCTTCTTCTTTAGTGAAGAGCTGCTCTGCTCCAGTATCTTATGATCTTTTTGGGGGAAAAAGTTGATAGAGTACAAGAATTATCCTAACCTTCAGCTTCTTCTTTAGTGAAGAGCTGCTCTGCTCCAGTATCTTATGATCTTTTGGGGGGAAAAAGTTGATTGAGTACAAGAATTATCCTAACCTTCAGCTTCTTCTTTAGTGAAGAGCTGCTCTGCTCCAGTATCTTATGATCTTTTGGGGGGAAAAAGTTGATTGAGTACAAGAATTATCCTAACCTTCAGCTTCTTCTTTAGTGAAGAGCTGCTCTGCTCCAGTATCTTATGATCTTTTGGGGGGAAAAAGTTGATTGAGTACAAGAATTATCCTAACCTTCAGCTTCTTCTTTAGTGAAGAGCTGCTCTGCTCCAGTATCTTATGATCTTTTGGGGGGAAAAAGTTGATTGAGTACAAGAATTATCCTAACCTTCAGCTTCTTCTTTAGTGAAGAGCTGCTCTGCTCCAGTATCTTATGATCTTTTGGGGGGAAAAAGTTGATTGAGTACAAGAATTATCCTAACCTTCAGCTTCTTCTTTAGTGAAGAGCTGCTCTGCTCCAGTATCTTATGATCTTTTGGGGGGGAAAAGTTGATTGAGTACAAGAATTATCCTAACCTTCAGCTTCTTCTTTAGTGAAGAGCTGCTCTGCTCCAGTATCTTATGATCTTTTGGGGGGAAAAAGTTGATTGAGTACAAGAATTATCCTAACCTTCAGCTTCTTCTTTAGTGAAGAGCTGCTCTGCTCCAGTATCTTATGATCTTTTGGGGGGAAAAAGTTGATTGAGTACAAGAATTATCCTAACCTTCAGCTTCTTCTTTAGTGAAGAGCTGCTCTGCTCCAGTATCTTATGATCTTTTGGGGGGAAAAAGTTGATTGAGTACAAGAATTATCCTAACCTTCAGCTTCTTCTTTAGTGAAGAGCTGCTCTGCTCCAGTATCTTATGATCTTTTTGGGGGAAAAAGTTGATTGAGTACAAGAATTATCCTAACCTTCAGCTTCTTCTTTAGTGAAGAGCTGCTCTGCTCCAGTATCTTATGATCTTTTTGGGGGAAAAAGTTGATTGAGTACAAGAATTATCCTAACCTTCAGCTTCTTCTTTAGTGAAGAGCTGCTCTGCTCCAGTATCTTATGATCTTTTTGGGGGAAAAAGTTGATTGAGTACAAGAATTATCCTAACCTTCAGCTTCTTCTTTAGTGAAGAGCTGCTCTGCTCCAGATACTCTAAGGGAGAAGTAGAACTGTTGCACCTTCTTCAGCCATATCCTGTGAGGCCCATCCACATGGAGGAACACACCACAAGAAAGATCCTTGTCCTTCAAGGTTGCTAGTCGCTTCCACTGCTCGACAGAATGGCCACTGATGATATAATCATTCCCCATATCTCCTTCAGGCACCTGAACAGATCAAGAGAGAGATACACTATCAATATCTTCTAACTTGAGGGAGACGGGAAAGAGAAAGAACACACTCTAAAGATGCACACTTCAGAGAGGACAAAGGAATGTCTTATTTAGGTGAGGGTGGAAGGAAAATGGATACAAAAGTATGTACTGGATTATGGACCCCAGCTATGGGTGCCAGGCCTGGCTTCATATCAACCCCAGCTATGGGTGCCAGGCCTGGCTTCATATCAACCCCAGCTATGGGTGCCAGGCCTGGCTTCATATCAACCCCAGCCAGGCCTGGCTTCATATCGACCTCAGCTACGGGTGCCAAGCCTGCTGGCTTCATATCAACCCCAGCTATGGGTGCCAAGCCTGGCTTCATATCAACCTCAGCTATGGGTGCCAGGCCTGGCTTCATACCAACCTCAGCTATGGATGCCAGGCCTGGCTTCATATCAACCTCAGCTATGGGTGCCAAGCCTGGCTTCATATCAACCTCAGCTATGGGTGCCAGGCCTGGCTTCATACCAACCTCAGCTATGGATGCCAGGCCTGGCTTCATATCAACCTCAGCTATGGGTGCCAGGCCTGGCTTCATATCAACCCCAGCTATGGGTGCCAGGCCTGCTGGCTTCATATCAACCCCAGCTATGGGTGCCAGGCCTGCTGGCTTCATATCAACCCAAGCTATGGGTGCCAGGCCTGGCTTCATATCAACCCCAGCTATGGGTACCAGGCCTGGCTTCATATCAACCCCAGCTATGGGTGCCAAGCCTGGCTTCATATCAACCCCAGCTATGGGTGCCAGGCCTGGCTTCATATCAACCTCAGCTATGGGTGCCAGGCCTGGCTTCATATCGACCTCAGCTATGGGTGCCAGGCCTGGCTTCATATCGACCTCAGCTATGGGTGCCAGGCCTGGCTTCATATCAACCCAAGCTATGGGTGCCAGGCCTGGCTTCATATCAACCCCAGCTATGGGTGCCAAGCCTGGCTTCATATCAACCTCAGCTATGGGTACCAGGCCTGGCTTCATATCAACCCCAGCTATGGGTGCCAAGCCTGGCTTCATATCAACCCAAGCTATGGGTACCAGGCCTGGCTTCATATCAACCCCAGCTATGGGTGCCAGGCCTGGCTATATATCAACCCCACTATGGGTGCCAGACCTGGCTTCATATCAACCCCAGCTATGGGTGCTAGGCCTGGCCTCATTTCGACCCCACTAAGGTGTCAGGCCCGGCTTCATATGGATCTGGTGGGTGCCAGGCCCAGCTTCATGGAAAGCCTAATGCATGTATGTATGCGTGTGTGGGGTATGCGTGTGGTGGGTGAATATGTGTGGTGTGTGCTTGTGATGTGTGCATGCATAGTGTGTGCATAATCATCATCATCATATTTATTATTATTGTATTCATTCCCCCCCTCTTTCCCCCCACATCTGGTTCACATGCTGGACACGTATGCTGGTAGCACGTGGTGGATAGCTAGCTACTGGTATATAGCAGCAAGTCTTAGTGTCTCGTTATTCCTGATGAAGGCTCGAGTATCTAGTCGAAACATCGAGAGAATACAATTTCAAGTTATTGTAGTGGAACAGCCTTCTTCTTGAACTTTGCTCAGGATAGCTCCAGAACTGACCAATCACAGCAGATACTAAACACACACTCACATGATCACAAGTAGCATATTCTGTTCCTGTGAGGTATGTGCTATTGTCACAAGAACAAGCTTCTCAGTAATCAATGGTTCACTTCTCTGCAGCTAAAACATGCAGCAGCTGCTCAGCTAGACTCAATAGAGCACAAATACAAAAAAAACACAACAAGAGTGTGTTTATTGTGTTAACAACCTTTACCAAATTTCATGTTTTGGTGAAGGAAGTTGCAGGTCATTGGAACATGGAGTCTTCTGGCTAAGACAGGTCAGTCATGGTGGTGGATAATAAATTGAAGAGCTTCAAAGATAGCAGTTATTTGGTTAACTACCTCAGCAACCATTGAGGATGCTGAGAAGCTCCCAAAAACCATCAGTTAACATAGTAGATAACTACTTCAGTTTTCACATTAATGTTGGCATAAATTTTTTAATTTTAATCTTTATCTCATTATCACTCGACTTTCTCAAAAATCAACTTAAAAGTTGTTACTCGGTAACTATTACAAAAGTTGATTAATTCTGTTGGAAAGCTGTCGGAGTAAGTCATAAAGAGATAAGTTTTTTTCTCGTGTTTTTTTTGCGCCACTATTTTGAATGTGACTCGAAACTGAGTAGCTTGCAATATTACAGGAACTATCCCACAACATCTAGTATACTGCAGGAAGTGCTAGTATACTACAAGAAGTGCTATAATAAACTCAGGGGGCCCATTAGTATATATACGTTAGCCTATTCCTTTTGAGACAGGCCACCAGAGCATGCAAATGGAGCGAGGTTTCTCTTGTCCCACGGAGATGGAAGCTTACGGTGATCAAGCAGCAGCTACAAGTAACCAATTTTTCTGCAAGTCCAGAGAGGAGCCAAGAAACACTGCAATCACTGATATAGAGGGTACAACCAACTGTACCGATGGTGTTCAATTGCTCCTTTAAACATGCATGCATGTAGCTAGTGCCTTAGAATGAGTGTGTGGTCCACTTCTAAACACATTATTTATTCAGAGGACCACTCTCAGCATATCAGAGAGCCACTCTCAACATATCAGAGGGCCACTCTCAGCATATCAGAGGGCCACTCTCAACATATCAGAGGGCCACTCTCAACATATCAGAGGGCCACTCTCAACATATCAGAGGGCCACTCTCAACATATCAGAGGACCACTCTCAGCATATCAGAGGGCCACTCTCAGCATATCAGAGGGTCACTCTCAACATATCAGAGGGCCACTCTCAGCATATCAGAGGGCCACTCTCAACATATCAGAGGGCCACTCTCAACATATCAGAGGGCCACTCTCAACATATCAGAGGGCCACTCTCAACATATCAGAGGACCACTCTCAGCATATCAGAGGGCCACTCTCAGCATATCAGAGGGTCACTCTCAACATATCAGAGGGCCACTCTCAACATATCAGAGGGCCACTCTCAGCATATCAGAGGGCCACTCTCAGCATATCAGAGGGTCACTCTCAACATATCAGAGGGCCACTCTCAACATATCAGAGGGCCACTCTCAGCATATCAGAGGGTCACTCTCAGCGTATCAGAGGACCACTCTCAACATATCAGAGGGCCACTCTCAGCATATCAGAGGGCCACTCTCAGCATATCAGAGGGCCACTCTCAACATATCAGAGGGCCACTCTCAGCATATCAGAGGGCCACTCTCAGCATATCAGAGGACCACTCTCAGCATATCAGAGGACCACTCTCAACATATCAGAGGACCACTCTCAACATATCAGAGGGCCACTCTCAGCATATCAGAGAGCCACTCTCAGCATATCAGAGGAACACTCTCAGCATATCAGAGGGACACTCTCAGCATATCAGAGGACCACTCTCAACATATCAGAGGGCCACTCTCAGCATATCAGAGGACCACTTGCAGCATATCAGAGGGCCACTCTCAACATATCAGAGGACCACTCTCAGCATATCAGAGGGTCACTCTCAGCGTATCAGAGGACCACTCCCAACATATCAGAGGGCCACTCTCAACATATCAGAGGGCCACTCTCAGCATATCAGAGGGCCACTCTCAGCATATCAGAGGACCACTCTCAGCATATCAGAGGACCACTCTCAGCATATCAGAGGACCACTCTCAGCATATCAGAGGACCACTCTCAGCATATCAGAGGACCACTCTCAGCATATCAGAGGGCCACTCTCAACATATCAGAGGACCACTCTCAACATATCAGAGGACCACTCTCAACATATCAGAGGACCACTCTCAACATATCAGAGGGCCACTCTCAACATATCAGAGGACCACTCTCAACATATCAGAGGACCACTCTCAGCATATCAGAGGACCACTCTCAGCATATCAGAGGGCCACTCTCAGCATATCAGAGGGTCACTCTCAACATATCAGAGGGCCACTCTCAGCATATCAGAGGGCCACTCTCAACATATCAGAGGGCCACTCTCAACATATCAGAGGGCCACTCTCAACATATCAGAGGGCCACTCTCAACATATCAGAGGACCACTCTCAGCATATCAGAGGGCCACTCTCAGCATATCAGAGGGTCACTCTCAACATATCAGAGGGCCACTCTCAACATATCAGAGGGCCACTCTCAGCATATCAGAGGGCCACTCTCAGCATATCAGAGGGTCACTCTCAACATATCAGAGGGCCACTCTCAACATATCAGAGGGCCACTCTCAGCATATCAGAGGGTCACTCTCAGCGTATCAGAGGACCACTCTCAACATATCAGAGGGCCACTCTCAGCATATCAGAGGGCCACTCTCAGCATATCAGAGGGCCACTCTCAACATATCAGAGGGCCACTCTCAGCATATCAGAGGGCCACTCTCAGCATATCAGAGGACCACTCTCAGCATATCAGAGGACCACTCTCAACATATCAGAGGACCACTCTCAACATATCAGAGGGCCACTCTCAGCATATCAGAGAGCCACTCTCAGCATATCAGAGGAACACTCTCAGCATATCAGAGGGACACTCTCAGCATATCAGAGGACCACTCTCAACATATCAGAGGGCCACTCTCAGCATATCAGAGGACCACTTGCAGCATATCAGAGGGCCACTCTCAACATATCAGAGGACCACTCTCAGCATATCAGAGGGTCACTCTCAGCGTATCAGAGGACCACTCCCAACATATCAGAGGGCCACTCTCAACATATCAGAGGGCCACTCTCAGCATATCAGAGGGCCACTCTCAGCATATCAGAGGACCACTCTCAGCATATCAGAGGACCACTCTCAGCATATCAGAGGACCACTCTCAGCATATCAGAGGACCACTCTCAGCATATCAGAGGACCACTCTCAGCATATCAGAGGACCACTCTCAACATATCAGAGGGCCACTCTCAACATATCAGAGGACCACTCTCAGGACCACTCTCAGCATATCAGAGGGCCACTCGCAGTGAATGAGGGGCCGCTCACAATGTATTAGAGGGCCACTTGCAACGTAGCATTGCGAGTGCATTCGAGTTAGACTGCACGAGTAATGAGCAAGCGATATCCTCTACTCCCTCACCCCAAACATCGATCTTCCAATAAACCTTCAGTGTCTTGTTTCACTCGGTAATGACAGATAATTGAAGGGGCAAGTGAACTAGAGAGAAAAGAATGCTATAAGCTCATCCCTCAACCAGAGAAAGTGTGGAGAAAGGCATAGTGAGAATACAAGCACAATGTCCTTAGTTATATTCTAAATGCTGCACCCACCCACTGCAAATAAATAATGAAAGGAAAGAGGTTCCCTTGGTAACCCCCCCCCCCCCCGAAGAACATGTCATTGCAACATTTGGAGATTCTGCCTATTCCACCTTCTTCAATAAATTGGCTGCTACGAGACCATTTTTATTTTACACTCCATTTTGGTTAAAGACCGACTCTCACAACAAATAACTCACCTGCACCTCAAGTAGCTGTGCGTCTGTCCCACCCATCCTGAAGAGACTCAATCTAGACAGTTCTACAGGATTGGTTGGCAGCTGTGTCTTGATCTCATATGGATCTATATCCTCGTACTTGTCAAAAAAATACATGATGTTGATACACTTTTCCAATGGCCAAGTCCGGCCAAAGATGGCCTTGACCATGTGGTAAGTATCTAAGCTAGGTCGAATTCCATTCTCTTCCATCTT
Source organism: Cladorhizidae sp. MBARI D1340-BT2 (assembly GCA_028752905.1). Classification (NCBI taxonomy): domain Eukaryota; kingdom Metazoa; phylum Porifera; class Demospongiae; order Poecilosclerida; family Cladorhizidae; species Cladorhizidae sp. MBARI D1340-BT2. Next base: position 2,231,747 of record JAQNBH010000013.1, read on the forward strand.
AGTAAGAATATCCAAGCACAGCTCCATTTGGGGGGTAGACCGTGGCCAGAAGGCATCCAGCATCCTAGTTGGAGCAAACCTCCCTCTAGGAAAGATGTTAATTAGTTTGTTGTAACTCTCTAGATCTTTGTCCAGACCAAAATCATCCATTCTTCTCATTGCTGTTCTGATAAAGGCAACATGACCTTTTCTGAACTTTTCCCTGACAAGGAACTCATTCAAAGCCAAAGAGAACTGTTCACGCCTGTCCAATCCAGTCCTTTGCTTTACAGAGTCTAAAAGTCTGTTGTAGCCACTGTTAGACTCTGAAAGATGGGTATTTGCCACAAGTAGCTGACTTGGCGATTCAGAAATCTTCTGGCCACCATCCCGGGAGAGGACTGTAGTGCAATGATAATCCCTCAGTCTGCAAGTTGACGACAAAGATTGGAAAATCCTTCTCTGCATGTCAGAAAATTGAAAAATACTTTCGCTTAATTAGTAATTACGGTATTCTGTTGAGAGTTGGCGTAGAATGAGGATCAGATTCCTGCCCGCTAAAAAAACCAACGGACCAATCAAATCGCTTAAAAACTGACCAATGAAACCCACGTATTGCGAAAGAGCCGACTCTTTTTATAAGGGTAGTCTAGAAGCGATTGAGTGTAATAGAAAAAGGATCAACTTTGGCAAGGATAAAGAATGGCTCGTACTAAGCAAACTGCCCGAAAATCTACAGGAGGAAAAGCCCCTAGGAAACAGTTGGCTACCAAAGCTGCCAGAAAAAGTGCCCCTTCTACAGGCGGTGTTAAGAAACCTCATCGTTACAAGCCTGGTACTGTCGCTCTGCGTGAAATTAGGCGTTACCAGAAGTCCACTGAGCTTTTGATTAGGAAACTGCCCTTTCAGAGGTTGGTCAGAGAAATCGCTCAAGATTTCAAAACTGATCTCCGTTTCCAAAGTGCTGCCATTGGCGCCCTTCAGGTGGGTAATTTTCTCCCTTTTTTTTAATTTGTTGATTTTATATATATGTTACTGGAATGTAGGAAGCTTCTGAAGCGTACCTCGTTGCTCTCTTTGAGGACACAAACTTATGTGCTATCCATGCAAAACGCGTGACCATCATGCCCAAGGATATCCAGTTGGCCAGAAGAATCCGTGGCGAGCGAGCATGAAAACCTTCACTACCATCATAACTTATGTCCACATAAACTCCAGACTTTGACAGTTTTACGTTGTTCTTTACAAATGTGTTTACTGTTGTCAATCCAAATTGATTTTATCCTGATTTTATATTATGCCATCATGACTTAATTTCTTTGTTGTAAGAGACTGGGTTTCACGTGTTCGGCACGTTTTTTAAGTTGAATCTCGTGCTTTCTTTACCAATTGTACTTAATTGCTTTGTTGTAACGCACACTAATTTCACGTGTTCAGCACGTGCTTTCTGTACCCATGAATCATGTGAGCGCGGGTTTCCCCCCCCCCCCAAGAACTTGGCACCGTACGTACGAGGAGTCTGGAAGTTGCAGTGATGAGGACATTGTCTTGCTTGTCAGTAGAGTCCTTCACCACACTTGAGGGCTGCAAGAGGAAGGAAGAAAAATATTATTTGGCAAAGAATGATAGGCCTAGGTTCTGGGAAGAAAAGTTAAAGAAGGTTCGTGATGTGCAGCAAAGAGGAAATAGGGATGTTCATGAGGAAGGCTGACAACAAGGTGTGAATGATCTTAGCAATATAAGTTTGCAACAATAGTTTGGGTAGGAGAGATGATGGGATTAGGATTGTATCAGCAGGGGGGAAAGCTATGATTGAGGAAGACATACATTTCTTGTACCTGGAAAGTTTGGTGGCGATAAGGGGAAGGTTATTTGATTAAGGGCAATATGAAGATGTAGAGGGGGTGGCAAATTGAGAAATGAGGGAGAGTAGATCTAGGCAGGGGTTAAAGCAGAGATATTGGTTGGGATATAGACTGGCTTTTTAAGGGAGAGATGGGACAGGAGGAAATGCAAGATATTTGACACCTAAGTTATGGCACCTCCCTCCCCCACCAAAGCTCACAAGGGATCATGTATTTGTTTTTATTATCGAGGATCAATAGAACACAATGCAGACGTATGTTACGACATTTCCACATGTAGTATCGATGGGTACTTAATATACCTGCCACCTGTTGGTAATGCCAATTAGAATATCGTCCAAGGGAGAATATGGCTCCACCGCTTGCAGGTAGTTTCAAGTAATGGAGGTTGAAATGCGCACATTTAATATAACTGCTGGGAGTCAGTGTCTGGGGCCAGACATTGGGAGAGGAAGGAAAGAAGATAGAAAACATAGCGAACTGAAGTGAAAATATAAGACATGTCCATGGAAATGTTTACACCAGTGCTGTTTTTAAGTCGGGCATGACATTATGATATCACCTTACCAAAGGATTGGACATATCATGAAATCATCAGTTGATGCATGGAACCACACCACCCAATGGAGGGAGTTGCTCGTGAAGGAGGCATTGCACGTCTATATTACCCAAGGGACAACGACCTACCAATTCTGGGTCTCAACTCTCCAAACTATGCACATGAAACTATGCCCATCATTGTCTGTCTGATGTGTTCTGTGCTTATAATTATAGTGTTTTTTTCAGATGTGTGCATGTTTTATGTGAAATGTGTTTCCAGTGAGTAGTGTAGATGTTTCCAGTGAGTGTGGATGCGTTGTTTCCCCCCCCCCCCCCCCCCCTTTTTTTAATTCACCCTGACGACGACCGAAGTAAATATTTTGGTTAAAACATTTGGCAACAAGCTGGTTGAAGTATTTAATGTCATTGAAAGTAATCGTACAATTTTTGTTTGCCACATTCTATCTGCAGAAGTGTATCTGCAGAAGTGTTCCAAAATGAGATAATTGCACATGCTTACCTTGCGATCAAAATCTGCTTCCTGATTATGTCCAAATAGTCTCGTGAAAACTATCTTGTATCTTACTTTTTTTCTGTGGAAGGAGAAATGAAGACAGGTTCCTCCCAGCCACCACCCAAAATAGGGGCTCTGTATGCCAATAATAGATTATGTTATTGAGTCTAGGTAGGTATTGGGTCAGTGATAACCTATCACAGCAATAAAAGATACAAAATTCTTATTGGGAGTGTAGTTCTAGTGTCGTTAAGTGTTCCAAGTGCGTAGCGTTATGATAATTTGTGAGCATTGATCGGAGGAGAAAATTAATCAGTTTTTTTAATATTTTTTATTTTTTTACTTTATTATTAATTATTAAATTTTATTTAGATGATTGCCTATATTTAAGTAATACACAAGACAAACAAATTAAATCAGTTTAATTATGGCAACGACAACAATATTGCCAACAATAAATTAACAAATATACCAAGTTAATTAACAACTAATTAAAACGTGCTAGTTATAAAGAATCAAATTACACACGCACACACAAATGACGACAAAACCAACAAAGTCAAGGAGGTGGAGATTGACCCAGGTGCCCAAAACTACTGCAGCTCTGTATCGCCACAGACAGACGTTGAAGGAGGTATCTACTGGAGTTGGGATTTCTGGTAGATGCATGTAACTTCCTCCCCAATTCCTTCACAAACGATCGTGCCTCAGGCTCCAACACACCAGCCGTCTCCATTGCAAAAGGCACAAAGAAATGACTGCTCTCAAGGTGTGCATATTTGGTCTTTAATTCCTCTGCGTGCTTAGCTACCAATCCCGCTCCATGGGTAGCCCTGGCAATGTATGATGGTGCAAATGTATCGGGACAAGTAGCATCCCACACCAATACCTTGCCCATTTTCCAAGGCACCATACTCACGCCATCCGGTCTTTTTCCATCTGAGTGGAAGAGATCATGAGGTTCCAGTCTAGAAGGGATCCCAGCAGATGATATTGACCTATCAATTATGTCGTTGATTGATGCATGTCTAGGATGACGAACTGAAGTGGCAGCTTAGACTATGTCTGGCCCAGCAATCAGCACTAGCACCACCACAGTGATGGCATGCATGTGACTGGCCCAGCAATCAACACTAGCATCACCACAGTGATGGCATGCATGTGACTGGCCCAGCAATCAACACTAGCATCACCACAGTGATGGCATGCATGTGGCTGGCCCAGCAATCAGCACTAGCACCACCACAGTGATGGCATGCATGTGGCTGGCCCAGCAATCAACACTAGCACCACCACAGTGATGGCATGCATGTGGCTGGCCCAGCAACCAGCACTTGCACCACCACAGTGATGGCATGCATGTGGCTGGCCCAGCAACAACACTAGCACCACCACAGTGATGGCATGCATGTGGCTGGCCCAGCAATCAACACTAGCACCACCACAGTGATGGCATGCATGTGGCTGGCCCAGCAATCAACACTAGCACCACCACAGTGATGGCATGCATGTGACTGGCCCAGCAATCAGCACTAGCACCACCACAGTTATGGCATGCATGTGGCTGGCCCAGCAATCATAGCACCACCACAGTGATGGCATGCATGTGGCTGGCCCAGCAATCAGCACTAGCACCACCACAGTTATGGCATGCATGTGACTGGCCCAGCACTCAGCACTAGCAGCACCACAGTGATGGCATGCATGTGGCTGGCCCAGCAATCAGCACTAGCACCTCCACAGTGATGGCATGCATGTGGCTGGCCCAGCAATCAACACTAGCACCACCACAGTGATGGCATGCATGTGGCTGGCCCAGTAATCAACACTAGCACCACCACAGTGATGGCATGCATGTGGCTGGCCCAGCACTCAACACTAGCACCACCACAGTGATGGCATGCATGTGGCTGGCCCAGCAATCAGCACTTGCACCACCACAGTGATGGCATGCATGTGGCTGGCCCAGCAATCAGCACTTGCACCACCACAGTGATGGCATGCATGTGGCTGGCCCAGCAATCAGCACCTGCACCACCACAATGATGGCATGCATGTGGCTGGCCCAGCAATCAACACTTGCAGCACCACAGTGATGGCATGCATGTGGCTGGCCCAGCAATCAGCACTTGCACCACCACAGTGATGGCATGCATGTGGCTGGCCCAGCAATCAACGCTTGCACCACCACAGTGATGGCATGCATGTGGCTGGCCCAGCAATCAGCACTAGTACCACCACAGTGATGGCATGCATGTGGCTGGCCCAGCAATCAGCACTTGCACCACCACAGTGATAGCATGCATGTGGCTGGCCCAGCAATCACCTCCACAGTGATGGCATGCATGTGGCTGGCCCAGCAATCATCACTAGCACCACCACAGTGATGGCATGCATGTGGCAATCAACACTTGCACCACCACAGTGATGGCATGCATGTGGCTGGCCCAGCAATCAGCACTTGCACCACCACAGTGATGGCATGCATGTGGCTGGCCCAGCAATCAACACTAGCACCACCACAGTGATGGCATGCATGTGGCTGGCCCAGCAATCAACACTAGCACCACCACAGTGATGGCATGCATGTGGCTGGCCCAGCAATCAGCACTTGCACCACCACAGTGATGGCATGCATGTGGCTGGCCCAGCAATCATCACTAGCACCACCACAGTGATGGCATGCATGTGGCAATCAACACTTGCACCACCACAGTGATGGCATGCATGTGGCTGGCCCAGCAATCAGCACTTGCACCACCACAGTGATGGCATGCATGTGGCTGGCCCAGCAATCAACACTAGCACCACCACAGTGATGGCATGCATGTGGCTGGCCCAGCAATCAACACTAGCACCACCACAGTGATGGCATGCATGTGGCTGGCCCAGCAATCATCACTAGCACCACCACAGTGATGGCATGCATGTGGCTGGCCCAGCAATCAACACTAGCACCACCACAGTGATGGCATGCATGTGACTGGCCCAGCAATCAGCACTAGCACCACCACAGTTATGGCATGCATGTGGCTGGCCCAGCAATCATAGCACCACCACAGTGATGGCATGCATGTGGCTGGCCCAGCAATCAGCACTAGCACCACCACAGTTATGGCATGCATGTGACTGGCCCAGCACTCAGCACTAGCACCACCACAGTGATGGCATGCATGTGGCTGGCCCAGCAATCAGCACTAGCACCTCCACAGTGATGGCATGCATGTGGCTGGCCCAGCAATCAACACTAGCACCACCACAGTGATGGCATGCATGTGGCTGGCCCAGTAATCAACACTAGCACCACCACAGTGATGGCATGCATGTGGCTGGCCCAGCACTCAACACTAGCACCACCACAGTGATGGCATGCATGTGGCTGGCCCAGCAATCAGCACTTGCACCACCACAGTGATGGCATGCATGTGGCTGGCCCAGCAATCAGCACTTGCACCACCACAGTGATGGCATGCATGTGGCTGGCCCAGCAATCAGCACTTGCACCACCACAATGATGGCATGCATGTGGCTGGCCCAGCAATCAACACTTGCAGCACCACAGTGATGGCATGCATGTGGCTGGCCCAGCAATCAGCACTTGCACCACCACAGTGATGGCATGCATGTGGCTGGCCCAGCAATCAACGCTTGCACCACCACAGTGATGGCATGCATGTGGCTGGCCCAGCAATCAGCACTAGTACCACCACAGTGATGGCATGCATGTGGCTGGCCCAGCAATCAGCACTTGCACCACCACAGTGATGGCATGCATGTGGCTGGCCCAGCAATCAACGCTTGCACCACCACAGTGATGGCATGCATGTGGCTGGCCCAGCAATCAGCACTAGTACCACCACAGTGATGGCATGCATGTGGCTGGCCCAGCAATCAGCACTTGCACCACCACAGTGATAGCATGCATGTGGCTGGCCCAGCAATCACCTCCACAGTGATGGCATGCATGTGGCTGGACCAGCAATCATCACTAGCACCACCACAGTGATGGCATGCATGTGGCAATCAACACTTGCACCACCACAGTGATGGCATGCATGTGGCTGGCCCAGCAATCAGCACTTGCACCACCACAGTGATGGCATGCATGTGGCTGGCCCAGCAATCAACACTAGCACCACCACAGTGATGGCATGCATGTGGCTGGCCCAGCAATCAGCACTAGCACCACCACAGTGATGGCATGCATGTGGCTGGCCCAGCAATCAGCACTTGCACCACCACAGTGATGGCATGCATGTGGCTGGCCCAGCAATCAGCAATTGCACCACCACAGTGATGGCATGCATGTGGCTGGCCCAGCAATCAACACTAACACCACCACAGTGATGGCATGCATGTGGCTGGCCCAGCAATCATCACTTGCACCACCACAGTGATGGCATGCATGTGGCTGGCCCAACAATCAGCACACAGTGATGGCATGCATGTGGCTGGCCCAGCAATCAACACTAGCACCACCACAGTGATGGCATGCATGTGGCTGGCCCAGCAATCAGCACTAGCACCACCACAGTGATGGCATGCATGTGGCTGGCCCAGCAATCAACACTAGCACCACCACAGTGATGGCATGCATGTGGCTGGCCCAGCAATCAACACTAGCACCACCACAGTGATGGCATGCATGTGGCTGGCCCAGCAATCAGCACTAGCACCACCACAGTGATGGCATGCATGTGGCTGGCCCAGCAATCAGCACTAGCACCACCACAGTGATGGCATGCATGTGGCTGGCCCAGCAAACATCACTAGCACCACCACAGTGATGGCATGCATGTGGCTGGCCCAGCAATCAACACTTGCACCACCACAGTGATGGCATGCATGTGACTGGCCCAGCAATCATCACTAGCACCACCACAGTGATGGCATGCATGTGGCTGGCCCAGAAATCATCACTAGCACCACCACAGTGATGGCATGCATGTGGCTGGCCCAGCAATCACCACCACAGTGATGGCATGCATGTGGCTGGCCCAGCAATCAACACTAGCACCACCACAGTGATGGCATGCATGTGGCTGAGAAAGAGGTACTCCCAAACAAAGGCCCACTGAAATACGCACCAAAACATCGTCTATGCAAAGACCCAGAGATGGAATTGGGAGAGCACTCAACCACACACCTGCTTCGGACACGACATAGCCAGAAGTCTTGCACGAGACGCCTCATCCCTGGCACCATCCAACAAAGCATCTGCCATAGCACGTATTTTGCATGCGCCCCATGTCTTCTGCTGACAGGCTGCCTGGGTGGATGGGCCTGGAGGAGGGAAGTCATCGCCCTGCTTCCAAATGGCTAGAGCATCATTCAGAAACAAGGGGAGGCAGACTTGAAATCGGTATGGTAGAATATGGTGCACCAGAGCAGATAATCCATTGGCAGAGGCCAAATAAGCAGAAGGAGCCATCTGTACTACACTCCTAATTCCCAAACCAAACTTGATAGGGAGGCTTGCTTGGTTCCATGCTGAGTCTAAAACATCAAAATGGTTGTTGGTTGTGTTTTTTTAATGCTGAATTTAGTCATGAGTTCAGGAAATACACTTCTATGCATGTATATATTATATGTGATGTATGAATGTGTGATGTATGAATGTGTGATGTATGAATGTATATATTCTCTGAGATGACCGCACTCTTGCGGGAGTGCTTTCAAGCTGGTGTGGCATTCCAGTGACCTCTAAACACACACTTACATAATGTCTGGATATTATAGAGAGAGATATAGTTATCCTTTATGGCTACTGATTTTTGTTGTTGTTTTTGTCAAAAGTTATTCCACAGAATGATTGAATTGGGGACCTTGAGTACCTCTAAACACACACTTACATAATGTCTGGATATTATAGAGAGAGATATAGTTATCCTTTATGGCTACTGATTTTTGTTGTTGTTTTTGTCAAAGTTGTTCCACAGAATGATTGAATTGGGGACCTTGAGTACCAAGTGAACAGGGAGGGGGAGGGAAGAAGGAAAAGGTGGGGGGAAGTGAATGATTCCATTCGGGCTCAGACTGATGACCTTGAGTCAAAGCAAACATACAAACCCACATACTCTTTATATCTGTTCTGGGAGTGCTCTCAAGCTGGTGTGATATCCAGTGGTCTCCTAGACACACATGTACACAGCATGCACAACAGGTATATATATATATATATATATATATATATATACTTAGAAGGTAGTTTGCTGGTGAAGGCTACAAATAGTGCTCAATGCTGTGTTAAGGCAGAGCTATTGAATATAGAAAAGTACTGGGATGGCTAGTCCTACTGCAGTTTCATGCTAATGCAATCATCAGGGACAATGAGCAACTGAGGTGGCATGTGCATATATGCCCACATGCCACCTCAGTTGCTGCTCATTGTCCCTGATGATTGCATTAGCATGAAACTGCAGTAGGACTAGCCATCCCAGTACTTTTCTATATATATATATATATATATATATAGCTGTCCATTACGGCTACTTTCTTTTTTCCATCCCACAGAATTTCCCGACGTTGGTAGATGGGGGAAGATTTAAAAAGTAGATGATTCCACTTCATGAGTGACCTTGAGTACCAAAGCAAGCAAATAGACAAACACCACAGTCTGTTGTGGGAGAACACTCGAGTGCATCCAGTGGTATTGACATCACACTTGCATAGATGGACATTAGCTATCCAGTATTGTTGCTGATTTTTTATTTGTCTTTTTTTTTTTTGAACCACCCCACAGAATTCCTGACGTTGAGGGGGAAAGAAAAATTGTGTTTTTGGGGGGTTGTTGTTGTTTTGTTGTGTTGTTTTGGCTAAACCATCAGAATTTCCCCTTTTTATAATTATAATTGACTGGTCAACAACAATAATAACAACAAAGGGGGAGGGGGGAGGGACAGAATCTGTTTGATGATCATTTACAAATTGCTGGGCTCATCTAATGGTTGTCCTGAAGCAGAATAAGTCTTTGTTTCTTGGATTTCCATTTTTTGCTAACGTATGGTCTTCAGGAAGAATTAAAAACATATGTATTTATTTTTTATGATGAGAAATGTTAATTGATTAATAGGGTGATGTATAGTAATAACTGCTTAAAAAATAATAAGAAAAATAATATTCTTTTCCCCCCAATAAACATCGAAAAGGATACCAACACCCTTGGGACTGAGAGCTTACCTGCAGAAATATTAATTCATGAACAGGGTGATAAACTATTAATAAACCTACAATAATAATCAACTTGAAATTGTACTCCCTGTTTTGAATAAATGCTCTAGCCTTCAGGAATAATTTCTCATTCCTGCTATTAAAAAAGTCAAGAGAGTACAATTTCAAGTTGATTATTGTTATAATTTTATTATGCCAACTGAAGAGTTCGATGAGTTTATTAATAAACCACTTAACAAAAATATAAACAACCAAAAAAACGAAAAGCGAAGCAGATACCCTTGAGATCCGACTCAACCAAGGGAAGATGTTATCTGCATGGATCCTATATACTATATACCAGGGGGTCTGTTGTTTCTGCTATGCCAAACATTCACATCATTAACACCACTCTTGGGGTTTCCTCTTGGTGAAACCACATCAATTGAAGGATGCAACCTTAAGACAATTTAATCCTTTAAGTTGATGGGTGAGAGACTGGGATTTGGGGTAACTACATGCCCATGATACACTTATTTTGCTTAGGATCTCGCTATAATTATAGCAATCCCCAAGATCCTGCACATACTTAGATCTGTCCATGTCACTCATCAGGGTAAAAAGTGTCAGAGCAGGTATATAGCATCCTAGTCCATGAGTGCCCTGCTTGTCTACTGGAGGCAAGAGTGAGAGCTGCCTAGAGGCTGCCAAGAGGACTATTCTTACTTCATCATCCATTCTCAAACCCACAGAGAGCATCAGTAAGGCATGAACCCAAGGACTAGCTTCTTTCTTTGGCGCAGCCTAATCCATGCACCTGCAGTAACATCAGGCCAAAATATTTTGCCTAAAGAAGACTAGGCATGAGGAGTATCTCACGATTTCTGGAGAAATGATGTCTCATCTGAGGGGGATGTTCGTCAATGTCTCTGTGCAATAACTCGAGCGAAGGATATTGACAGTTACTGATTTTACTTGGTAGAATCAGTCTGGAAAATGAGGTCAAATGAACCCGAAGTCTAAGTCAGGAAAACCAATAGAAACCATGGCAGACTGATTTCGAGACCATATTTGACCAGCACAGAGGCCTATTGCCATGCTAAACTGTCCATGGTATTGGTGATGTTGCTGAGGATGGGTGGATACATAGCATCAAATTCTGTAAGTTAAGGGCAAGGAAAAACATAAAAGTTAGAGAAGTTTGTATTCATGTATATTATATATAATTGTGTATATATATGTGTATGTGTATGTGTGTATATATGTGATATATATGTGTGTATATATGTGTATATATATGTGTGTGTATATTATGTGTGTGTATAATGTGTGCATATATATATGTATGTGTGTATATATATATGTGTATATATGTGTGTGTATGTGTATAATTATATATATATGTGTATATATGTGTGTGTATATATATATACATGTGTGTATATACATGTGTATTATTATATGTGTGTATATGTGTATATATATGTGATATATGTGTGTATATGTATGTGTGTATATATGTATGTGTATATATGTGTATATATATATGTATGTGTGTGTGTATATATTATGTGTATATAATTGTGTGTGTATATGTGTATATATGTGTGTATATATGTGTGTATTATATATATATATGTATATATGTGTGTATATATGTGTGTGTGTATATATGTGTATATAGTGTATATGTGTGTATATATGTGTGTATATATATGTGTGTGTATATATGGTGTGTGTGTATATATGTGTGTATATATGTGTGTGTATATATATGTGTGTGTATATATGTGTGTATATATATATGTGTGTATATATTATATATGTGATGTGTGTGTATATTATGTGTGTATATATTATATATGTGATATGTGTGTGTATATATATGTGTGTATATATGTGTGTATTATATATATGTGTATATATATGTGTGTATATATGTGTGTGTGTATATATAATGTGTGTGTATATATGTGTGTGTATATATATATGTGTGTATTATATATATATATACCATGTAGTGTCAGCTACGACATATTATTTATTTGTGTTTGTTTCTTTTTGTTGTTGTTTATTCACTCTGATGAAGAGACTGAGCTTGAAACATTTGCCAATATAACTGATATCTACAGAATATTTGATGATATCAACAGAAAATACTATCCATGGCCATGTAGTTAGTTCAAGGACTTGATAACAATTGCACAGGACAACTCTAACAAACATTAGAAGTTTTGGTAGAGGATCAGCTACAATCTGATGTGTTGCGAGAGTTCTACAAACCTAAAGCTAAGCTGAGCACTCTATTTCTTCTGCTTATATACTACGAGAAGGTTTAATTATATTAAAGCCCTTTTACCAGTTTTGCAGGCTATTAGAGGATTTGGAGTGTTCTGGTACTACATAGGACTGACATAAAAATGCTGGTTGCAACTTTGGCTCCATAGATTGGCACTTGATATCTGTTTCCTCTCTTTTGATACAAAAATGTTGCACGGGTGTAACCATGCCAAAGTCACATGTGGCCTAAGTTGGATTACCTAACAAGTGCTGAATTCTCTGCAGGTGTGGCTCCGTGCTGGGCAGGCATAATTACTCATGTGGCAAGAGCAATCCCTCTCTACACAATGAGTTTTTTCATTGAGTGTTTTTATTGCAGGGAGCAGCACTTAGCCTATAGTGGCCATGAATATCAGTATTTTTCACATGCCCCGACAACATTCTTCAGTGGGCACTGCTCACTACTTAGCCACTTATTAGCACCTAATGAAAACACTCATTGTATAGAGTAGGGCTTTACTTCCTCTTTCCCATTAGTAATTACACAGCTGCCTATATGTATATATAAATAAAGAGCCACACCTGTGGAGAATTTAGACACTTATATAGTACACCCACTTTGGCTGCATATAACTTTGGTATTATTACGGAAGGGGTAGGCTGCCCATCCTCAATAATTATTCACGAGGTGTGCTTAAATGACCATAACTTCCTTGCCTTTCATTTCTAACAAAAAAGATACCCTTAGATTCCAGTTCATAAGCTTTCCAATGGTACATATTATACAACTTTGAATTTTCACAACCGCCAACCTTGCTGACAAAAATGAATTCCCTGCAGCACTGCATCTGCAGTTGTCACCACTTGCCATAAAAGGACATGCTACTACTACATGCCTTCATCAGAATACTTAAGTGGCTGTCAGCACGTGCCACTGAAAGAGCACATGTAACTGGTCAATATAAAATGAAGTATACACAGAGAACACAACTTCAGTGTTCTGATGAAAGCACACGGCATAAAATATGCTACAAAATTATAATATAGAAATGTACCCTTGTACTTCCTTGATTCCGCAATATCAAGTTGGAGTCATCAGGTGTGGTATCTAATAGATATCTAACCAGTTTTTCTTTGGACATTCATGGACAAAATCTCTATAACGCTGGTCCAAATGCTTTCAAATTTGATAGGTAAGTATATAGTTTAAATGGTTTAAGAATGCTTGATCCTCCACAGAACAGCGAAATTTATGGGCAGCTGTCCCCTGAAGTGTTCCCCTTAAGCAACACTTCACATCAAAAAGAGAGCATATGGAGACTTTGAGCTATATAATAAGTCATGCAGTAAAATATGCAGCACCACCTTTTTTTAAGTGGAGATTTGGCTGCATGTAACTTTGGTATTTACACCCATGCAACACTCTTCTATCTATCTTTTGAGCTATATATCTATATATCAAGTTCACACTTCCACCCCCATAACTTTACATTGTGTGGGTGTAACAAAAGAGATGATAGATCCAGTTTTGGGGGCTGCCGGTTTACTATATACTAAGAGAAGGATTCAAGTGTTTTTGGAGCTAATCGGTGAAACCACAGTTTAGGACGCCAAGAAGCTGAATATAAACTTTTTAAATTTGGACGCCATTTTAAAATAGGATCAAACCTATATAAGGAGTATGGTACCCCAAATAAATACTACGTTTTAAGTCATGACAAAAAACTAATTGTTGAGAATGGGAACTCACATCAAAACATCGTTGTCCTCTGCCACCACTTTTCTACCCAAAATCCACCCTCCACATCTTCACATCCATTCCAAGAACTCTCCAGCTAACTATCTTCCAATACTGTGAAACCCCTCAAGTGACCTTCCTCCCATTGAGCAACTTGTCTTCCAGTTTGCAGGGCAATGCTTACTATCACTACTGGTAAACAAATACCCTATTGTTCTCACACCTCTGTACACCATCATTTTATAAATAATCACATGGCTTGGAGCTTTGCCTTTCTTCATATCTTTTAAGGATGATTCTTTATCCATTTTACCTACTTATTTATAATTTTGCAACTTGTCCAAACCCCTACCCTAGTCTTCTTCAATGTCTACTTATTTTCTTGACCCCTCCTTATCGAAACTTTCACAACCCCTTCTTCTCTAGCCTTTCACAAACTCTTCTATGTTCTTCCTTCTTTCCTTGTACGAAGTGCCTTTTCTGCTTTTTCTGACCATGCATCCTGTTGCCTGCTCTGTCATCTCATTCCTCTCTCAACTGTTGCTATTCTGTGCATTCAATACAATGTCTAGATCATCTGCATCTACACATCACCTCTTCTTCCCACCCTATGAATGCTTCTTCCTCTTCATGCTGGTGTTCCTCCAATGATGTTTACCGTCCACTCTCCGCTAGTACTTCACCTGCCTAACTACTTTCACCCACTGCATCCATAATTTCTACATCATACCAAATAACATTGTGGAATTTTCAACAATTATCTTAATAACTTTGAAGTTATCTTAATAACTTTGAAGTTATCTTAATAACTTTGAAGTTATCTTAATAAATTTGAGTTATCTTAATAACTTTGAAGTTATCTTAATAAATTTGAGTTATCTTAATAACTTTGAAGTTATCTGAATAACTTTGAAGTTATCTGAATAACTTTGAAGTTATCTTAATAACTTTGAAGTTATCTTAATAACTTTGAAGTTATCTTAATAACTTTGAAGTTTTGTGAGTACAGCCTACTACTCTTCTGCAAGTTGAGAAACCTCCTTTGTTCCTGTTTGGGTGCTCTTCATTTCCAACCCTACTGAACCTTCTATCAGAATTATTTAATCAGCTTTGAGGCCTCTGACTACCTAAAGCCACACACATCTGAATCCTGAACACCTTCTGTATACCACACCTCCCAACACCACAGATAAGCAAAGTAAACTAGAGGCTCAATTCTAGGACTATAAAATAAATATAATATGTATCAGAATACATCATCTTAAAATTCTGTTGTTTTATAGGTCTTAGAGAATTACTAGCCAAGGCCTGGAATATTCAATGGAGATTCGCACCATAATCGTTTTTCTGCATAAATGTTGAAATTTGAAGAGAGAGTCAAACCTGAACCATGTTCTTGCCCCTGAAATAAATCGTCCTCTTGCCAATATGAATAGCAATTACTATTGAATAAGCGAGTTCTTATGGCATCATACTAACTTTAACTGGAAGACACTGATGCTGAGATCACAGAAAGCTGGTGTAAATTCTGGATAGTGAGTGGAGTCTAAAGAGTAAGCAAGTTAATAACTGAAGTGACTTAATATCAACAGATCATTTTTTAATTCAAGTTTAACTGCAGTGCATATACATGTAGTACATACATTCTTTTACTCGAGTTCACCCCAAATCCCCAGGAATTAAGGTTCAATATTGAATGCTATTGCAGAATCCTCTAGTTGGTCAAATGTGTACAAGAAGGAAAATGTGCTACAGTGAAAGTTTGCCTTGAATCGGCTTAATCACTGTTTGTCAAGGTTCCCGTTTATGTTAGCATTTTACCTTGAGCTGACACAGAGAGTGTGAACGATTGCAACAATTGATATAATATACGAGAAAAATATCTATAGAGATAGCATGATTCATTTGGAAAATTAGTATTTACCAGTCTGTTGTGACATTATCATAGTCTTCCTGTGATATGTGTGATTTTCGAGATATACATATTCAATTCTTTCCCCCCTGGAGATATAGCTGTATGATGTGACATCAAAGCACACATTGTTCCACTGCCTCTCACATCTCAACAAGTTCTTGAAAATGATATATACACAAAGTATTGAAGAAGGACTGTGTTTATATAATTATTATAATATAATCAACTTGAAATTGACTCTCTTGATGTTTCAACTATATAATCATCTAGCCTCCATCAGGAATAATGAGATGCTAAGACTAGCATGAGTTTGTTCTATATTGCTGTCCACCATGTGATACAAACCATTCCCTGGCACACGTGTTTGGCATGTGAACCAGATGTGCAAAAATAAATAAGCAAATTATAAATTAAAAATTAAAACAACTGGTATAACTAAAGCATTAACAAATAACTGAATACAGGGGAAAAAATGGTGGCCGTGGTTTCATTGAGAGAGCAGCCAGGCAAGTCCATTCCACAATCTTGATTGAACCACTCACACCTTGGTGCTAGGCTGATGTGCAATGCCTCCTTCACTAACAGTTCTTTCGGTCTTCTGGTCTGGTCTAAGATGGTGGCTTCCTCCCACACAATAGGATGTCCATTGCCCTATGCATGTTCAGAATTGCAGATTTCACACATTCTATAGGCATCTTGATGTTCCTTCATTCTGGTCTCCAGCCTTCTGTTGGTCTCTCGTAGTACTTCCCACAAAGTACACAACACTTGAGTGCATACTGGTTGGTAATTCATCATTCACTCTGCTCAGTTGTGCCTTAAGAGTTCTTCCAGATCTGAAAACGACTCTGATGTTGGACTGCCTATATACAAACCCTTGTGATGTCTTCACTCATCCCATGGGATCTTTCTTTTGAGAACCCTGATTGCCTGTGTTGGTGTGCTTACCTTCCTTTCTGTATTTAGATGTATCTATAGAAGAAAGGTTGATGAAGGCTTGCGGATAACCATTCTCCATAAAGACCCTATTCAAAAGATGTTCTTCCTTCCATAGGGCCACCTCCTTCTCATCACTACTCTCCTTGCTCTTCACTACTCCACTTCTGACATATATGAATATGTGATCTATAACCAAGGTATATACCAGTCAGTGTGCTTGGGTGTTCTGTAAACTTTTGCAGTTAGCCTTCCATCTTCTTTTCTGTGTGGGTGGCAATCCAAAAAGGCAGCGATCCATCCAATTCAAGTTCCATAGTGGATGGCCTGATGTTGTTCAGATGGTCCAACTACTTCTGCTCACTTTCCTTCTTCACAATGCAGAAGATATCATCCACATATCTCTTCCAACACCTTGGCTTAGGGGGGGAGGGGGCAGTTGTGAGTGCCAATTCCTCAAAAAGTAAAGGTTGGCTAGCACTGCGGATACTGGAGAGCCCATTGACCCTCTTTCTGCTCATAGTATTTTCCTTGATACCTGAAGTAGGTGGATTTTAGGCACAACTGCAACAATTTAGAAATCCTTTCAGGACCTAGAAGTCATCTCATGCAAGCTCTTGTCTCGTCAACATTCCAAAAATGACTTCCACCACATTATTGGTAAAAAGAGAGGAAAATTGCCAAAGTGGAAGAAGTTCGGTTCTATCGAGATTGTGGGAATGGACTTACCTGGCTGCTAGGTTGGAAATGACAAGTTTATTTTGGCCTCTATGTAGCTTTTGCTTGATTACTACACCAAAAAAGTGAATGAATATTTGTCCAGCAATCCCTATTAAAATTGCAATTGTTATGCAAATGCCCTACCACCTTTTTTCTGTTATTTTGTGCACTGCTGTGAGTATCAGCAGTGGTGATGAATTAGAAGAGGAGACTCCAAATATAAGACTCGGTTATCTCAGTCAGGCAGATATCGATCTTGTAACAAATGGGCAATGGCTACATTGTGATTCATGTCACACAGCAACCTATGAGAATTGACTTCCAGTTGTCAGTCTACAAAATCTTATTCTGGCTCAGGCCCTCTCATTTGAAGTACAATCATAAGATATACTACATTCAGGAGGCAATCACTGGATTACCATTGGAATGGAACACGCACAGGTTCACATGTATGATACTTTAAGAGGTGTCTTTCCAGAAGACACAAAGAAGCAGGTTGCTTCTTTATTGATGACAGAAGAAAAGTAGTTATGATCGAGTATAGTAATAGTAAATTATATTATGCCATACGTGCAGAAGCATTGCTTTCTCCTTCCATAGAAACAGTTCTGATAGTTGAATTTTTGCCATCACATTTGTGATGAGTATTCGCAAAGAAATGTCACCAGAAGAACTCCTGTTTAATGAGAATATGATGAGACCTCACCTGGAATCTTGTCACGGAAATGGGAAGGTGATGCAAGAAATGGTTTATTAAGAGCAAAGTCTGAAAAATGGAGATGTGGAAGTGTTTTGTACGTGCATGCTTCCTGAATATGGTAACTTGGTTTTCTGAAATAAGTACAGCTAACTTTCAGGTAAACTATAACATGGCCACCCACATTTCATACAATTTCAAGGGTCCATAAAATCATAACAAGATCCCCATTTTCATTTAACTTTAGGGACCCAGGATCCCCAAATTAATATTAATATGGGGACCTGGGTCATATGTTTATGGGTCCCTGGGTCCCTAGAATTGGGTCCCCATTCTCACATGACACCTGTCCAGCCTTTACAGACAGATAGGAGGTCAAGGCATATAGTTGATAGCTGCATTAATGCTGCCTTAGTATTTACATGGCTGACCCTTCAAATGCCCTCCAAACACTTGGGACTAGATTATTGCCAACTGATTGACGGACTTGATGATGGAACAATGTTACTTCAAGATCTAATACTGTCACTTCAAGATCTAATACTGTTACTTCAAGATCTAATACTGTCGCTTCCAGGCTGCTAGTGCACCAATTTCACTCATGATGTTCTGTAAATCATATTAATAATAAATAATAATGATAAAAATAAAAGTTTACGAATGTTGAATTGGAGTCAAATTATGTTTTTGCAGCTCAATTGTAATTAGAACATCCCATCCCCCGATAGAGGGACTACTAATATGTTCAGCAAAACCATCTACTATTAATATAGAACAGGTTGTTTATTATGCCCGATACGTGTGACATTCCGATGTTACCTGCGTGTCGTCATGAAATTAGGGAGGAGCTTTGCAGTTTAAGCTCCTCCTCGAATCAATTGACATAGCGGTCTGGACGATGGCGACCGCACCTGTGTTCGCTCCCAGAGATGTCTCCAGCAAGGTGGAGCTGTCAATATCTTGCAGTAATCTCAAGGACTTGGATCATTTTTCCAAGAGTGACCCATCTGTTTTCCTGTACGAGAAGAGAGACCAGGCGTGGGAAAAACTGGGCAGAAGTGAAGTGGTTGAAAACAACCTCAACCCAAAGGTAGCAGTTTCTGACTTCATTAAACCTCTTCTCAGAGCACACAGCAGCATGCACGTTAATTACTAAGAATTGTGTCATTTTTAGTTTTCCAAGACATTTTTGCTCGACTATCACTTCGAAGATGTGCAACAGTTGAAGTTTTCTGTGTACGATGTAGACGACCATAAGCACATCGATGATGTGAAGAAGCATGACCTGATAGGTGAAGTGGAGTGCAGCCTGGCTGATATAGTTACTGTTGGGCAGCAATACGTGAGAACCCTCAGATATCAAGGTTGGTAACCTGTTCATTACATACACTTGCCAAGTGTACATAACGAGATGCCGAGATACATTATACATTCACATTACTTATGCGAGTAAGCCAATGATTGGATGTGGGACCAGCAGTATCCTGCCTCAGCACACAGCAGCTGCTTAATTACTATTATTCTGATCTCCCCCCCTCCTCATCAATGCTTCAATGCAGGAGCTTCTAGAGGGAAGATCACCATTATGGCAGAAGAAGTCCAAGATTCCAAGTTCACAATACATATGCAGCTCTCTGCAGGCAACCTGGACAAGAAAGACTTCTTTGGAAAGGTCAGTTGGGTGAAACCCTGGAACTACATAGATAAGTGGCCATAGTAGTGATGGATGTCGGGGAGTGGGGTGGTTATGACCCCTACTTGGAGAGTAACCCCCCCCCCCCCCCAAAAATAATATAGCTAAAACTCTCATTGCTTTCTAGTTGCCTAAATGGTGTTTTCAGCCAATGTGAGCTCCAAAAATATTCCAACCATGCCATTTGAATTTTTCACTGAGCTGAGGTAGTAACACCCCTTGAATTCATTTTCAATATCTTTATCTCGTTGATATTTACCCCCTGCATCACTTACATCCATTCACAGGATTGTTAAGCGCACCGCAGGACTCCAAATGTTCTGAGGCATGCCCACCACTACTTTGTTTCTTGACTATGGTTAAAAAAAGGTGTGGCTAGCGGTGCTTGTCGATGATGCAATCAAGCTCGCTTACATGCTGAGTAAAGACTTCACAAAGCAGAAACACACTAAGTTCTGCCATTTTGATTTGTAGAGTTCTCATTTCTGGCTGTTATTTACCGAGTCCAAAGGAGGATGTAGCTGATCCTCGGACGAAGCCATCTGCTGTTGGGTTGGTCGAGTTCTCCCCATGCAAGAGTTAATAAGTGCTTGAAGGAGGCTGTAACTGACCCTAATTACTGTTGACAAGATGGGGCATCTGCTGATTATTATGTAGTTGACAATGTGGTCTGCATGGGTCCAGTCAACACTAGCAACAAGACCTGGCATGTGGTGATTGATATGTGTAGTGGACAGACAGTGTGGTCTGCATGGGTCCAGTAACACTAGCAACAAGACCTGGCATCTGCTGGTTGATATGTGTAGAGGACAGTGTGGTCTGCATGGGTCCAGTAACACTAGCAACAAGACCTGGCATGTGCTGGTTGATATGTGTAGAGGACAGTGTGGTCCAGTCAACACTAGCAACAAGACCTGGCATGTGCTGGTTGATATGTGTAGAGGACAGTGTGGTCCAGTCAACACTAGCAACAAGACCTGGCATGTGCTGGTTGATATGTGTAGAGGACAGTGTGTTCCAGTCAACACTAGCAACAAGACCTGGCATGTGCTGGTTGATATGTGTAGAGGACAGTGTGGTCCAGTCAACACTAGCAACAAGACTTGGCATGTGGTGATTGATATGTGTAGTGGACAGACAGTGTGGTCTGCATGGGTCCAGTCAACACTAGCAACAAGACCTGGCATGTGCTGGTTGATATGTGTAGAGGACAGTGTGGTCCAGTCAACACTAGCAACAGGACCTGGCATGTGCTGGTTGATATGTGTAGAGGACAGTGTGGTCCAGTCAACACTAGCAACAGGACCTGGCATGTGCTGGTTGATATGTGTAGAGGACAGTGTGGTCCAGTCAACACTAGCAACAAGACCTGGCATGTGCTGGTTGATTTGCATCGTACCAACAACTGTAAACAAATACTTGAAGATTTCTAGATTTTTTGTAGAGTGGCAACATTCCAACCAAAATACTTCGGTCTTCATTAGGGCAAATTGAAAACGAACACAATACAATGCGTCCACACTCGCTGACAATGCATTTCACACAAGTGCACGTGATTCATGAACCATCTGATAAAAGTGTAAATATATGTGCGCAGCAATGTGTGGTTTCATGTGCATAGTCTTGATAGTTGAGAACCAGCAACCAGGCAGCTCCAGCCCTACATCTTGACTGAAGTGCTGACCCCTAGGGGTAACGAGGATGTGCGGTGCCTCCTTCATGAGAATCTCTCTCCATTTGCTGGCTCTATCAATCACAGAGGTCTCTTCCCACAAGATTGGGGGGTGTTGGTTCCACACATGCTCTGCGATAGCAGACTGCTCAAGTTCTCTCCTTGCAAGCATCTTCATGCTCCATGATTCGGGTCCAACCTCCTCATTGTCTCACCCAATGTACACTTTCCTGCAGCTGCAGGGAACCCTATACACGACTGATGACATCATGGTAGTGTCTAACTTATCCTTGACCTGGTAACTGGAGATCATAATGTCAAGCCCAATGTAAAAACTACTCTGATATCAAATTTTCCACGCATACATCCACTTAGGTCAGCCTGGGGGTGATGATTAAGGGGGGGGGGGGATTCCTCTCTATTGTATTCAGTTCCCATGTCCTTTTCCCTTCCTCTTCCCCCAGGTGACTTCTTTGAAACCGAGCGCATGAATTGTAGTGGGTAGCCATTGTTAGAAAATACTCGGCAAATGTAGTTATTGAGTTCTTCCTGTGTGGTGGCCACTCGTGTGGTGGCCACTCATCTGGCTCTGTCATAGAGGCTCTTGATCCCTCTTCTGACATGAACTGGATGGTGTGAACCACAGAGGAGGTATATGTCTGTATGTATCTCCCCTCCCTGTAAACCTCCTATGCAGTAATAGTCAGGGAAAGGAAGTGGCCATCCCTCTCCAAGTCCATGGGTGAACTTCATCGTAGGCCTGAGGTTGTTCAGGTGGTTTAGGAGCGTAGGCCTGAGGGTGTTCCGGTGGTTTAGGAGCGTAGGCCTGAGGTTGTTCAGGTGGTTTAGGAGCGCAGGCCTGAGGTTGTTCAGGTGGTTTAGGAGCGTAGGCCTGAGGTGGTTTAGGAGGCCTGAGGTTGTTCAGGTGGTTTAGGAGCATAGGCCTGAGGTTGTTCAGGTGGTTTAGGAGCATAGGCCTGAGGTTGTTCAGGTGGTTTAGGAGCGTAGGCCTGAGGTTGTTCAGGTGGTTTAGGAGCATAGGCCTGAGGTTGTTCAGGTGGTTTAGGAGCGCAGGCCTGAGGTTGTTCAGGTGGTTTAGGAGCGTAGGCCTGAGGTTGTTCAGGTGGTTTAGGAGCGTAGGCCTGAGGGTGTTCCGGTGTTCCGGTGGTTTAGGAGCGTAGGCCTGAGGTTGTTCAGGTGGCTTAGGAGCGTAGGCCTGAGGTTGTTCAGGTGGTTTAGGAGCATAGGCCTGAGGTTGTTCAGGTGGTTTAGGAGCGCAGGCCTGAGGTTGTTCAGGTGGTTTAGGAGCGTAGGCCTGAGGTTGTTCCGGTGGTTTAGGAGCGCAGGCCTGAGGTTGTTCAGGTGGTTTAGGAGCGTAGGCCTGAGGTGGTTTAGGAGGCCTGAGGTTGTTCAGGTGGTTTAGGAGCGTAGGCCTGAGGTTGTTCAGGTGGTTTAGGAGCGCAGGCCTGAGGTTGTTCAGGTGGTTTAGGAGCGTAGGCCTGAGGTGGTTTAGGAGGCCTGAGGTTGTTCAGGTGGTTTAGGAGCATAGGCCTGAGGTTGTTCAGGTGGTTTAGGAGCATAGGCCTGAGGTTGTTCAGGAGCATAGGCCTGAGGTTGTTCAGGTGGTTTAGGAGCGCAGGCCTGAGGTGGTTTAGGAGCGTAGGCCTGAGGTTGTTCAGGTGGTTTAGGAGCGCAGGCCTGAGGTGGTTTAGGAGCGTAGGCCTGAGGTTGTTCAGGTGGTTTAGGAGCATAGGCCTGAGGTTGTTCAGGTGGTTTAGTAGCATAGGCCTGAGGTGGTTCAGGAGCGCAGGCCTGAGGTTGTTCAGGTGGTTTAGGAGCGTAGGCCTGAGGGTGTTCAGGTGGTTTAGGAGTGTAGGCCTGAGGTTGTTCAGGTGGTTTAGGAGCGCAGGCCTGAGGTTGTTCAGGTGGTTTAGGAGCGTAGGCCTGAGGTGGTTTAGGAGGCCTGAGGTTGTTCAGGTGGTTTAGGAGCGTAGGCCTGAGGTTGTTCAGGTGGTTTAGGAGCATAGGCCTGAGGTTGTTCAGGTGGTTTAGGAGCGTAGGCCTGAGGGTGTTCCGGTGGTTTAGGAGCGTAGGCCTGAGGGTGTTCCGGTGGTTTAGGAGTGTAGGCCTGAGGTTGTTCAGGAGCGCAGGCCTGAGGTTGTTCAGGTGGTTTAGGAGCGCAGGCCTGAGGGTGTTCCGGTGGTTTAGGAGCGTAGGCCTGAGGTTGTTCAGGTGGTTTAGGAGCGTAGGCCTGAGGTTGTTCAGGTGGTTTAGGAGCATAGGCCTGAGGTTGTTCAGGTGGTTTAGGAGCGTAGGCCTGAGGTTGTTCAGGTGGTTTAGGAGCATAGGCCTGAGGTTGTTCAGGAGCGCAGGCCTGAGGTTGTTCAGGTGGTTTAGGAGCGCAGGCCTGAGGTGGTTTAGGAGCGTAAGCCTGAGGTTGTTCAGGTGGTTTAGGAGTTCTAATTCCCTGCAGCTGTGGGAAAGTGTACATTGGTGAGACAATGAAGAGGTTGGAGACCCGAATCATGGAGCATGAATATGCTGCGGAAGGAGAGAACTTGAGCAGTCTGCTATCGCAGAGCATGCGTAGAACCAACTACCCAATCTTGTGGGAAGAGACCTCTGTGATTGATAGAGCCAGCAAATGGAGAGAGTTTCTCGTGAAGGAGGCACCGCACATCCACGTTACCCCTAGGGGTCAGCACTTCAGTCAAGATGTAGGGCTGTAGCTGCCTGGTTGCTGGGTCTCAACTATCAAGACTATGCACATGAAACCACACCCATCCTTATCAGTGTGGTTGCTGTGCTGTTGTTCGGACAATTCATGAATCATGGGCATTTGTTGTGTGAAACACTTTGCCAGCGAGTGTGGATGAGTTGCACTGTTTACATTTTCAATTTTCCTGATGAAGACGAAGTATGCATTTCTTTAAAGTACTTGATGTGAAAATAATCGTACAACAATAAACAAGTTAGAAAAGTGTCTAAAAGTCCTGGCGCCCGCCCTGGAGCTCATGTGCGGGGTAGTCCTCCACCGCTCAATAAAATAAACAACAACACAAACAAGTTCTTGTATTAAGAATTTTGAAAACTCAAAAACAACCGACCATATTTGGATTGACCTTTTTAAAAATAAGCAAGACTGTGCCCATGGCAACCACAACCAGTTAGAGGACCCTTTACCATTTAGAGTCACATACATCATTGCACTGCTTTTGAAATAGGAATTAGAATTGGTAATTATCCATTGTAGTGACAAAAGGTCACCTAACAGGTTGTGGTTTACACGGGTACACTCGTTTCCTTTCTAACACGCAATGTGGTGTTGGCACTAGCATTGTAGATGTCCATTGCGATAATAAATGTGTTTCCATCCACAGTCGGACCCATTCTTTGAAATCTCCAAGGCCCAAGAAGGAGGCACGATGACTGTCGCCTATCGCTCCGAACCTATTCTCAAAACACTGGATCCCAGGTATGTTACTGTTGATGAATAGAATCCAATTTCAATATGCGTTTATGACAGTATCCACATTGTCTCTAGACTAAATGCTCTGGGGTAGGATCAGGTGGGCAACAATTCTGAACTTTAGACATGCACACGTTGATCTTGGGGTATTCCAGGTTCACACTGTTTGTCTGCTAGGAATACGCAGAAGCTGTCGCCATTTTCTGCTCTGTACTTGTGTGAATCATGCAGTGTTTGTCACACAAGCCTTGACATACAATATTTACTCTTCGCTCTGAATGGTGCTGCAAAAATATCTCGATAGTGGTAATTGTTAATCATTTAATTTGTTTGCTCTAATATTTGGCAATTATCACTCACTACTGAAGAATATCTATAAGCCAACACTATGTAGCTGAGATTATCTATAAGCCAAGCTGAGATTATCTATAAGCCAAGCTGAGATTATCTTATCTATAAGCCAACACTATGTAGCTGAGATTATCTATAAGCCAACACTATGTAGCTGAGATTATCTATAAGCCAACACTATGTAGCTGAGATTATCTATAAGCCAACACTATGTAGCTGAGATTATCTATAAGCCAACACTATGTAGCTGAGATTATCTATAAGCCAACACTATGTAGCTGAGATTATCTATAAGCCAACACTATGAAGCTGAGATTATCTATAAGCCAGCACTATGTAGCTGAGATTATCTATAAGCCATAAGCCAACTGAGATTATCTATAAGCCAGCACTATGTAGCTGAGATTATCTATAAGCCAACACTATGTAGCTGAGATTATCTATAAGCCAACACTATGTAGCTGAGATTATCTATAAGCCAACACTATGTAGCTGAGATTATCTATAAGCCAACACTATGTAGCTGAGATTATCTATAAGCCAACACTATGTAGCTGAGATTATCTATAAGCCAACACTATGTAGCTGAGATTATCTATAAGCCAACACTATGTAGCTGAGATTATCTATAAGCCAACACTATGTAGCTGAGATTATCTATAAGCCAACACTATGTAGCTGAGATTATCTATAAGCCAACACTATGTAGCTGAGATTATCTATAAGCCAACACTATGTAGCTGAGATTATCCATAAGCCAACACTATATAAGCCAACACTACGTAGCTGAGATTATCCATAAGCCAACACTATGTAGCTGAGATTAACACTTCTGCCACTGGAGATGACTAAACTTCTCTTCAACAGTTGCATAATGCTCGAATTCTCACTTTTGCATTCATCTCAACCCCCAGCAATGAGAAGGTGGTTGAGGGTGAGTCTGTTGGGTCTTGTTGCAATCCATTGGCCTGTCCAATGCTCACCTTCTGGTGGTGTGCGGGGAGGGAGTAAGAATGCAGCTTGTGTCAGTGGAAGTTGAGGGTGAGGAGTTGTCAGTGCAGTGTGGGGAGTGCGTATGCTATGGACAGTGGAAGTCTGCAGAACCTGAGCAACTGGTTGATGTACATGCATGGCAGCTACTTCTCTGTTGGGACAGGTTAGCCAAACTCTTATATAGCACTGAGCCACAGCCAGCTAAGTTAGTCTCCCATGAAGCATCTTGTGTGTGTCATGTTTCTAGTGCCTCAACAGTGCATGGCTAGGACTAGCCCTCTCCTCAACAGTGCATGGCTAGGGCTAGCCCTCTCCTCAACAGTGCATGGCTAGGACTAGCCCTCTCCTCAACAGTGCATGGCTAGGACTAGCCCTCTCCTCAACAGTGCATGGCTAGGACTAGCCCTCTCCTCAACAGTGCATGGCTAGGACTAGCCCTCTCCTCAACAGTGCATGGCTAGGGCTAGCCCTCTCCTCAACAGTGCATGGCTAGGACTAGCCCTCTCCTCAACAGTGCATGGCTAGGACTAGCCCTCTCCTCAACAGTGCATGGCTATGACTGGCCCTCTCCTCAACAGTGCATGGCTAGGACTAGCCCTCTCCTCAACAGTGCATGACTAGGACTAGCCCTCTCCTCAACAGTGCATGGCTAGGGCTAGCCCTCTCCTCAACAGTGCATGGCTAGGACTAGCCCTCTCCTCAACAGTGCATGGCTAGGACTGGCCCTCTCCTCAACAGTGCATGGCTAGGACTAGCCCTCTCCTCAACAGTGCATGGCTAGGGCTGGCCCTCTCCTCAACAGTGCATGACTAGGACTAGCCCTCTCCTCAACAGTGCCACGACTAGGACTAACCCTCTCCTCAACAGTGCATGGCTAGGACTAGCCCTCTCCTCAACAGTGCATGGCTATGACTGGCCCTCTCCTCAACAGTGCATGGCTAGGACTAGCCCTCTCCTCAACAGTGCATGACTAGGACTAGCCCTCTCCTCAACAGTGCATGGCTAGGGCTGGCCCTCTCCTCAACAGTGCATGACTAGGACTAGCCCTCTCCTCAACAGTGCCACGACTAGGACTAACCCTCTCCTCAACAGTGCATGGCTAGGACTAGCCCTCTCCTCAACAGTGCATGGCTAGGACTGGCCCTCTCCTCAACAGTGCATGGCTAGGACTAGCCCTCTCCTCAACAGTGCATGGCTAGGACTAGCCCTCTCCTCAACAGTGCATGGCTAGGACTAGCCCTCTCCTCAACAGTGCATGGCTAGGACTAGCCCTCTCCTCAACAGTGCATGGCTAGGAGACTGGCCCTCTCCTCAACAGTGCATGGCTAAGACTAGCCCTCTCCTCAACAGTGCATGGCTAGGAATAGCCCTCTCCTCAACAGTGCATGACTAGGACTAGTCCTCTCCTCAACAGTGCATGGCTAGGACTAGCCCTCTCCTCAACAGTGCATGACCCTCTCCTCAACAGTGCATGGCTAGGACTGGCCCTCTCCTCAACAGTGCATGGCTAGGACTAGCCCTCTCCTCAACAGTGCATGGCTAGGGCTAGCCCTCTCCTCAACAGTGCATGGCTAGGGCTAGCCCTCTCCTCAACAGTGCATGGCTAGGGCTGGCCCTCTCCTCAACAGTGCATGGCTAGGACTAGCCCTCTCCTCAACAGTGCATGGCTAGGACTAGCCCTCTCCTCAACAGTGCATGGCTAGGGCTAGCCCTCTCCTCAACAGTGCATGGCTAGGACTAGCCCTCTCCTCAACAGTGCATGGCTAGGACTAGCCCTCTCCTCAACAGTGCATGGCTAGGACTAGTCCTCTCCTCAACAGTGCATGGCTAGGACTAGCCCTCTCCTCAACAGTGCATGGCTAGGGCTACTCCTCTCCTCAACAGTGCATGGCTAGGGCTGGCCATCTCCTCAACAGTGCATGGCTAGGACTAGCCCTCTCCTCAACAGTGCATGGCTAGGACTAGCCCTCTCCTCAACAGTGCATGGCTAGGACTAGCCCTCTCCTCAACAGTGCATGACTAGGACTAGCCCTCTCCTCAACAGTGCATGGCTAGGACTAGCCCTCTCCTCAACAGTGCATGGCTAGGACTAGCCCTCTCCTCAACAGTGCATGGCTAGGGCTAGTCCTCTCCTCAACAGTGCATGGCTAGGACTAGCCCTCTCCTCAACAGTGCATGGCTAGGGCTAGCCCTCTCCTCAACAGTGCATGGCTAGGACTGGTTCTCTCCTCAACAGTGCATGACTAGGACTGGTTCTCTCCTCAACAGTGCATGGCTAGGACTGGCCATCTCCTCAACAGTGCATGGCTAGGGCTGGCCCTCTCCTCAATGTTTTCACATCTCTCCTGGTAGTTTGTTCTTCTCCTTCAGCTTTTCAGTGCAGTAATGAATGTCGTTTAGTGTGAGCAGTGCTTCTCAGAAGACCAATGATGTATAAGCAGGTAACAGTCTCCAACCACCATTATGTCTCAGCACTTTGCTGCCGAGGGATTTCCTTATTTGTAGAGCTAACCATTAATCTGTTTGAAATTTCACAGTAAGTTTTGGTTGAGTAGCTAAAGGATCCAAGCTAGGAGGAAGAGGAAAGCACATGTCTATTATGACCTCCCTGACCCTGACTGACTGCAGATATCCCATATCCCAGGGTACCTCTGAGTATTCCAAGATGGCCCTACAGTGAGACTGACTGACTGCACAGCGTGGAGCCTGGACTCCTTGGTATCTTGTGGTAACTGGAACTCTTCTGGAAGGTTCCTAGTGTGTAGTGAGTTTGGCTGAGAAGACATGAGCTGAGCCACTGCCTGTAACTATCCACACAAGGTTGCTGTAGCACTCCTGCTGAGCCACTGGCTGCAACTATCCACACAAGGTTGCTGTGGCATGCTTGCTGAGCCACTGCCTGCAACTATCCACACAAGGTTGCTGTGGCACTCCTGCTGAGCCACTGCCTGCAACTATCCACACAAGGTTGCTGTGGCACTCCTGCTGAGCCACTGCCTGCAACTATCCACACAAGGTTGCTGTGGCACTCCTGCTGAGCCACTGCCTGCAACTATCCACACAAGGTTGCTGTGGCACTCCTGCTGAGCCACTGCCTGCAACTATCCACACAAGGTTGCTGTGGCACTCCTGCTGAGCCACTGCCTGCAACTATCCACACAAGGTTGCTGTGGCACTCCTGCTGAGCCACTGCCTGCAACTATCCACACAAGGTTGCTGTGGCACGCTTGCTCGCATACACAGCTAGCTGGAGCTCTTGTAGCTACTGCTTACTGCCACGTTCGTAGACAAGAACAAAAATGTTTCTTTCGATGAACTCTTAGTTGACATAGTAACTTTCTTGATAATCAACTTAAATTTACTACTTGAGTCTTCGGCTGGATGCCCCAACCTTCATCAGCAATTAAGTCGTTATGAAAAGTGTTTCCATTTAAAAACAAGAAGAGCTTTATTGTTAAAAAGGAAGGAAACAAACTCAAGTTGACCACAACCATTTAGGAGACCCTTTACCATTTAAGTTATAAGCACCCATCATTATAAAACTAGTACCATGTTGGTATACAGTGCTAACTGGTAAGCATGGACACAGGCTTGTTGATTGACTGTTAATATTGTGAGGCAGAATTAATTCCAATCAAGTGTGGGAGAGGCAGAATTGCCTGCAACATGTGTGCCTGGAAGGTGAAGGACTGCCACTCTCTACTGCCCTAGGGTAAGTGAGAGTCTTGGCTACTAGATTTTGAAAATAATCTAATCTGCCACACTTGAGTGTCCATGTGGATTTCGAGCTTCTCAATCTCAAAGGCAACCTTCAAGGTTTAGCGAACGATGACTGCTGTGACACTCCTTCTCTTATAGAAACATGGACAGATGAAGAAGTTTACCTGAGCCTAAGGAGGCTCTTAGATGCTAGCATGGCGATGCCAAGCGCCGGCATTGAAAGTATTTTAAAAAGCAATGATCTTTATCATGATTTATTTTGAACATGAATAATTCTCAAAGAACGGAGAGTTGACATAAAGGAATTACAATGAGCCTCTCAATAATCAACTTGAAATTTACTCTCTCGATGTTTCGAATAGATGCTATAGCAATAATTTTCTATGTGCAGCTAGCTAGTTATCTTGATAGAGCTCTCGAGCTTAGGATTCGGAATTCACAAGCCCTCTTCTTCCCCACAGCACTGTCTCAGAGATTTAGCTAGAGATAGCCAGTTATGTCTGCTGATGATTAGTTATGTCTGCTGATGATAGCTGAGACTTAGAGATAGTCAATTATGTCTGCTGATGATAGCTGAGACTTAGCTAGAGATAGCCAGTTATGTCTGCTGATGATAGCTGAGACTTAGCTAGAGATAGTCAGTTATGTCTGCTGATGATAGCTGAGACTTAGCTAGAGATAGCCAGTTATGTCTGCTGATGATAGATGAGACTTAGCTAGAGATAGCCAGTTATGTCTGCTGATGATAGCTGAGACTTAGCTAGAGATAGTCAGTTATGTCTGCTGATGATAGCTGAGACTTAGCTGGAGATAGCCAGTTATGTCTGCTGATAATAGCTGAAATTTATGCTAGAGATAGCCAGTTATGTCTGCTGATGATAGCTGAGACTTAGCTAGAGATAGCCAGTTATATCTGCTGATGATAGCTGAGACTTAGCTAGAGATAGCCAGTTATGTCTGCTGATAATAGCTGAAATTTATGCTAGAGATAGCCAGTTATATCTGCTGATGATAGCTGAGACTTAGCTAGAGATAGCCAGTTATGTCTGCTGATAAGCTGAAATTTAGCTAGAGATAGCCAGTTATGTCTGCTGATGATAGCTGAGACTTAGCTAGAGATAGCCAGTTATGTCTGCTGATGATAGCTGAAATTTAGCTAGAGATAGCCAGTTATGTCTGCTGATGATAGCTGAGACTTAGCTAGAGATAGCCAGTTATGTCTGCTGATGATTGCTGAGACTTTAAATTTCAAACTTGAGTTGATTTGGTTAAGACGATAGTTTTATAGATAAGCCAAACTAATCCAGTAAGAGAATCACTGCCTAACAAGAAGCATGTGCTTTAACTAAAAACATGACCCTAACAAATAGCCCATTCCCATGAACGCATAAGCAATGCATGCAAACCTTGCCACACTTGTTTAGTAATGCTTGAGAGGTCTGCAGTGTTAGTACTGGCTCTCAACTACCATGTGCAGTTTTGTTGTTCAGGTCATCAGATGGTCTGGACGTCCTTCAACAGAGAAAAGCTACGTATAGCGCAAATCAAAGGAAGTAGTTTTGATAATGCCATTAGCATCTTCATTGCTTCTCTCCTTCATGTTCATCAACAATGAGCAAAACGATTTGTATAGGGTCAATTAGAGTGACTCGGGTGTGGGTGTGTGCTTGTGGGGTGTAGGTTCAATTAAGAGTGGCTTGTGCTTGTGTGCTTGTGTGGTATAGGTTCAATTATGAGTGGCTTGTGCTTGTGGGGTCTAGGTTCAATTAAGAGTGACTTACATGTGTGTGTGCTTGTGGCATATAGCTTCAATTAAGAGTGACTTGGGCCTGTGTGCTTGTGGCGTATAGGTTCAATTAAGAGTGACTCACGCATGTGCCTAATAACGAGCATTGGAATCAACGTTGGGTGATGTGTCAATTAACAACAACCAGCTTTGTTGTATCTGGAAAAGTATGGTGGGTTGGTCCTCAAAAATTGAAGCTATACACGTCCCATGGACCTCCCTTTGTATCTCTATCAAACTACAAGAGTTCTCTCTCTTGCATTCAAGCCCTCATGCATGTACCTGTCCTCTCTCCTCTCCCTCATGCATGTGCCTGTCCTCTCTCCTCTCCCTCATGCATGTGCCTGTCCTCTCTCCTCTCCCTCATGCATGTGCCTGTCCTCTCTCCTCTCCCTCGTGCATGTGCCTGTCCTCTCTCCTCTCCCTCATGCATGTGCCTGTCCTCTCTCCTCTCCCTCATGCATGTGCCTGTCCTCTCTCCTCTCCCTCATGCATGTGCATGTCCTCCCTCCTCTCCCTCATGCATGTGCCTGTCCTCTCCTCTCCCTCATGCATGTGC
The DNA here is from genome assembly GCA_028752905.1 of Cladorhizidae sp. MBARI D1340-BT2. Lineage (NCBI taxonomy): Eukaryota > Metazoa > Porifera > Demospongiae > Poecilosclerida > Cladorhizidae > Cladorhizidae sp. MBARI D1340-BT2. The sequence goes on from JAQNBH010000013.1 coordinate 2,264,323, forward strand.
CTGTCCTCTCCCTCATGCATGTGCCTGTCCTCTCTCCTCTTCCTCGTGCCTGTCCTCTCTCCTCTCCCTCATGCATGTGCCTGTCCTCTCTCCTCTCCCTCATGCATGTGCATGTCCTCTCCCTCATGCATGTGCATGTCCTCTCTCCCCTCCCTCATGCATGTGCCTGTCCTCTCTCCTCTCCCTCATGCATGTGCCTGTCCTCTCTCCTCTCCCTCATGCAGGTGCCTGTCCTCTCTCCTCTCCCTCATGCATGTGCCTGTCCTCTCTCCTCTCCCTCATGCATGTGCCTGTCCTCTCTCCTCTCCCTCATGCATGTGCCTGTCCTCTCTCCTCTCCCTCATGCATGTGCCTGCCCTCCCTCCTCTCCCTCATGCATGTGCCTGTCCCCTCTCCCTCATGCATGTGCCTGTCCTCTCTCCTCTCCCTCATGCATGTGCCTGTCCTCTCTCCTCTCCCTCATGCATGTGCATGTCCTCTCTCCTCTCCCTCATGCATGTGCCTGTCCTCTCTCCTCTCCCTCATGCATGTGCCTGTCCTCTCCCTCATGCATGTGCCTGTCCTCTCTCCTCTCCCTCGTGCCTGTCCTCTCTCCTCTCCCTCATGCATGTGCCTGTCCTCTCTCCTCTCCCTCATGCATGTGCCTGTCCTCTCTCCTCTCCCTCATGCATGTGCCTGTCCTCTCTCCTCTCCCTCATGCATGTGCCTGTCCTCTCTCCTCTCCCTCATGCATGTGCCTGTACTCTCTCCTCTCCCTCATGCATGTGCCTGTCCTCTCTCCTCTCCCTCATGCATGTGCCTGTCCTCTCTCCTCTCCCTCATGCATGTGCCTGTCCTCTCTCCTCTCCCTCATGCATGTGCCTGTCCTCTCTCCTCTCCCTCATGCATGTGCCTGTCCTCTCTCCTCTCCCTCATGCATGTGCCTGTCCTCTCTCCTCTCCCTCATGCATGTGCCTGTCCTCTCTCCTCTCCCTCATACTTGTGCCTGTCCTCTCTCCTCTCAAGTGCCCTCGTGCATGTGCCTGCCCTCCCTCCTCTCAAGGTTATACATGTGGACTATAAGACAACCGAGTCCTTGAGTCTTTGCCACTTATTTCTTGGCCTTGGCCACTTATTTCTTGGTCACTTATTTCTTGGCCACTTACTTCTTGGTCCACTTATTTCTTGGCCACTTATTTCTTGGCCACTTATTTCTTGGTCACTTATTTCTTGGCCACTTATTATTTCTTGACCACTTATTTCTTGGCCACTTATTTCTTGGCTACTTATTTCTTGGCCACTTATTTCTTGGCCACTTATTATTTCTTGGCCACTTATTATTTCTTGGCCACTTATTTCTTGGCCACTTATTTCTTGGCCACTTATTTCTTGGATAATTATTATTTCTTGGCCACTTATTTCTTGGCCACTTATTTCTTGGACAATTATAATTTCTTGGCCACTTATTTCTTGGCCACTTATTTCTTGGACAATTATTATTTCTTGGCCACTTATTTCTTTGTCACTTATTTCTTGGAAGTGTAATAGCGCCTTATGTCACAAACCTACCTGCTATTTGAAGTAGCACTGTCTTCACTATCAGAAATTCATTGCTACTGAAGCTGGGGTTCAATGTTCAGAAAGTGCAGGTGCCTATAGTGTCAGCTACAGCCTCCTTCAAGCACTTGGTAATAGTTGCACAGGAGAACTCTGACGATCACAGCAGTTATTTTAGGAGAGGGTCAGCTACAGCCTCCTTTAGACTTGGTAGCGATTGCCCAAGAGAGAGACTCCACAAACCAAACAGCAGAGCTGAGTGTATGTCATTTGTTCTCCTTCCATAACACAGCATGTACGATTGCTTCATCGATGAGCTTGCCCACCTAATGATCCTTGCCAACTGCTTTATACTGCAATCGAGAAGCAGCTTAGATGTTCTGGATCTATTTGGAGTATGTTGGTGGGAGGATGTTGGTGGTAGCATAATTTTTTACGAAGGAATATATTGCACATAAGTTATGTGAAGGGGGAGGGGCTAGATACACAGATCCTTGTAGACAAAGTTCGAGATTTATTTGCATGGAAATTTTAAAAAAAACCCGAAGCTCATGCCTCAGCTAGAACTTAAATCTGCCACTTCCTAACTGCCTAAATGGTGTGGTTTTGTCTGCTTCAGCACCAAGAAGACTCGCAGTACACCATCAATCCTTTACTAAAGTAGTAAACAAGCAACCAAAGAAAGTGTGAGCCATTTTGAAATTGGGGTCCCCGATTAAGAAACATTCCCCCTTTCCCAATCTGTGTACACTAGACATTGCCTGCTCTACAATACACTGTGGTCATGAGATGACTAACTCAGCAAAATACTAATCATGCTAATTACTGGCACTTCCTCTGCTGGCATGTGTCTTGCTCTATACAGGTTTGTGTTGTGGTAAAGCATTATGATATTATACATTATATATGACACTAGCAGACATGGTTAATGTAGCTAGAGACAGAACCTATAGTCTAGATGTAACTATCTACAGAACCTATAATGTAGGTGTAGCTACACCATAGTCTAGATGTATGTAGCTAGGTACAGAACCTATAGTCTAGTGTAGGTATCTACAGAACCTATAGTCTAGATGTAGCTATCTACAGAACCTATAGTCTAGATGTAGCTATTTACAGAACCTGTCATCTAGGTGTAGCTAGATGCAGAACTTACAGTCTAGATGTAGCTATCTACAGAACCTATAGTTTAGATGTAGTTAGATACAGAACCTATAGTCTAGATGTAACTAGATACAGAGCCTATAGTCTAGATGTAGCTATTTACAGAACCTATAGTCTAGATGTAGCTATTTACAGAACCTGTCATCTAGGTGTAGCTAGACGCAGAACTTACAGTCTAGATGTAGCTATCTACAGAACCTATAGTTTAGATGTAGTTAGATACAGAACCTATAGTCTAGATGTAACTAGATACAGAGCCTATAGTCTAGATGTAGCTATTTACAGAACCTGTCATCTAGGTGTAGCTAGATGCAGAACTTACAGTCTAGATGTAGCTATCTACAGAACCTATAGTTTAGATGTAGTTAGATACAGAACCTATAGTCTAGATGTAACTAGATACAGAGCCTATAGTCTAGATGTAGCTATTTACAGAACCTGTCATCTAGGTGTAGCTAGATGCAGAACTTACAGTCTAGATGTAGCTATCTACAGAACCTATAGTCTAGGTGTAGCTAGATACAGAGCATATATATAGTATAGATGTAGCTAAATACAGAACCTATAGTCTAGGAGTAGCTACATGTAGATAGAGAACCTATAATCTAGGTGTAGCTACATATATGTAGATACAGAACCTATATATAGTCTAGATATAGTTGTGTGTCATTCTGCAGGATCATCCATCCCCTCCTCCCTCCTTGCATTCCTAGCATAGGCCGTTGTATAGTAATACACTACAGTGTGAGCACTACAGTAGAGCCATCACTGTGTGTAGTAATACACTACAGTGTGAGCACTACAGTAGAGCCATCACTGTGTGTAGTAATACACTACAGTGTGAGCACTACAGTAGAGCCATCACTGTGTGTAGTAATACACTACAGTGTGAGCACTACAGTAGAGCCATCACTGTGTGTAGTAATACACTACAGTGTGAGCACTACAGTATAGCCATCACTGTGTGTAGTAATACACTACAGTGTGAGCACTACAGTAGAGCCATCACTGTGTGTAGTAATACACTACAGTGTGAGCACTACAGTATAGCCATCACTGTGTGTAGTAATACACTACAGTGTGAGCACTACAGTAGAGCCATCACTGTGTGTAGTAATACACTACAGTATGAGCACTACAGTATAGCCATCACTGTGTGTAGTAATACACTACAGTGTGAGCACTACAGTATAGCCATCACTGTGTGTAGTAATACACTACAGTGTGAGCACTACAGTAGAGCCATCACTGTGTGTAGTAATACACTACAGTATGAGCACTACAGTATAGCCATCACTGTGTGTAGTAATGCACTACAGTGTGAGCACTACAGTATAGCCATCACTGTGTGTAGTAATGCACTACAGTGTGAGCACTACAGTAGAGCCATCACTGTGTGTAGTAATACACTACAGTGTGAGCACTACAGTATAGCCATCACTGTGTGTAGTAATGCACTACAGTGTGAGCACTACAGTATAGCCATCACTGTGTGTAGTAATGCACTACAGTGTGAGCACTACAGTAGAGCCATCACTGTGTGTAGTAATACACTACAGTGTGAGCACTACAGTAGAGCCATCACTGGAGACTTTATCCATTATAGCCTTGAAAACCCAGAGAAAGAGACAACAGTACTTGTTAATGATGGAGATCTAGCACAACTGAGCTGCTACTGTACATGTCTCCATAATTCTCTGATGGCAAAAATTGGCAAGTTTTCTGAGCAAAAATTACTCACACCACAGTCCCTGGTCTTCTTATAAATACAACATGTTTTCTATAGGGAGTGCTGTAGGTGAGAGTGCTGTAGGTGACCAAAAAAATCAAACAAATATATTTGTAGAGTCCCTATGTTGTTCTTCCAATATGAATAAAATATGGGGGGGGGGGATCAGTTGCTAATGAATATTCATACCCAGCAGTAGCCTATCTCTTTATAGGACTTATCACATGCTGTAGTTGACACTTGAGGAGTTATTGCTATAATCAATGACCTCTTTCTGACCTTGCCAATTGTACTACTCTGCAGGAAAACACACACGTTAGTTGTAGCTGCTGCTTGGTCACCATAAGCCTCCATCTCTGCAGAGAGCTGCACTCCACTCCCACCAGCATGCTCCGAAGTGGCCTGGCTAAAAACAATGGGAAAACTACAATCTTTGGGTTTAGAATTCATGGGATTATTAAATATGAAACTTGTTAGAGTATTCCTGTAGCATTCTAGACACCTGCCATCCTTTATTTTAAGAGTTTGAATGCAGTGCGCACACACGCATGCACATACACCACTACAGCTTGGACCTCACCAGCACTGCGGTTTGATTGTCTCTCTCTCTCTCTGTGTGTGTGTGTGTGTGTGCATGTGCATGTGTGTGTATGTGTATGTGTGTGTGTGTATGTGTGCAGGTGGCCTCTGTTCACTCTTCCCATCCGACAGCTGTGTAGCTCTGACTGGGAGAGAACCCTCAAGATTACAGTTTGGGACTGGAACAAGTAAGTCCGGGCAGGCCGAGATTACCAGGCTAGTAATTTTGTGATTACAATGATGTTTGCACTCTCAGTGCGAGTGTGTGTGATGTTTCTATGAATTATAGTCGAGTGATGGAAGACACCGCTGAATTCCACGCAGTCCTTCTCGGAGGTGTATTGTTGTTCTCAATGAATTCACTTGACAGTGTAGAACCTAATGACTTTCTCAATCATCAACTTAAATTTGCTCTTCAATGTTTGGGGTACTCTACCTTCATCATCAGGAAGACATGCTCTAGCCTTCATCAGGAAGACATGCTCCAGTCTTCATCAGGAATACATGCTCTAGTCTTCATCAGGAATACATGCTCTAGCCTTCATCAGGAAGACATGCTCTAGTCTTCATCAGGAATACATGCTCTTGTCTTCATCAGGAAGACATGCTCTAGCCTTCATCAGGAATACATGCTCTAGCCTTCATCAGGAATACATGCTCTAGTCTTCATCAGGAATACATGCTCTAGCCTTCATCAGGAACAGGAAGACATGCTCTAGCCTTCATCAGGAATACATGCTCTAGTCTTCATCATCAGGAATACATGCTCTAGTCTTCATCAGGAATACATGCTCTAGTCTTCATCAGGAATACATGCTCTAGATAGTCTTCATCAGGAATACTGCTCTAGTCTTCATCAGGAATACATGCTCTAGCCTTCATCAGGAATAGATGCTCTAGCCTTCATCATCAGGAATGCATGCTCTAGTCTTCATCAGGAATACATGCTCTAGTCTTCATCATCAGGAATACATGCTCTAGTCTTCATCAGGAATACATGCTCTAGTCTTCATCATCAGGAGTACATGCTCTAGTCTTCATCAGGAATACATGCTCTAGTCTTCATCAGGAATACATGCTCTAGCCTTCATCAGGAATAGATGCTCTAGCCTTCATTATCAGGAATACATGCTCTAGTCTTCATCATCAGAAATACATGCATCAGGAATACATGTTCTAGCCTTCATCAGGAATACATGCTCTAGTCTTCATCAGGAATACATGCTCTAGCCTTCATCAGGGATACATGCTCTAGCCTTCATCAGGGATACATGCTCTAGCCTTCATCAGGAGTTATCATTAGTTATCTCTGATGAAGCTATCTCTGATGAAGCTAAAATGTCGAAATGTTGAAGAGCAAACATGTAAGTTGATTATTGAGAAGGTCGTTATATTGTTCTCTAGCTGTCCACTACACGTATCAGCGCATGCCATGTCTTGTTGCTATTGTTGGCTGCACCCAAGTAGGGTCAGCCTCTTTCTAGGGCTTGGTAACAGTTGCCCAGGAGAACCCCACCAACCTTACAGCAGATTTGGTGGAGGATCAGCTACAGCCTCTTTTGGACTTGTTCTCAAACCAAAATGGCAGAACTAGCGTGGATGATTCGTTCTGCTTCGTTCTGCTTATAATGCACCAGTACTCAGCAGGTGGTTAACCTGATTACATCATCGATATCCACTGCTGCCCATGCCTTTTCACCACAATTGTGCAACAGAGTAGTCATGGAGACGTGTATCAGAACTTTTGGCTTCTTGTACATCATTTTTTTTTTAATGAATAGACCTTTTTCATTAGATTACACGATTGGTCGTTGATGACATGATGCCATTCAGTGGTGGGTCCTCCGACATCGTTTGTAGAAATCTTAAAATAATGCCTGTTACTTAAGGGGGAAAGAAGGCTGCGTATCGCGTGGTCTCATATAAAGTACCATATCTTTGCTCGCATTCACTCTAGTTTCCTGATTTATATATCAAATTACAGCTTGCAGTCTGTGCTTTCTAATGGTAAGTCTCTTTTGTCATTTTGCTTCGGCATAATTTTTTCCTGGCTCATTATAGGCTCTTCCAGTGCGGACCGTAAGCCGTTTAGTAAACCACGTTGCAGTAACGACCTTTGCGAGGCTCTTATTCGGTCTATTAGTCAATCATAATGAGCACTACAAACTGCGCGTCTTGAAATTTTGAAAAAATATTTTTTTCACTCATTTTCTGAACATAGCTTTATGACATCACGTTACATTTTCATCTATAGGTCTTTTTTAGTAATGCTATCAAACAAAAACTCTCGCGCAAGTTGTAGAATATAAAAATTGCTTTCAAATGATATATTTTTTTAAATCAAAGGATAAAAAATATTCAAGTTATCATTTGAACGGTTTTTCAAAAATCACTTCAGAGATATTGAGCCTTGAAGTCCAAGCAGTTTGTAATCACATCCCAGCTGCCAGAAACACCCCTGTTCACCAGAATACATCCCTCAGAATATACAAACAAAATGTTTGACTTTTCAGTCCTTTATTTTTTCAACAACAGCAGTATCCTACATCCTAACTACAACCTGAAAACCAACAATATATATATATACATACACATAAATTAAAGACGCATCAGACTTGTTACATGTATGTTGCTTTGCTAATATTGAATTAGCAAACATAAACACGTCATCATTTGCAGGGCTCCCATGCCCAGGTCCATCCATCGTCACCCTCCACACATGTCTTCCGACAATCCCTGAAAAACAATAGAACACAAACAAGTCATCCTCCACTAATTCCTAAGCTTGACAAAAGACACATAAACAAAAGTATCTTCCAGTAATCTCTGTTTGACAATAGAAAGCAAAAGACACATAACAAAATAAAATGTTACAGGTCCCCCATGCCAGGACCATACAATGCTCCACCCTCCAATGAACTCTGTTGCCTCTCGACAGCAAGCCTGACACTTGTTGCACTCATATGTTCCGTCTTACCCGCTCTACTCCATACAACAGAATTAAACTCATTTTGGTTGTGTATAACCAACCACCTAAACATTTGCACAAAAGATCCTCGGACATTAATTTATCAAAAACCTCCTAGCCTTGTCCAGAGCAATCATAGGCCTATCGGTACTGTTGGTACCTCACCTTTAGCACAAGCTGGATTAAACTTACACCAACTCAAAACTCGATCCTCGGACATTAATTTATCAAAAACCTCCTAGACTTGTCCAGAGCAATCATAGGCATATCGGTACTGGTGGTACCTCACCTTTAGCACAAGCTGGATTAAACTTACACCAACTCAAAACTCCTGTAGGACAATACTCGTGTTGGGATGTTCCATAGTTGACTAAGAGTCATAAAAAATCGCTTTCACATCGCAAATCATCCCCTCTAGGTTGTCCTTTCTAATTGCTCCCCTATAGTAGGTTTGCATTTTAACTATAGACACATGACTAACCCCCCTAGCACCACCCAAAGACACTAGGACCGTAAGGCTCGACTTCAAACAACCGTTTATGTGCATTTGTATACCCATCACTAATTTATGTGTGTGTACCTAAGCTTCAGTCTCTCCACTGAACGCTAAAAAAGTTTGTGTTCCTACAACTTCCATAGAACCCGAAGAGCCATCAAAATTGGCTTCACAATTTTTACCTTGTGACCCTCAAACCATTCCGTGTAACTTGCTACTGTTTCATCTTCAGGTCTTCGCGCACAAGCTTGACAGAACTTAGACATAAGATAATAATCTAAAACTTCTCCAGTGTCCCAAGACATCACCGCAACCAAGCCATAATTGATTTGTGGCCGTCTAAGCCATGTGCCGTCAACAGTAATACTAACATCAATGATGTCTTCATGCCTAACCCTATAAAAATCATGTAACCTATGAGCGGCATCCAACATAATACTCTATTACTGCATTTGCATCACTCCATGTAACCTATGAGCGGCATCCAACATAATATTCTGTTACTGCATTTGCGTCACTCCCTATTGACCTAGTATATTTAAAAAAACAAGTGGAACCAAGAGGGGGCAACATATCCATGACTGCAGTGATATCTTCCAGACCAGAATGACTAATTCCAGCAATGCGAGCGCACCCAGTACTGACTGGATGTTCAAAGAATGCTTCTACAGATACAGGGTTTGAGATGTCTCGAGTGTTACTACAATTTGAACAAAAAGTGAGACACCATGCCTGCCCTACGGGCTTCAGTTGCAAGGGAGCTCAGTTACCACATTGAATACACTTATTACACCTTTCTATGACCTCTCTAAGCTTATCTAAGTTTATTATACGATTACCCTTACCTAGTTCTCCAACACCATCCGAGTCCAAAGAGGTAGAGCCAGTAGATCCAGTAGCAACAGCCACAGAAGCAGCTGAATGATCCATGAGAGTCAACTTCTTCCTGGGCATAGTCACTGGTCATAGTCACAAATGGAACTGGCCTCTCTTCAGACATTTGCAATTGATTGGAAGGTAAGTGAAGGTTCACAGAAGGCGCTATCCCACCTACAGGATCCAAGAGACTCACTAACAAAGGAAGGAAACAGCTAGTAACTTTTTAGTACGGAGATAAACATTAAAACTTGCCTGGCGCGGCTACTGTGACAGGCTCAACAACAGCCGCCTGTAGGGCTTTCTTCTTCTTGTCGTCACTCTTCTTGAATCCTTGGCCTTTCTGTTTAAAATGCTTCTCTGTTCTCTTCCCCATAACTCAACAGTGTGAAAGTTTCAAGCGAACCGACTAAAAAACACGTGGAAAAACGTGCTTGTCTTAGAGGTTGCGCACTACCCCCCCGCCTGGCCAATTCATTGCGCAAACGACTGGTAAGGGTCTCCATGAAATTGGCAACATTTTGATATATAAAAACTGTATTTTGGGTAGGCCGACCGCCCGATTGTAGCCAGGTAAGACTGGGAGAGAACCTCTTCCAATGTGAAGTGAAATGAAATGAAATGGAATAATAATGCACTGTATAAAAATGGCTATATCTTCTGATGCAAGTATTCACTTGCTCTGAAACTTGAAACTCAAACTCCAGACATACTATGAACCCTTTTCGGCCCCCAAATTTTTTTTGGAAAAAATATGTGTTTTCAGCCCTCTTCCCCCCTTAAGTCTGTGATGCAAGGCAGGTTTGATCAGGTACTTAGTCCTTGATGGTAGATAAGAAGGTGGTTTGATCTTGTGGAAGTGTATTGCATTGAAGTGCTAATCCAAGAAGTGCTTCTTGGTTAGCTCTGTCCAAAGAAGCATGCCCCCCTCTGGTGTGTATCATACAAGATGTGAGGAAGAAAACTTTCCATTGTGCACAAGTTGTGAGAGTGGGAAACAGATAGATACATGTGGATCCTTGGAGGTGGATTTCTAGGGACAGGTGCATAGATACATGTGGATCCTTGGAGGTGGATTTCTATGGACAGGTGCATAGATACATGTGAATCCTTGGAGGTGGATTTCTAGGGACAGGTGCATAGATACATGTGAGGTGGATTTCTAGGGACAGATGCATAGATACATGTGGATCCTTGGAGGTGGATTTCTAGGGACAGGTGCATAGATACATGTGGATCCTTGGAGGTGGATTTCTAGGGACAGGTGCATAGATACATGTGGATCCTTGGAGGTGGATTTCTATGGACAGGTGCATAGATACATGTGAATCCTTGGAGGTGGATTTCTAGGGACAGGTGCATAGATACATGTGAGGTGGATTTCTAGGGACAGATGCATAGATACATGTGGATCCTTGGAGGTGGATTTCTAGGGACAGGTGCATAGATACATGTGGATCCTTGGAGGTGGATTTCTAGGGACAGGTGCATAGATACATGTGGATCCATGGAGGTGGATTTCTAGGGACAGGTGCATAGATACATGTGGATCCTTGGAGGTGGATTTCTAGGGACAGGTGCATAGATATATGTGGATCCTTGGAGGTGGATTTCTAGGGACAGGTGCATAGATACATGTGAATCCTTGGAGGTGGATTTCTAGGGACAGGTGCATAGATACATGTGGATCCTTGGAGGTGGATGTCTAGGGACAGGTGCATAGATACATGTGGATCCTTAGAGGTGGATTTCTAGGGAGAGGTGCATAGATACATGTGGATTCTTGGAGGTGAATTTCTAGGGAGAGGTGCATAGATACATGTGGATCCTTGGAGGTGGATTTCTAGGGACAGATGCATAGATCCTTGGAGGTGGATTTCTAGGGAGAGGTGCATAGATACATGTGGATCCTTGGAGGTATGGATTTCTAGGGAGAGGTGCATAGATACATGTGAGGTGGATTTCTAGGGACAGGTGCATAGATACATGTGGATACTTGGAGGTGGATTTCTAGGGAGAGGTGCATAGATACATGTGGATCCTTGGAGGTGGATTTCTAGGGAGAGGTGCATAGATACATGTGGATCCTTGGAGGTGGATTTCTAGGGAGAGGTGCATAGATATATGTGGATCCTTGGAGGTGGATTTCTAGGGACAGGTGCATAGATACACGTGGATCCTTGGAGGTGGATTTCTAGGGAGAGGTGCATAGATACATGTGAATCCTTGGAGGTGGATTTCTAGGGACAGGTGCATAGATACACGTGGATCCTTGGAGGTGGATTTCTAGGGAGAGGTGCATAGATACATGTGGATCCTTGGAGGTGGATTTCTAGGGAGATGTGCATAGATACATGTGGATACTTGGAGGTGGATTTCTAGGGACAGATGCATAGATACATGTGGATCCTTGGAGGTGGATTTCTAGGGACAGGTGCATAGATACACGTGGATCCTTGGAGGTGGATTTCTAGGGAGAGGTGCATAGATACATGTGGATTCTTGGAGGGGGATTTCTAGGGACAGGTGCATAGATACATGTGGATACTTGGAGGTGGATTTCTAGGGACAGGTGCATAGATACATGTGGATCCTTGGAGGTGGATTTCTAGGGACAGGTGCATAGATACACGTGGATCCTTGGAGGTGGATTTCTAGGGACAGGTGCATAGATACATGTAGATCCTTGGAGGTGGATTTCTAGGGACAGGTGCATAGATATATGTGGATCCTTGGAGGTGGATTTCTAGGGACAGATGCATAGACACATGTGGATCCTTGGAGGTGGATTTCTAGGGACAGGTGCATAGATACATGTGGATCCTTGGAGGTGGATTTCTAGGGAGAGATGCATAGATACATGTAGATCCTTGGAGGTGGATTTCTAGGGAGAGGTGCATAGATACATGTAGATCCTTGGAGGTGGATTTCTAGGGAGAGATGCATAGATACATGTAGATCCTTGGAGGTGGATTTCTAGGGACAGGTGCATAGATACATGTGGATCCTTGGAGGTGGATTTCTAGGGACAGGTGCATAGATACATGTAGATCCTTGGAGGTGGATTTCTAGGGACAGATGCATAGATACACGTGGATCCTTGGAGGTGGATTTCTAGGGACAGGTGCATAGATACACGTGGATCCTTGGAGGTGGATTTCTAGGGACAGGTGCATAGATATATGTGGATCCTTGGAGGTGGATTTCTAGGGAGAGGTGCATAGATACATGTGGATCCTTAGAGGTGGATTTCTATGGACAGGTGCATAGATACACGTGGATCCTTGGAGGTGGATTTCTAGGGAGAGGTGCATAGATACATGTGGATACTTGGAGGTGGATTTCTAGGGAGAGGTGCATAGATACATGTGGATCCTTGGAGGTGGATTTCTAGGGACAGGTGCATAGATACATGTAGATCCTTGGAGGTGGATTTCTAGGGACAGGTGCATAGATACATGTAGATCCTTGGAGGTGGATTTCTAGGGAGAGGTGCATAGATACATGTGGATCCTTGGAGGTGGATTTCTAGGGAGAGGTGCATAGATACATGTGAGGTGGATTTCTAGGGACAGATGCATAGATACATGTAGATCCTTGGAGGTGGATTTCTAGGGACAGGTGCATAGATACATGTGGATCCTTGGAGGTGGATTTCTAGGGACAGATGCATAGATACATGTAGATCCTTGGAGGTGGATTTCTAGGGACAGGTGCATAGATACATGTGGATCCTTGGAGGTGGATTTCTAGGGACAGATGCATAGATACATGTAGATCCTTAGAGGTGGATTTCTATGGACAGGTGCATAGATACACGTGGATCCTTGGAGGTGGATTTCTAGGGAGAGGTGCATAGATACATGTGGATACTTGGAGGTGGATTTCTAGGGACAGGTGCATAGATACATGTGGAACCTTGGAGGTGGATTTCTAGGGACAGGTGCATAGATACATGTGGATCCTTGGAGGTGGATTTCTAGGGAGAGGTGCATAGATACATGTGGATCCTTGGAGGTGGATTTCTAGGGAGAGGTGCATAGATACATGTGAATCCTTGGAGGTGGATTTCTAGGGACAGGTGCATAGATATATGTGGATCCTTGGAGGTGGATTTCTAGGGACAGGTGCATAGATATATGTGGATCCTTGGAGGTGGATTTCTAGGGACAGGTGCATAGATATATGTGGATCCCTGGAGGTATGGATTTCTAGGATTCTCACAGGGGGTTGTGCTGCTGGTTACCTCCTTAGTGAAGGGTTCAAGGTTCATTTGGAGTCTTGTTGCTGAACCCACTATTTAGGAAGCCAAGAAGTTGCTGATGTGGGCTTTAGCGTTTAGTTGAGCTTCAGTTGAGATGTGTTTAGCTGAGATGTGAGCTTTAGCTGAGATGTGAGCTTTAGCTGAGATGTGTTTAGCTGAGATGTGAGCTTTAGCTGAGATGTGTTTAGCTGAGATGTGAGCTTTAGCTGAGATGTGTTTAGCTGAGATGTGAGCTTCAGCTGAGATGTGAGCTTTAACTGAGATGTGAGCTTCAGTTGAGATGTGTTTAGCTGAGATGTGAGCTTTAGCTGAGATGTGAGCTTTAGCTGAGATGTGAGCTTTAGCTGAGATGTGAGCTTTTGTGTTTTAGGCTTTTGTTGGCAGCCATTTTTAAAAGTGGGTCAAACCAATACTCTAGCTATATTATACATATATATAGAGAGAGAAAGAGCACACCTGCAGAAGCACATGGTATAATGATGAAGGCTAGAGCATCTAGTCGAAACATCGAGAGAGAAAAATTCAAGTTGATTATTGAGAGGGTTATTTTAATGTCTACCATCCTGTTGTGTGTGTGTGTGTGTGTGTGTGTGTGTGTGACCAATATGAAACTTATTTCTACGAGACTACGGTTAGATTTCACCATGTGAGCTCTAGTATAACTCTTTGGTAATGGTTGTCAATTGACACGTGCATGTGTATACCTACTGTCAGCGAGGAGTTCGTCATGCATGGGTATACCTACTGTCCGAGGAGTTCATCATGCATGTGTATACCTACTGTCAGCCATGAGGAGTTCATCATGCATGTGTATACCTACTGTCAGCCCTGAGGAGTTCATCATGCATGTGTATACCTACTGTCAGCCCTGAGGAGTTCATCATGCATGTGTATACCTACTGTCAGCCCTGAAGAGTTCGTCATGCATGTGTATACCTACTGTCAGCCCTGAGGAGTTCATCATGCATGTGTATACCTACTGTCAGCCCTAAGGAGTTCATCATGCATGTGTATACCTACTGTCAGCCCTGAAGAGTTCGTCATGCATGTGTATACCTACTGTCAGCCCTGAGGAGTTCATCATGCATGTGTATACCTACTGTCAGCCCTGAGGAGTTCATCATGCATGTGTATACCTACTGTCAGCCCTGAAGAGTTCGTCATGCATGTGTATACCTACTGTCAGCCCTGAGGAGTTCATCATGCATGTGTATACCTACTGTCAGCCCTGAGGAGTTCATCATGCATGTGTATACCTACTGTCAGCCCTAAGGAGTTCATCATGCATGTGTATACCTACTGTCAGCCCTGAGGAGTTCATCATGCATGTGTATACCTACTGTCAGCCCTGAGGAGTTCATCATGCATGTGTATACCTACTGTCAGCCCTGAGGAGTTCATCATGCATGTGTATACCTACTGTCAGCCCTGAGGAGTTCATCATGCATGTGTATACCTACTGTCAGCCCTGAGGAGTTCATCATGCATGTGTATACCTACTGTCAGCCCTGAGGAGTTCATCATGCATGTGTATACCTACTGTCAGCCCTGAGGAGTTCATCATGCATGTGTATACCTACTGTCAGCCCTGAGGAGTTCATCATGCATGTGTATACCTACTGTCAGCCCTGAGGAGTTCATCATGCATGTGTATACCTACTGTCAGCCCTGAGGAGTTCATCATGCATGTGTATACCTACTGTCAGCCCTGAGGAGTTCATCATGCATGTGTATACCTACTATCAGCCCTGAGGAGTTCATCATGCATGTGTATACCTACTGTCAGCCCTGAGGAGTTCATCATGCATGTGTATACCTACTGTCAGCCCTGATGAGTTGTCATGTGATCATGTATGGTGGTTCATCCTCTCTATGTACATACACTGTAGATCTGGTGACCATGACTACATTGGCAGCTGCACTACGACCCTGATGGAGGTGTGTCCAGAGAGGTGAGCTCAGGGAAGTGCTCATTATCATCATAATTAAAGAGCAGGTTCATTATGTAAATGTATCCACTTAATGTGGGTGTGGCTTCAAGCAGTGCCAAAGTCAGTTGAGTTTTCAGCTGGGGGATCTTACATAATTTAATTAGCACCACACTGAGTGGTGTGGTGTAGGAGTGGTGTGTGTGTGTGTGTGTAGGAGAGTGTGTATGGTTACGTGTGTGTATTGGTGTTAGGGGTGAGTGGTGTGTGCATGTGTATAGTTACATGTGTGTATTGGTGTTATGGGTGAGTGGTGAGTGCATGTGTATAGTTACATGTATGTGTGTGTTGGTGCTATGGGTGAGTGGTGTGTGCATGTGTATAGTTACATGTGTGTGTTGGTGTTATGGGTGAGTGGTGTGTGCATGTGTATAGTTACATGTGTGTTGGTGTTATGGGTGAGTGGTGTGTGCATGTGTATAGTTACATGTGTGTTGGTGCTATGGGTGAGTGGTGTGTGCATGTGTATAGTTACATGTGTGTATTGGTGTTATGGGTGAGTGGTGTGTGCATGTGTATAGTTACATGTGTGTTGGTGTTATGGGTGAGTGGTGTGTGCATGTGTATAGTTACATGTATGTGTGTGTTGGTGCTATGGGTGAGTGGTGTGTGCATGTGTATGGTTACATGTGTGTATGTGTGTGATTGTTTAGAGGTGGACAGGTATTCAGTCTGGACCTAATAAATGAAGATTTGAAGAAGAAGAAGAGGAAGTACCGCAACTCCGGCACTCTCAACTTCAACTCTGTCAAGTACGGGTGCACACACACACACACACGCACACTCACTCATACGTGTATTATTGGACATGTCTCCTCTCCAGTGCTGATACAGTGGCCTATTAGCATGCCTTGCTCTAGAAACAGCACAGTACACTCTTGGGAGGGGGGGGGGGGAGGGACAAGCATCCGCCACCACACCCACTCTACGTACACTCTTGGGGGGAGGGAGGGTACAACCACTCCCACTCTACATACACTCTTGGGGGGAGGGAGGGGACAACCACTCCCACTCTACATACACTCTTGGGGGGAGGGAGGGGACAAGCATCCGCCACCACACCCACTCTACATACACTCTTGGGGGGAGGGGGGAGGGACAAGCATCCACTGCCACACCCACTCTACATACATGTACACTCTTGGGGGGAGGGGGGGACAAGCATCCGCCACCACACCCACTCTACATACACTCTTGGGGGGAGGGGGGAGGGACAAGCATCCACTGCCACACCCACTCTACATACATGTACACTCTTGGGGGGAGGGGGGGACAAGCATCCGCCACCACACCCACTCTACATACACTCTTGAGGGAGGGGGGAGGGACAAGCATCCGCCACCACACCCACTCTACGTACACTCTTGGGGGGAGGGAGGGTACAACCACTCCCACTCTACATACACTCTTGGGGGGAGGGAGGGGACAACCACTCCCACTCTACATACACTCTTGGGGGGAGGGAGGGGACAAGCATCCGCCACCACACCCACTCTACATACACTCTTGGGGGGAGGGGGGAGGGACAAGCATCCACTGCCACACCCACTCTACATACATGTACACTCTTGGGGGGAGGGGGGGACAAGCATCCGCCACCACACCCACTCTACATACACTCTTGGGGGGAGGGGGGAGGGACAAGCATCCACTGCCACACCCACTCTACATACATGTACACTCTTGGGGGGAGGGGGGGACAAGCATCCGCCACCACACCCACTCTACATACACTCTTGAGGGAGGGGGGAGGGACAAGCATCCACTGCCACACCCACTCTACATACACTCTTGGTGGGAGGGGGGAGGGACAAGCATCCACTGCCACACCCACTCTACATACACTATTGGGGGGAGGGGGAGGAGGGACAAGCATCCGCCACCACACCCACTCTACATACACTCTTGGGGGGAGGGGGGGGACAAGCGTCCGCCACCACACCCACTCTAACATCCACTATCACTAATTGTGTAGGGCCACACCCCTCCACTCCTTCATGGATTTCATCAAGGGAGGTTGTGAAGTTAGTCTCCTCGTTGCCATTGACTTCACTGTACGTATGTGACCAGATCACCAATCACACTGCTGCAAATAATTATAGCCACTTACAGCTTGCAGTATGCAACCTATAGATAACACTGTAGATAATTATAACCACTTAACAACTTACTGTATGCATCTATATAACCCTATATAGATAACACTGTAGATAATTATAACCACTTAACAGCTTGCTGTATGCATTATATAACCCTAGATAATTATAGCCACCCTACAGCTTGCTGTATGCAAACACAACTATATATAACTCTGTAGATAATTATAGCCACCTTACAGCTTGCTGTATGCATCTATACCTAACCTTGTAGATAATTGTAACCACCACCTTACAGCTACAGCTAATTTTTATAACAGACCTTACAGCCTGTAGATAATTATATACCATCATATTCATGGCTCAATGACTGACAGGAAGTCAGTAATCTTCCACTCTCATTTGAAATTTCCTTTGACTTTCAGGCGTCCAATGGCAAACCTCATGATGCGTCTTCCCTCCATTACAACGACCCTTATAAGGTTTGTCTTTCTGCTGGGTGGGGTTGGAAGATACAATTCTCTCACCTCATGCATGCTGGTCAATGGCCCTCCACATCCACACACACACACATCAAAGTAAAGGGCATAAAAGGGCGCGGTCAGCTGTCCTGTGTTTGCGTTACATTCTCTACACTATCAGAGGCGATATGTTGTGTGGGTGATGGTCCTGCAGTGTGTTACACATGTTACACCATGTTACATACCTAGTGAAATGTTAAGTAGGACTCGCTGAACTTGAACAGGCTAAGTGTGTTTGCTTTGCGCTCTGCTATTTTCACAGTGTCCTATTTGAAATTGTCCTGTAGGACACCGGAATGCAATGTTTAATAACAATATGTAAAATATTTGTATCGGTGATATGCCAATGTGTTTGACCTACGTATAGGATGTGTTAATGTGCTGTCCTTTACATAATGAAGTGTCCTATATTTAATATTTGTCCTTATAGGACAATGAGTATGTGATGGCACTGAAGTCTGTGGGCAGTGTCTTGGCTCCATATGACTCGGACCAGTTAATTCCCACCTTTGGTTTTGGGGCTCGTATTCCTCCTAACGGCGACATCTCCCATTGCTTCCCTCTCACCTTCAATGACCAGGCACCTGCTGTGCTGGGAGTACAGGTGAGCGAGGGCTGGGGGTACAGGAGAGCGAGGGCTGGGGGTACAGGTGAGCGAAGGCTGGGGGTACAGGAGAGCGAGGGCTGGGGGTACAGGAGAGCGAAGGCTGGGGGTACAGGTGAGCGAAGGCTGGGGGTACAGGAGAGCGAAGGCTGGGGGTACAGGTGAGAGGGCTGGGGGTACAGGTGAGAGAAGGCTGGGGGTACAGGAGAGCGAGGGCTGGTACAGGTGAGCGAGGGCTGGGGGTACAGGAGAGCAAGGGCTGGGGGCAGGAGAGCGAGGGCTGGGGGTACAGGAGGGCGAGGGCTGGGGGTACAGGAGAGCGAGGGCTGGGGGTACAGGTGAGGGATGGGGGTACAGGTGAGCGAGGGCTGTGGGTATAGGTGAGCGAGGGCTGGGGATACAGGTGAGCGAGGGTTGGGGGTACAGGTGAGCGAGGGCTGGGGGTACAGGTGAGCGAGAGCTGGGGGTACAGGTGAGCGAGAGCTGGGGGTACAGGTGAGCGAGGGCTGGGGGTACAGGTGAGCGAGAGATGAGGGGTACAGGGAGCGAGGCTGGGGGTACAGGTGAGTGAGGGCTGGGTGGACAGGAGAGCGAGAGATGTAATATACATATATATATATACAGTAGAGGGGTATATTTTTCAGGGGGTAACTATTGATGGTGACTAACAGGAGTTCATGGGGAATGTTCATAGATTATGTAGTGTATAGTGGGAGCCACACCCTCTTTGCTGCTCTTCGTCCTACCTATTTGTGAATTGGATTTTAAACGTGAAAATGTGAACATTAGTACAAAATGTCTCGCCTTTAAGGTATATACTAAAAGGTATATGCAACTATGTGCATTAAATAGGTATACATGTACATGTGTATGTGTGTTTGTATGTGTGTGCATGCTATATGTATTGTGCAATACTGATGTTGTCAACCAGTGCGTGTTCCCAGCCACGCTTCCAGTGAAGGGTGTGACATGACTGTTGGTGTAGTTGTCAACCAGTTCAGTGTTCCCAGACCACCCTTCCAGTGAAGGGTGTGACAGTGTTAGCATACTAAAATCTGTTCTCCAAAAAAATGTAGTTCCGAGCTGCTCTGAGATGGGTGTGGTTCCCAGCTGCTCTGAGATGGGTGGGGTTCCTAGCTGCTCTGAGATGGGTGGGGTTCCCAGCTGCTCTGAGATGGGTGTGGTTCCGAGCTGCTCTGAGATGGGTGGGGTTCCCAGCTACTCTGAGATGGGTGTGGTTCTGAGCTGCTCTGAGATGGGTGGGGTTCCTAGCTGCTCTGAGATGGGCGGGGTTCCGAGCTGCTCTGAGATGAGTGTGTTTCCCAGCTACTCTGAGATGGGTGGGGTTCCCAGTTACTCTGAGATGGGTGTGGTTCCCAGTTACTCTGAGATGGGTGTGGTTCCTGGTGCTCTGAGATGGGTTGGATTCCCAGCTACTCTGAGATGGGTGTGGTTCCTAGTGCTCTGAGATGGGCGTGGTTCCGAGCTGCTTTGAGATGGGTGTGGTTCCCAGCTACTCTGATATGGATGATACTGCCATCAGCAAAAGCAACTTATGTCAACATGGAAAGGCCTCGAAGCGACGTCATATGAATGGAGTTGCAAGAGCTACATGTTCTGTTTGAGCTATGAAGCTGACCTCTCCAACTCCCCAAACCACTCTCTCTTCTCAGGGCTAGGGCAAGCCACTCTGTACTCTCAGGGCTAGGCCTATAACCTCAGGGCTAAGCCATTCTGTACTCTCAGGGCTAGGGCTATAACCTCAGGGCTAAGCCACTCTGTACTCTCAGGGCTAGGGCCATAACCTCAGGGCTAAGCCACTCTGTACTCTCAGGGCTAGGGCCATAACCTCAGGGCTAAGCCACTCGATACTCTCAGGGCTAGGGCTATAACCTCAGGGCTAAGCCATTCTGTACTCTCATGCCTAGGGCAAGCTACTCGATACTCTCAAGGGCTAGGGAAAGCTTCTATACTTTAGGCTAGGGCGTTCTTCTTAAACTAGATGTTATCCTGTGAGCTCCTATCAGAGCAGACCACACTAAGTCAACAGGGAGAAAGGAGGGATGGGTTAAGGAGTCAGTCATGCCCGGTCTCATAGAGCAGTCAGAATGACAGAGGCTGGATCAAGAGTTTATTATAACGTTGCTGCTGAGAATCTCTCTCCTCTACCTCTTCTCTCTCTCCCCTCTGTCTCTTACTCTCTCTCCTCCTCTCTCCTCTGTCTCCTCCTCTCTCCTCTGTCTCCTCTCTCCTCTGTCTCCTCTGTCTCCTCTCTCCTCTGTCTCCTCTCTCCTCTGTCTCCTCTCTCCTCTGTCTCCTCTGTCTCCTCTCTCCTCTGTCTCCTCTCTCCTCTGTCTCCTCTCTCCTCTGTCTCCTCCTCTCTCCTCTGTCTCCTCTCTCCTCTGTCTCCTCTCTCCTCTGTCTCCTCTCTCCTCTGTCTCCTCTCTCCTCTGTCTCCTCCTCTCCCCTCTGTCTCCTCTCTCCTCTGTCTCCTCCTCTCTCCTCTGTCTCCTCTCTCCTCTGTCTCCTCCTCTCTCCTCTGTCTCCTCTCTCCTCTGTCTCCTCTCTCCTCTGTCTCCTCTCTCCTCTGTCTCCTCTCTCCTCTGTCTCCTCCTCTCCCCTCTGTCTCCTCTCTCCTCTGTCTCCTCCTCTCTCCTCTGTCTCCTCTCTCCTCTGTCTCCTCTCTCCTCTGTCTCCTCCTCTCCCCTCTGTCTCCTCTCTCCTCTGTCTCCTCCTCTCTCCTCTGTCTCCTCTCTCCTCTGTCTCCTCCTCTCCCCTCTGTCTCCTCTCTCCTCTGTCTCCTCCTCTCTCCTCTGTCTCCTCTCTCCTCTGTCTCCTCCTCTCTCCTCTGTCTCCTCTCTCCTCTGTCTCCTCTCTCCTCTGTCTCCTCCTCTCTCCTCTGTCTCCTCTCTCCTCTGTCTCCTCCTCTCTCCTCTGTCTCCTCTCTCCTCTGTCTCCTCCTCTCCCCTCTGTCTCCTCTCTCCTCTGTCTCCTCCTCTCTCCTCTGTCTCCTCTCTCCTCTGTCTCCTCCTCTCTCCTCTGTCTCCTCTCTCCTCTGTCTCCTCTCTCCTCTGTCTCCTCCTCTCTCCTCTGTCTCCTCTCTCCTCTGTCTCCTCTCTCCTCTGTCTCCTCTCTCCTCTGTCTCCTCTCTCCTCTGTCTCCTCTCTCCTCTGTCTCCTCTCTCCTCTGTCTCCTCCTCTCTCCTCTGTCTTCTCTGTCTCCTCTCTCCTCTGTCTCCTCTCCTCTTCCTCTCTCTCCTCTGTCTCCTCTCTCCTCCTCCTCTCTCTCCTGTCTCCTCCTTCACCTCTGTGCCCTGTCTCTCTTCCTGCCCCCCCTTCTCTGTGTTTACGTGTCTTTTCTTGTCTTGTGTGTGGATATCCAGGGTATGTTAGATGCCTATCGTTATGCTCTGAGCCAGATAGACTTCTATGGACCTACTAACTTCTCCTCTTTCTTGGACCGGACCATAGCGATGGCTCGAGGTTCTGTCAGCCAGGAGTCTCAGTGCTACTACATCCTGCTAGTTATCACTGTGAGTCTTAGTACATGACAAGTATGTGCATACTAGTAGACTGTGGTCAAAGTGAATGTCCCTTACCTTGTGTGAGTTGTGTGGAAATGTGCAACCCTTTACCTTGTGTTAGTAGTGCCTTGTGGTTAGTAGGTGGAAATGTGCAACCCTTTACCTTGTGTTAGTAGTGCCTTGTGGTTAGTAGGTGGAAATGTGCAACCCTTTACCTTGTGGTTAGTAGTGCCTTGTGGTTAGTAGGTGGAAATGTGCAACCCTTTACCTTGTGGTTAGTAGTGCCTTGTGGTTAGTAGTGTGGAAATGTGCAACCCTTTACCTTGTGTTAGTAGTGCCTTGTGGTTAGTAGGTGGAAATGTGCAACCCTTTACCTTGTGGTTAGTAGTGCCTTGTGGTTAGTAGTGTGGAAATGTGCAACCCTTTACCTTGTGTTAGTAGTGCCTTGTGGTTAGTAGTGTGGAAATGTCCAACCCTTTACCTTGTGGTTAGTAGTGTGGAAATGTGCACAACCCTTTACCTTGTGTGAGTAGTGTGGAAATGTGTCCTATGAGTAGTGCGAATTGCTGTCCAACCTTTTTTTCTGATGTGAATGGCGTAGTTGCTAATAACCTTTTACCTGAAGTGGAGGGTGGCATTAATAACCTTTACCTGGTGTGAAGGGAGTTGAGTGGTGCCAAGTGTCGTTATCAACAAACATGTTACAAATCTGAGGTTTGCACATCTTAAGATTTCTACTGTCATTACATTACTATAAACACTTCTAAACCACGAGTTAAGTCAACCTCATGAAGATTGAGGTCTCTAACTTTACACAGTCTTTGGTTGCATGTAACTCTGGTATGGCTATAACTACAGTCTTAGGTTGCATGTAACTCTGGTATGGCTATAACTACAGTCTTTGGTTGCATGTAACTCTGGTGTGGCTATAACTACAGTCTTAGGTAGCATGCAGATAGAGCTATTTTTGTTTGAATCATGTGGAAGTCATGGAGCTCTAAAGCAGGGACAAATAATTCCTAATTCTTACCCAGCTTTAGCCTAATCCTTACCCCCAGCTTTAGCCTAATCCTTACCCCCAGCTTTAGCCTAATTCTTACCCCCAGCTTTAGCCTAATCCTTGCCCCCAGCTTTAGCCTAATCCTTACCCCCAGCTTTAGCCTAATCCTTACCCCCAGCTTTAGCCTAATTCTTACCCCCAGCTTTAGCCTAATCCTTGCCCCCAGCTTTAGCCTAATCCTTACCCCCAGCTTTAGCCTAATCCTTACCCCCAGCTTTAGCCTAATCCTTACCCCCAGCTTTAGCCTAATCCTTACCCCCAGCTTTAGCCTAATTCTTGCCCCCAGCTTTAGCCTAATCCTTGTCCCCAGCTTTAGCCTAATCCTTACCCCCAGCTTTAGCCTAATCCTTACCCCCAGCTTTAGCCTAATCCTTACCCCCAGCTTTAGCCTAATCCTTACCCCCAGCTTTAGCCTAATCCTTACCCCCAGCTTTAGCCTAATCCTTACCCCCAGCTTTAGCCTAATCCTTACCCCCAGCTTTAGCCTAATCCTTACCCCCAGCTTTAGCCTAATCCTTACCCCCAGCTTTAGCCTAATCCTTACCCCCAGCTTTAGCCTAATCCTTACCCCCAGCTTTAGCCTAATCCTTACCCCAGCTTTAGCCTAATCCTTACCCCCAGCTTTAGCCTAATCCTTACCCCCAGCTTTAGCCTAATCCTTACCCCCAGCTTTAGCCTAATCCTTACCCCCAGCTTTAGCCTAATCCTTACCCCCAGCTTTAGCCTAATCCTTACCCCCAGCTTTAGCCTAATCCTTACCCCCAGCTTAAGCCTAATCCTTACCCCCAGCTTTAGCCTAATCCTTACCCCCAGCTTTAGCCTAATCCTTACCCCCAGCTTTAGCCTAATCCTTACCCCCAGCTTTAGCCTAATCCTTACCCCCAGCTTTAGCCTAATCCTTACCCCCAGCTTTAGCCTAATCCTTACCCCCAGCTTTAGCCTAATCCTTACCCCCAGCTTTAGCCTAATCCTAACCCCCAGCTTTAGCCTAATCCTAACCCCCAGCTTTAGCCTAATCCTTACCCCCAGCTTTAGCCTAATCCTTACCCCCAGCTTTAGCCTAATGCTTACCCCCAGCTTTAGCCTAATCCTTACCCCCAGCTTTAGCCTAATCTTTACCCCCAGCTTTAGAATGCAAGATGTACATGAAGCACTGCAAGTCAATCAAGATCATGTGACAACACGCCCAGTGCTACACAGAGCCGTCTCATGTCAGCATGGCAACATAATCAATCAACAACACACCAACCCAGTGCTACACAGAGACGTCTCATGTCAGCATGGCAACATAATCAATCAACAACACACTAACCCAGTGTTACACAGAGACGTCTCATGTCAGCATGGCAACATAATCAATCAGCATTGTGTGACAACACACCCACCCAGTGCTACACAGAGATGTTCTCATGTGGCATGGCAACAGGTCCACCACATCATGTGACAATATCCTCAGCTTGCGCTAGACAGGTACCTTCTTAGGTGGCCAAGCCGCCAGTGTATGCTTAGGCTCTGATTAGCTCATTGTAGAGCGTGCAAGGTGGTGTTCAGCTGCTCCTGTATAGCGCATCGGACTTAGCCAGCAAGTAATTTGTCATGTAGCATTACCAGTCCACACATAGCGCTTGCATTGAGAAGCACATAGGAAGCAGGTCACTGATGGCAGGATCACAGGCTTGTGACCTACCCGCAGCACAATATAGGATTCTATGTATCACATCATGATGGAGCCACCCATGCCTGGCAAAGAATAGAGCCTGTGTTCAGAGGTGACATAATTGGATTCACATGTGCATGGTAAGGTGTGTAGCTTCTTGTCCAGGGTGGCAGATTTGGAGAACAAGACATGTGAGTTCAAACACGCTTTTTAGTGGATGGGCTTCTTAACAACGAGATGTTTGGAGGAGTAAGTTGAAAGGAAGTGAGGTGAAGCAGTCCTACAAGATGTTGGTGGAGTAAGTTGAAAGGAAGTGAGGTGAAGCAGTCCTACAAGATGTTGATGGAGTAAGTTGAAAGGAAGTGAGGTGAAGCAGTCCATCAACGATGGAGTAAGTTAAAAGGAAGTGAGGTGAAGCAGTCCTTGGTGATCACTTGGTACACATCTGGATGCAATTTTTTTTTAAGGAAGAAACTGATTCGAGTGTCCAACATTTCAGCTGCACAGTCAGTCCGCCGATCCTGCTCTCCACAGTGTGTTGAATATGATCCTGCTCTCCACAGTGTGTTGAATATGATCCTGCTCTCCACAGTGTGTTGAATATGATCCTGCTCTCCACAGTGTGTTGAATATGATCCTGCTCTCCACAGTGTGTTGAATATGATCCTGCTCTCCACAGTGTGTTGAATATGATCCTGCTCTCCACAGTGTGTTGAATATGATCCTGCTCTCCACAGTGTGTTGAATATGATCCTGCTCTCCACAGTGTGTTGAATATGATCCTGCTCTCCACAGTGTGTTGAATATGATCCTGCTCTCCACAGTGTGTTGAATATGATCCTGCTCTCCACAGTGTGTTGAATATGATCCTACTCTCCACAGTGTGTTGAATATGATCCTGCTCTCCACAGTGTGTTGAATATGATCCTGCTCTCCACAGTGTGTTGAATATGATCCTGCTCTCCACAGTGTGTTGAATATGATCCTACTCTCCACAGTGTGTTGAATATGATCCTGCTCTCCACAGTGTGTTGAATATGATCCTGCTCTCCACAGTGTGTTGAATATGATCCTGCTCTCCACAGTGTGTTGAATATGATCCTGCTCTCCACAGTGTGTTGAATATGATCCTGCTCTCCACAGTGTGTTGAATATGATCCTGCTCTCCACAGTGTGTTGAATATGATCCTGCTCTCCACAGTGTGTTGAATATGATCCTGCTCTCCACAGTGTGTTGAATATGATCCTGCTCTCCACAGTGTGTTGAATATGATCCTGCTCTCCACAGTGTGTTGAATATGATCCTGCTCTCCCCACAGTGTGTTGAATATGATCCTGCTCTCCACAGTGTGTTGAATATGATCCTCTGAAAACAATTCCATGTCAATGTTTTGTAGGCAGTTTCCCCATTTTGTCTGCAGGCTATTATATTTTTCGGTTCAGTATGCCAGTTTCCAGGAGAAACCAGGAATGCTAGCAAGAGATAGCTAGGCCATCCACTTCAAGATAGCTCTTCTCCTCACTGCTACACTTGCTACTATACCAGCTACTATGCCACCTTACAGCAGTTAGCTACATCATCTTACAGCAGCTAGCTACACCATCTTACATCAGTTAGCTACATCATGTTACAGCAGTTAGCTACATCATCTTACAGCAGCTAGCTACACCACCTTACAGCAGTTAGCTACATCATCTTACAGCAGCTAGCTACACCATCTTACATCAGTTAGCTACATCATGTTACAGCAGTTAGCTACATCATCTTACAGCAGCTAGCTACACCACCTTACAGCAGTTAGCTACATCATCTTACAGCAGCTAGCTACACCACCTTACAGCAGTTAGCTACATCATCTTACAGCAGCTAGCTACACCATCTTACAGCAGTTAGCTACATCATCTTAGCTACACCATCTTACAGTAGTTAGCTACACCATCTTACAGCAGTTACATCATCTTACAGCAGTTAGCTACATCATCTTACAGCAGCTAGCTACATCATCTTACATCAGTTAGCTACACCATCTTACAGCAGCTAGCTACACCATCTTACAGCAGTTAGCTACACCATCATACAGCAGCTAGCTACACCACCTTACAGCAGCTAGCTACACCATCTTACAGCAGTTAGCTACACCATCTTACAGCAGCTAACTACACCATCTTACAGCAGTTTTAGCTACACCATCTTACAGCAGCTAGCTATACCATCTTACAGCAGTTAGCTACACCATCTTACATCAGTTAGCTACACCATCTTACAGCAGCTAGCTACACATCTTACATCAGTTAGCTACACCACCTTACAGCAGTTAGCTACATCATCTTACAGCAGCTAGCTACACCACCTTACAGCAGTTAGCTACATCATCTTACAGCAGCTAGCTACACCATCTTCCAGCAGTTAGCTACATCATCTTAGCTACATCATCTTACAGCAGTTAGCTACATCATCTTACAGCAGTTAGCTACACCATCATACAGCAGCTAGCTACACCACCTTACAGCAGCTAGCTACACCATCTTACAGCAGCTAGCTACACCATCTTACAGCAGCTAGCTACACCATCTTACAGCAGTTAGCTACACCATCTTACATCAGTTAGCTACACCATCTTACAGCAGTTAGCTACACCATCTTACAGCACCTAGCTACATCATCTTACAGCAGCTAGCTACACCATCATACAGCAGCTAGCTACACCACCTTACAGCAGCTAGCTACACCATCTTACAGCAGCTAGCTACACCATCTTACAGCAGCTAGCTACACCATCTTACAGCAGTTAGCTACACCATCTTACATCAGTTAGCTACACCATCTTACAGCAGTTAGCTACACCATCTTACAGCAGTTAGCTACATCATCTTACAGCAGCTAGCTACACCACCTTACAGCAGTTAGCTACATCATCTTACAGCAGCTAGCTACACCACCTTACAGCAGTTAGCTACATCATCTTACAGCAGCTAGCTACACCATCTTCCAGCAGTTAGCTACATCATCTTAGCTACACCATCTTACAGTAGTTAGCTACACCATCTTACAGCAGTTACATCATCTTACAGCAGTTAGCTACATCATCTTACAGCAGCTAGCTACATCATCTTACATCAGTTAGCTACACCATCTTACAGCAGCTAGCTACACCATCTTACAGCAGTTAGCTACACCATCATACAGCAGCTAGCTACACCACCTTACAGCAGCTAGCTACACCATCTTACAGCAGCTAGCTACACCATCTTACAGCAGCTAGCTACACCATCTTACAGCAGTTAGCTACACCATCTTACATCAGTTAGCTACACCATCTTACAGCAGTTAGCTACACCATCTTACAGCAGCTAGCTACATCATCTTACAGCAGCTAGCTACACCATCATACAGCAGCTAGCTACACCACCTTACAGCAGCTAGCTACACCATCTTACAGCAGCTAGCTACACCATCTTACAGCAGCTAGCTACACCATCTTACAGCAGTTAGCTACACCATCTTACATCAGTTAGCTACACCATCTTACAGCAGTTAGCTACACCATCTTACATCAGTTAGCTACACCATCTTACAGCAGCTAGCTACACATCTTACATCTGTTAGCTACAGCATGTTACAGTAGCTAGCTATACCACCTCACTATACGATAGGATGATACTATATGATAGGATGATACTATACGATAGGATGATACTATACGATAGGATGATACTATACGATAGGATGATACTATACGATAGGATGATACTATACGATAGGATGATACTATACGATAGGATGATACTATACGATAGGATGATACTATACGATAGGATGACACTAAGTGATAGGATGACACTGTATGATAGGATGATACTATACGATGGCCGAGCATCATAATATTATGAAGCAGGCTTTAATTTCTTGGCTCCACCCTCTCTATCCATGCCCCTACTTTAGCCCCTCTCCATGCTGGCTACCCACGGGCCGGGGGCTCATTCACTTCCCCCCCTCCCAATCCCTCCCTAGCAAGGTTATGTGCATATCGAGCTTTATATGTTATACCTGAACTGTGTGTGATCATAATGTCATGGTGTGTGTGGTGTGTGTGTGTGTGTGTGTGTGTGTGTGCAGGATGGAGTGATATCCGACATGAGCAGGACTGTGGACAGGATTGTGGATGCTTCTAAACTTCCTCTCTCTATTGTGATAGTTGGAGTGGGCCAGGCCGACTTCTCAAACATGGTACTTACCCCTGTGTCACTAAGAGTCCACCACTACTACTACTACTACTGCTGCTGCTGCTGTTACTACTACTACTACTACTACTACTACTATACTACTACTACTACTACACTACTACTACTACTACTATACTACTACTATACTACTATACTACTACTACTACTACACTACTACTACTACTACTACACTACTACTACTACTACTACTATACTACTACTACTATTCTACTACTACTATACTACTACTACTACTATACTACTACTACTACTACTACTACTATTCTACTACTACTATACTACTACTATACTACTACTACTACTACTACTACTATACTACTACTATACTACTACTATACTACTACTATACTACTACTACTTTTATTACTACTCCTACTTCTATTACCACTGCTATTACTATTGCTACTGCTTCTATTACTACTACTACTATGACTAATACTACTGATTCTATTACTACTAGTAGTACTACTACTTCTACTACTACTACTGCTGCTGCTACAATACAACTGTACTATATACTACTTCTAAACTTCTTTGAGTGTGTGGTGTGATGTGTGTGGTGTGATATGTGTGGTGTGTGGTGTAGGAAGTGCTGGATGCAGATGACCACCCTCTCAAGAACAAGTACGGGGAGTCCATGGCCCGGGACATTGTGCAGTTTGTGCCCATGAAGAAATTTACACGCGACAACTTTTCATTGGTCAGAGCTTAAGCCAAACCCTAAGTACCGTAATAGTGCCAGTGACAATGCCTGGCCTGGTGTCTGGGGCATGTGCCTGCAGATATAACCCTAAGTACTGTAATAGTGCCAGTGACAATGCCTGGCCTGGTGTCTGGGGCATGTGCCTGCAGATATAACCCTAAGTACTGTAATAGTGCCAGTGACAATGCCTGGCCTGGTGTCTGGGGCATGTGCCTGCAGATATAACCCTAAGTACTGTAATAGTGCCAGTGACAATGCCTGGCCTGGTGTCTGGGGCATGTGCCTGCAGATATAACCCTAAGTACTGTAATAGTGCCGGTGACAATGTCTGGCCTGGTGTCTGGGTCATGTGCCTGCAGATATAACCCTAAGTACTGTAATAGTGCCAGTGACAATGGCTGGACTGGTGTCTGGGGCATGTGCCTGCAGATATAACCCTAAGTACTGTAATAGTGCCAGTGACAATGCCTGGCCTGGTGTCTGGGGCATGTGCCTGCAGATATAACCCTAAGTACTGTAATAGTGCCGGTGACAATGCCTGGCCTGGTGTCTGGGGCATGTGCCTGCAGATATAACCCTAAGTACTGTAATAGTGCCAGTGACAATGCCTGGCCTGGTGTCTGGGGCATGTGCCTGCAGATATAACCCTAAGTACTGTAATAGTGCCAGTGACAATGCCTGGCCTGCAGATATAACCCTAAGTACTGTAATAGTGCCGGTGACAATGCCTGGCCTGGTGTCTGGGGCATGTGCCTGCAGATATAACCCTAAGTACTGTAATAGTGCCAGTGACAATGCCTGGCCTGGTGTCTGGGGCATGTGCCTGCAGATATAACCCTAAGTACCGTAATAGTGCCAGTGACAATGCCTGGCCTGCAGATATAACCCTAAGTACCGTAATAGTGCCAGTGACAATGCCTGGCCTGGTGTCTGGGGCATGTGCCTGCAGATATAACCCTAAGTACTGTAATAGTGCCAGTGACAATGCCTGGCCTGGTGTCTGGGGCATGTGCCTGCAGATATAACCCTAAGTACCGTAATAGTGCCAGTGACAATGCCTGGCCTGGTGTCTGGGGCATGTGCCTGCAGATATAACCCTAAGTACTGTAATAGTGCCGGTGACAATGCCTGGCCTGGTGTCTGGGGCATGTGCCTGCAGATATAACCCTAAGTACTGTAATAGTGCCAGTGACAATGCCTGGCCTGGTGTCTGGGGCATGTGCCTGCAGATATAACCCTAAGTACTGTAATAGTGCCAGTGACAATGCCTGGCCTGCAGATATAACCCTAAGTACTGTAATAGTGCCGGTGACAATGCCTGGCCTGGTGTCTGGGGCATGTGCCTGCAGATATAACCCTAAGTACTGTAATAGTGCCAGTGACAATGCCTGGCCTGGTGTCTGGGGCATGTGCCTGCAGATATAACCCTAAGTACCGTAATAGTGCCAGTGACAATGCCTGGCCTGCAGATATAACCCTAAGTACCGTAATAGTGCCAGTGACAATGCCTGGCCTGGTGTCTGGGGCATGTGCCTGCAGATATAACCCTAAGTACTGTAATAGTGCCAGTGACAATGCCTGGCCTGGTGTCTGGGGCATGTGCCTGCAGATATAACCCTAAGTACCGTAATAGTGCCAGTGACAATGCCTGGCCTGGTGTCTGGGGCATGTGCCTGCAGATATAACCCTAAGTACCGTAATAGTGCCAGTGACAATGCCTGGCCTGCAGATATAACCCTAAGTACCGTAATAGTGCCAGTGACAATGCCTGGCCTGGTGTCTGGGGCATGCTCCTGCAGATATAACCCTAAGTACTGTAATAGTGCCAGTGACAATGCCTGGCCTGGTGTCTGGGGCATGTGCCTGCAGATATAACCCTAAGTACCGTAATAGTGCCAGTGACAATGCCTGGCCTGCAGATATAACCCTAAGTACCGTAATAGTGCCAGTGACAATGCGTGGCCTGGTGTCTGGGGCATGTGCCTGCAGATATAACCCTAAGTACTGTAATAGTGCCAGTGACAATGCCTGGCCTGGTGTCTGGGGCATGTGCCTGCAGATATAACCCTAAGTACCGTAATAGTGCCAGTGACAATGCCTGGCCTGGTGTCTGGGGCATGTGCCTGCAGATATAACCCTAAGTACCGTAATAGTGCCATAATATTGCCAATGGCACTGCCCCAGGCAAAGCCGACCCCCTCAACATATGATCCTCCCCTGCATTTCTCTTCCTCTGTGGAATCGTACAACTTGCACCATAAATGACCCTCTCCTGGTTGAATGTTTCATTATCCATACGTACCGTTCCACTCGTGTTCTCCATCTTGAAAGCTGCTGGGGGGGGGGGGGGGGGGGGGGGGGGAAATCCTCGAACAACCATGCTCTATTGATTGGCAGCAAACTGCCTTTGATTGGCTGATTATGGTCACCGGATCAAAATAATCCCACACTGTCCCTGTCAGGTCGGCGAGGAGTATATCTCTGCCTATGGAGCCAAAACTGTAGGAAAGTTGAACTCAGTTTGACTCTTCCAGCATAACAGACCAATGCACCTGTGATAGATGTTGCCATTAAACCCGAGACATGTCCCAGGCACTGTCGTTGGCAACAGGTTGGTAGTTATAGCCAGCAGGCTTGATGCATGGCAGCATTATGGTAGTTATAGCTGCATGGGCAGCAGGCTTGATGCATGGCAGCATTATGGTATTTATAGTTGCATGGGCAGCAGGCTTGATGTATGGCAGCATTATGGTAGTTATAGTTGCATAGGCAGCAGGCTTGATGCATGGCAGCATTATGGTAGTTATAGCTGCATGGGCAGCAGGCTTGATGCATGGCAGCATTATGGTAGTTATAGTTGCATGGGCAGCAGGCTTGGTGTATGGCAGCATTATGGTATTTATAGTTGCATGGGCAGCAGGCTTGATGTATGGCAGCATTATGGTAGTTATAGTTGCATGGGCAGCAGGCTTGATGCATGGCAGCATTATGGTAGTTATAGCTGTATAGGCAGCAGGCTTGATGCATGGCAGTATTATGGTAGTTATAGTTGCATGGGCAGCAGGCTTGGTGTATGGCAGCATTATGGTAGTTATAGTTGCATGGGCAGCAGGCTTGATGCATGGCAGCATTATGGTAGTTATAGTATGGGCAGCAGGCTTGATGCATGGCAGCATTATGGTAGTTATAGTTGCATGGGCAGCAGGCTTGATGTATGGCAGCATTATGGTAGTTATAGCAGCAGGCTTGATGCATGGCAGCATTATGGTAGTTATAGTTGCATGGGCAGCAGGCTTGATGTATGGCAGCATTATGGTAGTTATAGTTGCATGGGCAGCAGGCTTGATGCATGGCAGCATTATGGTAGTTATAGCTGCATAGGCAGCAGGCTTGATGCATGGCAGCATTATGGTAGTTATAGTTGCATGGGCAGCAGGCTTGATGTATGGCAGCATTATGGTAGTTATAGTTGCATGGGCAGCAGGCTTGATGTATGGCAGCATTATGGTAGTTATAGCTGCATAGGCAGCAGGCTTGATGCATGGCAGCATTATGGTAGTTATAGCTGCATGGGCAGCAGGCTTGATGCATGGCAGCATTATGGTAGTTATAGTTGCATGGGCAGCAGGCTTGATGTATGGCAGCATTATGGTAGTTATAGTTGCATGGGCAGCAGGCTTGATGCATGGCAGCATTATGGTAGTTATAGTTGCATGGGCAGCAGGCTTGATGTATGGCAGCATTTTATTGGCGAGTGAAGTGAGCCCCCACAGGGGAGTTGGGTGAAAAACTTGATATTGCTGCGCATGGCATATGTTTCTATGTATGTATGTATTTACTGTACGTTCACCCGTCAGATCAGGAATGGTACCCCCATCTTAAATAATGCGACTTATTAACACAATGCATTCAAGCGCGCGTGCTAATTTCCCATTATTTGGCAGTAATGCATTTATGCATTTTAGCTTCTTTTTATAAGCAACTGCATTTCCCTCATTTCACTCTTTGCTATGAAATAGGCGTGGTCCTGTGCTGTGCATTCTAATTATTGCTGTCATTAATTTGTTTGGAGTGCACAAACAATTTTTATTGTGGAACCATTTGTTGAATTCACTTGATTATGTATTAGTTCAACCTTGGGTTCATTTCCATCAATTAATTATTAGCCATGTATTAGTTCAACCTTGGGTTCATTTCTATCAATTCAATTAATTATTAGCCATGTATTAGTTCAACCTTGGGTTCATTTCTATCAATTAATTATTAGCCATGTATTAGTTCAACCTTGGGTTCATTTCCATCAATTAATTATTAGCCATGTATTAGTTCAACCTTGGGCTATTAATTAATTATTAGCCATGTATTAGTTCAACCTTGGGTTCATTTCTAAAGAATCTTTTTTTCTATACACTCACCACATATACATGTACACACATGCACACACACATGCACACACACACACATGCACACACATGCACACACATGCACACACACACACATGCACACACATGCACACACATGCACACACACACATGCACACACATGCACACACACACTCAGGCCCGAGAGACCCTGGCTGAAATTCCTGATCAGTTTTTGTCTTACATGAAGAAGAATGGCATTAATCCCAACCCTCCTCCTCTGAAGAAACAGCAAAGCTCTGTTCTTGTAGGCAGAAGACAAACCTCTGGCAAGTGTTCTAATTGTCTTATATCACATACACATGCATGCACACACACACACACCACATTTTCCAACCTTTCTTTCCTGCCTGGACACAATGTAATTCATAACTGACATCATGTGTCTATTCCAGGCCCTGCCCCATATCCCACTACTGGAAATCCTGGGTATGCCTCCAACAACCCCCCTTCTGCACCACCTCCTAATCCTCAACAGAACCAAGCTCCACCATATCCGATATAGTTATTAACACTGTCAGTCAGTCAGGACACAGATGTAATGTGTATGCTGATAGAGATGTACGACCTTCCTCATTTTTATCACTTCTGAAAGTGAGCAAGAACAATCACAGTGTTCGCAGTGCATTGCATAACTATATATAATTATATTACCTGATAGAGAGTGTTGACTAGCTACATAACAACACCCAACAACTAAGGTCTTCTATGAATGACCGCTGCGAAAACTGGCATAAATGAGTCGATATAAAGCCTCCAACCAGCATAAATGATTGTATATACATCCACCAACCAGCATAAATGATTCTATATACATCCACCAACCAGCATAAACCAGCATAAATGATTCTATATACATCCACCAACCAGCATAAATGATTCTATATACATCCACCAACCAGCATAAATGATTCTATATACATCCACTAACCAGCATAAATGATTCTATATACATCCACCAACCAGCATAAATGATTCTATATACATCCACCAACCAGCATAAATGATTCTATATACATCCACCAACCAGCATAAATGATTCTATATACATCCACCAACCAGCATAAATGATTCTATATACATCCACCAACCAGCATAAATGATTCTATATACATCCACCAACCAGCATAAATGATTCTATATACATCCACCAACCAGCATAAATGATTCTATATATCATCCACCAACCAGCATAAATGATTCTATATATCATCCACCAACCAGCATAAATGATTCTATATACTTCCACCAACCAGCATAAATGATTCGATATACATCCACCAACCAGCATAAATGATTCTATATACATCCACCAACTGGCATAAATGATTCTATATACATCCACCAACCAGCATAAATGATTCTATATACATCCACCAACCAGCATAAATGATTCTATATACATCCACCAACCAGCATAAATGATTCTATATACATCCACTAACCAGCATAAATGATTCTATATACATCCACCAACCAGCATAAATGATTCTATATACATCCACCAACCAGCATAAATGATTCTAGATACATCCACCAACCAGCATAAATGATTCTATATACATCCACCAACCAGCATAAATGATTCTATATACATCCACCAACCAGCATAAATGATTCTATATACATCCACCAACCAGCATAAATGATTCTATATACATCCACCAACCAGCATAAATGATTCTATATACATCTACCAACCAGCATAAATGATTCGATATACATCCACCAACCAGCATAAATGATTCTATATACATCCACTAACCAGCATAAATGATTCTATATACATCCACCAACCAGCATAAATGATTCTATATACATCCACCAACCAGCATAAATGATTCTATATACATCCACCAACCAGCATAAATGATTCTATATACATCCACCAACCAGCATAAATGATTCTATATACATCCACCAACCAGCATAAATGATTCTATATACTTCTACCAACCAGCATAAATGATTCTATATACATCCACCAACCAGCATAAATGATTCTATATACATCCACCAACCAGCATAAATGATTCTATATACATCCACCAACCAGCATAGATGATTCTATATACATCTACCAACCAGCATAAATGATTCTATATACATCCACCAACCAGCATAAATGATTCTATATACATCCACCAACCAGCATAAATGATTCTATATACATCCACCAACCAGCATAAATGATTCTATATACATCCACCAACCAGCATAAATGATTCTATATACATCCACCAACCAGCATAAATGATTCTATATACATCCACCAACCAGCATAAATGATTCTATATACATCTACCAACCAGCATAAATGATTCTATATACATCCACCAACCAGCATAAATGATTCTATATACATCCACCAACCAGCATAAATGATTCTATATACATCTACCAACCAGCATAAATGATTCTATATACATCCACCAACCAGCATAAATGATTCTATATACATCCACCAACCAGCATAAATGATTCTATATACATCCACCAACCAGCATAAATGATTCTATATACATCCACCGACCAGCATAAATGACTCTATATACATCCACCAACCAGCATAAATGATTCTATATACATCCACCAACCAGCATAAATGATTCTATATACTTCTACCAACCAGCATAAATGATTCTATATACATCCACCGACCAGACCAACATAAATGATTCTATATACATCCACCAACCAGCATAAATGCGTCTCTATACATCCACCATCCAATATACACCCACCCACCAGTATACATCCATGAGGTTAAATAGGACCAACCAGCATAAATGAGTCTATACAAACAGCATAATTGAGTCTATATTCATCCACCAACCAGCATAAATGAGTCCTATTGATCCTTCACAACCAGCATTAATGCCAATTATCGGCATAGGGATGGTCTACGCATATAATTCACTGCAGGTGCTGTCCAGGAAGTTGATTTTTTGCACTGGAAGTGAACTTACTGGTATCCAAAGCTCAACAATCCCAGAAAGTGATTTTGCTTGGCTATTGACATACAAAAGTTGCTAGAATTACATTTAACGCGTCCCATACATATTATCAGTACCATGAACAAATTTATTATTGGCACTGTGAATCTGATGCTCATGTTTTTAGCAGGACCCTCAACAGATCCATAATGCACTGATGTGCTAACTCAATGAATGCACGGCAGTGTGCGGCTGAACAGATCCATAATGCACTGATCTGCTAACTCAATGAATGCACGGCAGTGTGCGGCTGAACAGATCCATAATGCACTGATCTGCTAACTCGATGAATGCACGGCCATAATGCAATGATGTGCTAACTCAATGAATGCACGGCATTATGTGGCTGATCAGATCCATAATGTGCTGATCTGCTAACTCAATGAATGCACGGCCATAATGCAATGATGTGCTAACTCAATGAATGCACAGCATTATGTGGCTGAACAGATCCATAATGCGCTGATCTGCTAACTCAATGAATGCACGGCCATAATGCAATGATGTGCTAACTCAATGAATGCACGGCAGTGTGTGTGTGTGGCGAGCAAAGGTGAGCAAAGGTGCAATAAAAAACATCAATTTGAAATCCCAATATTTTAGACGAGTATTGTCCAATATACCATAAGCATTGCTGCTGACCTAACGCTATACACTAATTATTGAGATTGGATTGTAATATGAGAAATAGCTAAAGTGTATATATATTCCACACAGTTTCAAAAGTTGTGGAGGTTTGGGACGAGTACCAGCTCATTATTGACCATGGCAAACATTTCCAGTTTAGCAAAACCAATTGTCTGTGCCGATCATCTCCAGTTTAGCACAGGTGTCCTATGTTTAAGAATTGAGCGGGTAGTCAGGATGAAACATCTCCAACCATTCTTGTCAGCTCTTACATAACTCTTATAGAAACATCTCCAACCATTCTAGTCAGCTATTAACTCAACATCATCAACCATTCTTGTCATCTATTAACTCTCAGAAACATCACCAACCATTCTAGTCAGCTATTAACTCTTATAGATACATCACCAACCATTCTAGTCAGCTATTAACTCTTATAGAAACATCACCAACCATTCTTGTCAGCTATTAACTCTTATAGAAACATCACCAACCATTCTAGTCAGCTATTAACTCATATAGAAACATCAACCATTCTTGTCAGCTATTAACTCGTATAGAAACTTCACCAACCATTCTTGTCAGCTATTAACTCTTATAGAAACATCACCAACCATTCTTGTCAGCTATTAACTCGTATAGAAACTTCACCAACCATTCTTGTCAGCTATTAACTCTTATAGAAACATCACCAACCATTCTAGTCAGCTATTAACTCTTATAGAAACATCACCAACCATTCTTGTCAGCTATTAACTCGTGTAGAAACTTCACCAACCATTCTAGTCAGCTATTAACTCGTATAGAAACATCACCAACCATTCTAGTCAGCTATTAGCTCTTATAGAAACATCACCAACCATTCTAGTCAGCTATTAACTCTTATAGAAACATCACCAACCATTCTAGTCAGCTATTAACTCTTATAGAAACATCACCAACCATTCTAGTCAGCTATTAACTCGTATAGAAACATCACCAACCATTCTAGTCAGCTATTAACTCGTATAGAAACATCACCAACCATTCTAGTCAGCTATTAACTCTTATAGAAACATCACCAACCATTCTTGTCGGCTATTAACTCTTATAGAAACATCACCAACCATTCTTGTCAGCTATTAACTCTTATAGAAACATCATCAACCATTCTTGTCAGCTATTAACTCGTATAGAAACATCACCAACCATTCTTGTCAGCTATTAACTCGTATAGAAACATCAACCATTCTTGTCAGCTATTAACTCGTATAGAAACATCTCCAACCATTCTTGTCAGCTATTAACTCATATAGAAACATCACCAACCATTCTTGTCATCTATTAACTCAACATCATCAACCATTCTTGTCATCTATTAACTCAACATCATCAACCATTCTTGTCAGCTATTGACTCTTAGAAACATCACCAACCATTCTAGTCAGCTATTAACTCATATAGAAACATCACCAACCATTCTTGTCAGCTATTAACTCTTATAGAAACATCACCAACCATTCTAGTCAGCTATTAACTCGTATAGAAACATCAACCATTCTTGTCAGCTATTGACTCTTATAGAAACATCACCAACCATTCTTGTCAGCTCTTAACTCTTATAGAAACATCACCAACCATTCTTGTCAGCTATTAACTCGTATAGAAACATCTCCAACCATTCTTGTCAGCTCTTAACTCTTATAGAAACATCTCCAACCATTCTTGTCAGCTATTAACTCTTATAGAAACATCACCAACCATTCTTGTCAGCTATTAACTCTTATAGAAACATCACCAACCATTCTTGTCAGCTCTTAACTCTTATAGAAACATCACCAACCATTCTTGTCAGCTATTAACTGGTATAGAAACATCTCCAACCATTCTTGTCAGCTATTAACTCTTATAGAAACATCACCAACCATTCTAGTCAGCTATTAACTAATATAGAAACATCAACCATTCTTGTCGGCTATTAACTCTTATAGAAACATGGTCAGATAGATACATATGCAAAGTGTAGCAATACCAAGTTTTCCGTCAAGTGTTGAAACATTATGAGTGGCTAAGGAAGCTTCTCAATCATGGATGACGCCAAGCACTATGTGTATCTGCTTCTCTATCATGGATGATGCCAAGCACTATGTGTAGCTGCTTCTCAATCATGGATGACGCCAAGCACTATGTGTAGCTGCTTCTCTATCATGGATGATGCCAAGCACTATGTGTAGCTGCTTCTCAATCATGGATGACGCCAAGCACTATGTGTAGCTGCTTCTCGATCATGCATGACGCCAAGCACTATGTGTAGCTGCTTCTCGATCATGGATGATGCCAAGCACTATGTGTAGCTGCTTCTCGATCATGGATGTGTAGCTTGCTAGATGTATCTTGCTAGATGTAGCTGAGGCATGGTAGTAAGGTAATTCATAAGCTGTCTCAGAGACATAGCTAGAAATAACCAGGTTTTGCCTGCTGATTTGAGTCGATGCTGTTCTAATTGATGTTGTCTGTGGGTTTGGTGGAGTTATCGTTTGCCTCGTGTATCTGCAAAAATATGGATGGGTTGGTTATCAAAAATTGTGGCTAGCTTATGGCAAAAACATGCCCTATAGAACCAGCATTATGAGTAGTCATGGTAAGTTATTATGCAGCTACAACACGAGTTATCTCCTGTTCAAGCCCTCGTGCATGTGCCTCCCTCTCTCCTGTTCAAGCCCTCATGCATGTGCCTCCCTCTCTCCTGTTCAAGCCCTCATGCAGGTGCCTCCCTCTCTCTCTCCTGTTCAAGCCCTCATGCATGTGCCTCCCTCTCTCCTGTTCAAGCCCTCATGCATGTCCTCCCTCTCTCTCCTGTTCAAGCCCTCATGCATGTACCTCCCTCTCTCTCCTGTCCAAGCACTCATGCATGTGCCTGCCTCTCTCCTGTTCAAGCCCTCATGCATGTGCCTGCCTCAACCTGTTCAAGCCCTCATGCATGTGCCTCCCTCTCCTGTTCAAGCCCTCATGCATGTGCCTCCCTCTCTCTCCTGTTCAAGCCCTCATGCATGTGCCTCCCTCTCTCTCCTGTTCAAGCCCTCATGCATGTGCCTCCCTCTCTCCTGTTCAAGCCCTCATGCATGTGCCTCCCTCTCTCCTGTTCAAGCCCTCATGCATGTGCCTCCCTCTCTCTCCTGTTCAAGCCCTCATGCATGTACCTCCCTCTCTCCTGTTCAAGCCCTCATGCATGTGCCTCCCTCTCTCCTGTTCAAGCCCTCATGCATGTGCCTCCCTCTCTCCTGTTCGAGCCCTCATGCATGTGCCTCCCTCCCTCTCATGTTCAAGCCCTCATGCATGTCCCTCTCTCCTGTTCAAGCCCTCATGCATGTACCTCCCTCTCTCCTGTTCAAGCCCTCATGCATGTCCCTCCCTCTCTCCTGTTCAAGCCCTAATGCATGTGCCTCCCTCCCTCTCTCCTGTCCAAGCCCTCATGCATGTGCCTCCCTCTCTCTCCTGTTCAAGCCCTCCTGCATGTGCCTCCTTCTCTCCTGTTCAAGCCCTCATGCATGTGCCTCCCTCACGCATGTGCCTCCTTCTCTCTCCTGTTCAAGCCTTCATGCATGTGCCTCCCTCTCTCCTGTTCAAGCCCTCATGCATGTACCTCCCTCTCTCCTGTTCAAGCCCTCATGCATGTGCCTCCCTCTCTCTCTTGTCCAAGCCCTCATGCATGTGCCTCCCTCTCTCTCCTGTTCAAGCCCTCATGCATGTGCCTCCCTCTCTCTCCTGTTCAAGCCCTCATGCATGTGCCTCCCTCTCTCCTGTTCAAGCCCTCATGCATGTGCCTCCCTCTCTCTCTCCTGTCCACGTCCTCACGCATGTGCCTCCCTCTCTCCTGTCCAAGCCCTCATGCATGTGCCTCCCTCTCTCTCCTGTTCAAGCCCTCATGCATGTACCTCCCTCCCTCTCTCCTGTCCAAGCCCTCATGCATGTACGTCTCTCTCCTGTTCAAGCCCTCATGCATGTACCTCTCTCTCTCCTGTCCAAGCCCTCATGCATGTGCCTCCCTCTCTCCTGTTCAAGCCCTCATGCATGTGCCTCCCTCTCTCCTGTTCAAGCCCTCATGCATGTGCCTCCCTCTCTCTCCTATCCAAGCCCTCATGCATGTACCTCCCTCTCTCCTGTTCAAGCCCTCATGCATGTGCCTCCCTCTCTCCTGTTCAAGCCCTCATGCATGTACCTCCCTCTCTCCTGTTCAAGCCCTCATGCATGTGCCTCCCTCTCTCTCCTGTCCAAGCCATCATGCATGTGCCTCCCTCTCTCTCCTGTCCAAGCCCTCATGCATGTGCCTGCCTCTCTCTCCTGTTCAAGCCCTCATGCATGTGCCTCCCTCTCTCTCCTGTTCAAGCCCTCATGCATGTGCCTCCCTCTCTCCTGTTCAAGCCCTCATGCATGTACCTCCCTCTCTCCTGTTCAAGCCCTCATGCATGTGCCTCCCTCTCTCCTGTTCAAGCCCTCATGCATGTGCCTCCCTCTCTCCTGTTCAAGCCCTCATGCATGTGCCTCCCTCTCTCTCCTGTCCAAGCCCTCATGCATGTACCTCCCTCTCTCCTGTTCAAGCCCTCATGCATGTGCCTCCCTCTCTCCTGTCCAAGCCCTCATGCATGTACCTCCGTCTCTCTCCTGTCCAAGCCCTCATGCATGTGCCTCCCTCTCTCCTGTCCAAGCCCTCGCATGTGCCTCCCTCTCTCTCATGTTCAAGCCCTCATGCATGTACCTCCCTCTCTCCTGTTCAAGCCCTCATGCATGTACCTCCCTCCCTCTCTCCTGTCCAAGCCCTCATGCATGTACCTCCCTCTCCTGTTCAAGCCCTCATGCATGTACCTCCCTCTCTCCTGTCCAAGCCCTCATGCATGTGCCTCCCTCTCTACTGTTCAAGCCCTCATGCATGTGCCTCCCTCTCTCTCCTGCCCAAGCCCTCATGCATGTGCCTCCCTCCCTCTCTCCTGTTCAAGCCCTCATGCATGTGCCTCCCTCTCTCCTGTTCAAGCCCTCATGCATGTACCTCCCTCTCTCCTGTCCAAGCCCTCATGCATGTGCCTGCCTCTCTCCTGTTCAAGCCCTCATGCATGTGCCACCCTCTCTCCTGTCCAAGCCCTCATGCATGTGCCTCCCTCTCTCCTGTCCAAGCCCTCATGCATGTGCCTCCCTCTCTCTTCTGTCCAAGCCCTCATGCATGTACCTCCCTCTCTCTCCTGTCCAAGCCCTCATGCATGTACCTCCCTCTCTCTCCTGTTCAAGCCCTCATGCATGTACCTCCCTCTCTCTCCTGTCCAAGCCCTCATACATGTACCTCCCTCTCTCCTGTCCAAGCCCTCATGCATGTGCCTCCCTCTCTCCTGTCCAAGCCCTCATGCATGTGCCTCTCTCTCTCTCCTGTTCAAGCCCTCATGCATGTGCCTCCCTCTCTCCTGTTCAAGCCCTCATGCATGTACCTCCCTCTCTCTCCTGTCCAAGCCCTCATGCATGTACCTCCCTCTCTCCTGTTCAAGCCCTCATGCATGTGCCTCCCTCTCTCTCCTGTCCAAGCCCTCATGCATGTGCCTCCCTCTCTCTCCTGTCCAAGCCCTCATGCATGTGCCTGCCTCTCTCTCCTGTTCAAGCCCTCATGCATGTGCCTCCCTCTCTCTCCTGTTCAAGCCCTCAGCATGTGCCTCCCTCTCTCTCCTGTCCAAGCCCTCATGCATGTACCTCCCTCTCTCTCCTGTTCAAGCCCTCATGCATGTGCCTGCCTCTCTCCTGTCCAAGCCCTCATGCATGTGCCTCCCTCTCTCTCCTGTTCAAGCCCTCATGCATGTGCCTCCCTCTCTCCTGTTCAAGCCCTCATGCATGTGCCTCCCTCTCTCCTGTCCAAGCCCTCATGCATGTACCTCCCTCTCTCCTGTTCAAGCCCTCATGCATGTGCCTCCCTCTCTCCTGTTCAAGCCCTCATGCATGTACCTCCCTCTCTCTCCTGTTCAAGCCCTCATGCATGTGCCTGCCTCTCTCCTGTCCAAGCCCTCATGCATGTGCCTGCCTCTCTATCCTGTTCAAGCCCTCATGCATGTACCTCCCTCTCTCCTGTTCAAGCCCTCATGCATGTGCCTCCCTCTCTCTCCTGTCCAAG
The DNA here is from genome assembly GCA_028752905.1 of Cladorhizidae sp. MBARI D1340-BT2. Lineage (NCBI taxonomy): Eukaryota > Metazoa > Porifera > Demospongiae > Poecilosclerida > Cladorhizidae > Cladorhizidae sp. MBARI D1340-BT2. The sequence continues at coordinate 2,308,500 of JAQNBH010000013.1, forward strand.
CCCTCATGCATGTGCCTCCCTCTCTCTCCTGTCCAAGCCCTCATGCATGTGCCCCCCTCTCTCCTGTTCAAGCCCTCATGCATGTGCCCCCCTCTCTCCTGTTCAAGCCCTAATGCTACCTCCCTCTCTCCTGTCCAAGCCCTCATGCATGTGCCTCCCTCTCTCTCCTGTTCAAGCCCTCATGCATGTGCCCCCCTCTCTCTCCTGTTCAAGCCCTCATGCATGTGCCTCCCTCTCTCCTGTTCAAGCCCTCATGCATGTGCCTCCCTCTCTCCTGTCCAAGCCCTCATGCTGTGCCTCTCTCTCTCTCCTGTTCAAGCCCTCATGCATGTGCCTCCCTCTCTCCTGTTCAAGCCCTCATGCATGTGCCTCCCTCTCTCTCCTGTTCAAGCCCTCATGCATGTGCCTCCCTCTCTCCTGTTCAAGCCCTCATGCATGTCCCTCTCTCCTGTTCAAGCCCTCATGCATGTGCCTCCCTCTCTCCTGTTCAAGCCTCATGCATGTACCTCCCTCCCTCTCTCCTGTTCAAGCCCTCATGCATGTGCCTCCCTCTCTCCTGTTCAAGCCTCATGCATGTACCTCCCTCCCTCTCTCCTGTTCAAGCCCTCATGCATGTGCCTCCCTCTCTCCTGTTCAAGCCCTCATGCATGTGCCTCCCTCTCTCTCCTGTTCAAGCCCTCATGCATGTGCCTCCCTCTCTCTCCTGTCCAAGCCCTCATGCATGTGCCTCCCTCTCTCCTGTTCAAGCCCTCATGCATGTCCCCCCCTCTCTCCTGTTCAAGCCCTCATGCATGTGCCTCCCTCTCTCCTGTTCAAGCCCTCATGCATGTGCCTCCCTCTCTCTCATGTTCAAGCCCTCATGCATGTGCCTCCCTCTCTCCTGTTCAAGCCCTCATGCATGTACCTGCCTCTCTCTCCTGTTCAAGCCCTCATGCATGTGCCTCCCTCTCTCCTCCTGTTCAAGCCCTCATGCATGTCCCTCCCTCTCTCCTGTTCAAGCCCTCATGCATGTGCCTCCCTCTCTCCTGTCCAAGCCCTCATGCATGTACCTCCCTCTCTCTCCTGTTCAAGCCCTCATGCATGTGCCTCCCTCTCTCCTGTTCAAGCCCCCTCATGCATGTGCCTCCCTCTCTCCTGTTCAAGCCCTCATGCATGTGCCGCCCTCTCTCCTGTTCAAGCCCTCATGCATGTCCCTCCCTCTCTCCTGTCCAAGCCCTCATGCATGTGCCTCCCTCTCTCCTGTCCAAGCCCTCATGCATGTGCCTCCCTCTCTCCTGTCCAAGCCCTCATGCATGTGCCTCCCTCTCTCTCCTGTTCAAGCCCTCATGCATGTGCCTCCCTCTCTCTCCTGTCCAAGCCCTCATGCATGTGCCTCCCTCTCTCCTGTTCAAGCCTCATGCATGTACCTCCCTCTCTCTCCTGTTCAAGCCCTCATGCATGTACCTCCCTCTCTCTCCTGTTCAAGTCCTCATGCATGTGCCTCCCTCTCTCCTGTTCAAGCCCTCATGCATGTGCCTCCATCTCTCCTGTTCAAGCCCTCATGCATGTGCCTCCCTCTCTCCTGTTCAAGCCCTCATGCATGTGCCGCCCTCTCTCCTGTTCAAGCCCTCATGCATGTACCTGCCTCTCTCCTGTCCAAACCCTCATGCATGCATGTGCCTCCCTCTCTCTCCTGTTCAAGCCCTCATGCATGTACCTCCCTCTCTCTCCTGTTCAAGTCCTCATGCATGTGCCTCCCTCTCTCTGCTGTCCAAGCCCTCGTGCATGTGCCTCCCTCTCTCTCCTGTTCAAGCCCTCATGCATGCATGTGCCTCCCTCTCTCTCCTGTTCAAGCCCTCATGCATGTACCTCCCTCTCTCTCCTGTTCAAGTCCTCATGCATGTGCCTCCTTGTCTTCCTGTTCAAGCCCTCATGCATGTGCCTCCCTCTCTCCGGTTCAAGCCCTCATGCATGTATCTCCCTCTCTCCTGTCCAAGTCCTCATGCATGTGCCTCCCTCTCTCCTGTCCAAGCCCTCATGCATGTGCCTAGCTCTCTCCTGTTCAAGCCCTCATGCATGTACCTCCCTCCCTCTCTCCTGTTCAAGCCCTCATGCATGTGCCTCCCTCTCTCCTGTCCAAGCCCTCATGCATGTGCCTCCCTCTCTCCTGTTCAAGCCCTCATGCATGTGCCTCCCTCTCTCCTGTTCAAGCCCTCATGCATGTGCCTCCCTCTCTCCTGTCCAAGCCCTCATGCATGTGCCTCCCTCTCTCCTGTCCAAGCCCTCATGCATGTACCTCCCTCCCTCTCTCCTGTTCAAGCCGTCATGCATGTGCCTCCCTCTCTCCTGTTCAAGCCCTCATGTATGTGCCTCCCTCTCTCTCCTGTCCAAGCCCTCATGCATGTGCCTCCCTCTCTCTCCTGTTCACGCCCTCATGCATGTGCCTGCCTCTCTCCTGTTCAAGCCCTCATGCATGTGCCTCCCTCTCTCTCCTGTCCAAGCGTGCCGGCATGTCCCTCCCTCTCTCTCCTGTTCAAGTCCTCATGCATGTGCCTCCCTCTCTCCTGTCCAAGCCCTCATGCATGTGCCTCTCTCTCTCCTGTTCAAGCCCTCATGCATGTGCCTGCCTCTCTCTCCTGTTCAAGCCCTCATGCATGTGCCTCCCTCTCTCTCCTGTTCAAGCCCTCATGCATGTGCCTCCCTCTCTCCTGTTCAAGCCCTCATGCATGTGCCTCCCTCTCTCTCCTGTTCAAGCCCTCATGCATGTGCCTCCCTCTCTCTCCTGTCCAAGCCCTCATGCATGTGCCTCCCTCTCTCCTGTTCAAGCCCTCATGCATGTGCCTCCCTCTCTCTCCTGTTCAAGCCCTCATGCATGTGCCTCCCTCTCTCTCCTGTTCAAGCCCTAATGCATGTACCTCCCTCTCCTGTTCAAGCCCTCATGCATGTGCCTCCCTCTCTCCTGTTCAAGCCCGCATGCATGCGCCTCCCTCTCTCTCCTGTTCAAGCCCGCATGCATGTGCCTCCCTCTCTCCTGTCCAAGCCCTCATGCATGTGCCTCCCTCTCTCCTGTTCAAGCCCGCATGCATGTGCCTCCCTCTCTCTCCTGTTCAAGCCCTCATGCATGTGCCTCCCTCTCTCTCCTGTCCAAGCCCTCATGCATGCGCCTCCCTCTCTCTCCTGTCCAAGCCCTCATGCATGCGCCTCCCTCTCTCTCCTGTCCAAGCCCTCATGCATGCGCCTCCCTCTCTCTCCTGTTCAAGCCCTCATGCATGTGCCTCCCTCTCTCCTGTTCAAGCCCTCATGCATGTACCTCCCTCTCTCTCCTGTTCAAGCCCTCATGCATGTGCCTCCCTCTCTCTCCTGTTCAAGCCCTCATGCATGTGCCACCCTCTCTCCTGTTCAAGTCCTCATGCATGTGCCTCCCTCTCTCCTGTTAAAGCACTCATGCATGTGCCTCCCTCTCTCTCCTGTCCAAGCCCTCATGCATGTGCCTCCCTCTCTCTCCTGTCCAAGCCCTCATGCATGTGCCTCCCTCTCTCTCCTGTCCAAGCCCTCATGCATGTACCTTCCTCTCTCCTGTCCAAGCCCTCGTGCATGTGCCTCCCTCTCTCCTGTCCAAGCCCTCATGCATGTGCCTCCCTCTCTCTCCTGTCCAAGCCCTCATGCATGTGCCTCCCTCTCTCTCCTGTCCAAGCCCTCATGCATGTGCCTACCTCTCTCTCCTGTCCAAGCCCTCATGCATGTGCCTCCCTCTCTCTCCTGTTCAAGCCCTCATGCATGTGCCTCCCTCTCTCCTGTCCAAGCCCTCATGCATGTGCCTCCCTCTCTCCTGTTCAAGCCCTCATGCATGTACCTCCCTCTCTCTCCTGTCCAAGCCCTCATGCATGTGCCTCCCTCTCTCTCCTGTTCAAGCCCTCGTGCATGTACCTCCCTCTCTCTCCTGTCCAAGCCCTCATGCATGTGCCTCCCTCTGTCCTGTCAAGTATTATTGGTAACACAAGATGACATGTTTATTCCTGATGAAGGCTAGAAGAGTATCTAGTTGAAACGTAAGATAGTAAATTTGAGGTTGATTCTTGAGAAGGTCATTGTAACATGTTTGTTGATATTATTCTCTCACACACACAGACAAGTCACACACACACACACAGACAAGTCACACAAGTCACACACACACACACACACACAAGTCACACACACACACACAGACAAGTGACAAGTCACACACACACACAAGTCACACACACACACACAGACAAGTCACACACACACACACAGACAAGTGACAAGTCACACACACACACAAGTCACACACACACACACAGACAAGTGACAAGTCACACACACACACACACAATTGTACCGGTGCAGGATGCAGTCATCATTGTCTCCAGTATGATAAGGCCACACTGAGAATTCATGGCAAACTATATACTGGGTCAGCACAGTGCCCAATGCCTACTTGGGAAGGATTCCCTGTGGAAGAAGGAAAAAAATATTCATTTTACCACAATCTGTATAACTGTTCAGATTTCAGATAATGCAATCCGCATATTCATGCCTGTGGCTTCCAGTGTAAGCCAACAGTGTAGTTTGAACTATGTTAACTTCTTTATTGACGAGTGTAGCGAGCCTCACTGGGGAGTTGGACGGAACACTTGGTATAGAGGCACATGGCATGTGTATCTATCATCTGTTAGTATCTCACCCTCTCATAAAGCGGGCTTATTTAAATCGGTAATGGTCTTGAAACTGGCTGCTCAGGCAAGTGAGAATGGCGCTGCTTATGCAGAAAACAGAAACTCATGAAGAAGTTAACATGGTTCAATACGTGGGCGGAGGGCTTACTCTGGAAGCACAGGTATGAATATGCTTTGTACTGATATCTGAAAATAGTGTCACCTGAAAACAGAAATATCTATATTATGTACTTTGATTTTAGATTGTGGTAAAATGTCATTTCACAGGGAATCCTCCTAGAATAACAGGTAGGCCTCTGTGCACACTACTGACCCAGTAGTTAGCCACGAGTGCTCAGTTTGGCTTCATCATGATGACTGTGTCCTGCACTGGCAGAAGAGAGTGTGTGTGTATGAGAGAGTGAAGGGAAAAAGTGGGGCAAGCCTGTCACCTTCCTGGTATTACCACTCTGTTAATAGTATAACAATTGAGAGGAGAGGGAGGCACATGCATGAGGGCTTGGTGGACGCAAAAGAGAGAGCTGGTTTTTAGCTGATAATTACTTGCCATGAATGCTGATAATGCAATGGGAAGTCTGTAGGACCAAGTTTTTGCCATTAGCTAGCTATATACTGTATATATAATTTATATATTTAATACAAACCCACCATACTTTTCCAGATTCATTTTAGCTTATATATTTATAAAACTATCCATTCCACCAAACCCGCAGACATAAATTTGGGATTAGAGCTAGCATCAACTAGACTTCTCTTATCTATCCTCATTTAGAGGACTGTTCTTCCTCTGGAACCCTCAATTATCTTATCTTTCATCTAATCTTGAGAGAATACAATACTTTGCATGTAAATTATGTAATAACATTGGTCCCAACTACCTTCTCTGTTCACTAAGCTTCATCTTCCACCTCGATCCTCTCGCCGCCGTAATGCCAAACTCATCTTTTTCATTCACAAGAACAAATTTTCCTTCTATCCTCCCACCATCTAATCTCCCTGCTACAACCTCCAATCCTTCCACCAGTAATCGTCTGCTAATCCCATACAGAACTCAGCTACTTACCTTTCATTTTTCCTGCTACTACTACTACTAGTCTCTGGAACTCTCTCCCCAATTACATTAATTCACTTTGATAATTTAATTAAGCGCTATATTCAACACCCTTTATCAGCACTTTGACTCTTAACTACTCATATTCCTCCATGTATTTGTTTATTTATTGTTATTCTTCATATTAGCTTCAGGCTATTGAGTGTGGTTTTTTCCATAAAAAAATTAATACGTATATGATGTTCTTCTGGCGGACTCAGGGGTGGAACTGCAAGCTATGTTGGATGTGGTACAGGCTTATGTGTTGAGATGGAAGATGACGTTTAATAGCAAGAAGAGCAAGGTCATGGTAGTAGGGAAGACGGAAGCAGGAGTGAATTGGAGAGGATTGGTGAGGAGATATTGGAAGAGGTCAAAGAATTCAAGTACTTTGGAGTAGTATGGTTTGATAGGAAGCTAAGGGGTAATGTTCAGTTAGAGAAGATGGCAAAGAAGGCAGAAGAGTGGGTTGGAAAGGTGACATGGATGAGTCGAGTGAATGGGCAGGTGGAAGTAGACAGAGGAAGAATGGTGTGGGAGCTTCTAGTGAGACCTAGTTTGGAGTAGCCGAAGTGTGGTGGACAGGAGGACATAATGCTTGCAAGAAGTTGGAATCTGCACAGATGAGAGTGGGCAGGAGACTGTTGGGGACAAGTAACACAGTAGTGGGAGTGGCAATATAGGGTGGAGGAAGCTAGAGGAGAGGAGGGAAGAGATGAAAGTTTTGTTTGGTAAGAGATTACAGGCATTGGAACAGGTAAAAATATTTCTAAATAAACTAAGAGAGGATGGAGGAATTGGATGGTGGGAAGAATATGAGATCTTGAGGAGAAAATTCGAGCTAAACAACGAGGTTGGGTCAGTACGTAAGTGGAAGGGGAAAGTGAAGGTGATAAATGAGAAGGATTGGGAGGAGGAAGTAAACAGCAAAAGTACGCTGAAGTTTTATAAATTGGCAGAGAATGGTGCAGGGGTGGAGAGGTATGTGAGGTCCATGCATGGTCAAGAAGGTGTGCAGTTGCAATTTCGACTGAGGACTGCATCAGCTGGGTTGTTAGGATAAGAAGAGATGTGGGATAGTTAGGGATGAGAGGTGTATAATGTGTGATAGTGGAGCAGGGGAAGATGTGGAACATTTCTTGGTAATGTGTGAGGAATTCAAGAGGGGTTGGCTGGTAGGAGGTGCGCAGAATTGTAGGAGCGGGACAGTGGCTGGATGAATTTAGAAGAGTGGGAAAGGATGGAAAGGTGGTATTGCTTTTGGGGAAAGGTATGGAGGGAGTAGTGATGGAGGAGGTGGGAGAGTGTGTTATGTATTTGGTAGGGAAGCGGTGGCAGAGGAGAAAGGAACTGTTGTATGGTGAGCTGAGGAATGATCTTTGGTCCCCTCGCCTCCCTCCTCCTTGAGCAGCAGGACAATCATAATGTTTCGGTTAAAAAGGGGAGATTTCTCATCAAAAGCCGTTTTCTGTCGTTTAAAGAGTAGAAACAGTTCCAAAATGTTGAAAAGGAAGCTAATGTGCCCATTTTGACAAGAATAGACAGTTTATCCTGGATATTATTATTAACTGTTGATTGTTGTTAGTGTTATATACATAGTCTCACACTGTGCTGTAGTATATGTGTGGCCTTAACATGCCAGCAGTATCAAGCATAGTTCTGTTTTCTGTGTTGCCACCCGTGCTTTCCTCCAACAAAGTTGTTTCCCCCCGATTTAACAAGCCTTAATGGGTGTCCCATTCTTATTTTTTACGAGTGAACTTAACCTACAAAGATATTGCGTGGCAGTATACTTATCCAACTCTCTTCACTCGCCAACTTTTATACAGTCACACTATGTTCATGCATACATTCACATGATAAATTTTTCACAAGCAATGCCATTTTGAAACAGTTAAGAGAAATTATAGCTGCAGCATCAATAAAATGTAAGCATTGTACACAGTGAAAAATATCTCTCTTCCCCATCAGTGTCATACATTAGTGAATCAAAACATTTCTTTAAGATTTATCTTAAACAGCTTTTTGGTTTGGAAGCCAACGTTTGAAACAAAATACTTTGGTCTTCATCAGGCCAATTAAAAAACCAAAACAACACAACACATCCACACTCGCTGGCAACACGTTTCACACAACAAATGCGCCAGACAGGCGTGACTTCAACGCACAGTCTTGAGAGTCGAGACACAGCAACCAGGAAACTCCAGCCCTACATCTCGCTTGTCTGGTTTTGCCATATCCTCAGTAGCAGTCCTGGTCCTGCTTACGAGTATATAACCTAGCCAAGATGTCTGTACTCGCATACTCAGACAATGATTGTATGCCGGACAGGTGAACCATCCTTAATGCTGCAAGAACAGCTCGCATGACTCCTCTTAACCATTGCTTTCTTATCTTGCTCCTGGATGTGATCAACAAAGGACGAGTAGACTTCAACCCTTACCTTCTTCTTCCCACCCTGATGGAAATAAAAATATTTGTGGATCAAGTATATAGCTAGTCAGCTGGTTCCATAGCAGGTGAGTAGTCCTGAAACATTATGGCTCTAGTCAGCAGAACTGACAGCAATACAAGCAATAGCAACAAGAAACGGGTGCAGCTCCTTCTCAAGTCAGAAAATGTCGAGTGCTGTAAACTTTATTATGAATAGTGCCCTATGGAGCTGATAATTGTGCCATTAGCTTACGCTATACATCCACCAACCAGCATAAATACACTCACCAACCAGCATAAATGATTCTCTCCAATGAACTCTTAATTGACATAATAATAACATTAAAATCACCTTCTCAATAATCAACTTCAAATTTTATTCACTCAACGTTTTGACTAGATGCTCTAGTCTTTCATCCATCAACCACATAAATCTCAATATTCATCCAACAGCCAGTGTAGAGTATTTGATGACATGTATATAGTCAGGAGTGATCATTTACTGCAGGTAGCTACAACTACCAATTGTCATCAAGTTCAACCAGTACACATCTCCCCCTGGTGTGGGCGTGAACAGCAACATTGCCAAACTTGACCTGATCAGTGTGGCATGCATATAACCTGCTCCACAATAACCAGCCAATGAATGATATAGACCACACTCTGGTGTGGGGGAGGGCGTGGCAGGCATTCCAAAACAGGTCCTCTCAATGCAGCCATGAGGAGATTATTGTATAACTTTTAGACACCGAGCATGCTCAGTATAATGCGTCCAACCTAATTAGAAAGTACTGACAAACAGAGACCAAGAAGTGTATTTATTAATCACAAACACACAGAGATAGAGAAGCAATTATGTTATACTTATATTCACAAACAAAGAGTAGTGCCATCCAGTCAATTATTGCAGTTCTAATATTCAGGTGGGTTGTAGGGCGTAGCCCTCTCTTCATCATAGCCCGGCGGCTGCTGGTTCTCGGGGAAGGAAGAGTAGCCACCTTCTCGCACGCCCGAAGAGTCTCGGTCAGATCCCTGGAGGATGCGTACCAGCATCACTGCATTGTACACCACTAGAGCCACCTGCACGTGATCAAAAGGTATAGGCAGCAGGACTATGACACAGGAAGCAAGATTATGACACAGGGAGCATGATTATGACACAGGGAGCGGGATGACACAGGGAGCAGATTATGACACAGGGAGCATGACTATGACACAGGGAGCAGATTATGACATGATTATGACACAGGAAGCATGACTATGACACAGGGAGCATGACTATGACACAGGGAGCATGACTATGACACAGGGAGCATGATTATGACACAGGGAGCATGATTATGACACAGGGAGCAAGATTATGACACAGGGAGCATGACTATGACACAGGGAGCATGACTATGACACAGGGAGCATGACTATGACACAGGGAGCATGACTATGACACAGGGAGCATGACTATGACACAGGGAGCATGACTATGACACAGGAAGCATGACTATGACACAGGGAGCATGACTATGACACAGGGAGCATGACTATGACACAGGGAGCATGATTATGACACAGGGAGCATGACTATGACACAGGGAGCATGACTATGACACAGGGAGCATGACTATGACACAGGGAGCATGACTATGACACAGGGAGCATGACTATGACACAGGAAGCAAGATTATAACACAGGGAGCATGCCTATGACACAGAGAGCATGACTATGACACAGGGAGCATGACTATGACACAGGGAGCATGACTATGACACAGGAAGCATGACTATGACACAGGGAGCATGATTATGACACAGGGAGCATGACTATGACACAGGGAGCATGATTATGACACAGGAAGCATGATTATGACACAGGAAGCATGACTATGACACAGGGAGTATGATTATGACACAGGGAGCATGACTATGACACAGGGAGCATGATTATGACACAGGAAGCATGACTATGACACAGGGAGCATGATTATGACACAGGGAGCATGATTATGACACAGGAAGCATGACTATGACACAGGGAGTATGATTATGACACAGGGAGCATGACTATGACACAGGGAGCATGATTATGACACAGGGAGCATGATTATGACACAGGGAGCATGATTATGACACAGGGAGCAGATTATGACACAGGGAGCATGATTATGACACAGGGAGCATGACTATGACACAGGGAGCATGACTATGACACAGGGAGCATGACTATGACACAGGGAGCATGACTATGACACAGGAAGCATGATTATGACACAGGGAGCAGATTATGACACAGGAAGCAAGATTATGACACAGGGAGCATGACTATGACACAGGGAGCATGACTATGACACAGGGAGCATGACTATGACACAGGGAGCATGACTATGACACAGGGAGCATGATTATGACACAGGGAGCATGACTATGACACAGGGAGCATGACTATGACACAGGGAGCATGATTATGACACAGGGAGCATGACTATGACACAGGGAGCATGATTATGACACAGGCAGCATGATTATGACACAGGGAGCATGATTATGACACAGGGAGCATGATTATGACACAGGGAGCATGATTATGACACAGGGAGCATGATTATGACACAGGGAGCATGACTATGACACAGGGAGCATGATTATGACACAGGGAGCATGACTATGACACAGGGAGCATGACTATGACACAGGGAGCATGATTATGACACAGGGAGCATGATTATGACACAGGGAGCATGATTATGACAGGGAGCATGACTATGACACAGGGAGCATGACCATGACACAGGGAGCATGACTATGACACAGGGAGCATGACTATGACACAGGGAGCAGATTATGACACAGGGAGCAAGATTATGACACAGGGAGCATGACTATGACACAGGGAGCATGACTATGACACAGGGAGCAGGACTATGACACAGGGAGCATGATTATGACACAGGGAGCATGATTATGACACAGGGAGCAAGATTATGACACAGGAAGCAAGATTATGACACAGGGATCAGGACCATGACACAGGAAGCAGGACTGTGACACAGGGAGCATGATTATGACACAGGGAGCAAGATTATGACACGGAGCAAGATTATGGGGGACCAAAAGGTCAAAGAAATGTAAATTTTCAAGTCCCCATAATCTCTTCCCTGCACCACCAATGCATGCAGACAATTTTAGATTATTGCAAAAGGTGCACAAGTTAAATAAGTTCAGCTTGTGAAGGTCCGCATGCATTTGGCTAGGCAATAAGTTGCAGAGCTAAGTGTAATGGCTTCGACTAGTGGATGCCCCCCCACCCCACACACATACTAAGTGGCAAACAGCATTACACCTCTAATTAAAACCTAGCAATATGTAGCTATGGCAACCTATGAATAACCTTGGCGTTCAACTGGAGCAAAAACAATCTCCAGGAAAAATGCACGAAGCACATCCAACCAACAGATGGCCAAATGAAAGCCTCAACAACAAACAAACAAGACAACAAATGGGACTACAAAAGAGACAATAGCAACTGACACCTCAGCCCTAGCCCTAGCCCTAACTGCTTACCCAAACTATGATGGAGAAGAATGAGAAGGTGATGCCAGAATTCGCACAATTTCTGATGGCCGACTCTCTGCTACTGAAGTGGACTTTACTTCGTCTGTTAGCTGTGAAGCAGAAGCACACGAACCACATGAAGGCCCAGAATGCGCTGATCATGCAGTCGAAGAGAGTCAGCGCCAACTTAATCTGCAAGCAAACCATGTGACCAGGTCAGCGCAGATCACACACCATGTGACCAGGTCAGCGCAGATCACACACCATGTGGACCAGGTCAGTGCAGATCACACACCATGTGACCAGGTCAGTGCAGATCACACACCATGTGGACCAGGTCAGTGCAGATCACACACCATGTGGACCAGGTCAGTGCAGATCACACACCATGTGGACCAGGTCAGTGCAGATCACACACCATGTGGACCAGGTCAGTGCAGATCACACACCATGTGACCAGGTCAGTGCAGATCACACACCATGTGGACCAGGTCAGTGCAGATCACACACCATGTGGACCAGGTCAGTGCATATCACACACCATGTGACCAGGTCAGTGCAGATCACACACCATGTGGACCAGGTCAGTACAGATCAACACCATGTGGACCAGGTCAGTGCAGATCACACACCATGTGGACCAGGTCAGTGCAGATCACACACCATGTGACCAGGTCAGTGCAGATCACACACCCATGTGGACCAGGTCAGTGCAGATCACACACCCATGTGGACCAGGTCAGTGCAGATCACACACCCATGTGGACCAGGTCAGTGCAGATCACACACCATGTGACCAGGTCAGTGCAGATCACACACCATGTGGACCAGGTCAGTGCAGATCACACACCATGTGGACCAGGTCAGTGCAGATCACACACCATGTGGACCAGGTCAGTGCAGATCACACACCATGTGACCAGGTCAGTGCAGATCACACACCATGTGGACCAGGTCAGTGCAGATCACACACCATGTGGACCAGGTCAGTGCAGATCACACACCATGTGACCAGGTCAGTGCAGATCACACACCATGTGGACCAGGTCAGTGCAGATCACACACCATGTGGACCAGGTCAGTGCAGATCACACACCATGTGGACCAGGTCAGTGCAGATCACACACCATGTGACCAGGTCAGTGCAGATCACACACCATGTGGACCAGGTCAGTGCAGATCACACACCATGTGGACCAGGTCAGTGCAGATCACACACCATGTGACCAGGTCAGTGCAGATCACACACCCATGTGGACCAGGTCAGTGCAGATCACACACCATGTGATCAGGTCAGTGCAGATCACACACCATGTGGACCAGGTCAGTGCAGATCACACACCATGTGGACCAGGTCAGTGCAGATCACACACCCATGTGGACCAGGTCAGTGCAGATCACACACCATGTGACCAGGTCAGTGCAGATCACACACCATGTGGACCAGGTCAGTGCAGATCACACACCATGTGGACCAGGTCAGTGCAGATCACACACCATGTGACCAGGTCAGTGCAGATCACACACCATGTGGACCAGGTCAGTGCAGATCACACGCACCATGTGGACCAGGTCAGTGCAGATCACACACCATGTGACCAGGTCAGTGCAGATCACACACCATGTGGACCAGGTCAGTGCAGATCACACACCATGTGGACCAGGTCAGTGCAGATCACACACCATGTGGACCAGGTCAGTACAGATCAACACCATGTGGACCAGGTCAGTGCAGATCACACACCATGTGGACCAGGTCAGTGCAGATCACACACCATGTGGACCAGGTCAGTGCAGATCACACACCATGTGACCAGGTCAGTGCAGATCACACACCATGTGACCAGGTCAGTGCAGATCACACACCATGATGGTAGCAAGAGTTTTGGAATGGAGCAATTCTGGGGAGAGTTGCTAGTCCTATGCTATTCTGAGATACCTGCTCTCTCTCTCTCTTTCTCTATCTATGTAATGTGTATGATGTCATGTCAAACTTCACTGCTATATATATATAATATTATGTGATGGAATCTGAGAAAAGGGCCCACTTCGCCAAAAACAAAAAAATGCTTTATTGGCGTGAGGTTAAAGTGCAAGGATAGCTAAGTGGAATGGTACTGGAATTGTGCCTTGGTCTAATGCCATTCCAAAGTTATACAGTTTTGCTTCCATTCTTCACTACATCCTCAAATGAGAAAATGTGCATTGAAATTTCTCTTGTGTTGTTTTAGGTGAAACTCCGCGCACGCATTGATGACATCATGTTTTCAATCGCTATGCAGGAAGCCATAGGGAAATTCCCGCATGCCCGTATTTTCATTCCGTGCACGCGGCAGGCCTCTCTATATTTCTAACTGTTCACTTGATGGAAGGAAGCGCTTCTTGGCCTTGAAACTTTGCAGAAAGATAGAGCAATGACCCAAGATGCCTCCAAGGTAATTTAATGATTGGTAGCTATTTCAGGTCCTAGTGCAAAATCAGTTTTTGGGTGAAGTGGGCCCTTTTCTCAGATCGTATCACATATGTGTATGATGTCATATCAAACATCACTGCTATATATGTGTATAACATCATCAAACTTCAGTGCTATATATATAATGTGTATGATGCCATATCAAACATCACTGCTATATATGTGTATAACATCATCAAACTTCAGTGCTATATATATAATCAGGGTTGTATACAGAAATTTTGCCAAGGGGTGGCGAACTTGAGATATGGAAAAATAAGGGGGGGCGAGAATGATACAATGATGGTGTATGTAATGTATAAGGGTGGTGTCTAATTTCAAGGGGGGGGCGAGAATGATACAAGGGGGGGCGAATGCCCCCCCCCGCCCCCCCCTAAATACACCCCTGATAATGTGTATGATGCCATATCAAACATCACTGCTATATATGTGTATAACATCATCAAACTTCAGTGCTATATTATATATAATGTGTATGATATCATATCAAACTTCACTGCTATATATATATTTGTATGATGTCATATCAAACTTCACTGATATGTGTCTTCAGTCTATATATACATAATATACATAATGTGTATGTCAGTGCTAAGTGCTATATATATAATGTGTATGATGTCATATCAAACTTGTATGTCAGATCAAACTTCAGTGCTATATATATGTGTATGTCATATCAAACTTCAGTGCTATATATAATGTGTATGATGTCATATCAAACTTCAGTCTATATATACATAATGTGTATGATGTCATAGCAAACTTCAGTCTATATATATATAATGGTATGTCAAATCAAACTTCAGTGCTATATAATGTGTATGTCAGATCAATATAATGGTATGATGTCATATCAAACTTCAGTCTATATATATATATATAATGGTATGATGTCATATCAAACTTAACTGACTGCTACTCACTGACTTGTGGAACAAACTCTACCAGAGAGACTCACGTGCTTACTTTAATAGCTTCAGAAAAGTCGACTATGAGGATGACGATATCTTTGAGCAAGAGGACGAGACAGAGGAGGAAGGCAATGACACCGATAGCCACA
The DNA here is from genome assembly GCA_028752905.1 of Cladorhizidae sp. MBARI D1340-BT2. Taxonomy (NCBI): domain Eukaryota; kingdom Metazoa; phylum Porifera; class Demospongiae; order Poecilosclerida; family Cladorhizidae; species Cladorhizidae sp. MBARI D1340-BT2. The sequence continues at coordinate 2,323,784 of JAQNBH010000013.1, forward strand.
GCAAAGCTGCAGGCATCGGACCCGTAGTAGCCGCGACAGTACTCTGTGGATACTTGATCAGACACGCAGCCAAACACGATGATGGCAAACAACTAGTGCACAACAAGAAGAGTTACAAGATCATACCTACACCAGGCAACAGCTAGTGCACAACAAGGAGAGTGACACGATCATACCTACACCAGGCAACAGCTAGTGCACAACAAGGAGAGTGACAAGATCATACCTACACCAGGCAACAGCTAGTGCACAACAAGGAGAGTGACAAGATCATACCTACACCAGGCAACAGCTAGTGCACAACAAGGAGAGTGACAAGATCATACCTACACCAGGCAACAGCTAGTGCACAACAAGGAGAGTGACAAGATCATACCTACACCAGGCAACAGCTAGTGCACAACAAGGAGTGACAAGATCATACCTACACCAGGCAACAGCTAGTGCACAACAAGGAGAGTGACAAGATCATACCTACACCAGGCAACAGCTAGTGCACAACAAGGAGAGTGACAAGATCATACCTACACCCAGCTAGTGCACAACAAGGAGAGTGACAAGATCATACCTACACCAGGCAACAGCTAGTGCACAACAAGGAGAGTGACAAGATCATACCTACACCAGGCAACAGCTAGTGCACAACAAGGAGAGTGACAAGATCATACCTACACCAGGCAACAGCTAGTGCACAACAAGGAGAGTGACAAGATCATACCCACACCAGGCAACAGCTAGTGCACAACAAGGAGAGTGACAAGATCATACCTACACCAGGCAACAGCTAGTGCACAACAAGGAGAGTTACAAGATCATACCCACACCAGGCAACAGCTAGTGCACAACAAGGAGAGTGACAAGATCATACCTACACCAGGCAACAGCTAGTGCGCACAACAAGGAGAGTGACAAGATCATACCTACACCAGGCAACAGCTAGTGCACAACAAGGAGAGTGACAAGATCATACCTACACCAGGCAACAGCTAGTGCACAACAAGGAGAGTGACAAGATCATACCTACACCAGGCAACAGCTAGTGCACAACAAGGAGAGTGACAAGATCATACCTACACCAGGCAACAGCTAGTGCACAACAAGGAGAGTGACAAGATCATACCCACACCAGGCAACAGCTAGTGCACAACAAGGAGAGTGACAAGATCATACCCACACCAGGCAACAGATAGTGCACAACAAGGAGAGTGACAAGATCATACCCACACCAGGCAACAGCTAGTGTACAACAAGGAGAGTGACAAGATCATACCTACACCAGGCAACAGCTAGTGCACAACAAGGAGAGTGACAAGATCATACCTACACCAGGCAACAGCTAGTGCACAACAAGGAGAGTGACAAGATCATACCTACACCAGGCAACAGCTAGTGCACAACAAGGAGAGTGACAAGATCATACCTACACCAGGCAACAGCTAACTAGTGCACAACAAGGAGAGTGACAAGATCATACCTACACCAGGCAACAGCTAGTGCACAACAAGGAGAGTGACAAGATCATACCTACACCAGGCAACAGCTAGTGCACAACAAGGAGAGTGACAAGATCATACCTACACCAGGCAACAGCTAGTGCACAACAAGGAGAGTGACAAGATCATACCTACACCAGGCAACAGCTAGTGCACAACAAGGAGAGTGACAAGATCATACCTACACCAGGCAGCTCACAAACTCGCCCGTGCAAGCCTGACATCGTGTTCCCTCTACTTCCTGACTGCAGCATTGCGTGAGTGAGAGGACGTAACAGCACTCCCCACCCCTCACTCACTCCACACCTACACTCTCATCACTGCACTTGCTAGGGTCAAGTGGTGGGCAGACTATTGCAGTAAAATAAAAACTCCTACAGTACAGTACCGCACACAAGAGATATGGCAATGCAGCTGGACCAAAGCAACTACCATCTAGAGGGACACTATCCAGGGATGAGAAGAGCAGCTGGGCCAAAGCAACTACCATCTAGAGGCACTTTCCAGGGATGACAAGAGCAGCTGGACCAAAGCAACTACCATCTAGAGGGACACTATCCAGGGATGAGAAGAGCAGCTGGGCCAAAGCAACTACCATCTAGAGACACTTTCCAGGGATGACAAGAGCAGCTGGACCAAAGTAACTACCATCTAGAGACACTTTCCAGGGATGACAAGAGCAGCTAGACCAAAGCAACTACCATCTAGAAACACTTTCCAGGGATGACAAGAGCAGCTGGACCAAAGCAACTACCATCTAGAAACACTTTCCAGGGATGACAAGAGCAGCTGGACCAAAGCAACTACCATCTAGAGGCACCTTCCAGGGATGACAAGAGCAGCTGGGCCAAAGCAACTACCATCTAGAGACACTTTCCAGGGCAGCTGGACCAAAGCAACTACCATCTAGAGACACTTTCCAGGGATGACAAGAGCAGCTGGACCAAAGCAACTACCATCTAGAGACACTTTCCAGGGATGACAAGAGCAGCTGGGCCAAAGCAACTACCATCTAGAGACACTTTCCAGGGATGACAAGAGCAGCTGGACCAAAGCAACTACCATCTAGAGACACTTTCCAGGGATGACAAACCATCTAGAGGCACTTTCCAGGGATGACGAGCAGCTGGACCAAAGCAACTACCATCTAGAGACACTTTCCAGGGATGACAAGAGCAGCTGGGCCAAAGCAACTACCATCTAGAGGCACTTTCCAGGGATGACAAGAGCAGCTGGACCAAAGCAACTACCATCTAGAAACACTTTCCAGGGATGACAAGAGCAGCTGGACCAAAGCAACTACCATCTAGAAACACTTTCCAGGGATGACAAGAGCAGCTGGACCAAAGCAACTACCATCTAGAGGCACCTTCCAGGGATGACAAGAGCAGCTGGGCCAAAGCAACTACCATCTAGAGACACTTTCCAGGGCAGCTGGACCAAAGCAACTACCATCTAGAGACACTTTCCAGGGATGACAAGAGCAGCTGGACCAAAGCAACTACCATCTAGAGACACTTTCCAGGGATGACAAGAGCAGCTGGGCCAAAGCAACTACCATCTAGAGACACTTTCCAGGGATGACAAGAGCAGCTGGACCAAAGCAACTACCATCTAGAGACACTTTCCAGGGATGACAAACCATCTAGAGGCACTTTCCAGGGATGACGAGCAGCTGGACCAAAGCAACTACCATCTAGAGGCACTTTCCAGGGATGACAAGAGCAGCTGGACCAAAGCAACTACCATCTAGAGACACTTTCCAGGGATGACAAACCATCTAGAGGCACTTTCCAGGGATGACGAGCAGCTGGACCAAAGCAACTACCATCTAGAGACACTTTCCAGGGATGACAAGAGCAGCTGGGCCAAAGCAACTACCATCTAGAGGCACTTTCCAGGGATGACAAGAGCAGCTGGACCAAAGCAACTACCATCTAGAGACACTTTCCAGGGATGACAAACCATCTAGAGGCACTTTCCAGGGATGACGAGCAGCTGGACCAAAGCAACTACCATCTAGAGACACTTTCCAGGGATGACAAGAGCAGCTGGGCCAAAGCAACTACCATCTAGAGGCACTTTCCAGGGATGACAAGAGCAGCTGGACCAAAGCAACTACCATCTCGAGACACTTTCCAGGGATGACAAGAGCAGCTGGACCAAAGCAACTACCATCTAGAGGCACTTTCCAGGGATGACAAGAGCAGCTGGACCAAAGCAACTACCATCTAGAGACACTTTCCAGGATGACAAGAGCAGCTGGACCAAAGCAACTACTATCTAGAGGGACACTTTTCAGGGATGACAAGAGCAGCTGGATCAAAGCAACTACCATCTAGAGACACTTTCCAGGGATGACAAGAGCAGCTGGACCAAAGCAACTACCATCTAGAGACACTTTCCAGGGACAAGCATCCATAGATGGTGACTAACAGCAGAATTAACACGGGAGATTCAGGCACGACGGAAGAGATGCTCACATGATCTTAGATGGTGGACCTCGAGGATCAAGACTGCTGCTAGCCCTAGCCCCCTGCCACAGGCTTAAACACAATTGCAGAGAGACAAGTGAGCACTAGTTAACTCGCAAACAACTCATTGCTGAACACAATGGCCAGTCATTGCAACTTGCAGCGAGGGTTCAAAAACACACCCTCTTCCCACAGATTGGATTATGTGAAAACGAGTATTAAAGGAGCCGGTTATTGCAAAATTCGTGTAAACAGCCGAAATAATTGAAAAGTAGTTCCTAGCAATCATGTGACCTGGCGATAGAAGCTTCCCCACTGCACTTCCCCTAGATCTGCCTTCCTTTGGCTGCTGCTTGACCACCATAACCTTCCATCTCTGCACCAACAGAAAGCTGCACTCCACCCTCACCAGCATGCTCTGCGGTGGCCATCAATAAGCAACATTGACGACTGTGACCCGAGATATTACTCTAGGATGAAGCTCATCCCAGCAGTAACCGGACACCTGCTTCATAGCCCACTCACAAATACGGTTACCCGTGGTAAATAACACACCCTGGCTGCTGAATCAGCATATATCACTTGAATGTCTATGATTGGAACTCAAGGCAGCAGTACACTTCTAAGCTACTGTTCAAGGCATCATCCGGCTGGAGACTACTGTTCAAGGCAACAGAGCCCACTTCTAGGCTTTGGAGACTAGTGTTCAAGGCAATAGTGTTATTTGCACAAACACAAGTTGATGGCTAAAGTTCAATTATAGTAAGAAAATAAAATTCACTGCTGAAGGGGGGGGGATAGCTGGATATAAAATTTAAAAAATAATTAAAAAAACTTGTAGTTACTACTTAATAGCTGCATAGATTCTGTCAACTTCATGGTGTAGACTTGATATATAGCTCAAAAGATAGGTCTCTCTGTGTGCTCTCTATTGATACTAAAATATTTTCCACTTGGGTATTAACTATAGCCAAGTTACTGGAGCTAAAGTGAAGGGAACCTCAAAACCTGATTTTGCCGCATAAATATCTCCAGATTGCCAAGTGCTAGAGAGTTAAAATTAGCACCAGTGGCCACCAGTGGCTAGAGGAAGCCCTGCTCTATGCAATGAGTGGTTTGATTAGGCGCTAAAAAGTAAGTGCATGGTCAAACGCGTGGGTGGAAAATGAATTTCGTTAAAATTCCCTCCAATTCATTTTCCACCCGAGCGCTTGACCACGTACTTACTTTTTAGCGCCTAATCAAACCACTCATTGGGGCTTCCTCTAGCCACTGGTGCTGATTTTAACTCTCTAGCACTGGATATTTATGAGGCAAAATCAGGCATTCAGGTTTTGAGGTTCCCTACACTTGTAGCTCCAGTAACTTGGCTATAGTTATTATACCTATGAAAAGTATTTTAGTATCAAAAGAGAGCACAAAGAGAGACCTATCTTTTGAGCTATATATCAAGTCCATACCATGAAGTTTACAGAATCTACGGAGCTATAAAGTGGTATAAAATTGTGTGGTTTGTGGGTTACCGCCCCCTTAAAGCAGAATACATATCCCTTTGCCAGTCAGTAATGTATTTGAGGGAGCTTGCTAACCCCTCTCCCCCCTGCCCCACCCCATTACTTGGAGGGGATGCATTTATGCGTTGTAGCTTCTTTTTATTAGCAACCACTCTTCATATAACCACAAGTTTTTTTTAATTAAAAAAAAAGTAGCTGTCCCCCCTGCCTAAAGTTCTGCCATCTTCTTGACAAAACCTACAGCAGTTCTGACACTAAACTCTCTCTGCAATAATTATAATGATCATCTTCTCTGCATATTCCTCAACTTTCAGCCTGACAGTGCCAGTATGGCTGAGGTTCCTCTCCACTGACAGTGAGTGAGGCTCCTCTCCACTGACAGTGCAGTGAGGCTCCTCTCCACTGACAGTGAGTGAGGTTCCTCTCCACTGACAGTGAGTGAGGCTCCTCTCCACTGACAGTGAGTGTGGCTCCTCTCCACTGACAGTGCAGTGAGGCTCCTCTCCACTAACAGTGCCAGTGAGGCTCCTCTCCACTAACAGTGCAGTGAGGCTCCTCTCCACAGACAGTGAGTGTGGCTCCGTGAGGCTCCTCTCCACAGACAGTGAGTGTGGCTCCTCTCCACTGACAGTGAGTGTGGCTCCTCTCCACTGACAGTGAGGCTCCTCTCCACTGACAGTGAGTGAGGCTCCTCTCCACAGACAGTGCAGTGAGGCTCCTCTCCAATGACAGTGAGTGAGGCTCCTCTCCACTGGCAGTGCAGTGAGGCTCCTCTCCACTGACAGTGAGTGAGGCTCCTCTCCACTGACAGTGAGTGTGGCTCCTCTCCACTGACAGTGAGTGAGGCTCCTCTCCACAGACAGTGAGTGAGGCTCCTCTCCACTGACAGTGAGTGAAGCTCCTCTCCACAGACAGTGAGTGAGGTTCCTCTCCACAGACAGTGAGGCTCCTCTCCACTGACAGTGCAGTGAGGTTCCTCTCCACAGACAGTGAGTGAGGCTCCTCTCCACTGACAGTGCAGTGAGGCTCCTCTCCACTGACAGTGAGTGAGGCTCCTCTCCACTGACAGTGCAGTGAGGCTCCTCTCCACTGACAGTGAGTGAGGCTCCTCTCCACTGACAGTGAGTGAGGCTCCTCTCCACAGACAGGTTCCTCTCCACTGACAGTGCAGTGTGGCTCCTCTCCACAGACAGTGAGTGAGGCTCCTCTCCACTGACAGTGAGTGAGGCTCCTCTCCACTAACAGTACAGTGAGGCTCCTCTCCACTGACAGTGAGTGAGGTTCCTCTCCACAGACAGTGCAGTGTGGCTCCTCTCCACTGACAGTGCAGTGTGGCTCCTCTCCACTGACAGTGAGTGAGGCTCCTCTCCACTGACAGTGAGTGAGGCTCCTCTCCACTAACAGTACAGTGAGGCTCCTCTCCACTGACAGTGAGTGAGGCTCCTCTCCACTGACAGTGAGTGAGGCTCCTCTCCACTGACAGTGAGTGAGGCTCCTCTCCACAGACAGTGCAGTGAGGCTCCTATCCACTGACAGTGCAGTGAGGCTCCTCTCCACTGACAGTGCAGTGAGGCTCCTCTCCACAATTCTGTTAGCAGCCATCATTAGTCAAACTTGAGCTGAACCCATGTGTTCGTAGTCTAGCTCTGTGCGGTAAGAAAAATGTCAGCCCCCAAGTTTTTTGTCTCAAACTTTCAACATTTACTCCAGCAAATAGGTACAGTTCCCCCCCTTCCCCCCACCCCCCCAGATCACCAACAAATTAAACATGTGCATTAGTCTACTTTAAAAAGAAAAGGAAAAAAAGAAGCTCAATTTGAGTAGAGAGTATCCTGATTAGATACAGAGAGTATCCTGATTAACACAGAGTGTCCTGATTAGGTATGGAGTAAAAGTCCTGGCATTGCCTTAGTGACAAGAGACTGCACTGGAGGTGTCAGTCTGTGTATCTATTGACAACCTGCAGTACAGGTTGTCAAGTGCACATGCAGAAACACATGACCCAAGTCTTCATTCTCCCACAATAGACCCTCTCCATTCACACACACAATGAAGACTCAATGCACACATGCTAACATGGTATTCACAGACAGGCCTTCGAAAGAGAAGCTAGCAGCCGAGGAGAAGCTGCTTCAATTTGCAGAAGCAAGGCAAACTGAAATGCTGCATGATAGTAGGGGTCAGAATCACTCTAAACAGTAACTCTCGACAGCAAACATGCAAGGAGAGAGTAGGATCCCTAAGAAGCTTTCAACATCAAGATGGGCTAAAAGTCGATATGCAGGAAAGCTGAACTTCAGAACAAAGCCCCCCCCCCCCCCCCCCCCCACCAAAAAAGAGCAGATTATTAAAAGACAAATCTTCAGCATTTAAGAAGTCTGCTAAAAACAACTTTCAGTTTTGAGGCTTTAGTGTTTCAAGACCACTCCTTCGTTGTACTGCATGCATAACCTTGTAGAATGACCTATCATAACATGCTTCACACCTGCTGTGAACACTAAGCTGAATACAATAATGAATGCCATAATGATTCAGTCACCCAATTAAAACAATTTGCAGTTGGGGGCACGTGTTTAATTGTAGTACAGAGGGAACACCCCCAAACATATCTGCAATTAGAAACCTGAAAAGCACAGCCACCCAAAGCTGCAAACTCACGCAGCAATGAACTTGGAACTTGCCAAATTTGAATAATTTCTGGCACATCGTCAGAAACTGCAATTTCTGATAAGCCCACCAAAGAAGGGGTTCAATTAGCCTCCCAGATACTTACAAGGCCTAGCAATCGCAAACTGACGGGAGACAGCAGGAGATTAATTAGCAACTGGTATGGCGTATCATCAGTCCTTAACTTCAGATTGGCGTTAAGCTGGTTAGACATGACCTCCCTTCAAAGATCCTCACGAGAAAAGCAAAATGTGTCCGGGAGCAAGTTCGCACCGACAGTTCGCTGCAGCACTCGCACTAAAACTTGGGCAAAAAAAAAAGGGGGAAATTGTCTCGTGATTAGCCACGTGTTTAGGGGGCGTGACGGAGCGTACCGCGGTTGTGTTTGTGGCGAAAGCTTGCAAGTTGTTATGGAGTCTTGTCCAAAGGAGGTTGGGAATGCGGGTCTTGAAGGAAATGACGAGGGTTGTGATAAGATGGTGAAGGTCACTGAAGGTCGTGGTTTTATCCTCTTCTCTAGCTCCAATGAGGTGTTCTACAATCCTGTGCAGGAATTAAACAGGGACTTGAGGTACTGGCTTGTTCTATGACCCTGTGAGGAATTAGACGAGGACTGGAGGTTCTGACGTGTTGCTAAGGTTGAAGGCGTTAGGTACCTTAAAAATTATATCTAGCATTGCTTCCTCTTGGTTAAGGCTAGTGTGAGGACTAATGCTAGCTCTCGAGCAGTAACCTGCATATAATTTTTTGGATGAAGGCCTGCCCTCCTACCTAGAAACCAACTGTGTTTACAGAACGGCTCTGTGGGCTAAATGAGCACTGGTGGAATGACTATAGCGAGGAATCTGTGTTCTCTGTTGCTATTTCTGCGACTCTGGGCTCAGGGATGGACAAGCTCTTGGACACTTTTTGATAAGTACGCCTCTTTCATAGTGGGCACATACTGTTAGAAAAGCTGCATTCTTGTACATAAACTTACACTTACTTTTTCACTTAGAATGCAGCTGATCCAGTGAGAACTTAGGAAAGCTTCACATTTTGAACACGACTGTTTATCAGGATAGAAGGATAGAAAGTCATCACAATCGCTCTTAATGTTGTTTCTTTGCTGGATTGTGCTGGCTAGTATACTACAGCACTTGCATGGCTTCATGTGTCATTGGAAGTATAAGACTCACAAAGCTCTTTTCACAAATCCAGAAACAAATTGCTTGTGTAAGATGTGGGAGCATCCAGTCTTCAGGTATTAAGATTATTATGGATAGACCTATTGTATGCAAAAGGCTACACACACACACGGATAAGAACAATGTAGTTTGGTGTTCATCATTAAAGTAAAGCATCTTCTAAATGTTTAGTTCTTTTCTCCTTTCTTTTGGAAAGTCAATTCCTAGACACTTTTAGTTGACAACAACAACAACAACATATTTCTATTAGTTTCTTGTGTTTTGTTTTGTCCTTTCCTCTCTATAAATGTATTTGTCTAGCAGCTTGCTTCGGTTGCTCAGGGTAACTACAGAACTACCCAAATAGAGCAGATGTTACTATTAAAGTAGATGCACATGCAATGTGCACACACATGCATGCACATGTGTGCACACATGCATGCATGCATCCACAAGTTTACCTGATATTGAAAATCTTTGCTGACTGGTAGTACCACTAGCAGCTGCTAATATACTACTATCAGGGTGAGCTATTCGATATTTTTTGCTGACTGGTAGTACCACTTGCAGCTGCTAATATACTATCAGGGTAATCTACTCAATATGCAACTGACCATTTCTCTGCTGCAAAAATGTGGAATTTCACAAGCAGGTTTATTTGTGATGACGATCTTTACCTTCCCCCCTTTTCCCCTTTTCTGGATTGAGGGACGTTGCAAGTCTTCTGGTCATATAATAGGTCCCGTTCCATGCAAGATATTTGTGAGAAAAGAGTTTTTTAATGGGTTTGGGGGGTCAGTTTTCTAGCTTTCCAGGATTCAAGGCACACTGGAAATGTTTTTATTCTAAAAATGGGCACAGTATTGTTAAGGATGCTAAAATGCTGTCAAACTGAGTTTTAGCTGAGAAATTAGCTCATGGAAAGTGCTAGCCGGTAGAGGACAAAAAGTGGGTTCATTAGGCGCTAAAACGTGCCTAAGTCGGCAAGCCCCACTCACTGATTTTCAACACCAGCGGCCGGTTTTTTAGCACCCAATGAATACATACACTCATTTGGTAGAGTGTACTTTCCAATCATGAATCATAACTACAAACAGTTCTGGGAGGTACCCAACTTTGGCTGCATGTAAGTAACTTTAGCAGTTATACTTTTTTTTTATATCAAAAGAGAGCACACAGAGAGATCTATCATTTGACCTAAATATCAAGTTCTTACAGTGAAGTGGGCAGTATCTATGGAGCTCCAAAGTCGTAACCACAAGGGTTTTTAGTGTTATAATTTAGACCCTCCCTTCACATGAACATAATTCCACTTGAAAAAAAATCTCTTGAGATTCAATCTGCTTGTACAGCTCTATCAATCCCAGTTGTTATAGCCATTCAAGACTTGATACTGGAAAGTAGCGATAAATAGCAGTCGGTGATAGAGAGGTGATCTCACTTCACATTCCAATCTGCAGTTCCAAAAGAAAAATGTGTATGGCAAAACAACCACAACAAAATAACATTAGAAAGCAGCTGACGAATCAGGACCGTAGTAGTGTGAATGTGAGCAGAGATATGATACCTTATAATAAAGTCACCTGATCAAGCGTGGCCAGACTCATTGCTCCCTATTAAGATAAAACCTACTACTACTACTACTAGTACTATTAGTAGTACTACTACTAAAAAAATATATATATTTTTTTAACACTTAACTATAAAGCTCTAATTATGCACCATGGAAATAATAACTATCAATCTTCTATGACATGCAAATAGAAAGAAAAATGTTCCAGTGTGAATGTAATGCCAATAGAAAATGGCGCATAGTTAGTTCCGTTGCTGCATATGGTTAGGTAAATCTGTTAATAACTTCTTTGTTGTGTTGGTCTAAGTGAGTCCTCCACCTACCAAAACCTAAGGAGGTGAAAAAAGGACCTGGAAGGCCACGGAAAGTCGTTTAAATTCCTCCCTAGCAGCAACGGCTACAGTAGTAGACTCGAGCTATGCCTGACTTCAAGCTCTTCTGTTGATGAAGCAAGCAAGAGTGGCAGGAAACATTGCGGTACAGAATCTAGCTCGAGTAAGCTACACTGTACCTGTCATGGATTGTCGCATTCTGAAGCCGTTGTAGCCACTTCAAGTGGAGAAGTCCATATCCTGCACCATGATGCTCGTGGTGGCCTCGAACTATCGAAGCAGAAGATCCTCCAGCAAGTAGCCATGTTGATTGCGAGGTTAGACTGGCATGTGTGGAGAGGCAACGAAATGAAATTACCAACGTCATCGAAGATGTATCATTAGAATTTGAGCTTAGAAAGAAATGAATTTTGACAAATAGAACAACACACAATTCGAGCATTTACCGTTATTTTTAATTTAATTAATTTTTTTAAATTATATAATAAATGGTGGTCGTGACTTGCAAGTTGAGGCTCTTGAGAGTGACCACCCAGCAGCCAGGTGAGACCACTCCACAGGCTCTATTGAAGCACTCACACTTTGCTGCCAGGCTGTTGTGCACTGCCTCCTTCACTAGCAGTTCCTTCTGTCTCTTGTCCCGGTGGTTTCCTCTCACAAGATAAGGTGTCCATTGCCCCTTGCGTGTTCAGCAATTGCAGACTTCTCTTCAGCACACTTGTCAGCTCAACTTGCTTCATGTTTTCTCTGTCTAGCATAGCTGTGATCAAGAGTTATTCAGACCATCTGTGGAGTCCATCCACTAAAAAGAAAGTTCGACATCGCACTGATGACTCTGACACTGGAGGAGGAGGGGGTGGAGGAGGTGGAGAGTGTGGTGATCAAGACAAACAAGAAGCAATTTCCAGAAAGCTTCCAGAGAAGGTTGGTTTTGATTTGATTACTTTAAATATCCATGCTTTTATGTTTTAAAAATAACCACTTCTTGCATGCAGCAGAAAGGGTTAAGAATACTTGAGGCCCTTGCAGCTTCGGGGCTGCGTTCCATACGTTACGCGCTAGAGATTCCCCGAGTGGAATCTGTCCTGGCCAATGACATCAGTGAGAAGGCATACAAGTCCATTCAGAGGAACGTGAAGCAGAATGGCGTGGACAGCACTGTTTCTCCATCACAGCGAGACGCCAGCCTTCTCATGTATGAGCACAGGGAGCCCTTTACCAAGCGATTTGATGTGGTTGATGTGGACCCATACGGCTCACCTTGCCAGTTCTTGGACGCCACGGTGCAGGCTGTTAGAGATGGAGGTGCGTGAGTGGGTCTGCAAATCAATGTGTGTTGTACCACCATTAACAAACACACATGTACACACACACTCTCTCGTACACACTTGCACATGCACTCACACACATGCATATATAAACACACTCACACATGCATATATGCACACACACTCACACACATGCATATATACACACACTCACACACATGCATATATACACACACACACATGCATATATGCACACACACTCACACACATGCATATATACACACACACTCACACACATGCATATATACACACACACTCACACACATGCATATATACACTCACACTCACACACATGCATATATACACACACACTCACACACATGCATATATGCACACACACACTCACACACATGCATATATACACACACTCACACACATGCATATATACACACACACTCACACACATGCATATATACACACACTCACACACATGCATATATACACACGTGCACACATGCCCTCACACACATGCATATATACATATGTACACTCACACACATGTGTTGTTTTGTGGTCACCTTGTGTGCTGTTGCTACATGTTATTATGTTGCTGTGTGTTGTTAGAGCTGCTCACTGCAGCTGTAGATCAATCTCTTCTACATTGTATTAGCTTATGTTTCCCTCCACGCTCCCTCTCCTCTCTCCCCCCCCCCCCCCCCCCACCCCCCTCTCCTCCCTCCCTCTCAGGACTGGTATGTGTGACCTGCACTGACATGAGCGTGTTATGTGGAACACACAGCGAGGCCTGTCACTCTAAGTATGGATCTATGTCCCTCAAAGCAAAATACTGTCATGAGATGGTACGTTTAGTTTAGATAACCTTCTCTGTAGATCTCCATGGTTGCCAGCTTGGGTCCACTGGCTGGAGCAAGACTTTGATGCCATGTGCTGCATGTTTGACGCGCATGCATATGCACCGCACTAATCGTCGATTGCTATAGCAACCATCTTGGCTATATGTAATAGTCTGGGTGGAAATACCTGTCTGACCAATCACTACCAATTGTCTCGCATCAAATTCCAGCGTCCCACTGCTGTACTAATGCCCTGCCAAGTGGCAGAAATTTGATGGGTGCAGAGGGAATGCCAGGGAGTCGTCAAGTCTCCTGTAATGTTTGTGAACCATCTCAGTTCACCTGCTGGAAAAAAAAATTGACATTGTCCCAGGGGGGAGCAAATGGAGGAATCTGGATTGTGGGGGTGGGCTAAGTGAAACCTTGTTGTTACTGAGCTGGTAGGAAAATTGTCTCATCAGGGTGTGTGGTTTTATTGCGTCTTTTATTTGGTGTGAAATTTGTTTGGGCTGCACAAGAGTGTGAGGCAGAGCCTGAAGGTCTGTCTCTGATCAAAATCATGAGAATTGGTAACCCTCGAGTACTGACCCACAATATGGTGTTTATGACCAACCCTGTTTTTAGATTACTGATGCAGATGGTGGCATACATAGATTACTAACATTCTCTATAGATTACTAACCTGTGTATTCATAAGTCGCTGCTTACTAGTGCTCATGCGGGCTGTGTGCTAAGATGCATTGGTCCCAGTTCCTCGAACTGTGCGTGATCACCGTGATCACGTTCCAGGGGCATCCCTGTGGCTCTGTGTGTATCCACATGCTTGATTTAGAGAGGGAGATGCATATGTGATATGCATACACATTGGAGGAGCAGGGAGTAAAGAATGTCCCTTTCCTTGCCCCCCCCCTTACCCACCAAGGTTTCTTCAAGTCCCTTCTATATGATATGCAGCTATCTATGTTACCAGGCCCGGACCGGGAATAGGGTACACTTGGCAATGCCTTGTGGGCCGGTTCTTAAAGTAATGTGCGGTGCCTTGACCAAGCAAAGAAGGGGGTGGGGTGAGGGTGCACTGGCCCATTAGTACATTGTCGAACCACAGAGCTCGTTTAACTCGTTTGATGCAGGTGTGCTCACAACGTGAATTAATGCTTAGGTATGAACTGCAAATATCCGGGGGAAAGCCCCTCGAAACAAACTTTTACACAGAAATATGCAAGAAGAAGCCTATGCTTGAAAAACTTCGAGCCCTGTTGCTTGTTTACAGTATTCTGGTACATCATTGCTCGCCAGGTTGTTCAGGCACGTGCGTCAGTTGATGCAACTCTTCTGAAATCTGTGTCTATTATAATTATTGTAAAATGGATGTAAGGCCATCAAGGAAATACCCAGCAGGCCCCAAAAAGGGAATGTATTATTTTGGAACAGGATATAGATGTATGCCAAAATGTTTGCAAAATCAAGTGAACAGCCTCGTCCTAGTGGTAAGTAATGTCACCTGCACTAGTCCTAGTGGTTGGGTTGATGTTTCTTAGGCTTGTGCTTTTTATTTCCTCGGTCCAGCCCTCTATATATTACACAGCCAGCATGTTGCGTGCATGTGTTAGACTCCTCGAGGGCTTCACAGATAATGTTACATAATGTTACATAATGTTACATCCTGCAGGCACTTCGTATTGTCCTTGCCTCCCTGGAATCTCATGCTAACCGCTACCAACGTTACATTGTTCCACTGCTGTCTTGTTCTATTGACTTCTATGTCAGACTCTTTGTAAGAGTTTTTACCAGTGGTGAAGAGATTAAAAGGACTCCGAGGTAAGTCTGTAAAACAGTAGGTTGGTGGTGGCAGAGATTCCCCTCATATACAGTGTGTGTGTGTGTATGAAGCATCATTTATTCCTGATGAAGACTCCGCAACGTAGTGATTGAAGTTATTATTAAGGAGGTGATTATAAAGCATTTTTGTAATAAACTTCATATGCAGCACTTGTGGCGCAATTGGTTAGCGCGTTCGGCTGTTAACCGAAAGGTTGCTGGTTCAAGCCCAGCCAGGTGCGATATCTTTTTTTTTTCTTTCTTTTTTCTTCCCCCTTCTATCCCATATTTTTGTTCAACGCAGTATATTCAAATTCCCTCCCCCCTTCTACCTGTATTTTTGTTCACTCTCACAGTATTCAAATTCCCTCCCCCCTTCCTTCCCTTCCTTCATTCCCTTCCTTCATTTCCCCAGCAAACTCGCAAATGTTTATCACTGCATTGGTTGTGAAAGTTTCCATCTTCAGGCTATTGGAAAGCGATTGGAGCAAGGAAAATCGTAAGTTTATTTAATTATTTTATTTTTTTATTTACAATAACCTTCTCAATAATCGAGTTTCCAAATTGATGAGGGCTAGAGCATCTAGTCGAAATGTCGAGAGAATACAATTTGAAGTTGATTATTGAGAAGGTTATTGCGCAGTGTTATTATATGTCAACCGAGAATTTTTTTTTTTTTGCTTGGAATTATATAATCGTTTCCTTTATAGGAGAAAGTACCCGCCAGGGACTGGACCACCGGTGGACAGACAATGTGACCAGTGTAACTCTATATTTAGGGTATGACTCGCCTTTATAATTAACCTTGGTGAATGGTTTTGCAACTCCTCACTTTACCTGTGCTATCTAGTGTGGATGCATTTCATGCTCCCCTTTACCTTATTTGTTTGGATAGTGTGGAAGCATTTCATGGTACCCTTTACCTTACTTATTTGGTCTTATTTGGTCCTTATTTGGTCGATTGTGTATATGTGTTTCCTTTATCTTGCTTGTTTGGATAGCATGTATGCATTTCGTGGAACCCTTTACCATACTTGTTTGGAAATTGTGGATACATTTCATGTAACCCTTTACCTTATTTATTTGGATAGCATTTCATATAATACTTTACCTTACTTGTTTGGATAGTGTGGATGTTTTTCAACCCGGACCTTAGATTAAAATAAGTGGTCTCTTGTGTATGCAGCTAGGTGGACCTATTTGGGTGGCACCCATTCACGATCTGAAGTTTGTTGAAGGACTCCTGAAGGAAGTATCAAGTTGTCCGGCTGATGCTTACAACACCCGGGATCGCATCAGAGGGTTGCTGACAGTCATATCCGAGGTACTGAAGTCTTCTATATGTACTTAAGATTGTGACTATGGATTGGTAGCCAGTGTTGGTGGTGAATATTGTGTCTGTGCTCTATGTGGGGCCACACGTCTCTGAGGTGTACATGTAGCTCTCAACTTTGCCACAGCTAGCTGGCTACTTGACTCTAATGTTATGTAATGCTGTATAGATCACTCAACTTTGCCACAGCTAGATGGCTACTTGACTCTAATGTTATGTAATGCTGTATATAACTCAACTTTGCCACAGCTAGATGGCTACTTGACTCTAATGTTATGTAATGCTGTATATAACTCAACTTTGCCACAGCTAGATGGCTACTTGACTCTAATGTTATGTAAAGCTGTATATAGCTCTTAACTTTGCCACAGCTAGCTGGCTACTTGACTCTAATGTTATGTAAAGCTGTATAGATCTCTCAACTAAGCCACAGCTAGATGGCTACTTGACTCTGATGTTATGCTTGACTCTGATGTTATGTAATGAATATAACTCAACTTTTCCACAGCTAGCTGGCTACTTGACTCTAATGTTATGTAGAATGGCAACAAACTAAAAAGAAACATAACAAAAATGTTTTTAATCTAACAATATTCGAAGTCAGGGAACATGAATGTAGGTACCAATGTAGACCAACATGACCCTTTACCTTTTGTAGCCATGCAACCCTTTACCCATGTAGACCAAATATTTAGACGACCCTTTACCTTTTATAGCAGTGTAGCAGACATTTAGATGACACTTTACCTTTTATAGCCATGTAGACCAAACATTTTAGATGACTCTTTACCTCTCTTTACCTCTCTTTACCTTTTATAGCCACGAGACCAAACATGTTAGGTGACCCTTTAACCACATTTTAGGCGACCTTTACCTTTTATAACCATGTAGACCAAACATTTAGATGACCCTTTACCTTTTATAGCCAAACATTTTAGACAACCATTTACCTTTCCATTTACCTTTTATAGCCATCTTTATTATAGCCATTATTATAGCCATCTTTAGACCAAACATTTTAAACGGCCATTTACCCATGTAGACTGTAGACCAAACATTTACCCGACCCTTTACCTTTTATATCTTTCATATATAGCCATGTAGACCAAACATTTAGATGACCCTTTATCTTTTATAGTCATGTCATGTAGACCAAACATTTAGATGACCCTTTACCTTTTATAACCAAATATTTGAGATGACCCTTTACCTTAGGTGACCCTTTTAGCCATGTAGACCCAACATTTTAGATGACCCTTTATCTTTTTATAGTCATGCAGACCACATTTTATAGCCATGTAGACCAAACATTTAGACGATCCTTTACCTTTTAGAACATTAGACGACCCTTTACCTTTTATTATCTTTATTTTTATTTTTTATATATATATATACTGCCTTTTTTAATTTTGTTGTATATAATTGAAGGGTCTTCTAAATGTGGTTGTTTTCCTTTCCTTTTTGATAAATATAGTGTGTTGGTTTTGTATGTCTGATGTACAGCAACTAAACCATCAATCTCCTCTTGCCAACAAGTCACATGCATGTGGGGTGCACACCTGAACGTGACCTCTTGTTTGACCCTGAGGTCACCATTTTAATAGGGCATGATGCATTGGCATGATGCATTCCTAGTGTGAATTTTTATCATGACAATTAAGGTAACAATTAACTCAAACAAAAGTAAGTTTTAGTGCAATGTGATGCATGTGCTCACAGTGTGCATGTGCTCACAGTGTAGCACAATGCACCTCACACTCTGCCCACCCCCTCCCTTTCCAGGAGCTGCCTACAGTGCCTCTGTACTATGTACTGGACAGCGTCTGCTCCACACTGCACTGTGACACTCCTAAGATGCTGGCTCTGCGGTAAGTCTGTCAATCTTGGCCTGTCCTGGTGTACTAGAGATGTTTAATGCCTGGAGTCCGCATTAACATGTCACACCACCTCAACATTCATTGTTGCATCCACCATAGCCTCTGGTGTAGGTGACTTGCATTCTTATATATATTCAGGTCTGCCATCATAGCCCAAGGTTATGAAGTCTCTCTCTCCCATGCTAACCCCAATGCTGTCAAGACGACAGCTCCTCATCATGTGTTCTGGGACATCATGCGTTGCTGGGTGAGTGTATGATAGCAATCCCTTAGCAACCATAGGCTCCATGTCTTAGAAGTAAGCAACTAATTACACCCAGATATAGTCACAGAGGTGAGCACCTACAACTTACTGTGCTCTCTCAGATATAGCCATAACTACAGATTCTTTGGTAATGCCTGTCCTTATTGCCAGGACTTGTGCTCACGTATGATACTTGTTGTGGTGATTGATTAGGCTCAACTATGTGGCAAGAAAGAACTCAGTGCGACCTCCCCTGCTTCTGTGATCCTCAGCAAACTACCAAAGTCAGAATTTAAATGTTGTTGCTATAAGACGTGGGATATTGCCTTTCATTTTCATCTGCTGAATTGCTAGGGTGCAAGCATGTTTTGACATCAGGAAGGATGCTAACCCTCCTTCCAGATTGCTGAAGCTGACTCGGTTCCCTGAAAACCCTGAAGCCAACTGGGGACCCAAAACTAGAGCCAAGAGAAAGTATTTTGGTGCAAATGGCTCAAGAAATAATTCATTATTATGATTTGGTTTGTTTCAGGGAGAGCAATGAAGATTTGGTATCCAAGAGGCAGAGATTGCAAGGAAAGAGAGCCACCACCAAGACTGAACTTCCATGAACAGCATCTCATGGACCAAAAAATTCCCTGTGGTTGTGTATTCTTGCTATGGCTAGGGCTAGGGCTAGGCTGGTACTAGGGCTAGGGCTAGGCTGGGCTAGGGCTAGGTTGGTGGTTTATTGTCTGTCATTTGGATTTTTTAGGTCACATGAATATAGCATAATTATATGGAGACACCATGGCACCTATATAGCTATTTTTAGCGCATTTGCACTCATAGCTGATTTACAGCTTGCTGGCTCTTGTGTCCGAGATAAGTGGAGGAGGTTAGTCCTGCGTAGCTGATGGGTGGATGGAAGGGGGGGGGGGGGGTTCAGAAAAGAGGTCTGGGGGCTATAGGCAGGTTTCTGTACCTGTGGAATTGCCATCTTTAAGGATAAGTAACACGTAGCAATGAGGGGCTATATATAGCCCGTGTCTATCTTGAGTTTTTTTCCTATTCCACAGCTATAATCTCGGGAGCTGGTTACTGCTAGTATGGCCAATTGATTTTTTTTGCAGTTCTGTAGTATATGTATAGCGCAGGAAACATCACGGTCCTTTCATGTTCTGCAAGTTTGGCTGGAAGTGCAGCTCCTCTTCAAATATTTCTTTCTGCACTTCCATGCACTGCCAGGGTGTTTCAACAACGCTGCCACAAATGTTTCCCTTCTCTCTCACAAAATATATAGAAGAGATTTACGGAGAAATTAATTTGATGGATGAAATGACAAGTGCTCCTATTTAATTTTGCGTACTATTAAGGGGGTCCACTACCCCCCCCCCCAAAAAAAAACCCCCAAAAAACCACAACTTCTCTCTGCTTCAGAATTTTTATTTGAAATCTTGTATGATGTGTACCTATACACAGACCTACCTTCTGGTGCTGCGCCAACTACCCAGCTACAACCGATCTGGACTTAGTGAACATTTAAGATTTCACGAGGACGGTCATATTTGGAGACTAGTTTACTTTGGGATTTCATAACTTACCACAGGGGAAATTACAAAGTATGAAACACAATATAACATTGAGATTTTTTAAAAAATAGTGTGATCATGGATTTTAAAAACTATTGCAATTTCTTGGTAGCATTTTCATTGTTTTTTTTGTACCTGTTGACATCATATATACTTGCTTAAAATTAAAAACAGAGAATGTCATCTTGTAGCTCTCATTGAGAGGAAATAGAATCTATATAATTTTGTCTGATTACTCCAAATATGAAGCAGGGAGAACCGTCCTTGGCCAAAAAAAACAAACTTTTTCGGGACAGGCATTTTAAGGACTAGTATAATATTTCAATGGTTGAATTGACCATACCATTAAAAAAAACACCAAAAGTGGTATACATATACATACTAAGAATAGGGAGGGGAAGTTTGCTCTGTCCTATATAGACCGCTTCCTAGGGGGATGACCAGAATCACTGGTTTGCTTCCCTTGTCGGTCTCCGCGGCCATTGAAACTCACTAGTACGTGAAGCGTCTTCTTCGCAAATCGGGAGTACTCGAGTTAGTATATGTCCAGAATGGAGCATCCAAATCTTCTCCAATTTGGATGGCAGCATCTTGCATGCACTGTCATCATATTTTGGGGGGGGGGGGAAAAAAAGAAGAAAAAAATTTGTGGGTTAGTGGACCCCCTTAAGGGGTGATCTAGATGGAAGTTTGAAAATTAACGCTAACCACACCTGCACTGCTTTATAAACACGTGGAAGTGGAGTTTAATATGCTCAACATAACTACACCTGCACTGCATTATAAATGCATGGAAGTGGAGTTTAATATGCTCAACATAACTACACCTGCACTGCATTATAAATGCATGGAAGTGGAGTTTAATATGCTCAACATAACTACACCTGCACTGCATTATAAATGCATGGAAGTGGAGTTTAATAGGCTCAACATACTACACTGTGAAGTGAATGCTACACTGAGTGACGAGCAAAGAAAAGATCGAGAAACAGCTTGAAATCCTAGTTTTATTAGATGGCATTGCTCTTATATAGCCATTGTCCAACCACTAGAATAGCTGAATGTCAAATACAATGATTGATCTGCATTATTGATGTCATTATTATTGATGTCATTGTCAATTTTTAATGTTTTATTCTTATGCTTAGTGTAGTGTGCTTTCCATCATCAATGGGAGCTGCTTATAAGTAGTACTCTTAGCATTCCACATCACATTTTTGTTTCAGAATTTACTATATATATGATCCCATTATGTTGCCGGGCATCAGGCAGTACTGGAATTCACCGAAGAGAAGACTACCGAAGCTGGAACTTGAAAGTGACAGTTTGCACTCCTGAGGCTGTTTAATGCCTTTAGAATACCCTCCATCATTAGCACATCTCTCCTCTACATTATAGCTTCCTATGTATGCCAACTATACAGCCAATCCTCTATAGAGAGCAGCAATACGTTGTTTTATAGTAATAGCCACACCTCCTTAGCTATGCATAACATGTTGATGATTTGGATTGCTGTCAGAATATAACTCGAACATCCTTTCCTGTTAGCTATTATTAACCAATTACTCATGCCAATATATTTTACCCCAAGAGGCGGACTTTATTTCTAGTATACTGGTATGTGCATATGTGTGAAATCAATGAGTGCAGATTGTGGTAGTTAATAAGGATGTAGTGGGCCAATGAGTGCAGATGTGGTAGTTAATAAGGATGTAGTGGGCCAATGAGTGCAGATGTGGTAGTTAATAAGGATGTAGTGGGCCAATGAGTGCAGATTGTGGTAATTAAGTGGGCCACTGAGTGCCAGTGAAATAAATGAGTGCAGATTATGGTAATAGATAATAGTTAATGAGGATGTAGTGGGCTACTGAAATAGAGTGCAGATTGTGATGATAGCAAATAGTGAGTTGGTGATAATAGTCTGGCAATGTAATAACAATCACTGATGGAGATTGTGGTAAATTGTAAGACAGGTTGTTCGCTAGCTGCTAACATTTAGTTTTGTTCTTACTGTCAGTAAAAATTACATCCTAATGTCTTCACAGCTTTTTTCGTTCATGGCACTTAGGCCTTCAGCAGGCTATATCTTCCTGGCCTTTCCATTCTGGCATTTTGCATTTGCAGTAGAGCTTTAGCTTCACCTTATCCGCACACAGCAGGCAATGCATACACCATTTGCAGTTGAGCTTTAGCTTCACCTTATCCGCACACAGCAGGCAATGCATACACCATTTGCAGTAGAGCTTTAGCTTCACCTTATCCGCGCACAGCAGGCAATGCATACACCATTTGCAAATGAAATCGTCCCCAGCTTGCCAATGTTAATGCAATGGACGACATGACTCGCATCTTTTCCTGGTCATGTCTGCATAATTGCATAATACAAGAAGGGGAGACATTAGAAACAAATAAATGTGGGTCCTTGATGAGCTGAAAGTAATTGTAATAAATAGTAAGATATCAATCACACACCCCTGATAGTGGAGCGAGAGAGGCTATCATGCCTTCTGAAAATGCTACTGACAGAAACAAACCTATAGCTCATTCTATTGCAAAAGCAATGGCATATAATCCACATGCTGCAGAGCCCTTCTGAAATTGTGTAAAGAATATTTGTGTAGTTCTTGTCCACAGCTATCAAACAAGCAATCTGTATTGTAGTTTTCAGATATAGATTTGCATTTGCTGTCATAAACTTTCACCAAAGAACCATGATTCCTTCAACTGTGATTAGTGTAGTTAGTCTGAAAATACAGACCTTCAGTGCACTTGAAGCTTAAGTTTTTCCCAAGGAGGAGGATGGCAGCCCACCACACCTGGAAATTGTGTCTTCATAATTTCGTTTGCTGCTGATATGTGAAGATCAGTGAGCCAATTCTCCTACTCCACAATACTAGTCATGATTGTCCCTATCCATGGTTGCTTAGCTATGAATGTAGACTTGCAAGTAAGGGTAAGTATTGCATCACTTATAATTGTTACCTGTGCTGAAAACTCGTGATTAAATAATCTCTCGAGTCATAGATCCATCTGAAAAGCTTACTCAAATCATCAACATAATAAGTGTGTTGTACCATGTGATGATTAACTGTTGATGATCAATGAAAAACTGTAGCAACTCTAACACCACATTCCTTATGATCCTTTTAAAATTCAATTATGCAATTTGAATATAATATAACATAGTAATGGCTGCATACTGTGGTAAGCTCTGTAATCTTGCCACAAGGCAACATCAGCACCTTTGCTGAGCGTGATCTCCATCATTTCATAGAGATAGGGTAACTGTAACTTTTTTTGATGAATGCTAACCCTCTTCTTCCTTAGCATCGCTTTTTTAACAGTGTTATGTAAGAGGAACCTTGTGTAGTAACTGTATGTAATATAGTTGAATCCCCTCCCCACCTCACCCGCATACACTGCACACACATACAAAAAGATTCTCAACTGAAAACTTCCTGAAAGCAAAAGCAAGCTTCTAACTTACACCAACATATCTTCTTCAGGTTAATCTTGTTCTCGCTCGATGCAGTTCTCCACAAGCGACAAAAATTCAGGTCCGACAGATGTTTTTCTAATAAATGAGTATCTGTTGTTCCAGCAGGATCAGGGAAGGAGACAGTTTTAACTAAGTCAGGGTCTGGCAAGGTGTTACTTCCTGCAGGATTAGCATCTGATGAAGTAGATCTCCAGTGGCAGAATTTTCATATACTTCAGAAGGCTCAGTAGAGACTACTGTAGTCAAAGATGCAAGTTCTGCATAAGCCTGTAAATAATTATGCAAAATATATCTGGTAAGAACATATTTACTTTTAGGCATTTGATGTAAAACTTGGTCTTTCTCACTCGACCATCCACTTCTCACTCGACCATCCATCATTGTCTTTCGAGTGCAGACTTCTTTCCCCAATGACTCGTGTATGATGAATGGTCCTTTGTAAAGACTCCCATTCCCTCCTTTCTTTCCTTTTGTTGGGTTTCTCCAGAAAGACTTTGGCAGCAGGTTGGAGCTCCTGTATACAATCACATGTCATGCACCAATAGCACTACTTACTTCTATACAATACCTTATATCTTTTATTCACTCAGATGTTTCGTGAAGCAGTTTCTTTGATTTCATCACTAACACAGATCATGTTAATAACCATCAAAATATCAAAATTGGGTTCAAAACTTTGAAGTAATCAATTGGGAGAGATGACTGTCAATGAAACAAAGGAGAGTGAGTATATATATATATATCCAGTAGATTTTTGCTTGGGTATATATATATATACACGATAAGCAAATAGGAAGTTTCTAGCTTCTGATCCCAGTCGTCATGATCTTCATTCCTATTTTTAGTTTTAAAAACAATGTACGAGTATAATATATACTTTAAAATGTAAGTATTAGTAAAGTGCACTTATTCATATAGTTTATAGAACCCCCTCCCCTCAAGTTCAAATTTTCAAGTGATGACTAGGGAAATGGCTCGTCCCCAACCCTTATGGCAAAGACCCCATTACTGAGGCTGCATTCCCACGCTGCACCGCCACAGAAATCCATTGAAGAAGATGTTGATGGGAGTTCTCTTCGTAAGTCACTGACCTCAGGCGGCATCCCAACTCCCTGAAGAATGCCTTTGCTTGAGGCCCAAAGGATCCACAAGTCTCTACCACCACAGGTACAAACTTGTATGCTGAGTCCAGGTGGGCGTACTTCTCACCCTTCAAAATCTCCGCCTGGACTGCCACTGCACCAGCCTCAGTGACTGCAGCCAAAAGGTTGGATGGGGCAAAGGTGTCACTGCAGGTTGTATCCCATACCTTATTCAGCCTCTCTGTTAGACCATCGGTCTGAGAAAAATATAAAAAGTTGTAGCTTCTAAATGTAACCATTAAATTCCCTGGATAGTAAGCTGAAGTAATAGTCCAGCCATAATGCCCATTCCTTCCCATTACTTGCTAAGAGATGCACTCCAGGAAACTGCACGGCCTTCCCAAGTTAGATCCTAGCAACCTTCTGTCCACTCCTCAACAGGCTCCATCAAAGGTGGCTAGTCATATTATGCTGACTAGACCTTGTCCGCACATTTGTTAAATTAACACTCATAGTCTAGTAAACAAGTTACCAAATCTACAAACATTCATCAAATCCTCTCGTTACTCTATTTAACCTGGCTCGCTGACAAAATCAGAAATTTTTTCACCAGATTTCACAATTTCTTGAAAAGATGGTCCATAGGTGGCTGTGTTTTTAATTAGTGGATGAAATACAATTCCATGTAAAGAATTTCAATCCCCTGACGACTTAGAGATGGCTTCTGTTGTTCTGTGCTCAATTAAACAGTCCTTCTAATAGTTTAATACCATGTGAAACTAATAGACTACCTCTCACTGTCTCTGATCATCAGATTCTGTTATTGTGATGGGTGATTGTAATTCCCCTGCTATAGTGTGCACTACCTTGGAAGGAGGATCTAGCTTGCTCTCCGTCTTTTATGTGACATGTGCTTTAACACTAACCTATCACTATTAGTAAATGGACCAACACATAGGGGCATAGAGGTGGTAGTAACATGTTAACTCTTAACAAGCAAGGAAGAATGCATTGATCAGCTGTTGGTGCGTCCTGCTGCTCTGTTACCTTTTGACACTGATCACTCATTTGTAACTTTATCCCATCAATGTGAGGAGTCAGGCCATCAAGGCATCACCACAAGTATGTTTTTGATTTTCCAAAAAGCCGCATGGCTGGTTGGGTTTGTGTGACTACCTGCATTAGACTATGACTTTTCACAGGCTGCGATCTGGTTTGCCTTATCCCCCAGGTTACATACACTTCAGTCCTCACGAAACCAAATTGGCGTGCCCCTGAGCTACAACACCAATAAGCAACTACAAACACATTTGAAGGAAATCTAATTCCTGTCAGAGGAACTGCATTGTCCAAAGAATTAGTCAATTACAACAAAGTTTAGATGAGAATCTGCCCAACAGCCAGCCTGTGCAAATAAACTCCTCAAGGATCATATATTCGGTCGTAAGGTTGACTAAATCTCATCAGAGGAGGTTACATTCCACCCAAAATTCATTTCAAGTCTGAGAGTGCTTCATCAGTCAGCCAGCTTGTAGTTTCACTCATATTTTCACTCCGTTTTTAATACAAGTGCTTTCCTCCACTGAAGAAATGGCAGTAACCCTTGGGAGTATAGTCATTGAGGAATGAGACATGATGGAAGTATAAGTACCCTAGATACAATAAAAGTTCAAGGTATTGATGCCATAAGCCCCATAATTCTTAGAACTCGTCTATGTCACACACCACTTCATCATCTTTTCCAGCTTCATATATTTCCCTAAGAATTGCAGACACACTGTATTACCAATCTTCAAGTCGGGTGACAAGACTCTTATAAATAACTAGAAGCCTATTTCTCTCCTCTGCTCGCATCCACTAAATGCATTGATTTTGTCTCCAGTAAAACTGTCAATTTGGCTTTCTAGCAAACAAGTCAAGTGTGCAACAATTGATGGATAACACAGGCCCGTAGGAAGCAAATGTAAACCTGTATACGGCAACTAAGCCACACCCACAATGGGAGTGGCTTTACAATAAACACACCCAACTTATACTAGCACTCCTTTTGGAGCTACAGCAGGATTCATACAGAACAGAAATTTTTGTTAGGGGGGGGGAGGTGGGAGGAAAAATGTGTACCTAATTGGGCAGACTGTGCAGGGTATTCAAGGGTAGGGTGATCTGGGGGAAGGTTCCCACTTTTTACAATCTCAAAATTGCTTGAATTTGAACTTGGCTATGACTGTTATGCCAAAGAAAATATTACAGAATAAGTTTGGGGTGTGATATGTGTTTTATAATTTTTTTGGGGGGTGGGATCGGGATCTGAGTTGTTGTTTTGTGGGTGGGGGGATAACGCAGGACTCCACCCCCTATATGAAAACCTGCTACTGGTTGCCACAGTCGTATAATTATGGTGTATATTGATAATTAAATGTATGTTTTACTGTTGTAATATTGTCTCTGTGTGACCATCCAGCGCTGAAATTGTGGGCCCTATAAAGTACTCTACATATTGAGGAGAATTTACTTAAGGAACTTCACTTACATTATATTACATGACAATGTTACTATATATAATTATTATGACAATTAAACAGGTGTTTCAAATTTAAAATTGTCCGAAGATTCCACTTCTGTGCTCACTTTCTGGAACAAACTCATTAAGGTATGATTTCAAGTCGGTCCTCTCCTTGTGTACATGAATTACCATTAAATTATTGAGGCATTGTTAGCTGATTGTTGAACGCAAGTAGGTCTTGACTAGACGCAACCCTGAAGCACTTCTTTCACTCACAGCATTGGTTGCAGTAGTAACTAAAAGCAATTTAACTAAAGTACATACCTCAGACATGAAACTTCGCTGGACAAGAGAAAAAGTCTTCAAGTACTTGATGATGTCAGAGAGAGAATGCTCACTTCTGGTGGTTCCCATTGCTGTACTGGTATATAGCTAGACTAGACTCATTGAAGTCATCGTGGTAAAATTCCATGACAAACTTTAACTCGTCGCTATAGTCCACTCCCCTTGCAGATTTCAGAAGAAGGTTCTCAAGTTTAGTCAGAGTGTGATAGCTAGGCTGATCAAACCGTTCTTTTATGAATGCTATAATGAAATCAAGACATTCAAAGTAATGCTGCCTCTAGGTTCAGTTGGATGACACGCTTCACCACTGCCAGTGCTGAGTCTAACTGGAGTTTTCCTCCTCCTGGGTAGAACAGGGTCGCTAACCTCCGATTTTTCTTGTAAAGAAATAACCTTCAACCAAAACAAGTCAAAGGAGTCCTCACTCCGAAGACTTTGCAAGGTTTTTCGTGTAAGCATGGCTAATTCTTGACCTTCTGAGGCACTTAAAGAGGGGTTTTGTAAAGTTTTACTTAAATCATCTGTATATATGTTTAAGGATTAACTCACCAAGCACTACACCAAACAAATATTCAAAAGTGGACATGCTATATTTTACACCAATTAACCGAGCACGGGTTTCCGAATCCCTAGCTATATCAAGAGCTTCTTCCCAAACAGCCTGAACAACATCATAATTGGAAATGCTGCTGCTCAGTGAGGACGCCCTGACTGTCCACCTAGTGGGACAGAGGGTTCTAAAACCAGTTGTTCCAGGACTAATTTCTGCTTTAATCTTGTTAAACAAGCCTTCTCGCCGAGGTGAGTATTTAAGCAGTTTAGATATTTCAAAAGTAGTATCTAGAGTATTCCTCAGAATTTGATTATTCTTGATGGTTTCTCCAGCAGCTAAATTTAAAGCATGACCATAGCAATGGACAAAAATAGCTCGTGACTCTTCTCCACAAATTTGAGTAGAAGTCCCACCCCTTATACCATGTTTGTAGCACCATCATAGCATTGAGCACGACAGTTATGAATGCTAAGACTCATTGCATCCTTCAAACTACCAACCAAGACATCTGCTTTTATGGACTCAACATGGTCAAGGCCATAGAAATCTTCATGGGGTTGAAAATCATCATCAACCCACCGAAAGCAAATAACGAATTGCTCCTTATATTGGATGCATCCGACACTTCATCAGCCATCAGAGCAAAATACTTGGCTTGCTGGATAGAACTGGCTATATCTCGAAGAATATGTAATGCCATTATTTTAATAACTTCATTTTGTATTTGGGGACTAGTATATTTATCAGTTTTCTTACTTAACATGGCCGATATTGCAGGATCATCCAATGCACGAAGATGCATTAATTGCATGAAGTTTACTGTCAACTTCATCACCAGCACCACGAAAAGCTATTCCTTGTCTAGCTAGGAATTGAATATTCTGAGCTATCTTGATAAGGTACTCTCTGTTCACGGCTTTTTGCAAAGCATGTTGAGAAGATAACATACTTCCAACATCGCTAGTCGTACCTGGTATAGTGATCACTAAATCGGTAGCTGCTTTATGAGATTTTGTGCTCTCATGTTTGTTGAAACATCGAGTTCTATCCTTCCAGTTACTGAACCCAGACAAAAAGGTTGAGTCCTGCATGTTTCCTTATCATCTTCAGTTTACCTAATATATATTATACTAGCTGTGAAATATGGTGATTGCTGCCAATATGAGTGGCAGCTAGGCTTACTAGCAGAAGCTGCCCCATTGTATCTTACCTGTTTGGATTGCTTGCACACAACAATAAGCCAAGTCTTGACTGGAATCGTAGTGAAGCCATTTCCATTGGTTGAACCAAGCTCTCTGAAAAGAGCGATAAGAGATATTGGTTCGGCCGAAAGATCGCTTAGGAAAACTAAAGTTAGTTGGTTGAGTCGGATGATCGGGAAGCTTAGGACAATTGGGTAACCTGGAAGCCATGCTGAAAAGACGAACTCTGACTATCAATTAAATATTAATTTAATAATTTTTATCCATTGGCTACTAGTCACATAGGTAGGCTAGTTGTCCTTCAGTGCACCTCTATTCATGTCTCATCTCGATTGTCTCAATTATATGATACTGTGAAGTTATAAATAAAAAAATTATAAAAAAATTTAAAAAAATTAAAATAATTTTTTTTTTTTAAATGATAAAAAGCAAGTGTGAAGTACGGAGAGGAGTTTTTCTATGAGCTTCCAAGCCTCAGGCCAACTAATCATACCAGTCCACTTAACCAAAGAGGACCAAATGAACTATATATATAATATAATAAAACATGATTAACAGAGAGTGCGAGAGTCAGAGGTTAGTTCTGTATTGTACATGTTTTCCGTAACCTTGTACAAGTGTTTTCTTCAAGCAAGTGGCCCAAGTGAGTCTCAGATGAGAGCCGACAAGTTCTCAATGGAATTCATTTTCAATATAATGAAATTTGTATACTTGACCTGGACTGGGCCCCTGTTGATATGCCCTTCTCAATTGATATGCCCTTCTCAATAATGGATCAATTATCTGATCTCACAAAGACTTGGAATAATTGTTTCATCTGCAGAGGCCACTGTGATATATAATATAGCCTCCAAGATGAACAAGCTTTTGGGGCTTCTTCAATGTGCAATAGCTCAACATCAATTACAGCTAAGAAATCACTTGACCTCATCTATCCATTCAAGGGTAACCAATGGCACTCAGACCTGGCGTCCCAAAGACATTGCCTTTCTGGAGAAAATTCAGTGGGAGCTACAAAGTATATACCAAAAGATTATAATTTGGACTACAAATTACACCTATATACAAAATGAGATATCACACATTATGTTCCTAGTGAATTCTCTAAAGTCAGAGATTTTCAATTTCAAAATTAGTGAGCAAATGGGATTCTGCCCACTAGATCCAAGTCACCTCAAGATAAAGCTCGCACTAATCTGTGCAGAGACTCATATTTGTACCATATTCCTAAGCTATGGCTGTATAGTGCATTGATATTGGACCAATCAATCATAAAAACCTCTCAGACATTATCCCTGAAGTCAGTTTTGGAGTACTTCGAGTTGGAAATCATATGCACCTACCATCTCCATTTTCCATGTGATAAATGTTGCTATTACCTCATCCCTGACTCTATTGTATTTGTTAACCTCATGCCTGTATATATGAAAGGCAAGCGCAGACCGACAGAACCGAATGTAAATTTTGTTCCTTACGTTCTGTCAAGTGCCATGGCACAGGATGGCACAGGGAATTAGGGATGGCACAGGTAATTAGGGATGGCACAGCCGGTCTCCCGCGCCAAATAGGATTTGGCATTCCCTCACAGCAATTTTGACATTCCTTGAGTTCCGATATATATATGCTTGATGACGTAAACCGGGGGTCGCTTTTAAGTCGCCTGGGTTGGATACGAAGGTCCTAGCGACCCCTAGCTTATACGATAGTCAAAGCTTGCGCGGAAGGTGGAAGAGTTACTACGACAGAGTTTTTAGAAACTGAATTCGATAAAGCAATACTCAAGTGCTTTTGATTCCGTTCCGAGTCCTGGTCCGGTTTGCTTTTGTTTTTTGTATTTGCTGCTGTCAACATTTAGTACATTATATATTATATATATATGATTATAACCCTCATTTTTTAAATTTTTTTAAAAGTTTCTTTACTTATCATTGCCATATTCCCATTGCCATATTCCCATACTAGAGTGTCGCGCGCATCTAAGCATTTTGTGGTATTCTGTACGGGGTGCCAGTCATCATTTGCTCTCCATTACTTTTTGTGCTTCTTGATTGTAGCAGTTCTCACGTGCCGGTATTTTTGTTTACGTCATGGCAGTGTGACGTAATTTTGAAAACCTCAAAAGGTGTTGCGGTGTAGGAACAGTTACCAGCTTCAGAAACGCTGTTAGAATTTTATCTCCAGTTGGTGTTCAGTTATCCCTCGTTATACTTTTAAAGTCAAGATGTCTAAAGAAGTTGTCACGGATGATACTAGCGATACGTGTGTGTTGTGCTGCCATGTTAGTAACGTTTGGGCAGTAGGTGAGTGCAACCACCCCACCTGCCTCGTGTGTAGCTCCAGGATGAGGATCCTCTGTGACCAGAAGGATTGTCCAGTGTGTAGACTGCTTCTAAACCAGGTATGTTCGACAATTTATGAAATTTGAAGTGATACAGGTTGGTAAAAGATGATGGAGCAGAAAGGTATACAAGGTCATTACAGGGAGTGAGGTTGATGTTTAGGTTGAGGACAGGGTCAGCAGGTCTATTGTAGGACAAGAAGTGATGTAGGCTGTGTAGTGATGATAGATGCATGTTGTGTGACAGAAAGAAAGTGGAAGATTTGGGGCACTTTCTATAGGCTGTGATGAATTTGGAAGGGAACGGAAAATGTTAATGAATGAGCTAATGGAATTGAGGAGCTGGAATATGGTTGGTGGAGTTTCAGATGATGGGCAATGAGGGATAGGTGGTGGGGAAGGAGGTGGAGGGTGTGTGTAATCAGGTGATGGTGGAAGTGTGTGGGTGCATTTTGAAGTGTGTAGTGAAGTGTTGGCAGAGGAGGGAAGTGACTGATTTATGGCCTCCCCCCACCCACTCCACCATAACCAAGCTACAGAACAAGTCATCTTACCTCATTTACTGTCATTATTATTTTGTACTGCACTGCATGGGGTGGGATGGTCAAAGGGACTCAGCATTTTGAAGGTTAAAATATTTAAATCGTTATTTATGAACCTACAGGTAGTGATTGTCACTGATGTTCGACCGTTCCAGAACTTGGTCTACAGAAAATGGCCGTCTAAACTCAAGTATAACATGTACTTTGAGAGATGGGATCTACTGGACTTGTTCCACTACATCACAGACAACAGGTGCCAATTATGTCCCCACCTTCCTCCACAGAGATCGTTCAAAAAGTTGAAGGAACACATCAAGGGGCATGGGCTTTTCTTCTGCGACATTTGTGTGGATGGTCTGAAGCTTTTCCCCTCTGAGTTTAAGCTATACACACGTTCTGAGCTGACTAGTCACCGTCGCCAGGGTGACGGGGATGACAAATCTTACAAGGGTCATCCTTACTGTCAGTTTTGTGACGAGCGTTTCCTCGACAACGATACGCTACACATGCACTTGAGGAAGAACCACTTTTGGTGTCACTTCTGTGAGAATGAAGGGAAGCAGGACTACTACATAGACTGCCACTCACTCAAGGAACATTTTAGAGATGGTCATTTCCTCTGTGAAGAAGGAGATTGTAAGCACGAAATCCTTACCTCGGCTTTTGGGAATGAGATAGATCTGAAGGCACATCGAGCCAATGTCCACAGTAAAGGGATGTCAAAGGCAGAGGCAAAGCAGATGAGAGCTCTCCCTGTGGAGTTCTCCATCGCTGGCCATCAACATGATTATGATGTGCCTCAAACTAAGAGGAGGGGGCACTCGGCCATAGTTGTGGGGTATGGTTACGGTGACGGAGAGAAGGACAGCGACATGAGGGCCTTGCAAATCCGGTATGTACTGACCGACGTGGTGTCATCTCAGCTCAGTGTACACCACGTGTCCTACAAAGCTTAAAAATGTGTGGCAGTATCTGAAGGAAAAAATGAGTCTCACAGAAACCTGTGTTCACAAGCATGCATCCTACCTAGCCCCTAGCCCCAGCCCTAGAGGATGAGTCGCACAGAAACCTATGTGTCACAAGCATGCATACTAGCCCTAAGGGATGAGTCGCACAGAAACCTAAGTGTTCACAAGCATGCATCCTACCTAGCCCTAGCCCCAGCCCTAGGGGATGAGTCGCACAGAAACCTATGTGTCACAAGCATGCATACTACTTAGTCCTAGCCCTAAGGGATGAGTCGCACAGAAACCTAAGTGTTCACAAACATGCATCCTACCTAGCCCTAGCCCCAGCCCTAAGGGATGAGTTGCACAGAAACCTATGTGTTCACAAGCATGCATACTACCTAGTCCTAGCCCTAAGGGATGAGTCGTACAGAAACCTAAGTGTTCACAAGCATGCATAGTACCTAGCCCCAGGCCTAAGGGATGAGTCGCACAGAAACCTATGTGTCACAAGCATGCATACTACCTAGTCCTAGCCCTAAGGGATGAGTCGCACAGAAACCTAAGTGTTCACAAGCATGCATCCTACCTAGCGCTAGCCCCAGCCCTAAGGGATGAGTCGTACAGAAACCTAAGTGTTCACAAGCATACATAGTACCTCCTAAGGGATGAGTCGCACAGAAACCTAAGTGTTCACAAGCATACATACTACCTAGCTCTAGTCAGCCCTAAGGGATGAATCGTACAGAAACCTAAGTGTTCACAAGCATGATAGTAACTAGCCCCAGGCCTAAGGGATGAGTCATACAGAAACCCAAGTGTTCACAAGCATGCATCCTACCTAGCCCCAGCCCTAAGGGATGAGTCGCACAGAAGCCTAAGTGTTCACAAGCATGCATCCTACCAAAGTCATACTATTTTGCTATTTACACTTAGCCTCTTCCTTCAGACTTGCATATATTTTGTTAAGGATGGCTACATGTAATTCAGGTTCCATTCTATATGTAATTTTGTGTTCTTTGACCAGGTACCATTACTCAAATTTGATTAGTTATGATTTGGACAAAAGGTGGTTTCTGAGTGAACTGCTAATTCTCCACAGAGATTGCTGATGAGGTATTATGTGCATAGCCTGCTGACTTGCTCTTTCACCAGTGACTTTCTAGAAGCTTATGATTGCAGCTGTTAAGGTAGTCATTGGTTTAGGAATCATTAAACTCCGTAACCATATAATTTCAGAATTCCTTGGAAGTGGTTGCCTAGCAACAAACCACAAATTGTTACAGGAATATGAATATCATTCGGAGATTTGCATGGCTGGGGGACCAGACAAATGACTGATATCAGAGTCTGATCGGCTAACCTGCAAGACACACGGGCGCACACAAACAAACAAACACTCACACAACCTCCAGTTACCCAGCAAAGAATGATGTTTTGCTGTTAGCTCTCTTCTGCTAAATTCCTGATATAGATTCTAGATAGTTTAGGCTTACCATGACAGTCTTATTGATGTCTTCATTCACTCCTTCCTTCTCTATCTCTGAGTCTGTGCTGAAGCTGGCAATGTCGAGAGAATCATCACTCACGCTGATTCTATTTCTCTCCTCAGTGTCTCGACTTTAGCACGGTTCAAACTAGGCTCCCACAAGCAAAGCAGAGACTTATCCTCCTTTTTCATCGCTCAGTTCGCCATTTGACGCCCAAAATCATCATAAAAAAGTACCATTGATTAACACTATGCTACCGGTAGGTATACCTAGGCGCCATCAATTCAGCTGCGATGCTGTTCTCATTTTACCTAGGCAACCTAATGATAGGAATTTGCCCAGCTTCTAAATCTATGTTTTGGGCATGCACTGATCTATTAAGCTAGTGCTAAGTAAAAAAATGGCCTGAGATGTGACGAAGTTTCTTGATAGCGTCTTCAAACCTCCATATGGCATACACCTGTGAATGAGTTAATGATGGTCCAGGTCAGCACGATTTGTAAATTGATGAAGAAGTTTTACTTGCCTTATGACTGATTGGTGATCTTCTTTTGTAGGAGTGTGTGTGTGTGTGTGTGTGTGGTGTCATGTTGCAGGATAGTGGTGTGTGATTATTGTGACATGTTGCAGGACCAGCTGTGTGCGAGCATGCCTGTGTGTGTGTGCGTGATAGTTGATGTGTGTGTGTTTGTGAGGCTGGTTTACAAGATAATACAAACCCTTACATCGTGTTTGAGAGAGATGGAACTGAAGTCTGTCCCTGCCTGTTGCAACATAAGCATCTTTTATTCATTGTTGACACGATGTGAATGGGTGGATGGGGGAAGACAATGTATCTCTTCCTCTGCTTGCCTCCCAGAATTGTCCTTCTGTCTGTACATTGCATTGTGGTTACATCTTTGTTTCTCTATCCTTATTAGGGAGAAGGAAGAGAGAGAACCGTTGGCAGTGACTACGACTCATTCCACCAAAAGTTCATCTGAGAGGTCCAACAAGTATGGCAAAAGTAGCCCACCTTCATTGACCAAGAAGAAGAGGTGTGCTCAAGGACAATCCCATGGTGCTGCTCCTCCTCATCTTCTGCCACCTCCTGGATTTGACGGTTCAAGATCTGATGATAATATAGAGACATCGAGTAAAGATAGCCATGGTGAAAACAGGAATCATAGTGTGAAGGATAAAGGTGATCCAACTAAGAACAACTGCTGGCCTTCGTTGGGTGCAGCTGCTAGTGCTCCTCCGCCTCTTCCTTCCACACCCCCACCACCTCCGCCAGGCCTTAAAAGAAGAGAAACAAGTGATGTAAAGAACTGTGGTTCCATCAAAGTGGCCCAACTCCCTAGCAAATCCTTAGAAACTCGCAGTTTGGGAAACATCAAGCAATCTTCCTCCCAGAAACTAGTCTCACTAAAATTTGAAGCTTCCGAAACTGGGAAAACCATAATTGATTCTTCTTCGACCTCTGGCATCTCGGGGTTAAAGATATTTGATGATATCAGGCAAGCTTTGGGCTACAACCAGGAGAAGTTCAGAGAGTTCCAGACTCTGTCTGGTTGGTATAGGAGTGGAGGTGTTTCCATTGGAGAATACAATGCTCAATGTGAGAAACTGTTTGGGCAACAATGGCTTGTCCTTGGACCACAACTAGCCAGGGTCATGCCACGTGGAGAGAGCAAAGAAAAACTGGTGGATTTCTTTGCGCCAAAGATGTCTTATAGGAATGGAGTTCGTCTAAATGAAGGTGGAAATACTAGTAAGAAAAAGAAAAACAACAGCAAGACTAGGAAGGATGAAGATGCATGGGTGACTGTGGGAGGTAGAGTGGGGGCACGGCAAACCACTGCTGGTGGGCAGCGCAGTAAGACAGCTTTTTCAGAAGAAGATTATCCCAGTCTTGCCACAGCAGCAAAGTTGCCACCCCAGTCTAAAGTTCCCATGCACAGTGCATGGAATGTTCAAGTCCATACTTGATGTGTGTGTTATTATGGTGTGTGGTTTATGGTATGAACATTGTGTATCTACACACAGTTTCTCGCTTGGCAATCCCTTCCTAATAAATGGGTAAAGGATCTCCAAAAAACTTCGTGAGCTGTCGTTGCGCATGCGCATTTTATAGGCAGAGCGAATTTCATATAGTCGTCTAGATGGATGCGACCTGCTGACAATTGGTTTGAGATTAGTGGGCCCAGATTTGTCCTGTGGTCTACAAGATGAAGGTTGCGTCGGGAAGGTGGTAGTGAGGGGTGATATTAGTGCAGTGGGACGTAAAGAAAGGCAGGTATGACCTCAGACTTGGACAGTGAGTATGTGCAGAACTAAAACAACTTATTATTCTCGCCCCCCTCCCTTCCTTTTACCCCCTTCCAGTCTCTCTTGCACTCCCTCTCTCATCTCTTTCCTCAACTCTTTTACTTCTACCTGGTTTCATACTTGCTTTTCTAGATATGTACGTTTTGGAAGAACAGCACTAATCATTGCACGTAAAGTGAATTATGCATCAGTCATGGTCAGTCAAGTGTTATGCAACCATACCCACCCACTCATGGTTACATGCTGTACTTTTCATGTTTTTAATCATTAAAAAAAAAAAAATTGGTTTTGATTTTTTTCTCGTCTCATCTTTCCGCCAGAAGACAATAGTGCTGGTGTGTGCCTAGACTCCACATTGCAGGGAGCCCATTTTAAACTTAGTGAATCAGCTCAGACATCTCTTGCTTCTCTATCTCAGGGTTGTAGGAGCCACAAAGAGCCACAAAGATCTGAGTGCCTTTGGCTGTTTAGGTTTTCTTACCAGTCTGTGCAGGAAAGAAGAAAAGGAGTGGTCAAGTATTGTTCATGTGCATATAGTGTAGTATCATCACTTCCCATGTGGATCAGTACAAAGATCAATTCAATTCACTGGTGCAGCTTATTCTCATTGGTCACCTGCTATATAGTAGTTCAGGCAGATGTCATTCTCCAGCGAGTTACCCGAGACTCGTGAGGATCACTCCCAACCTGTGGATATAGATTTACTTGAGATTCCCGAGGATCTCTCCAAACCTGCGGATATTGATTTACCTGAGATTCCTGAGCATTGATTTACTTAAGATACCTGAGCATCACTCTTGGATATTGATTAATCTGAGATTCCTGAGCATCCCTTCCAACCTGTGGATATTGATTGATCTGAGGTACGTGAGCATTACTCCCAACCTGCAGGTAATGACTGAACCTGCAGATATTTTTTCCTGAGAGACCATTTGGAAGGGCAGAGATTACCGACCACTCTTTTCAAAGGGCGTGGTACAAGCAGAATTATATAGACTATGACCTTAGTCTGATTTAACATTGTTGTGGTTATATAGTTATCATTTGCTATGACATCACTTGTTTAGTGTACACTGTAAAATACCATGTTTTCAATGCTCCACTATGATGATGCTCTGGGCAATATAGTATCTATTATAATATACAGTTGAACCTTTCCATTCCAGACACCTTGGTGAAATTGTCCAGATTAACAGTGTGTCCTCATTTCAGGGGTTAAATTTGACACAATTGTGGATCTTAGCAGTGCATAAAGTATGAAGGTAGCCTTGCAGAATGTGATGTAATATTTTCATGAAGTTCCTGCAAATAATTTACAATGGTGAGGTTTGCCTAGTTTTTGAGAGGTTCACCGAGTGTATATTAAAGCATCATTTAATCTTATCAGAGACATAGTTTCTGTTGCATCACCAGCATGTCCTTTTCAAGAAGTGATGAACATCTTCAAGACATGATAGTTTTACGTAAGAATTTTGCACTAGTTGGTGTGAAATCAGTCGATTCTTCAACAGATTCCAATGCCACATCGCTGCTCTCACTTTTCCAATAATGTGAGGATTACATCTGGATGGACAAATTTCAGCAAGAACATTCCCATTGTTCATCACTTAATCAGCACAGGTTGCCAGGTCAGTATCAGCCAAAGCTAGTCCATCAGCTATGCTGGGATTCTCTTCCTATAACTGGCTGGAGGGATCCATACTTTGGTCATAAGTTTTACTACTGAAGAGCTATCTGTTAACTATATACAAGGAAAGGACATATGTAGATGTAGTGTGTGCATGCGATCACTCCAGAGATTGAGGAATGATGATAGTTTTCTGATGTTGGAAAAGTCATCAAAATGTGATCAACCTGTCCTTCTTCGACAGTGACAGCTCCCAAGACGAATTAAATGTGCATCTGTAGAGGATTACTATAATTATACAGGAAATAATATCAAAGTGTCAGAGAAGATTCAGAAAGAATCGAGGAAACTTTTTGTTTGTTAGAAAGTTACAAAACTTGCTGCTTGATTGTGCCAATGGGAAGGCTTTTTTACTGCAAATTATGCAATGTATACCACCAAACTTACTCATATTGATTTTGAGGAACTCAAATTAACAAAATGTTACTTGATGCCATGCAAGCTACAATACTAGACAGCATTCATATACACAAAGTTACTAGTATCTTCAATGAACAATCAAGTGTATGCTGACAGAAGTGCATAAGCTTTTGAAAAATTACTTGACCATCCTGTCACAACTGCTACAGCTAAATGCAGCTTCTCTTCTCTCAAGCGTATTAAAACATTGTTTGAGAAAAAACTCAATGATCAGCAACATTCAAACCACTGCATGCTTCTGCACATTTACCAGCAAAAAACTGATGGTTATCTGAAATTGCATAAGAATTTATTAGTGTAGGAATGAGAAGTGTGTAGGAATGAGAGGTAAAGAAACTTGCTTGGACATGGCCACAAATCTGAATATTAAAATTTTACATTTATCAGTCTTGCCTGTGGAGGAGAAAACATTCCCTCCTGCACACACCACCTTGGGCCACTTGATGGTCCATGTGATTTACTTTTAGGCTGCCCTCCCCCCCCCCCAATGAGAAACATCTTCGCCTTAAAGGCAGTGAGGACTTTTGGACTGCCAAATCACAATAGGAGGAGATTCAGCTTTGTGGGGCCACTCCACAGAAGTTACTTGGGAAAGAGATACATCCTGGTGGTATGAGATTACCCGTTACCCTGAGGCCTTTCCTCTTAGATCTATTGATGCGCAGTGTGTAGCAGAAAAACTGGTTCTTCTCCAGAGTGCAGTGCAAGAAGAGTTAAAGAATATGCTGGCAAATGGAACCTTCAGACAGTCCCTGGAGTGCCCCAATAGTACTTATCAAGGAGGATGGGCCACTGATACTCTGTGTGGACTATAGATGACTGAATACAGTGACAAAATCAGAGATGTCTACCCAATGCCACGCATTGACGACCTCATCGATAGACTTGGGTCAGGCAAACTACATCTCAACTCTCACTCAGGGCGTGTCTTTGGTAAAGGGAGCACTGGAAGCAACAACCTTTACCACTCCATTTGGTCTGTACCAATTCACTGTCATGCTATTTGGGTTGAAAAGGGCACCCACAACCTTTCAGAGGTTGATGGACCAGCTGATTTGTGGGATGGAGGAGTATCAGGAGCCTATCTTGATGATCTGATCATATTACATTGACTTTCCAACCTCACTGCCTGCACATCAGCCTCCTCCACCTTACAACATTAGATCATACCACCCCCTCAACCTTACTTTCATTTTCCCTCATACTCAGTCTTTTAATGTATCTTTTTTCCCTTCTGTCATTCGTAAGTGGAATGCTCTTCCGAACAATATTAAGGAATCCCGTTCTCTTAAACATTACATACAAACAATTTCATAACATTCATAATGTATTTCTTGTGTTGTGTGTATTGTGTGCTCTTTGCATTAGCCAGTAGCTATTGAGCATGTGTTTGGAAATTTTTATTTTATTTTATATATATATATATATATATATATATATTCAGTGAAACTTGGGAGGAGCATCTCAATCATCTGCGAGCAATATTGAGTCGGATAAAGGAGGCAAGACTAACCATGAAGAGCAGGAAATGTCAGTTTGGGGCTCGTCACTGGACACCAAGTGGGTGGGGGAATGGTTCGACCCAAGCGATCGAAGGTGACAGCAATCAAATTTATTGCTGTCAAGATAAAGAAGGAAGTGCAAATGTTCCCAGGGATTACGGGTTATTATCGCTGTTCATACCAAACTACTCATCTCTGGCAGCTCCGCTCAACAGATCTCACCAGGAAGTCAGCACCTACGAAGGTGGCGATCATGTGCTCAAGATACGAGACACTAAAGGAGTTATTATGCAAGGATCCAGTTATCTATGGTCCAAGACTTCACCCAACCTTTTACTTGCAGCGATGCCTCACCGGTGAGTGGGAGCAGTCTTGCGACAGCCAGATGCCGAAGGATATGACCACCCGATTGCATACTACAGTAGAAAGTTCCTTCCGAGAGAGCAGTGATATTCCACTGTGGAAAAAGAGTGCTTGGCAATCAAGCTAGGGCTGCAAGTTTTTCGGGTTTACCTGCTAGGCAGACCCTTCACACAGATGGATCATCGTCTCATGAGGCTGGATCGTCTCAAAGAGAACAATCAGATGGAGCTTGTCACTTCAGCCATACTGTTAGTCATCGAACAGGCTCTACAAATGGTAATGCCAACATGCTTTCTCGAAGTGCAACAAACTAGTTTGTCGAGTTATAGCACCTAAGGAAAAAAGTTGTTGTATGCAATAGGGCTTTCTCTAGCCACTGGTGTTAATTTCAAATCTCTATATAGCACTTGGCAATCTGGAGAAAAATGTGTTTCAAAATCAGGCATTCAGGTTTTGAGATATCCCCACTTTAGCTCCAGTAACTTGGGTATAGTTACACCTATAAAAATGCAAAACGAGAGCACACAGAGAGACCTATCTTTTGAGCTATATATCAAGTCCATGCCATGAAGTGTGCAGAATCTATGGAGCTATAAAGTAGTAACCACAAGTTTTTTAAAGCGCCACTAGTTTATGGTTCAGATCGTAAGTGGATGTTGCTATGACTAGACAGAAGGGGGAACTAACTTTAAAGTTTCGTTTAGTTTACCTTGGTCTAGAAAATTTTGCTCTGAATTTCCCCAGCCTGAAGTGATCCCTGGTCAATTTTAGAAGTAACTGTGGAGATATTAACCTGGTCATTTGTGGCTTGCCAGGCTCAACAAAGGGCGAAATAGCTTGTTCTCTCACCCCCCCTTGAGTTGAAGACTACACACACAATTTTTACCTACTGCTTATCGGTAGCAAAATCTTGGAAGAAAAAATAAAAAAATATATTCGCACTTTTATGTCGTCAGACATAAACTGTCATTACGTGTGACCCTCTCTGGGATGTCCCAGATTAGTTTGTTTCTGTTGTTATTCATTTTATATTGAAAAAGGAAAAAAAAGACTGCATTTAAAGTAATCCCCGCTGCACCCGCTGCACCGATCAATTATGTTTATCTGATCATGCTGCTAGAGACTTTTATCCGTCTTGTCCCTTTTTGCTGTGTTTTCGCACACTCCTGCATTATTCCTCGTGCTTATTATTATTGCTTACGGGCCATAAAATTGTCCCTCAGCTTCGTCAGGCCATCAAAACAGTTTCTATGAGACTCCAAATCGCCAACTTTGAGAAATGCCAAGGCTATCGCCTGTGACATAGAAACCTCTAGTCAGCGTGCGAGCCCGCTGTCACGTAAACTGTGGAAGGAGGATGGAAGCGCTATTTGGAGCTCATGTAAGGACGATCTCTGATTGGTGGCTAGGGCGAGTGGTGACAATTCCTGACCTACCGTTGGTTAACGGTGCACTAACTGAGTAAGCCTTAAACCCTAGACGACCCACATTGTTTATGGTTATTTCTGTATATTGCGCAGCTGTGATCAGCAAAACGCTCTGAAGTATGTGCTCAACCTGAGTACCTTGGTGATTGCAGTGAGTTTTGTCAATACTAGCTGGCTCAGATACTAGTTCACTCAGTCCCTCCCTTCCTTCAGCTTGCATTCTCTCCCTCCCACTTTTCCCCTCTTCCTCCCCACCCCCACTCCTATCATGTCCCTCTTTTCTCCCTCCTCTCTCTCTCTTCCTCTTTTATCTACTTCCTCACACATCTTACCCCTTTTTCTCTCCTCTCCCTCTCTTACCTACTCTCTTCCTCTCCCTCTCTCCCCAACCTGTAAGGCTGTCCTTGTTCTCCTGCTCAACTTGTTCCAGCTTCACAGAAAATGGAAATGTTCTCTCTCCAGCCTGCTCCATGTGGCAATGTTAGTTGCCATGACAAATGTGAAAATGAAGGGCCTTCATTTTCTTCTGTATGACTTTTGACTTGCACCATCCTATCTCCCTTCCCTCTCATCCTTCCTACTGAGCAGCCCAGTGGACCTCTTCTCTGCCAGCCATCACAGGTTTATCTACTGTCTCATTCTCAGCAGTTGGACAGCCGACATATTTAACGATACCTTGGACTCTGACCTTTACTATCGTAACAGTGATGGACTGTTAGATGCATTTCTCTATTTTGGTAAAGTTGAAGGAAAATAACTAGTCATGTATTGTGTGACCACACCTTCCTCAACATATCCTCCCATTTACTCTTCGATGTCTTCCCCTCATCTCATTTCTTTCTCCTTCCTCCCTCCTCCTCTTCCTCCCTCTTCTCCCCCCTCCTCCCCCTCCTTTAGTTGTGTCCCCGAGCGTCATCATTCTCCGACAAGCTCTCCTCTACTTCCCTGTCCTAGCTTGCGTGGAGTCCAGCTTCCCTGCACTGGGATACTGCTTTGGTCTCTTCTACACTCTGCTCATGTGAGCTTCCATGTGGTCTACTTCTAGTCATGTGATCTTGCTACACCTAGTCATGTGACATTGATATTTCTTTGTTTGTTTGTAGGGGTGCTCGCAGCATTTATGCTGAGTCAGTGGTTATCAGAGGTTGCTCATACAGAGGACAATTAATCACTCGTGATGTGAGCCTCTGTTACTGTGTACCTCCTCCTTGCTCTCTTTCTTTCTAAAGCTTGGGCATTATACCTCCTCTCTTTCCATTCACACTTTCATCTCTCTCCTTCTCCCTCCCTTTACACTTTGAATTTTTCCACCCTCCATCTCCCCTAGCCACCTCTCTTTTCTCCTTCCCCCCTCCCCCCTCCTCTCTCCTTCCCCCCTCCCCCCCTCCTCTCTCTTCCACACCCTCTTCATTTTTTTGCCCTTTCTCTCTCCTTCCCCCCCCCCCCCCCCCATTAACCCACTTAGATTGGTGTGTCTGTGGGTATAGCTGTGCCAGCATATCTTGCCTACTTGCTGGTGGCTGTGTGGTTCTTCATCCATACTATCTTGGAAACTACTCTCCTCCTTTTTGCCAGAGAGTATCTGCATAGGAAGGTGAGTCGATGCTTTTCT
Organism: Cladorhizidae sp. MBARI D1340-BT2; assembly: GCA_028752905.1. NCBI lineage: Eukaryota > Metazoa > Porifera > Demospongiae > Poecilosclerida > Cladorhizidae > Cladorhizidae sp. MBARI D1340-BT2. Next base: position 2,367,790 of record JAQNBH010000013.1, read on the forward strand.
CCTTTCTTTGGTTCTCTTTGTCCTCCTTGTCCCTGCTCTCCTTTCCTCCGCCTCTACTCACCTCCATTCTCTTCCTTCACATGTCCCTCTCCTGCTCCCTCTCTGCCCCCTCTCTCCCCCTCCTGCTCCCCCCGCCTGCTCCCTCTCTCCCCCTCCTGCTCCCCTCCCCCTCCTGCTCCCTCTCTCCCCCCCATCTCCTGCTCCCTCGCTCCCTCCTGCCCCCTCTCTCCCTCTCCTGCTCCCTCCCCCTCCGGCTCCCTCTCCCTCTCCTGCTCTCTCTCCTGCTCCCCCCTCTCCTCCTCCCTCCCTCTCTCCCTCTCCTCTCCTGCTCCCTCTTTCCCTCTCCTGCTCCCTCTCTCCCTCTCCTGCTCCCTCTCTCCATCTCCTGCTCTGTCTGGCCCTCCACGTATCCTCTCATCTCTCCTCCTCTTGCTCTCTCTCTCTTCTGCCTGTCTTCCTCCTCCTCCTCTAAAGAAAAATAAACACTGCAAAACTAAGACACACAGTAATGTCTGATGTACGTATATGTGCCGTGTGTTGCAATACCTACAGCGAGGCAGAGATACATGCTATTCCAACTATGTCCGCCACTTGCTCAAGAAGTAAGAGACTTGTTCATATTGTGCTATCATCAACTCTGACACCAATGTGATCCTTATTGCAGCCATGCCTGTATTATCGGGTGTGCTGCTCTGCCTGTGTGTGTGTGTGTGTGTAGTGAGTGTGTGTGTGTATATATGCGTGTTCTGTGAGTGATGTGTGTGTGCATGCATTTGTGTGTATGCGTACTCTTGTATATGTGGTGTTTGTGTGTGGTGTGTGTGCACGTGTATGTGCTGCGGTATTGTCCTATTGTCTTGGGTTGTAAGATTTCTATAGCAACCATAAGTCCAGATATACTATGTAAGTAGTCTATTAGAACCCCTCACCATATAGGGTTTAACTTCAGTGTAGATGACTTTGTCAACCGTAGTGAACTCTCACCTTTGTTGTTGTTGTGTATTGTAGGAAACCGCCTCTGAAGTTGTTCTCTAGTAAAGTGGAGCTCTATCAGAATTTTGTGCGTGGTCTTGCTTATGTGTTGCCATGGAAATCAAATCCTCATGTTTATATTCCTCTTCCATTCCTTGCTGCTATATCCATAGCATTTACTTCCCTTTACCAGGTAAGTCAGGCCACACCCATTTGATCACTCCCCCTTTTACTTGTGTTGTGCGTGTGCAGTTGTGTGTGTTGCTGGTGTCACATGAGCTCATCGCCATGGAGCATGCGATGCACTTTGTCAACAGCTTCAACATCACCGTGGAGACGCTGGAGAAGCTCTTGCCCAGTCAGAAACACAAGTTTGAGGTCATCTTCTATGATGCCAAGAGTTTTGTCCTCTCCTTGCAAGGTGAGGCCTGGGAAAGAACTTGCACCTTTGTTCCTTGTGTTTGAGCCAGGGTTGTCCAGTGCTACCATCCCTGGATATCCAACATTCAAAGTTGTTGCCCACCCAACGTTACTCTTGGTCACAACCCTAGCCCTAGCCAGTACTAGGTGGGGAAGGACTCTAAGTACTGGGAGCATCTGTGTGCACTCATGCCTCTAGATCTAGCCCCCTCAAGGTCAGGGATGCAGGTCAGCAGTGTAGTACAGGGAGCATCTGTGTGTACTCATACCTCTAGATCTAGCCCCCTCAAGGTCAGGGATGCAGGACAGCAGTGTAGTATAAGGTCGGTGCAGCAGCTGCTTTATCCAGCTCTTACTTTGTTTAACTGCTCTTGGTAATGGTCGTCATGTGTATAGTCCACATTGGAAACTGCTTCAACTGGTTTCATGCCTCAACACAATCTTTGCTACATTACCACTCTACAAAATTACCACTCTACAAAAGGGGTGTGTTGAGGTACGAACCATCTAGAAGCTGGTTCCAGCGGGTTTGGTGTCTAGCGGCCTGAAAACACATACTTTGTAATAGCTGGAGCTAGTGCCCTGACTCAGGGAGGAGTAAAGGAGAGAGCGTAGGAAGCACTGACTCAGGGAGGAGTAAAGGAGAGAGTGTAGGAAGACTCAGGGAGGAGTAAAGGAGAGAGCATAGGAAGCACTGACTCAGGGAGGAGTAAAGGAGAGAGCATAGGAAGCACTGACTCAAGGAGGAGTAAAGGAGAGAGCATAGGAAGCACTGACTCAGGGAGGAGTAAAGGAGAGAGCATAGGAAGCACTGACTCAGGGAGGAGTAAAGGAGAGAGCGTAGGAAGCACTGACTCAGGGAGGAGTAAAGGAGAGAGCATAGGAAGTACTGACTCAGGGAGGAGTAAAGGAGAGAGCATAGGAAGCACTGACTCAGGGAGGAGTAAAGGAGAGAGCATAGGAAGCACTGACTCAGGGAGGAGTAAAGGAGAGAGCATAGGAAGCACTGACTCAGGGAGGAGTAAAGGAGAGAGCATAGGAAGCACTGACTCAGGGAGGAGTAAAGGAGAGAGCGTAGGAAGCACTGACTCAGGGAGGAGTAAAGGAGAGAGCATAGGAAGCACTGACTCAGGGAGGAGTAAAGGAGAGAGCATAGGAAGCACTGACTCAGGGAGGAGTAAAGGAGAGAGCGTAGGGAGCACTGACTCAGGGAGGAGTAAAGGAGAGAGCATAGGAAGCACTGACTCAGGGAGGAGTAAAGGAGAGAGCATAGGAAGCACTGACTCAGGGAGGAGTAAAGGAGAGAGCATAGGAAGCACTGACTCAGGGAGGAGTAAAGGAGAGAGCGTAGGAAGCACTGACTCAGGGAGGAGTAAAGGAGAGAGCGTAGGAAGCACTGACTCAGGGAGGAGTAAAGGAGAGAGCGTAGGAAGCACTGACTCAGGGAGGAGTAAAGGAGAGAACATAGGAAGCACTGACTCAGGGAGGAGTAAAGGAGAGAGCATAGGAAGCACTGACTCAGGGAGGAGTAAAGGAGAGAGTGTAGGAAGTACTGACTCAGGGAGGAGTAAAGGAGAGAGCATAGGAAGCACTGACTCAGGGAGGAGTAAAGGAGAGAGCATAGGAAGCACTGACTCAGGGAGGAGTAAAGGAGAGAGCATAGGAAGCACTGACTCAGGGAGGAGTAAAGGAGAGAGCATAGGAAGCACTGACTCAGGGAGGAGTAAAGGAGAGAGCATAGGAAGCACTGACTCAGGGAGGAGTAAAGGAGAGAGTGTAGGAAGCACTGACTCAGGGAGGAGTAAAGGAGAGAGCATAGGAAGCACTGACTCAGGGAGGAGTAAAGGAGAGAGCATAGGAAGCACTGACTCAGGGAGGAGTAAAGGAGAGAGCGTAGGAAGTGCTGACTGAGGGAGGAGTAAAGGAGAGAGTGTAGGAAGCACTGACTCAGAGAGGAGTAAAGGAGAGAGCATAGGAAGCACTGACTCAGGGAGGAGTAAAGGAGAGAGCATAGGAAGCACTGACTCAGGGAGGAGTAAAGGAGAGCACTGACTCAGGGAGGAGTAAAGGAGAGAGTGTAGGAAGCACTGACTCAGGGAGGAGTAAAGGAGAGAGCATAGGGAGCACTGACTCAGGGAGGAGTAAAGGAGAGAGCATAGGAAGCACTGACTCAGGGAGGAGTAAAGGAGAGAGCATAGGAAGCTCTGACTCAGGGAGGAGTAAAGGAGAGAGCATAGGAAGCACTGACTCAGGGAGGAGTAAAGGAGAGAGCATAGGAAGCACTGACTCAGGGAGGAGTAAAGGAGAGAGCGTAGGAAGCACTGACTCAGGGAGGAGTAAAGGAGAGAGCATAGGAAGCACTGACTCAGGGAGGAGTAAAGGAGAGAGCATAGGAAGCACTGACTCAGGGAGGAGTAAAGGAGAGAGCATAGGAAGCACTGACTCAGGGAGGAGTAAAGGAGAGAGCACTGACTCAGGGAGGAGTAAAGGAGAGAGCATAGGAAGCACTGACTCAGGGAGGAGTAAAGGAGAGAGCATAGGAAGCACTGACTCAGGGAGGAGTAAAGGAGAGAGCATAGGAAGTACTGACTCAGGGAGGAGTAAAGGAGAGAACGTAGGAAGCACTGACTCAGGGAGGAGTAAAGGAGAGAGCATAGGAAGCCCTGACTCAGGGAGGAGTAAAGGAGAGAGCATAGGGAGCGCTGACTCAGGGAGGAGTAAAGGAGAGAGCGTAGGGAGCACTGACTCAGGGAGGAGTAAAGGAGAGAGCATAGGAAGCACTGACTCAGGGAGGAGTAAAGGAGAGAGCATAGGAAGCACTGACTCAGGGAGGAGTAAAGGAGAGAGCATAGGAAGCACTGACTCAGGGAGGAGTAAAGGAGAGAGCGTAGGAAGCACTGACTCAGGGAGGAGTAAAGGAGAGAACATAGGAAGCACTGACTCAGGGAGGAGTAAAGGAGAGAGCATAGGAAGCACTGACTCGGGGAGGAGTAAAGGAGAGAGCGTAGGGAGCACTGACTCAGGGAGGAGTAAAGGAGAGAGCATAGGAAGCACTGACTCAGGGAGGAGTAAAGGAGAGAGCATAGGGAGCACTGACTCAGGGAGGAGTAAAGGAGAGAGCGTAGGAAGCACTGACTCAGGGAGGAGTAAAGGAGAGAGCATAGGAAGCACTGACTCAGGGAGGAGTAAAGGAGAGAGCACTGACTCAGGGAGGAGTAAAGGAGAGAGTATAGGAAGCACTGACTCAGGGAGAAGTAAAGGAGAGAGCATAGGAAGCATTGACTCAGGGAGGAGTAAAGGAGAGAGCATAGGAAGCACTGACTCAGGGAGGAGTAAAGGAGAGAGCATAGGAAGCACTGACTCAGGGAGGAGTAAAGGAGAGAGCACTGACTCAGGGAGGAGTAAAGGAGAGAGCATAGGAAGCACTGACTCAGGGAGGAGTAAAGGAGAGAACGTAGGAAGCACTGACTCAGGGAGGAGTAAAGGAGAGAGCGTAGGAAGCACTGACTCAGGGAGGAGTAAAGGAGAGAGCGTAGGGAGCACTGACTCAGGGAGGAGTAAAGGAGAGAGCATAGGAAGCACTGACTCAGGGAGGAGTAAAGGAGAGAGCATAGGAAGCACTGACTCAGGGAGGAGTAAAGGAGAGAGCATAGGAAGCACTGACTCAGGGAGGAGTAAAGGAGAGAGCATAGGAAGCACTGACTCAGGGAGGAGTAAAGGAGAGAGCGTAGGAAGCACTGACTCAGGGAGGAGTAAAGGAGAGAGCATAGGAAGCACTGACTCAGGGAGGAGTAAAGGAGAGAGCATAGGAAGCATTGACTCAGGGAGGAGTAAAGGAGAGAGCATAGGAAGCACTGACTCAGGGAGGAGTAAAGGAGAGAGCATAGGAAGCACTGACTCAGGGAGGAGTAAAGGAGAGAGCATAGGAAGCACTGACTCAGGGAGGAGTAAAGGAGAGAACATAGGTAGCACTGACTCAGGGAGGAGTAAAGGAGAGAGTGTAGGGAGCACTGACTCAGGGAGGAGTAAAGGAGAGAGCATAGGAAGCACTGACTCAGGGAGGAGTAAAGGAGAGCATAGGAAGCACTGACTCAGGGAGGAGTAAAGGAGAGAGCATAGGAAGCACTGACTCAGGGAGGAGTAAAGGAGAGAGCATAGGAAGCACTGACTCAGGGAGGAGTAAAGGAGAGAGCATAGGAAGCACTGACTCAGGGAGGAGTAAAGGAGAGAGCATAGGAAGCACTGACTCAGGGAGGAGTAAAGGAGAGAGCATAGGAAGCACTGACTCAGGGAGGAGTAAAGGAGAGAGCATAGGAAGTACTGACTCAGGGAGGAGTAAAGGAGAGAGCATAGGAAGCACTGACTCAGGGAGGAGTAAAGGAGAGAGCATAGGAAGCACTGACTCAGGGAGGAGTAAAGGAGAGAACGTAGGAAGGACTGACTCAGGGAGGAGTAAAGGAGAGAGCATAGGAAGCACTGACTCAGGGAGGAGTAAAGGAGAGAGCATAGGAAGCACTGACTCAGGGAGGAGTAAAGGAGAGAGTGTAGGGAGCACTGACTCAGGGAGGAGTAAAGGAGAGAGCATAGGAAGCACTGACTCAGGGAGGAGTAAAGGAGAGAGCATAGGAAGCACTGACTCAGGGAGGAGTAAAGGAGAGAACATAGGAAGCACTGACTCAGGGAGGAGTAAAGGAGAGAGCGTAGGAAGCACTGACTCAGGGAGGAGTAAAGGAGAGAGCATAGGAAGCACTGACTCAGGGAGGAGTAAAGGAGAGAACGTAGGAGAGAGCACTGACTCAGGGAGGAGTAAAGGAGAGAACGTACAAAACACTAACTTAGGGAGGAGTAAGTGATTGGATCTCAAAGGCTGTCTGCAACCCAGCAAATCTTGCTTGCAATTCTTCTTCAGAGCTCCGCAAAGATCTATAAAGCTGCGAAATCCGAGTTCATATTCATACCCGATGATTCCATGCTGATGATTCCATGCTGATGATTCCATGCTGATGATTCCATGCTGATGATTCCATGCTGATGATTCCATGCTGATGATTCCATGCTGATGATTCCATGCTGATGATTCCATGCTGATGATTCCATGCTGATGATTCCATGCTGATGATTCCATGCTGATGATTCCATGCTGATGATTCCATGCTGATGATTCCATGCTGATGATTCCATGCTGATGATTCCATGCTGATGATTCCATGCTGATGATTCCAAGCTGATGATTCCATGCTGATGATTCCATGCTGATGATTCCATGCTGATGATTCCATGCTGATGATTCCATGCTGATGATTCCATGCTGATGATTCCATGCTGATGATTCCATGCTGATGATTCCATGCTGATGATTCCATGCTGATGATTCCATGCTGATGATTCCATGCTGATGATTCCATGGTGGTCACTGTCACACAAATCACAAAATTCCAAAAACATGTCTTTGCACTTTGTATTATATTAGTCAAACCAAAGTCATTGATGTAGGGATCTTCGACATCCGAGCTTGATGTTCTCTGCAGCTCCTCTGAAACATGGCACAATGATACTGTGTACTAGGTGGCACGATACTGCACCATTCTCTTCCTCTCAAGGCACTCTGGAAGTGTTTATTACCTTAGTAAAGGACTCAAGGCACTCTACCTTAGTGAAGGACTCATGTACTCTGGAAGTGTTTAATACTTAGTGAAGGACTCAGGCACTTTGGAAGCCTTAGTGGAGGATTCAAGGCACTCTGGAACTGTTTATTACTTTAGAGAAGACTCAAGGCACTCTAAAAGAGTTTATTCGTTAGTGAAGGACTCAAAGCACTCTGGAAGTGTTTACTACCTTAGTGAACTCAGGCACTCTGGAAGTGTTGATAACTTAGTGAAGGACTGGTACTGTGGAAGACCTTATAAAAGTGAAGGACAAGGCACTTTGGAAGTGTTTATTACCTTAGTGAAGGACTCAGGCACTCTGGAAGTGTTTATTAACTTAGTGAAGGACTCGGGTACTGTGGAAGACCTTAGTGAAGGACTCAGGCACTTTGGAAGTGTTTATTACCATAGCGAATGACTCAAGTCACTCGGGAAATGTTAGTAAAGGAGTCAAGGCACTCTGGAAGTGTTTTGGTAGTTCAGATTGACTAACGTTCTGGATGCTAGGAATCTGCCCAAGTTACAGGGGGCAGCTCAAGTTACAGGGAGCAGCTCCGACGTCCGGCTTTGGCTGGACCACTTTTTCCTAATTTTAATGGTGTGGTCATTAGTAGGCGCATGTGCATTTTCATGCTATTTACGCTAGCTAGCTACGAACAATATTTATTAGTGAACGACGTCGAGTGAAATCAAGGGTTGGTCCGCCACAAAAAACACTGAACAGCTTGGTGTTCAACAAGAACTTGCCAGATAAACTTACAATATTTCCTCTTAGAGTATCCCTCAAAGGCACAGCTAGGAAGCTCAGAACGCACGCATAATTGAGGAAATAATTTGAAGTAGCCAATGACTTTGTAGGTAAGGGAGATGTAGACAAGAATTTTAATAACTTCGTTCTGCATAATATTATTGTCGGCAATTGTGTGTGCAATAATTAACGCCCACCTCTTGGCCTGGCCACTTTCAAATTGCCTGAGCTGCCTCTAAGTTAGTGTATTATTGACACACACCATTTTGAGTAATTATAAATATATAATATAAATAATGTTTGTCTTGTTTCTGGCTCAGTGTTGTTGCCGATAGCTCATTGGACAGGCTGGATCCTTACAGTGTTCTTCACTCTCTACATGGCGCAAAACTTCCAGTGAGTGGGGAGGATGGTGAGGGGGGGGGGAGGGGGACCAGCGAGGTGGGGTCAAGGGTGTGTGGTGAGGGATGTAAACAGGGTAACGTGGAGTGGGAATGACAGAGATACTTGTTGTTTTGATTTGCAGCAAACACTTGTTGAGGGCAGTTAGAGGAGACATCTCTTTCCTTCTGGCCTCCGAGCCTCTCCCTTCTCCTGCCTATCAGCTGGTGAGGCTACTCCCCTCCCTCCCTCCCTGCCTCCCTGACTGCAGACCCATACCCCTTACAGTCTAGTGGACATAATGTATGCACATGCTATTCTATCTTGTTTGTTTCTAGGCAGCAGCAATGCGGTATATCCCATTTCAAGTGGGTCACATGATCTTCAGTAAGTGTTTGCTCAATACATGACCGGGGGAGAGAGATCAGGGACTAATCTCTTTCATCCCTCCCTCCTACCTTTAATAATAAAAACTTGTAAGGGGGCAAGTCTTGGAATTATAGGGGAGGAGACAGACGTGTGGAAATTTTACTGGTGGTACTTCATTGATGATCCTTTACCATGTATGCTCTCGCTCCCCGACCCCAGGCTTCATGTTGTACTCTCTGATAGAGCTCTTACTAGGAGTGATTGGTCTTGCCTACTACTACGCCTTCAAGAACCACACTTTCTATGGCATTCACTTCTGGAGCTTGTTCATGTATGTATGTAGCTGTACACTAGAGAGCCTGTCTAATGTTAGGCATGTATGTATGTAGCTATACACTAGAGAGCCTGTCTAATGTTAGGCATGTATGTATGTAGCTGTACATAGAGAGCCTGTCTAATGTTAGGCATGTACATGTATGTGGCTGTACACTAGAGAGCCTGTCTAATGTTAGGCATGTATGTATGTAGCTGTACACTAGAGAGCCTGTCTAATGTTAGGCATGTATGTACGTAGCTGTACACTAGAGAGCCTGTCTAATGTTAGGCATGTATGTACGTAACTGTACACTAGAGAGCCTGTCTAATGTTAGGCATGTATGTACGTAGCTGTACACTAGAGAGCCTGTCTAATGTTAGGCATGTATGTATGTAGCTGTACACTAGAGAGCCTGTCTAATGTTAGGCATGTATGTATGTAGCTATACACTAGAGAGCCTGTCTAATGTTAGGCATGTATGTATGTAGCTGTACACTAGAGAGCCTGTCTAATGTTAGGCATGTATGTATGTAGCTGTACACTAGAGAGCCTGTCTAATGTTAGGCATGTATGTATGTAGCTATACACTAGAGAGCCTGTCTAATGTTAGGCATGTATGTATGTAGCTGTACACTAGAGAGCCTGTCTAATGTTAGGCATGTATGTATGTAGCTGTACACTAGAGAGCCTGTCTAATGTTAGGCATGTATGTATGTAGCTGTACACTAGAGAGCCTGTCTAATGTTAGGCATGTATGTATGTAGCTATACACTAGAGAGCCTGTCTAATGTTAGGCATGTATGTATGTAGCTGTACACTAGAGAGCCTGTCTAATGTTAGGCATGTATGTATGTAGCTGTACACTAGAGAGCCTGTCTAATGTTAGGCATGTATGTATGTAGCTGTACACTAGAGAGCCTGTCTAATGTTAGGCATGTATGTATGTAGCTGTACACTAGAGAGCCTGTCTAATGTTAGGCATGTATGTATGTAGCTGTACACTAGAGAGCCTGTCTAATGTTAGGCATGTATGTATGTAGCTATACACTAGAGAGCCTGTCTAATGTTAGGCATGTATGTACGTAGCTGTACATAGAGAGCCTGTCTAATGTTAGGCATGTATGTATGTAGCTGTACACTAGAGAGCCTGTCTAATGTTAGGCATGTATGTATGTAGCTGTACACTAGAGAGCCTGTCTAATGTTAGGCATGTATGTATGTAGCTGTACACTAGAGAGCCTGTCTAATGTTAGGCATGTATGTATGTAGCTGTACACTAGAGAGCCTGTCTAATGTTAGGCATGTATGTATGTAGCTATACACTAGAGAGCCTGTCTAATGTTAGGCATGTATGTATGTAACTGTACACTAGAGAGCCTGTCTAATGTTAGGCATGTATGTATGTAGCTGTACATAGAGAGCCTGTCTAATGTCTCATAATGTTAGGCATGTATTCTCTTGAGCCCATGGTGTACCCTATATCTCAAGTTTAGCAAATCACTTGACTCTCATCTTCTGATGTCACATGCTATCACATGACCATCCTCTCGTTCATCCACAGGGTGCCCTATATGTGGGCATTTGTCATGCATACATTGCAGCTGTTCTTATCGCAGTACGTGTTCCTCAAGAAAGTAGAATCGGGATGTGAGAATGGGACATTGATTGGTATTCGATTCCGGTAAGTGTGGATATTAATCATCCATGGATGTTGTCATGCCAATGCTGTTGCCCCGTGTGTTCTCCAGCCGTCTCTACTTGCTGTGTACGTATTTGTTCCTGTTCTTCAACATCATCTACTCAATATCGATGTGCTTCCTGCGAGCCTTAGGTTCCCTGATCTTTAACATCTGCATGCTCTTCAGACTGGACAGGGATATCTACATGCGAGGGCTGGAAGGCTGGGACCTAGGTGGGCACAATCAGCTCGTAGGGCTGGGACCTAGGTGGGCACAGCCAGCTAGTAGGGCTGGGACCTAGGTGGGCACGGCCAGCTAGTAGGGATGGGACCTAGGTGGGCACAGCCAGCTAGTAGGGCAGGGGGCTGGGACCTAGGTGGGCACGGCCAGCTAGTAGGGCTGGGACCTAGGTGGGCACGGCCAGCTAGTAGGGCTGGGATCTAGGTGGGCACAGCCAGCTCGTAGGGCTGGGACCTATAGGTGGGCTAGTAGGGCTGGGACCTAGGTGGGCACAGCCAGCTAGTAGGGCTGGGGGCTGGGACCTACATGTAGGTGGGCACGGCCAGCTAGTAGGGCTGGGACCTAGGTGGGCATGGCCAGCTAGTAGGGCTGGGACCTAGGTGGGCACGGCCAGCTAGTAAGGCTGGGGGCTGGGACCTAGGTGGGCACAGCCAGCTAGTAGGGCTGGGGGCTGGGACCTAGGTGGGCACAGCCAGCTCGTAGACAACAGATAATGTGTCCTTGTTGTTCACTTTCAGAATAGTTATTTAACTCTCTTAATCCAGCAGACCAGGGATGTTAAGGTCTGTCCAGGCATGTTAAATCTGTCCAGGCATGTTAAGGTCTGTCCAGGCATGTTAAGGTCTGTCCAGGCATGTTAAGGTCTGTCCAGGCATGTTAAGGTCTGTCCAGGCATGTTAAGGTCTGTCCAGGCATGTTAAGGTCTGTCCAGGCATGTTAAGGTCTGTCCAGGCATGTTAAGGTCTGTCCAGGCATGTTAAGGTCTGCCCAGGCATGTTAAGGTCTGCCCAGGCATGTTAAGGTCTGTCCAGGCATGTTAAGGTCTGTCCAGGCATGTTAAGTCTGGCCACACCAGGCCAAATTGGAAGCACATCCAATCCTGAACAACCTGAATTTGAATGAGTGCATATTGGACGTGTCCACACTGGCATTCATTTAGCAACATGCGCAGCAAACAAACAAAAATCTCTCCTTTTGTGGATGAGCTGCCTACAGATCTGAAGGAGACCATAGAGAGGATAGAGCTAAGAGACCATTGCTGCAGCACAGAGAGATGATAGAGCTAAGAGACCATTGCTGCAGCACAGAGAGAGGATAGAGCTATGAGACCATTGCTGCAGCACAGAGAGAGGATAGAGCCATTGCTGCAGCACAGAGAGAGGACAGAGCTAAGAGACCATTGCTGCTGCACAGAGAGAGGATAGAGCTAAGAGACCATTGCTGCAGCACAGAGAGAGGATAGAGCTAAGAGACCATTGCTGCACAGAGAGAGGATAGAGCTAAGAGACCATTGCTGCAGCACAGAGAGAGGATAGAGCTAAGAGACCATTGCTGCAGCACAGAGAGAGGACAGAGCTAAGAGACCATTGCTGCAGCACAGAGAGATGATAGAGCTAAGAGCCATTGCTGCAGCACAGAGAGAGGATCGAGCTAAGAGACCATTGCTGCAGCACAGAGAGAGGATAGAGCTAAGAGACCATTGCTGCAGCACAGAGAGAGGACAGAGCTAAGAGACCATTGCTGCAGCACAGAGAGAGGATAGAGCTAAGAGACCATTGCTGCAGCACAGAGATAGGATAGAGCTAAGAGACCATTGCTGCAGCACAGAGAGAGGATAGAGCTAAGAGACCATTGCTGCAGCACAGAGAGAGGATAGAGCTAAGAGACCATTGCTGCAGCACAGAGAGAGGATAGAGCTAAGAGACCATTGCTGCAGTACAGAGAGAGGACAGAGCTAAGAGACCATTGCTGCAGCACAGAGAGAGGACAGAGCTAAGAGACCATTGCTGCAGCACAGCGAGATGATAGAGCTAAGAGACCATTGCTGCAGCACAGAGAGAGGGCAGAGCTAAGAGACCATTGCTGCAGCACAGGGAGAGGATAGAACTAAGAGACCATTGCTGCAGCACAGAGAGAGGATAGAGCTAAGCTGCAGCACAGAGAGAGGATAGAGCTAAGAGACCATTGCTGCAGCACAGAGAGAGGATAGAGCTAAGAGACCATTGCTGCAGCACAGAGAGAGGATAGAGCTAAGAGACCATTGCTGCAGCACAGAGAGAGGATAGAGCTAAGAGACCATTGCTGCAGCACAGAGAGAGGATAGAGCTAAGAGACCATTGCTGCAGCACAGAGAGAGGATAGAGCTAAGAGACTATTGCTGCAGCACAGAGAGAGGATAGAGCTAAGAGACTATTGCTGCAGCACAGAGAGAGGATAGAGCTAAGCGGAATGCAGTATTGTTGAAGGATGATGCTCCACAAACCCCACAAGAAAACAAACCAGGAGGAATAGCTGATATATACCAGTAGCTACAGCGCAGGTTAGTCTAGATGTAGCTAACTCACACCCTACAAACAGTTTCTAGCAAGTAATACCTGATTAGCGCTCTGGCAGTTGTCATAGTGATTTAACACAAACTCACTCATTATTGCCTTGATCAGTTTGAATCAATTCAGATCACCTCTGAAGGTGCAGTGCATCTGACGCACATTTGGGACTCAATCTCCTAGCTTGAATTATGTGTGGACACGACCATTGTGCATTAATGTGTATCAAATGCGCATGTGTGAACAGCTTTTCAACTTGTTCTCTGCTAGTCTAGGCAAGCACATGCATGTCTCCCTACCTACCTCATGGACATTATGGTTGTGCTTATGCTGAGCCCAAACAATGCCGGTTGCTTCTCTACCAAGTCCGATTTTCATTGCTTTTAAAAGCTAATCTTGCACAGCTAGGGATGGAGTCTTCTAAAATCATACATTCTGCTTACAATATTCGTACATGTGTGTGGATTACACTTGCATGGCCTATTCTGTTTGCCGTAATGTTGCCATGTTTGCAGGTCATCGTACATATGTGGGATACTTCTATTTGGAGTACACCACGAATAATGCTGTCCTAAGAACATTTCTCAACCTACTCCAAACTAATCACAGATGTGGGCGTGATAAGCGTTTGGCACACTTAGTTAAGGACAAGCCCACGGCATTCAATGTGCAGACCTCTCCGAGTGAACAATCTGAAAAAGAGAGTTTCATGGCCTTGGGAGACAGCGAAGCCTCCAATGATCTCGAGGACTCTTCAAGTATGATACACATACTGTAATGCATGTGGTGTCTGAGGACTCCTCAAGTTTGATACATGATGCATGTGGTGTCTGAGGACTCCTCAAGTATGATACATAATGCATGTGGTGTCTGAGGACTCCTCAAGTATGATACAGTAATACATGTGGTGCCTGATGACTCCTCAAGTATGATACATAATGCATGTGGTGTCTGATGACTCCTCAAGTATGATACATAATGCATGTGGTGTCTGATGACTCCTCAAGTATGATACATAATGCATGTGGTGTCTGAGGACTCCTCAAGTATGATACATAATGCATGTGGTGTCTGATGACTCCTCAAGTATGATACATAATGCATGTTGTGTCTGAGGACTCCTCAAGTATGATACATAATGCCAAAGACTCCTCAAGTATGATACATAATGCATGTGGTGTCTTGAGGACTCCTCAAGTATGATACATAATGCATGTGGTGCCTGAGGACTCCTCAAGTATCATACATAATGCATGTGGTGTCTGAGGACTCCTCAAGTATGATACATAATGCATGTGGTGCCTGAGGACTCCTCAAGTATGATACATAATGCATGTGGTGTCTGAGGACTCCTCAAGTATGATACATAATGCATGTAGTGCCTGAGGACTCCTCAAGTATCATACATAATGCATGTGGTGTCTGAGGACTCCTCAAGTATGATACATAATGCATGTGGTGCCTGAGGACTCCTCAAGTATGATACATAATGCATGTGGTGTCTGAGGACTCCTCAAGTATGATACATAATGCATGTGGTGTCTTGAGGACTCCTCAAGTATGATACATAATGCATGTGGTGTCTGAGGACTCCTCAAGTATGATACATAATGCATGTGGTGTCTGAGGACTCCTCAAGTATGATACATAATGATGTGGTGTCTGAGGACTCCAAGTATGATACATAATGCATGTGGTGTCTGAGGACTCCTCAAGTATGATACATAATGCATGTGGTGTCTGATGACTCCTCAAGTATGATACATAATGCATGTGGTGTCTGAGGACTCCTCAAGTATGATACATAATGCATGTGGTGTCTGAGGACTCCTCAAGTATGATACATAATGCATGTGGTGTCTGAGGACTCCTCAAGTATGATACATAATGCATGGGGTGTCTTGAGGACTCCTCAAGTATGATACATAATGCATGTGGTGTGTGAGGACTCCAAGTATGATACATAATGCATGTGGTGTCTGAGGACTCCTCAAGTATGATACATAATGCATGTGGTGTCTGATGACTCCTCAAGTATGATACATAATGCATGTGGTGTCTGAGGACTCCTCAAGTATGATACATAATGCCAAAGTGAGAGAGAGAAGAAACATTTTAGTGTCACTCTATATAGTAAATGAAATATCGAGTATGACATTTGTCCTTTATAGTGGAATGTATTCCAATCTGACTTGGGACCAATTGAAAGGCTGAGTGCAAGAAGTGTATAAGTCCATATTCAATGTTTTGAGTTATACGCGTTTTAATCATGCACTGTAATACTGTTATGATAGTATCTTCTGTACTAAAGTGTCCCTAACATCAAAACACCATGTCTAAAAATGGCCATGGGGAATGTCATAAGGTATTATGATCAGGTCTAGGACAAAATTGATTTTTCGCCAAAAATGGACTTGTACACTTCTTGCACTCAGCCCTTCAATTGTGAATGACGAACATAGCTGGGAGTGTTCCAGTTCTTTTGATAAGCTCTGAGCACATACTCAGCCCTCTCCCGTGTCCCATCCTCCTCTCTTGATCCTCCCAGCACTCAAGCAATGTTTTTCACCTGCAGACATTCATGCCAGCCCTCCCCTATGACCCATCCTCCTCTCTTGATCCTCCCAGCACTCTAGCAATGTTTTTCACCTGCAGACATTCATGCCAGCCCTCCCCTATGACCCATCCTCTTCTCTTGATCCTCCCTGTTTTCTATTGTATGTCACTTCTTGTTTGTTTCAATATTATGTATCTAGGAGTGGTTGGCTCCAGGCGTGCTCGCAACCGCTGGTATGTGGCGTACACATTGCTGCACAACCCTGGCATACGACACCTCACTGCTAGCAGGCTCAGCCAATCTAAACAGTGATAATTCTCCTCCCACCTTCTGTTTGTTTGTTTGTTTGTTTTTGCCTCAAATGGTGACACTTTAAATCTCATATTTTATTCTTGATCTGACAGATTTTAACCTCATTTGTTCAATCTAATCGTGACCGAAAGAGATGCCCCCTGGAAAATTACCCCCAGAACTCCCCTTGAATTAAACCCCGACTGTTCTTATAACAGACCCCATTAAGTGTGGGCGCAAAGAAATGGACAGCGGTCATTCAAACCTCTTATGACTTCATTACCACACGATTTCATAAAGGCTTGTAATCTTGGTAAAGGGTCAGCAATGAATATAAGGTTGACATTAAAAGGGGTCCATTCATACACACTGGTACAGAGTGGTATGTTTATATGCAAGCACACAATGCACACACAACACACACAAAGCCCTAAACTGACTTACCGAGGAATTACACTGCCAGACAGTGGTTGAACT
The DNA here is from genome assembly GCA_028752905.1 of Cladorhizidae sp. MBARI D1340-BT2. Taxonomy (NCBI): domain Eukaryota; kingdom Metazoa; phylum Porifera; class Demospongiae; order Poecilosclerida; family Cladorhizidae; species Cladorhizidae sp. MBARI D1340-BT2. The sequence continues at coordinate 2,384,212 of JAQNBH010000013.1, forward strand.
GTCTTCAAGCTCTTCTTTAATCAGGTGGGAGTAAAATAATAATGAATTAACATCGTCACTTGATCTGCTACACATAAAGTGCAATGTGACTTGATAACTTACTTCCAGCTCCTGTAGCCTTCTCTGGAATGAGTTAGAAAGAGTTAGAAAGTAGTCAAAACTTACACAATACTTCGTTCTCGTGTAATGCAACACTTGAGCAAGTAACAGATTTTTATGTTCTAAATAAGAATGCCCAAATTTTACCAGAGCATACAAACTGTAATCAAGTAATTTGATATCTGATAACTTCATTTTAGGACATAAAATGAAGGGGTGTCTATGGAATATCGGCACTCCTTTTCTGCTTCAGTTAATGGCCTGTCACTGTCACCTAGCTTGATATCCAGAGCACTGCTTGTGGCAGATGCTGATAGTGTTATGACAGAACAGGAAGGAAGGTATAGGAATGTGTTGGCATCACTTTTCACCCTTTTCCCCACTAGCAAAGTGAACTAGCATAATGTGTACAAAAGTGAACTAGCATAATGTGTACATGACAAACGAGAACTGTTTCATGTAGTGACTGAGTTGAGACAGGTTTTCAGTGTGGAGAAAATATGTGTACAAATTTCTAGGATATCAAGCTATATAGGTGACAGTAACAGCTAACAGGTCATTAACTGAAGCGGAATAGGATCGCTGATATCCCATCGACAGTCGGGGCTTCCTTAGCTGAAAACAACCAAGTTATGTCAAACGACGGTATATAGTCCTTCAGTGGCAGTACAGGGAAGAATTTCAGTAGGATCAGCAGATACAGTTTTTGTATTGGTAATTTGGTAGAGGTTCACTCACATTATTGTGCTTCTTTGCTTTGATCATAAAGATCCCTTTAATAAGACTTCAACGGATTTCTGTGGCGGTGCAGCGTGGGAATGCAGCCTCAGTAATGGGATCTTTGCCATCAGGGTTGGGGACGAGCCATTTCCCTATATAGTCATCACTTGAACATTTGAACTTGAGGGGAGGGGGTTCTATAAACTATATGAATCGGTGCAGATTTAAGATAATCGATAATTATTATAAGACTAAAGGCAATACAATTAGGTGGAGGCAGTTGAAGACCCTGGACGGGAAGAGCCCTGAAAAGGAGAAACAAGAGCCGAGTAAGTGTTAATCCATGTGGTACTCCCCATTCCACTCATAAGTTCTCGCTCATAAGCAGTATATAGTCTCTAAAGGTAACTTACAGTTTGTCTTTTGGGGTGGAGGCAATTGCAGAGGAGGGGAATGAATCCTGAAATTTGGGCTTGGAGAACATTAAAAATAGGAGCCCCAAGATACAAGACCTGCTCCTGTTGCACATCACCACTGTAGGGGGGGGGGGGGGGGGAATTTCGTGTCATTTCCCAGGTTAGAATCGGAGTCTAGGATACCCACACTCTGGTACGTCTACACGGAATTTGCTTCTTTAGCAACTCGTTCCAGGTGGTTTTGGCAATCACGTCCTTCACCTCTAGGAGCCTTGACGTGTAAGTAAGGATACTTCTGGAAAAAGGTGACATTCTCCTTGTGAGACATGGCCACTGTAAGCAAAAAGGAGTTGGATTATGGAGTCAACTTTTCAAGGGGTTAAATGTCACTTCATGTAAATCAAAAACATACGTGAAGTTCACTCTCGACGGAGGGATTGGGATTACAGTTAAGGCATTAAGGCATCGTGTTTGGTTGGTTCGGTGGTGGCTAGCCCAGCACGAGAGTAGTTAAGCTCAGTAAGCTATTCACCTAGCTGATGCAACTGGACGAGTTCAACAAGTTATCAGTAGGAAATGTGTATAGCGAATGAATGTGTGCTAGTATGCATGCGCGCGGTAAAGGAGTCGTGTGTGAGGTAAAGGGTCGTACGTAGCAATGTTTATACATGTAAGGGTGGTTATTGTCTATCTCCCCCCAAGTCCGTCTTAAGGGGGACTGATAGTTCTCTGTCCGTAGCGTACGACTGGTTTTGCTCCTCTCTTGCTGCGTCTCAGCGCAGCAGCTGGGTTGGGGTTCTTGGGGGGGTTGATGGCGGGCGTCAAGGCCAGGGTTTTCTGGGCGATGAGGCGGGGCGATGAGGCGGGGTTCCGGTGCCGGCGACGGAGGCGTATGATCGTCCGTCTGCCGGGGTAGCCAGCAGGGCGGGCTTGCGTCCGGTTGGCTTTGTTGATGTTGATGGTGGATGTACAGGTGTCCCCGGTGTAGTAGGGGGCAGTTTGGTCTGGGGTATCGGTTGAGGGGGCGGGAGCGGTGGGGGGGCGATCTGGGGTGGAGTAGATGGTGGTGGTATGGGAGGGGGGTATTCAATGGGGGGTGGAATATAGGTTGGTGGTATGGGAGGGGGGTATGCAATGGGAGGAGTGCCAGGCAGCGGACGGCTGAGCGGGTGAGTCGGCTGGGCTGGTTGAGTCTCCGTCTGACGACGTAGGAATCGTCTGTTCCTTGTGGTGAGGCGGCCCGATCCGTCCATCCTCACGGCATATTGGTGGTACTGGAGCACCTCCACGACCAATCCAGTTTTGTCCCACTTCGTTGGGTGGCGGCCTGTCTGATTTTGGATGAATACTCTGTCACCGCAACGAAGGGGGGAAAGGCCGTGGGTGTGTTCGTCCCAGCGTGCTCTGCCGAGGGTTTGGCGATGGGATCTGGCTTGTTGCCTCTGGTGGAGTTGTGATTCTGATGCATGGGTTTGTCGCAGCCACGTGGGGAGGCCGGGTAGTGCATCACGGATGGGGCGACCAAATACGCATTCGGCGGGTGACATCCTTGTGTCTGGGTTCGGGCTGTTGCGGTAGACCAGGAGGGCCTTGTGGGATTTGGTGGTGAGTGTGCCTCCTGGTCCTGTGTTCCCCGAAATGAGCCTCTTCATGGATTTGACCGCGGTCTCTGCTCGGTTATTGGAGTGTGGGTTATAGGCAGAGGAGGTGCGGTGGTGGATGCCCCAAGAGGTGAGGAGCTCCCTGGTGGTATGAGCGGCAAATTCTGGGCCGCCGTCCGAGGTTAGAGTGGTGGGGATGCCATAGGTGCTGAATGTCTCTCTCAGTATGGTGGCGAGGCCTGCTGCGCCGTTGGTGGCCGGTTTGGTGATTGGCCAGCCAGAGTACCGGTCTACCAGCACAAGGTATGCGGATCCTTCGTGGTGGAAGTAATCCGCACAGATGTGCTGGAAGGGGTACTCTGGCTCTTCTGGGGTGACTGACGGCATGGCAGGTTGAGAGGGGGCGTTGCCGTTGCATGCTGGGCACCTGTTCCTGGTTGCAGCGATGTCTGCGGGCATGCCCGGCCAGTACAGGGAGGAGGTGGCTCTGGCAGTCATCCCGCTCGTGCCCTGGTGGGCTGCATGGAGGGTGGATAGGCAAGTTGGTCTCAGGGATGTGGGGATGATAAGTCGTTCCCCGTAGCATACCACACCGTCTACGATGGAGAGGTGTGGGAGGATTGAGAAGTAGTCCCTGATGGGGGCTGGGAGCATCTGCCTGTTGTCGGGTGTGCCTTGCTCGATATAAAACATCAGGTCCTGAAGGGTAGCGTCGGAGGCGGTGGCTGTCTGGAGGTGCTCCCAGCTGATGGGGATTGAAGAGATTGCCTTGCAGACGGCGGTGGAGAGGCCGGACTCGTCTATATGCACAGAGGTGGTATTGGTGATGGCGCAGAGTGTGGAGGCAGGGCTGCCCGGACAGGCTGGGCTGGGGTTCGCAACATCATCGGGGAGGTGGAGCTGGGGAGGCGTCCGGGTTCCGGATGGGTGGCGTGAGAGGGCATCGCTGGTGAGGTTCTTAACGCCAGGAATGTACACCATCCGGAACCGGTACCGGAGGGTCTTCTCCTTGATGTTGCGGAGGCGTGGGTTAGGTATGTCCTCGAGGCAGCGATCCCCGAACAGTTTGAGGAGGGGCTTGTGGTCTACAGCTACCACTAGATCGCTGCACCCGAGGACGAAGTGCCGGGCTTTGTCTAAGGCATCCGCCACTGCCAGAGCCTCGCCCTCCACAGGGGCGTAGCGGGACTCGGCAGGGTGGGTAAACCTGGAACCCACAAGGGTGATGCGCCAACCCTCCCGACAACAGAGGATCTCCCGGGATGGGCACTGGCAGTGCTTCTGGAATAGCCAGTACCCTATCCGTCTTTGCTCCAGTCTGTTGCCAGGCAGGTTGGGCGGTTTCGGTCGAATATGGCCACCCCGTCGCGAATCTTCTCTACAATCTCCGACTTGGATGCCTGGAACGCGTGGTCAAGGGCTGGTGTCCAGAGGAATGGTGAGGTGGGCTTCAGGAGGGCCCTGAATGGCAACATGGTGGCGGTGAGGGAAAATGCATAGGCGACCTGGTTCACCAAGCCGAAGCAGGCGCGGATGTCCGTGATGCTTGCTGGGGTGGGGAAGTCGGTGATAGAGTTGAGGAACCTCGGAGCTGGCCGTACTTCGGAGGGGGTGATGTCGAACCCGGCAAACTCCACTCTGTCCTGGGCAAAGCGGAATTTGCACGGGTTCAGGGTGATGCCGTTCACGGCACAGATGTGGAGCCACTCAGTCGCCTGGTGGAATGCGCCCGTGATGTCGTCCGACCAAAGCAGAGCGTCGTCGATGCATTTGGTCTTCGACATCATGTTGGCGACGAGGGCATCGTACCTGGCCGTGTAGGTATCACCTGAGGCGATGTACCCCTGGGGGGCCGAGCAGTAGCGGTACCTTCCCCAGGGGGTGATGAAGGTGGTGTAATGGCGGTCAGCTTCTTTGAGGGCCACGGAGTGGTAGCCGTTCCAGGCGTCGAAGATGGTCTTTTTGGTGTTGCCTGGAACGGCTCTTGCCTGATGGAATGGGGATGGGCAGTGATGGGTCTCGCGCGTGGCGTGCTGGTTGAGTGGTTGAAGGTTGATGGTCCTCCTGAGTGACCCGTCCTTCTTGGTGCAGATGACCATACGGTGGCACCAAGTGACGGGCGTACCCAGGGGGACCTTCTCCAGCACGCCGAGGCGGACGTCCCGGTCAAGGCCGGCCTTCACCTCGTCCTGCCAATGAATTGGGATATCAATGGGGTTGTGGCAGGGTTTGGGGATGGCGTTGGGGTCAATGTTGAGGGAGAGGGGGGGTCCTGACATCATGGGAAGGGGTTGATGCTCACAGACATTGAACGCACTTGCTGAGTATAAGTCCAGCAAGTGACGTTCAAGCCTGTGACGGTTGGCCTCAGTGCCAGGGAATGGCAGGGAGGTGGGTCTGACAGGGGGCGGGGCACGGGTGGGGCATGAGCAGGGTCTGGGTTGGTTATGGGAAGGTTTGCTCACCACAGGTGTCAAGGGGCTGTCCATAGTTCTGGTCTGCAGGTTCGCGACTTCAGGGGGTGGGGGCCGATTCGGGGTCGCCCATGCATCCGTGCCGTCTCTCGAAGGTGGCGTCTGCTTGCAGAGGGGAAACTCCGTGTGAATCAGTCCCAGATCGATGCAGCTGGCCAGGCTGAGATATAGTTTGGAGGCCAGGTCGCTGAAGTATACCATCTGCCGCGTTTCACGGCCTGAGTGGGTGGATATTCTGAGGAGAGCGGCACCCTTGATGGGGAGGGTGTTGCCACTGGCGGAGCTCATGAGGAGCGTGGCCGGGACCAGGTCGTGGTCAGTAAGGAGCAGTTCCTTCATGAGGGCTGGGCCTGCCAGACAGCTCTGGCACCCGTGTCAGCTAGGGCTGTGGTGGCGATATTGTGCCTTTCTACCCTGAGGGTGTGGCCGTGGGCCCTGAAATCCTCTCGGTGAGACGAGACTCTCACCTCCATGTTGGGTTGGGGCGGGGAGCGGCGTTGGGTCCAGGTCATGGTGCTGGAGTCCCACGATTGGTGTGGTAGCGATCCCTCGGTCATGGTTGCCACTGTCTCGGAGATCGCGCTCTCTTGCTCCGCCTGTCTCGACCAGCACATCTGTGCGTAGTGGTGTTGTCTACCACAGGAGGAGCAAATGGAGCCAAAGGCGGGGCATTCGAGCCTTCGCACCGCTGTCCGTTCCCTCTCACCGTGGCCTTGGTGGCCACAGAAGCAACACACTGCCTTCGGGTTGATCTTGGGGCGGGTGGTGTTGCTGGGTTGCCCTCTGTTCTGTTGGGGCAGGTTCCGGGTGTGTGTGTGGGAGATGGGTGAGCGGCGTTGGGTCCAGGTCTGTGTTGTCCTTGGTGTGACTGGGTTTGGCTGTCTCTGTTGGCGTCGGTACGCGCTATTGATAGCATCCCCTTGGTCATGGTCGTCACCCAATGAGTCTGTCGAGGTGGGTGTGGTGATGGTGACCGCGGACCGCTTGCCTGCGGCCCTCACCTCGACAAACCTGATTGTCTCCTCGACAGTCATGTTTTGGTTTGTGTCTTTTAGGAGATCTTCCTGAATATCTGCATCTGCCAGGCCGATGCAGAGTTGATCGGCAACTCTTTGCTCCCCTTGGCTGTTGACGACTTCACAGCCAGAGCACTTTTGTGTGAACCTGCACACCTCAGGTTGGCCTCGGAGGCGGGCAGCGAACGAGCGAATGGGTTCCCCCCGGTCCTGCACCATGCGGGAGAGGGCGACCCTGGCCACTTTCGGGTTCTCCTCCCGCACTGCAAGGGCCTTGATGGCAGCGAGGAGGTCTGTCTCCGAGAAATCTTCAATGGGTAAAGGGCCCACCGCGTTGCGGGTGACGTCCCTTCTTAGCTTCGGCTCGAGGCACTCGAGCAGCTGGATGGCCACATCAGTGCCCGTTAGTCTTACTGCCATGGAGTATGCCCTCCATCTGGTGGCAAAGTAGTGCCAGGCTTCAGTGGTGCCCCCGGCCGTTATCTCTGGGCGCTTGACCGGGGTGGGCTTAGCCCGGGTCGCCTGGCTGTGGATCAGCATGTGTCCATTCAGCACGGCCGCAGTCACCACGGGGATCAACTCTGCTGGTGTCGAGAAGTCGCAGCCGGGGTATGGGCAGTCAACAGCCATTAGGCGGGTGGGCGGTAATTGGAAATATCGAACAACGGTCCCCCTCCTAACTTCTTCGGGCGGGGCTAGGTACTACCAATCACTATCGAAGATTCGCTATACACATAGTTAAGCTCGGTAAGCTATTCACCTAGCTGATGCAACTGGACGAGTTCAACAAGTTATCAGTAGGAAATGTGTATAGCGAATGAATGTGTGCTAGTATGCATGCGCGAGGTAAAGGAGTCGTGTGTGAGGTAAAGGACCGAACGTAGCAATGTTTATACATGTAAGGGTGGTTATTGTCTAGAGAGGTGTTGACAGCGAACAGCGTCAGCAAAAGCAGCCATTGGTGCCTCTGATTATTAAATGGCATATCCCTAACATAATGAGCCAAGACTTATCACACATGAGGTGTGTGTTCGTTGGCTTTCTTTCGTGCATTTTGGGGGTTTTTTCTTTTTCTTTTTTGCGTATCTGGCATGTCCAGTAGAATATTTGTGCATCATTTGTTTTGCATCGAGAGGCCATGGTGTGCAGAAATAAAAACACATAACCACACACTCCACTGCCAAAGGGAGGTCCTGTTTAGGTAAAAACTCGACACTTGTATAGCTACTATATACTTGGTAAAGAATTTCCCTGTTTTCTTCTGCTTGTTTTTCTTGTTGCTTCAGAAGCTGCTATCTACTTGACTTGCAGGACTGTGCCTGAAGGGATGTGCCTGTTCTGCATCATGGCGATATGGAGCTCTGTTCATGACAAATAAGAATGCCATCTTTTCCTAGGGTTTTGGTGTAGGGTTTGGGGTACGCTGAAAGCACTAGCAAACCACCATTGCAACCTCCCCTACTGGTTGCTCTGGAAAAGGGTACGATAGCAACAAATTACCATCTTACTGTAAGATTTTTTTCCTCAAGATGTTTGAAAGATACTTTCCAGGATTTCTCCTTGCCTAGTGAGTTGATGGGAAAGAAGTATATCAGGGGAAAAAACTGGTGCACCATGTGAAGTGCGGTATTGGAATCTCTGTGGGTATCAATACTTGCTCCTAGTTTTCTCAAATTGACAAAAGAACCACGTTTCTGTGATCATTGCCACCAAGTGAATAACTTCCTTACTTGAAGTGATTGGGGCTGGATTATCTGGACAGTTTACTGTTAAGAACTTCACTGGGGTGTCTGGATCACTTGATAGATCATTGCTAATAGCATCACTAGCACTTAGACTACTGCCTGGTGGACCAGAGTCCATTGTGGCACCCACAGCAGGGCATGTTTTCTTTGGTGGTGGCTTTTCCCAGAATTGGACCTGCTGGTTTTAAAACATTTTATCTGGACTATCCTGGTAGGTAATTTGTTATTAAACTGGATATCATTTTAACATGGCAGTCATCTTCATGCAACCTCTCGAGTTGACATTTTCATGCACAAACCAAAGTAGTAGCTGCTGCTCAGAAATCAATGCACCTGTGACCTTTGATCCAAAAGTGAGCAGCTGCAACCCAAGTGTCAGTGTAAACTTTAACATGTCTTTGTTGAGCTGTAACACAGTGTAAATTTAACATGTCTTTGTTCAGCTGGTAACACACGAGTGTAAACTTTAACATGTCTTTCAGCTGTGACACAGTGTAAATTTTAACATGTCTTTGTTCACTGTAACACATAGACTTTAACATGTCTTTGTTCAGCTGTAACACAGAGTGTAAAGATGAACATGTTTTTGCTCAGCTGTAACACAGTGTAAACTATAACATGTCTTTGTACACAGCTGTAACACAGAGTGTAAATTTTAACATGTCTTTGTATGTTGATTAACTGTTTTCTTTGAAAATCAAAAAGCTGCCCCCTCCCCCCCCCCCCCGGATCTGCTCCTGTTAACCATTTACAGTATAGTAGGCCTCTTATCCAAACATCACTTATCCAAACAAGAAGCCCCTGAAGTGGTGTCTACATTCATTGTCCCATTTGGTGAGGGAAGTTCATTAACAGGTCAATTAGGAACATCACAGAACACAATCATTCATAACGATAAATTGTCAAAGAGCCTTAATTAATTGGATATATAATATATTGTGTCATTATGTTGGTTAGCCAATGAGACTGCAGGAAGACCATGTGCTGGTTAGCCTATTTAAAGGAGGCCAGCACATGACTTCCAGATTTCTCAGTTTCTCAGGATTGACTTGTGTGTAAGAGCTGTATATATTATTTAATGAAATTCTCATTTACTGACAAGTGGATAGAATTGAACCGCTCAGACTTTGAACAGACCTAGTAGTAGGAGTAACAACCTAACATCTGGTGGCAGCAAAACCTCGCCCCCCACATCGACTTGACTGATTGTGCCAGTCAACTTCAGACCACTCGAATCCCTCTACAAATCCTCCAACCAACTCCACTACCAAATAGATACAGACCTTCTGTTCATACCAGATCCTCCAGATGGATACTCGGCATAAAAAAAGGATAAATCTAGCCCTACCTTTCTCACACCCTCAGGTTCTGAAACACAAGATGCCAGACAGTTACAAAACAAAGAGCTGTCTAATGAGGAGTCTGTCCAATCCACCTCGACCTTCACCAACAGAGAGCGCCAGACATGCTGGTGATGATGCGGATGTTTGAACGACAATGGGCAAAAGAAGGCAGAGGCAGAGAAACTTGAGACAGGAAGAACGCAGGAAAGCTGAAGCAGACAAGGCTGAAGCTGATAGAAGATGGACACAGCTCATCGTATCTCTGTTGCAGGAAGCTAGAGAAGAACAGCAAAGAAGAGATGAAGTTGCTCGAGTATACATGGAGGAGAATAGATTTAAAGACAGAGAATATCAGGAGAGACTGATCGAACAGCACAGAGAGAACCACGAGAGAGCGCTCAAAGAGAAGTACAGACTACGAGAAATGTCTAAAGCTGAAGTAAGAGCCAGAGGAACTCATGCTCCCAAACTCAACAAATACGTCCACGCTGACGAAATGGAAGTATTTCTTCAAGTTTTGAAAACCATATGACCACTCATGAAGTCACTCCAAAGTACTGGATCTCTCATCTAACACCACACCTACCCGCTAGCAGTACCAAGACACTCAACCTCCTGATAGGATAAGGAGGACCACAAGAAGGCTAAGAAAGCATATACACACTCCATCACGTCGACAAACATGACCTCCGATTAAAGTGGCAAGGAATCACAATGAAGCCTGGGGAAACTTGCAGAGAAGCCATTGATTGTGGACTCCTGTTCTTTGATGGCTGGGTCAAAGAAACTGAGACCAAACAGGAAGTTAGAGACGTAGTCACACTGGAACGTCTCATACAGATCATCCCCCCTCACATCCAGATGTGGATTAGGGATCAGAAGCCAGCTACTGCCCAAGAGATGGCTGACTTAGCAGACGACCACTTAAGAAATATCCAGGTCTACCACAATTATAGGCCTGGAGTGGATGAGATGAGACTACCTGCCTCGACAGAGACAGCAGTGGCAAGACTGCCCTCAGACCCCAAACCTTCAATCTCCTCCAATTTCTCAAACACCCTCTCCAGCTGTGGCAATGACCCAGTTCCTGAACCAGGCCAACCACAGACCATCTCAACCCGTGAAGCGGCTCAGCCATCACAACATACACGACTTCACATACTGAGTAAGTATTTCGATGATGTTAAAGGTCCCTTGTGTTTTCAGTGCAGGCAGTGGGGTCACCTCAGCACTGCCTGCCCTGAGAAGGAAATTAGACTCACTGAAAAACCAGTGCACCCTGCCATCCTTCGTCACTATGGGATCTGTCCAGAATGCCCCAGTCCATTTTTTTCTAGACAGTGGTGCTGACACGGTAATCAGTGCTGGACTACTCCAAGATCCCCAGAACCTAGGCTCCGACCCTTTATCACAAACATCTTCAGTCACCATCAAGGGGACCTGCAACTACCTTCTCTGTTGTGCAGGTGCCCTGCCAAATCTTGCAGTCAAGTTTTGAGATGCCCATTGCAGTATCCGACGACATCTCTTGTAACGTTCTTCTTGGACGAGATTGTCCACTACTGTTTCAGTTGCTCAAAGATGCTATCCAAGATGTTCCCAAAGAAGTGTGTGAAGTGACTACTTGTTCCAACCCATCCAACAAGATTGTTTCGCTAGCTGATGTTGCTGCTGGCTCAGAAAGACCCTTCCCTGAACCTGATTGTTATAATGATATTCTCTCATCCTCTTATGACTTTCCTCAAACCAATTTTTCTCTCTCTCATTCCTGTTATCTTATCCGGCTATTTGCCAGCCTCTCCATCCCAGTATGATGTTGAGTCCACTCCGAGGCTCTGCGCCAGGACCAGTTGGAAGACCCTTCCCTGAATGACCTCTGGGTCAAAGCTGACCTACCTGAATCCGAGCATATACGTCACGCTCAACCGTGTCCTCCACAGGGAGACTACTGACCAGATGGGAGATCCTCATTTCCAGATTATCCTACCCCTCTCTTGCCGTGAGGCTGTGATCAAGCTGGCTCACTCCACACTGATGTTGGGCCATGTTGACTTTGCTCGCACCAAGTACAAGATTGTGTGGCATTTCTTCTGGCCAGGTACCAGCAAAGATGTCCGTGCAGCCTGCCAGGCTTGTGACAGATGCCAACACACAGCAAAGAGAACACACAGCAAAGATAACTCACTCTCGAGCTCCGATGATCAACCCTATGCTCTCTATTACCTGTCCTTTTGCCAAAGTAGCCATTGATATCGTGGGACCCTTACCTCTCACCACAAAGAAGAACATGGCTTTGTACATGTTGACATATTTGTAGACTTGGGCTCCCACTACCCGATGCTATCCCCTTGAAGACTACAAATGCTAGGTAGAAGCCCAATCATTACTTACAATTTTCTCTCGTCTCTCAGTCCCCACAGATATCCTTTCGGAGAGAGGATCTAACTTCATGTCAGCTCTCATGAGGGAAATGTTCTCTTTCCACAGAGTAAAAAATTCCAAGAGTGCGCTATACAGACCTCAGTCCAATGGAGCAGTAGAAAGGTTTCATCATAGCTTATTACAAATGATTCGGAAGGCTGATATCGACCACAAAGAGACTGGGACGACTATCTCCCCTATTTTTTATTTGCCTGTCGTGATGCCCCTTGCTCCTCCACTGGCTACTCCCCCTTTGAACTGAGCTCCTCCACTGGCTATTCCCCCTTTGAACTAATATTCAGGAAACAAGTGCATGGACCTCTCTCAATCCTCAAACAACAGTGGTTGCCATTTTCTCCCCCCAAACACTCAGTTGCAGATTGGCTCTTGCAGCTGAGAGAAGACCTTGCAGCAATGCATGCTCTTGCTACAACAGAAAACCAGACCACAACTCAAGCTCGAACCAAAGAATGGTTTGACAAGAATGCAAAAACAAGATCTTTCACCATTGGAGATCAAGTATTGGCTTTCCCCCCATCATCACAGGTAAACCTGCAGCTAAGCTGACAGACAGATGAAACAGACCCTATGCCATTATAGGCCGTGTCTCACCAGTTACGTATTCTATTGATATGCCAGAGAGACAAAAAGAACCTGCCCTCAAAGAGTGGCATCCCCCTGTATCTAATATTGCATATCTTTCTGCTGACCCCACAGATACAGAACTACTCGACTACCACATCCATCTGATGGCTCACTGCAGTTGGGACCTGACCTCTCAGATGATCAATGCAGTGCCATCCTCAAAGTCTGGCACTTCTTTCGGACATGATTACCTCTACCCTTGGGCAAGCCAGAGCCACTCCCCATAAGATCGATGCTGATGATGCATTACCTGTCCATTTACATCCCTACAAGATCCCGAAGGTATGGGAAGAACCTTTTCATTCAGAGATTGCTCTACTCCAAGATGCAGGTTTGATTGTGCCATCCTCAGCTCTCTGGTCGGCACCCATGTTTGCCATTCCTAAATGTACACCCAGTTCTGTTAGACTGGTCGTCAATTACGGCCGCTTGAATGCAGTCACCGTCCCCTATCTTCCATGTGTGGAAGACATCCTGGATGGCTGGGGCTGTGTACTTCACCACCCTAGACTTGGCCCGTGGGTTTTACCAAGTCCCTCTTGCTGAAGCAGACAGAGAGAAAACAACATTTGTAATGCCCTTTGGGAAGTTCATATTTACTGTCATGCCTTTTGGTCTTTTCAATGCCCCTTCCTCATTCCAAAGAATCATGGAGGCATACTTGGAGATTTATCAGACTATGTCAATGTCTACATTGATGACATTTCCATTTTTAAGTAATAATTGGCCAAACCACCTTCAACATCTCCACACTGTTTTAACTCACCTCAGCTCTGCTGGTCTCACCGTACAACCAACTAAGTCCCAACTTGGCATGATCTCTTGTCTCTTCCTTGGACACGACATTGGAAAAGGACTCATCACTCCACAGGAAGTGAAAACCAAAGCTGTTGCTACTTTCTGCCAGCCCCGTACAAAGTCTGATCTCCGTGCATTTTTGGGGTTGGTAGGATTCTACAGACGTTTCATTCTCTCCTTTAGTTCTATAGCAGCCCCGATCACAGACCTCACCCGTCAAGCTGCTCCTGACCTGTCTCCTGGACCAATGATTCCCAAACCGATTTTGACATACTCAAGGGACTTCTCTGTTTGCAGCCTGTACTGGCTGCTCCTAGATATGACTGCCCATTCTGTCTGCAAATAGCTGCGTCTGGACATGGACTAGGTGCAGTGTTGACTCAAGATGACGACCATGGTGTAGAGCATCCCATTGCCTACTATTCAAGGAAGATGTTTCCTCAAGAGCAAAGATACTTAGCTACCGAGCAGGAAGGCCTAGCAGTCATCGAATCATGCAAGCGCTTCCTACCTTATCTCCTTGGCCCATTTACCATTGTTAGTTTACAGACCACAGAGCTCTAGCTTTCTTGGGTAACAAGGACTCTACAAATGAACGTTTAGCCCGTTGGATGATGTCCTTAGGCAATTTGATTTTTCGATTATATATCGTCCTGGGACCGCCAATAACAATGCTGATGGTTTCTCAAGGCCAGCCTGGCCAGACTCCCAACCCATTACCGTCCCTTTGCCAGCTTCCGAGCTCTCCGGAGGGGAGGGAGATGTTAGGACCCCCTAACAAGTCAATTAGGAACATCACAGTACACATTCATAAAGATAAATGTGAAATCATTAGATAGCCTTAAGGGGGTCCACTACCCCAAAAAATTTTTTTTTGTTTTTGTTTGTTTTCCCCCCAAAATATGATGACAGTTACATACAAGATGCTGCCTTCCAAATTGGAGAAGATTTGGATGCTCCATTCTGGACTTATACTAACTTGAGTACTCCCGATTTGCGAAGAAGACGCTTTCACGTAATAGTGAGTTTCAATGGCCGCGGAGACCGACAAGGGAAGCAAACCAGTGATTCTGGTCATCCCCCTAGGAAGCGGCCTATATAGGAACCAAACTTCCCCTCCCTATTCTTGATTTTTCTAGTATGTATATGTATACCACTTTTGGTGTTTTTTAATGGTATGGTCAGTTCAACCATTGAAATACTATACTAGTCCTTAAAATGCCTGTTCCGAATTTTTTTTGTGTGTGTGTGCCAAGGACGGGTCTCCTTGCTTCATATTTGGAGTAACCAGACAAAATTATATAGATTCTGTTTCCTCTCAATGAGAGCTACAAGATGACATTCTCTGTTTTTAATTTTAAGCGAGTATGATGTCAACAGGTACAAAAAAAAATGAAAATGCTACCAACAATAGTTTTTTAAAGTCCATGATCACACTATTTTTAAAAAACACTCAATGTTATATTGTGTTTCATACTTTGTAATTTCCCCTGTGGTAAGTTGTGAAATCCCAAAGTAAACTAGTCTCCAAATATGACCGTCCTCGTGAAATCTTAAATGTTTACTAAGTCCGGATCAGTTGTAGCTGGGTAGTTGGCACAGCACCAGAAGGTAGGTCTGTGTATAGGTACACATCATACAAGATTTCAAATAAAAATTCTGAAGCATGTGGGTTTTTTTTGTTTTTTTTTGTTTTTTTGGGTAGTGGACCCCCTTAATTGGATATAATTATAATATAATATTGTGTCATTATGTCGGTTAGTCAATGAGACTGCAGGAAGACCATGTGCTGCTTAGCCTATTTAAAGGAGGTCATCACATGACTTCCTCAGTTGGCAAGATTTCTCTGTTTCTCAGATTGTGTTTAAGAGCTGTATATATTATTTAATGAAATTCTTAGTTACTGACAAGTGGATAGAATTGAACTGCTCAGACTTTGAACAGACCTAGTTAGGAGTAACTACCTAACACAGTTCATGATTTTTTATGAGGAACGAGGTCAAGATGAAGACCTGAAGTTCAGTTATACAAACGTCAAACACCTCTGGTCCTATCGTGTTTAGATAAGTGGCCTCCTGTAGTATATAGGGGAGGGGGGGGGGGGGGGGGGGGGGGATGCTGGCCTAACAATAATATAGAGTTATTACTATTAGATACTGTTATATAGTGCCACACTGTGCTGTGCCTGTGCTGGCCTGACAATAATATAGACTATTAGATACTGTTATATAGTGCCACACTGTGCTGTGCATGTGCTGGCCTTAACAGGCCCAACAAGGTCAAGGTTAAATTATAAAATCAGGAAGGAATATATACTCTAGTATATGTGATAAAAGAGGAGGTTTCTGGTTCAACCCCTGGCATTTCTTCTTTTCCAAGGAAAGGTAACAGGTAATTCCATCTCCTGTACTTCTGAGAAAACTTATGATCATTTCTCAAATGTTGTCAGGATAGTGGAAGCTGCAAGGGCTTTCTAGATGGATAAAAGGTGTTATGCCTATCCCTCTTGGTGACGACTTGGATGAGTTTGACATATCTCCTGTCACTCCAGTGATGATCAAAAAGATCTTGAAAAAGCGACCATCAAGCTCTTCCGCTGGTAAATGTGCAAAGGCCACTTTCCCCATCGCCTTCTTCACACGCGTCACACGGTCCTTGTCAGACTCATCCATTTCTCTATTGATGTAGACAAAGAGAGCATGGCACAATAGCAGCAACCTATTGACAGCTCTCTCAAGGCTGAACCACCTGCTGGAGTGGCTTCAATACTTGTGCTGAAGTAATTCCATCAAAATCATTTAGTACAATAGAGAGCTCATCACATCTTTTTGACGAATGTTATAAAGTGGTATATACATAGAAAATGTCAATAAACAGGTATATATCAACAGACATTGTAAGATTTTTCAGACCTGCTGCAGCACATAAAGCAGCAAATGTGACACACACAACCCATACATAAACACCATCTTGCTTCTGGATAAACTCTGCTTAATACAATTTCTCTAGCCGACCATGACACTAGCACTATTAGAGGCAAATATGATCACGTTTCTCCACGAATATTGTGTTCCAATACATCAGCTACTGTCTGCAAAGTCTCTCCTGTAGCTATATTCACCACAATTCACCCAGGAACCAGATCACAACTTTGTTTAGCTATGCCAGAACCTAACCATAATTCCAAAATAGTTCATTAACACCATTACACAGAACTGTAAATGTCTGTTGTTTTACAGCGTTGATGACAAGCTCATTGACTACTGGTGACTGCTGGCACTCATGCATGAGTTACCATGGCAGCTATCTGTCTTGGTATGTGCACAAGAAAATTCTGTTGTAGTCACTGAGCACAGCCTGTGGGCAGCAACAGTGAATGGTAAGATATGCTCAGTAATAAATCTAGCAAAGTAAAGCTCAGCACAGCTGACTTGATCACGTGAATGTTGGATTGCCTGGTGGTTCATCAGCCATGCCTGGAGAGTTGGCTGTATTCTCAGCTCCTTCATCTTGGTGCGCTCTGGGAAATCGACCATTTCTCATGTGTGTTTTTATATAAACATTATAACTTTTTAATATTTCATTCATCTTCAAATATTTTGGTCTCAAAAGGTAACACATTCTGTTTGCTTTCCAATGATGTTACAATAGTGGTGTTAGTGGTGTTGCAATAAATGCAAAACCATAAAGGTCATTATAAACGCTCTTGCTCCCCAACCATAGGTCACTTATCATTTATGGTGATATCAGAATGCCAACTTATGAATATATACAAAGATAATTATCAACAATTTTAATTCTCCAATTTCATTTTTGTTGTCAGGTGACTGACTATATCTCATCATGGAATGACCGACTATGTATTGAAAATATGGAGCAGTGCTAGAGATAAAAATTATTTAGTAAAGATAAAATTTGACGAGTTAGACTGTTTTATGTGATATATTGCATGAAATTACACATTCATGGTTAAACCAAAGTAAAACACCTAAATCACATGGGTTTTCTATATACAAAGCATTAAAAAAACACCTGTGGTTAGCATTTTGGAGCTCCAGATTCTGCAGACTTCACTCTGTGACCTTGATATATAGCTCAAAAGATAGATCATTCTGTGTGCTCTCTTTTGCTGTTGCATAGGTACAACCATACTCGAGTTACATGCAGTCAAAATTGGTAGCCTCAAAACCAATGCCCAAGCTTTCTGCATTTCTAACTCCTAATTGGAAAGTGCAAGACAATAGTACCAGTGGCTAGACTGCTAGAGGAACTCACCTCTATATAATGAGGATTATCATTAGGCGCTACAATGAAGTAAGTCGACAAGCGCGTGGTCAAGTGCGCAGGTGGAAATTGTATAAAGTAGCTTCCTCGAGCCTCAGGTACTGTCTTGCACTTTCCAAATAGGAGTTAGAAATGCAGAAAGCTTGGGCACTGGTTTTGAGGCCCCCAATTTTGACTGCATGTAACTTGGGTATGGTTGTACCTATGCAAAAAAGAGCACACAGAATGATCTATCTTTTGAGCTACATATCAAGATCACAGAGTGAAGCCTGCAGAATTTATGGAGCTCCAAAGTCATAACCACATATTTTAACACTTTCGTGTGTTTTACTATTTACCACAAATATGTAATTTCATGCATTGATATCACATAAAACAGTCTAACTCAATCAAATTTTATCCTTAGTAAATTATTTTATATAATCTGAAAGCTCTAGCATTGCTCTGTATTTTGATTACATAGTTTTCTAATCCAGTCATTTCCTAATGAGATATAGTCGGTCACCTGACAGCAAAAATGAAATTGGGATAATAAAATTGTTTAATAAAATCTTTGCATTCATAAGTTGTCATAAGTTGTATCTGTAGGCATTCTGATATCTCCATAAATAGTAAGTATTGAAGACCTATGGTTGGGGAGCAAGAGCATTTATAATTTTTTTTAATGACCTTCAAATGTGGTTTTGCCCATAATTTATTTCAGTCATAGTTTATTGCAACACCACTATTGTAACTTGGTGAACACTGCCACCAGCAGTTGTCAAATCCATGTTGCAAACCTTACAGAATATACAGGTTTCTCCCTTGTTTTTTGCTGCTAATCTCATGCAGTGCCACTTGTATTTGCAATACTTTTTAGCATAATTAGAACTATATAATATACAGAGTGACTCTACTTCCAAAAAAGGTGGGAATTTCATGGATCTTCCTGGGATGCCAGTAAAATAATTATTTTGAGAATGGTTAGGGACAATGTTGTTTTTAGGCACTTGCCAAAGTATAGGGTGTGAATATCCCGAATATTTTTATTCTCATATGTAACACAAATTAATAATTATTATTAACCAGTTATGTATATACAAAAGTAATTATGTCATGACAGTATAACCTCTTCTTCTCCTTTGTCCCAAACAGCAGCCAGAGTCCCCACAGCAGGAATGCACACCAAGTACCACCAGGGCAATAAGTGCTATCAATAGTGCTAGTCCACATATCATAGCAACAATCACGATAATCCAAACAGCTACAGAAGTTGCCCATGAAGCAGCTAGAGATACAGGCACACATAGAAAATGAAACCAAGCATAATAATAGTGTCATGTTTAATGATATGAAGCAAATGTATAATACTTTTGTGTGTGTATGCTTATTAATTTAAAAAACACCATTTTGAAAATAAGAGTGCAAATGTTGGTACTGCATCACAATAATATGTGTGTGTGTGTGTGTGTGTGTGCATGTGGAGGGGGGGTACAGTTATTATTTATGTGGCATTCTAATTACAATTATGCATGATTAATTATTTACCTTTGTTGGTTGTAACTGTGCAACTGTTTTGGCCTGATTTTTTAGACACAAAATCTAAACCCTTTTCATGAAAATGAAAGCTGTGTGTTAAACTCGGTTTCTTCAGTTATATTCTTTTCCCCCTGCAGATGATGTGATATATCTGATGATGTTGTCACAGTGCAATTTTGTGTTCTTATAGTTTGGTCAAGGCCTATCTTTGCTCACAAAACTTGCAAAATGGCACTCTTCAATCGGCATAAAAATCTTTTTAATCTGCTTATGCCCAGTTCTTCTTGAGATTACTGCACTGCGTTGCTCTGTCATGGTACTCAGGTCTCCACTTAGCAATAGCAAATGTTAACTTATTTAAGTAGTTCAGAGCATGCATTCACTTGCTCTTCTAGCCACCACTACTGCCAGTTCCAAGGACTGACTTTAAAGGAGGTATCAAATTAGACCTCACCCAATGCAAAGCAGCAGCATTACTAACCAACTACGCTAGCTACATTAGACCTCACCCAATGCAAAGCAGTAGCATTACTCACCAACTACGCTAGCTACATTAGACCTCACCTAATGCAAAGCAGCAGCATTACTAACCAGCTACGCTAGCTACATTATACCTCACCCAATGCAAACAGTTTGCTAGCAAGGCTGTTTCTAGTCTGGCTCTATTAGAAAAACACCTCAGTTGTTAAAATGGCGAGATTTATAGAGGGCCGTGTCATCTTCAACTGGTAACAATTTTTTTTGAATAGTCATAAAAGGTGCTTGGGAGTGTAAGGTTTGGGGCTGAACACCTGGGGTAAGGGCGGGAAGACCATGTTCCTCATTCTCACTCGGCATAAGCCACTTTCATCATCTCTAATACTATAGGCATCTTAGTGAGTACATTAAAGTCAGATGGGGTGTGGTAGGGGAGGGGCTTTAAGACTTTAAAGTTTAATGAGGAGACTCCATCATACTAGTGTTATAACAGTGTTATTATCACTCACTGCTACATTCAGACTGACTGCCATAACTGTTGGGCTTGTTCGTGATGGAGAATGCTGGAGGAAACAACAAGAGCAATACCAGCAACAATAACAAGCATAGCAGCAGCAACAATGACAAGCATAGCAGCAGCAGCAACAATGACTAGCATAGCAGCAGCAACAATGACAAGCATAGCAGCAGCAACAATGATAAGCATGCAGCAGCAACAATGACAAGCATAGCAGCAGCAACAATGACAAGCATAGCAGCAGCAACAATGACAAGCATGCAGCAGCAGCAACAATGACAAGCATAGCAGCAGCAACAATGACAAGCATAGCAGCAGCAACAATGACAAGCATAGCAGCAGCAGCAACAATGACAAGCATGCAGCAGCAACAATGACAAGCATGCAGCAGCAACAATGACAAGCATGCAGCAGCAACAATGACTAGCATAGCAGCAGCAGCAACAATGACAAGCATGCAGCAGCAACAATGACTAGCATAGCAGCAGCAACAATGACTAGCATAGCAGCAGCAACAATGACTAGCATAGCAGCAGCAACAATGACAAGCATAGCAGCAGCAACAATGACAAGCGTGCAGCAGCAGCAACAATGATAAGCATAGCAGCAGCAACAATGACAAGCATGCAGCAGCAACAATGACTAGCATGCAGCAGCAGCAACAATGACAAGCATAGCAGCAGCAACAATGACAAGCATGCAGCAGCAGCAACAATGACAAGCATAGCAGCAGCAACAATGACAAGCATGCAGCAGCAGCAACAGTGACAAGCATAGCAGCAGCAACAATGACTAGCATGGCAGCAGCAACAATGACAAGCATAGCAGCAGCAACAATGACAAGCATGCAGCAGCAGCAACAATGACAAGCATAGCAGCAGCAACAATGACAAGCATAGCAGCAGCAACAATGACAAGCATAGCAGCAGCAACAATGACAAGTATGCAGCAGCAACAATGACAAGCATAGCAGCAGCAACAATGACTAGCATAGCAGCAGCAGCAACAATGACAAGCATGCAGCAACAGCAACAATGACAAGCATGCAGCAGCAACAATGACAAGCATAGCTGCAGCAACAATGACAAGCATGCAGCAGCAGCAACAGTGACAAGCATAGCAGCAGCAACAATGACTAGCATGGCAGCAGCAACAATGACAAGCATAGCAGCAGCAACAATGACAAGCATGCAGCAGCAACAATGACAAGCATAGCAGCAGCAACAATGACAAGCATAGCAGCAGCAACAATGACAAGCATGCAGCAGCAGCAACAATGACAAGCATAGCAGCAGAAACAATGACTAGCATAGCAACAGCAGCAACAATGACAAGCATAGCAGCAGCAACAATGACAAGCATGCAGCAGCAACAATGACAAGCATATCAGCAGTAACAATGACTAGCATAGCAGCAGCAGCAACAATGACAAGCATGCAGCAACAGCAACAATGACAAGCATGCAGCAGCAACAATGACAAGCATGCAGCAGCAACAATGACAAGCATAGCAGCAGCAACAATGACAAGCATAGCAGCAGCAACAATGACAAGCATAGCAGCAACAGCAACAATGACAAGCATAGCAGCAGCAACAATGACAAGCATAGCAGCAGCAACAATGACAAGCATAGCAGCAGCAACAATGACAAGCATAGCAGCAGCAACAATGACAAGCATGCAGCAGCAACAATGACAAGCATAGCAGCAGCAACAATGACTAGCATAGCAGCAGCAGCAACAATGACAAGCATGCAGCAGCAACAATGACAAGCATAGCAGCAGCAACAATGACAAGCATAGCAGCAGCAACAATGACAAGCATAGCAGCAGCAACAATGACAAGCATGCAGCAGCAACAATGACAAGCATAGCAGCAGCAGCAACAATGACAAGCATAGCAGCAGCAACAATGACAAGCATAGCAGCAGCAACAATGACTAGCATAGCAGCAGCAGCAACAATGACAAGCATAGCAGCAGCAACAATGACAAGCATGCAGCAGCAACAATGACAAGCATGCAGCAGCAACAATGACAAGCATAGCAGCAACAACAATGACAAGCATAGCAGCAGCAGCAACAATGACAAGCATGCAGCAACAGCAACAATGACTAGCATAGGAGCAGCAACAATGACAAGCCATAGCAGCAGCAACAATGACAAGCATGCAGCAGCAACAATGACAAGCATAGCAGCAGCAACAATGACAAGCATAGCAGCAGCAGCAACAATGACAAGCATGCAGCAACAGCAACAATGACTAGCATAGGAGCAGCAACAATGACAAGCCATAGCAGCAGCAACAATGACAAGCATGCAGCAGCAACAATGACAAGCATAGCAGCAGCAAGAATGACAAGCATGCAGCAGCAACAATGACAAGCATACAGCAACAGCAACAATGACAAGCATAGCAGCAGCAACAATGACAAGCATGCAGCAGCAACAATGACAAGCATGCAGGAGCAACAATGACAAGCATGCAGCAGCAACAATGACAAGCATGCAGCAGCAACAACAATGACAAGCATAGCAGCAGCAACAATAACAAGCATAGCAGCAGCAACAATGACAAGCATAGCAGCAGCAACAATGACAAGCATAGCAGCAGCAACAATGACAAGCATGCAGCAGCAACAATGACAAGCATGCAGCAGCAACAATGACAAGCATGCAGCAGCAACAACAATGACAAGCATAGCAGCAGCAACAATAACAAGCATAGCAGCAGCAACAATGACAAGCATAGCAGCAGCAACAATGACAAGCATAGCAGCAGCAACAGTGACAAGCATAGCAGCAGCAACAATGACAAGCATAGCAGCAGCAACAATGACAAGCATAGCAGCAGCAACAATGACAAGCATAGCAGCAGCAACAATGGCAAGCATAGCAGCAGCAACAATGACAAGCATGCAGCAGCAGCAACAATGACAAGCATGCAGCAGCAACAATGACAAGCATAGCAGCAGCAACAATGACAAGCATAGCAGCAGCAACAATGACAAGCATAGCAGCAGCAACAATGGAATGGCAACAATTCATGAGTGTGGATAAGTGGAAATGAAAAATACCTGACTAGCGATTGCATCAAGAGATTGCATTCATTATTGCCACATGGCTAGTGTCATGTGACTATAAATCGTAACAATCCAGCAACCATATATTATAGTTACAGAGTTACTGTGGGGCAGGTTTTCCCCTTCTTTTTCCCTTTCCCCCTCATTAAAACCACATGTGAGTTGTGTAATATCATATACAGTCAGTTCATGAGGGGATAGTTCATAACTGAGTCCTGAGGGATCCCGAATTATAGCATAGAACATGTCAATATCACGGCACTGGTTTAGCTATGGTGCTTATATGATTGCTGATGATTGCAAATGAAGGTTACAGGAAAGGTTTTAGTAAAGTAAGTCATCAGTCAGAATGTTTTTAGGAAGGATGTTTGACAGACTTACGCTTTCCTTCTTGGTGCATCATTTTGTCCACATTCATGGCACATTCTAGAGCTGTAGGCTTCTCTGCCCGCTCCAGATAATAAGAAGGCAAAGTGAAGTGCAGCACTAAAGATGTCTCTTAGAAATCACAAAAGAGTAATGACCACGCATGGTCTGAGCACTCTTAAATCTCTTGCTTTCATAGACCTCGCGCTTTCTATTTGACCCCTGAGGTTGGAGCCTCTGCGAACCAAATAACTTCACTAGAAAGACTGATCCCTTGCTCACACTGTGTTACAACTTCACTAGAAATACTGATCCCTTGCTCACACTGTGTTACAACTTCACTAGAAATACTGATCCCTTGCTCACACTGTGTTACAACTTCACTAGAAAGACTGATCCCTTGCCCATACTGTGTTACAACTTCACTAGAAAATCTGTGTTACACTTTCACACGAGAACTGATCTCTTGCCCACAATGTTACACTTTCACTAGAACTGATCTCTTGCTCATACTGTGTTACAACTTCACTAGAAAGACTGATCCCTTTCTCACACTGTGTTACAAATCCAGCAGACAGCATTAATAAGTAACGTGAACACATGCATTTGTTCATTCATTCTGATCAAGGATTACTTACTACAATTGATGTATGAGTGACCTTTACCACAGGTAGCAGGTAACAGGGGGGAGGGATACAAGAAGCAGTTGCGGAGACAATTAGAGCTAGCAGCATAGCGAGCAAACGTATCCAACTGATCTTCATCAGTAGTCCTGTACAAGCAGATGATACATAAATAGTCATAGCCATCCTATATACATACACCCATCATGTGTACACTCTCACCTATATACATACACCCATCATGTGTACACTCTCAGTCATCCCACATACACATCAGTCATCCTACATACCCACCAGTCATCCCACATACACATCAGTCATCCCACATACCCACCAGTCATCCACCATACCCACCAGTCATCCTACATACCCACCAGTCATCCCACATACACATCAGTCATCCTACATACCCACCAGTCATCCTACATATACATCAGTCATCCTACATACACATCAGTCATCCTACACACACATATATACCCATCAGTCATCCCACATACCCACCAGTCATCCCACATACACAGCAGTCATCCTACATACCCACCAGTCATCCCACATACACATCAGTCATCCTACATACCCACCAGTCATCCCACATACACATCAGTCATCCCACATACCCACCAGTCATCCCACATACACACCAGTCATCCCATATACACACCAGTCATCCCACATACACACCAGTCATCCTACATATACATCAGTCATCCTACATACCCACCAGTCATCCTACATACACATCAGTCATCCCACATACACATCAGTCATCCTACATACCCACCAGTCATCCTACATACACATCAGTCATCCTACATACACATCAGTCATCCCACATACACATCAGTCATCCTACATACACACCTGTCATCCCACATACACATCAGTCATCCTACATACACATCAGTCATCCCACATACACATCAGTCATCCCACATACCCACCAGTCATCCCACATACACATCAGTCATCCCACATACACATCAGTCATCCCACATACCCACCAGTCATCCTACATACACATCAGTCATCCTACATACACATCAGTCATCCCACATACACATCAGTCATCCTACATACACACCTGTCATCCCACATACACATCAGTCATCCTACATACACATCAGTCATCCCACATACACATCAGTCATCCCACATACCCACCAGTCATCCCACATACACATCAGTCATCCCACATACACATCAGTCATCCCACATACCCACCAGTCATCCTACATACACATCAGTCATCCTACATACACATCAGTCATCCTACATACACATCAGTCATCCCACATACACATCAGTCATCCTACATACCCACCAGTCATCCTACATATACATCAGTCATCCTACATACCCACCAGTCATCCTACATACCCATCATGTCAGGACCAGACCTGACAGAAGAGAAGGATAGAAGAGAGAAGACTCGCAGAAACTTGCATAAGTATCTAATTACAATCTATGAACTCTTGCATGCAATATAAATCATACCTTGTTATAACATATCTTATCCCGTTAACACTTTAGTCTGAGACACTGATAAATATTGTTAATAGTTGCATGTATATCATCCTGATTGGACAGAATCATAATCACATCTTGTAATATCACCATATATGGTTGTATCCTGAACCTACGAGAGGTAACCTAAAGGGGAGCTTCTGAGTTGGTAAAGGAGACTTTTCCTTGATTGACAATTAAAATAGACTTAAAACTCTATCAGTCTTTACAGGGGACTTTCTCTGGTGGCAGCATATCAGAGGAGTACTGAGCTTAATCCCTCAACGCCTCACACATGGTTGCAGCGGCTACAACGAACTTTAGCCAACACAATTCTTGAAGACATCGTACTTGGACTTACGCTAGCAGAACTACAACCTAATATGGAAAGGGAACGCCCTGAGAACCAGCGTGGTTCAAATTCAGCCATTACAATAGACCATGAAGTTACCATTCCCCAACAAGGAGGGACAACAGAGAACTTTCAGTTGCACAGCATGGTTGAGAAACTTGTGGAGATACAGCTCCAGAGAGAGGAGCAGTTGGCTTAAGAACATCAGAGGACGCAGGAGATGCACGTACGCTATGACGAAGAAAGGAGGAAGTTTGAAAGAGACCTCCTAGAAAAACAGATTGAAAGAGATAAACTGAAATATAGACTGGACCAGCAGAACAGGTTGGCAGACAAGATAACTCCTTGGAAAGATACAGACAACCCCCTCTCATACTTAAAAAGATTTGACGACACCATGAGGATAGCGATCCCGGAAGACCAGTGGCACTATAGACTGATTCCTATTCTCAGTGGGAAGGCCTTGACTGCTTACTCCCAGTATGTGCCACGGGATGCAACCAGGAATTATTCTACACTCCGTGATGCGTTGCTCAAGGCAATGGGTCTATCCAAGGACCAGTGTAACCGAGATTTTTGGCTCTACCACAGGAAGTATTCCGACCTAGCTCAAGACGTCGCCAGAGACCTGGAGAACATGGTGGAGAGGATGGTGGAAGGCTGTTCCACCGTGGAGCAGGTTGTACATACAATTACTCTTAATAAATTCTTTTCCCTATACCCACAGGAGGACGCTGAGTATGTCCAGCTGAGGCAGCCAACTTCTATCTTGGAGGAAGCCAACGTGATGCAAGAACACATCCAGTACAAGTACCAGGACCGGCAAAGACGCCAAGGATACGGCCAGAGACCTTCCACCTTCTCATCACGCCCCAACGATACCAAGCACCGCCCGACTGGAAAACCATTCCAGGATCGCCATGATTGGCATACCAAACCAGGACCAACCGATGGAACACCTTCAGCAGGGTATGACAGTAACTCTTCCCCTAACACTCAACCCAACTCATTCATCCCAACGTGCTTTGGCTATGGTATGCGGGGCCATAAAAAGCCTGACTGCCCCAACAAGGTATTGGTAGTAACATCTAATGCCCAATCTGACTTGTAGGTGATGGGACTGGTAGGCAAGACAGAATGTCGCATGAAAATTGACACTGGTGCAGTTGTGAATGCAGACTTAGTAGACCCTTTGGAATATACTGGCAAATCCATTAGGCTCACTGGTTTTAGTGGAGAGACTAAGAGAGTTCCCCTAGCAAAAGTGTGGATTACAGCAGGAGAGTATTGCATGCAACGTACAGTTGCAGCAGTACTCAACAGCCCAGAACAGGTACTCTTAGGATTAGACCTGGGAATATTACAGTTACTTGCTAGATATTGAACAGCAGCAAAGACAAGCAGCAGAAGCTGAGAAGAGCCCTCAAATACTACTGACTAGAGCAGAAAGGAAGAAAGAGGTAGAATTAGATGAGCAGACATGGTGGCAGATCAAACATCAGAGGCCAACCCCACCCCCATGGACGAGCTCTTTGATTTTGATGATGATTTATTCACATCAGGCCCAGTGTACAGTGAACCAGTACAGACCATACCTGATGGGGAAGCAGAACAACTACCCATCCCTAGTCTTGCTAATGATCAGGCAGATGTAAACTGCTGAAGCAGCAGCAGAAAAATGATGAGACACTGGCTGGTATAAGGGCTCTAGCAGACCACAATGAGAAGGGATATCACTGGAGGCAAGGGATGTTGAGGCATCTGCATGATGATGACTCTGGTCAACAATGGGACAGGATTGTTCTCCCCACGTCTAGAAGAAAGCAAGTATTACGGATAGCTCACAATAATAGGCTAAGTGGCCATTTTTCTGGCAAGAAAACCAAAGCAGCCATGCAGAAACTATTTACATGGCCAAGCATGAATAAAGACGTGCAGCAGTGGTGTGCAGCTTGCCCGGACTGTCAAAGAGCTGATCCCATCAGAGCTCCCTTGCAACCTCTCCCAGTCATAAGTACTCCATTTTCACGGGTAGCCTTCGACCTAGTGGGTCCACTTCCTCAAACAGCTAGACGAAACCGGTATTTGCTTACTTGCATGTGCTTAGGATCTAAGTACCCTGATGCTATACCGCTCAAAAATGTGGAAGCAACCACAGGGGCAGAAGGCATGCTTGAAACATTTTCTAGAATTGGGTTACCTGCAGAGCTATTAGCTGATCAGGGCTCAGTTTTTATGAGTAAACTCATGAAGCAGCTGTGTAGCATGTGTGACATCAAACAGCTTCGAATGTCCCCATACCACCCTCAAACTGACGGTGCACTGGAACGGTGGCATGGGTCACTAAAGCACTTACTCCGGAAGTGTGAGGAGAGAAGGACTGAGTGGGATCGAATTCTCAAATATTTCTTATTTGCCTACCGTAACTCTCCCCACAGCAATACAGGTTTCTCACCCTTTGAGATCGTTTACGGCAGAACACTAAGAGGGCCACTGGAACTGCTCCAGGAAGGCTGGACGGAAGGAGAGATGACTTCCAAGAATGTCACAGACTGGGTGAACGACCTGGCAGAGCATCTGGCTACTACTAGGGTGGTAGTAAAGGAGAGAGAGGAGAATAAATCAGCCATGAAAAGGTACTATGATGCAGGTACCCAACCTAGAGTCTTTGCACTGGGCTCCATGGTGTTGATCAGGACTCCTGACTTGCAGGGTAAACTGGAAGATGTCTGGGAAGGACCATTTGAGGTGATTAGAGTAATTTCTGATGTAACCCTTGAGATTGCTGTGCCAACTAGACAGACTAAGCGACAGGTTGTGCACATCAACCGGGTCAAAGCCTGGATATCATCAGAGGCAGGGTGGCAGTTGCCCAGGAGGAGGAGGAGGAAGAAGACACTACCCAGACTTGAGATTGCAAGCTGAATGAGCAACAGCAGCAACAACTACAGGCGATGTTGAGTAAACACAAGGAGGTGGTGATGGAGAAATTGGGGAAGACAGACACGGTATCCCTGCAGATTGACACAGGACTGGCAATACCTATCAGAGCATACCCATACCGGATCCCGCCTATTTGGAAGGACCAGTTGAGGGAGGAGGTCCGCTCACTAGCGGAGGCGGGGATCCTCAAGCCCTCCTTCAGCCCATGGTCCTCACCCATGGTCCCCGTGAGGAAGCCAGATGGCTCGGTTCGCCTTTGCTTGAATTTTAAGCGTATCAATGCAGTAACTACTCCGGACCCTTATCTCATGCCGCGAGTAGATGACATGCTTGCTCAGATTGGTAATGCCAAATACCTTACTAAGATGGACCTGAACAAGGGCTTCCATCAGATCCCACTCAAGAAAGAAGATCAGCTCAAAACAGCATTCTGCACTCCATGGGGAAAGTGGCAGTACATAGTTATGCCTTTCGGCTAACGGAATGCACCTGCTATATTTCAACACCTCATGCACATGATCCTGGCAGACATGCTATCTTTTGCAAATGCTTACATGGACGATTTAGTCATTTTTAGTAATTCTTGGGAGGACCATCTCCATCATATCGACGTAGTTCTGCAACGACTTAACCAGCACAGTTTGACGGTGAAGCCTAGAAAATGCGAGTGGGGCTCAACCAAGATAGATTTCTTAGGACATGTTGCAGGAGAGGGTCACATCTCCATTCCAGAATGCCGAGTACAAGCGATACGGGACTACAAGCGACCGGTCACCCAAGCAGACCTACGTTCCTTCTTAGGAGTCACTGGATATTACCGTCGTTTCATTGATGCATACGCACAGAACTCATTCCACTTGACCAATGCAACCAGAAAAATGGAACCAAATACACTTGTATGGTCGGACTCGATGTGTGCTGAATTTATGTACTTGTGCAATTCACTTGCTAACTCGTGTTCCCTCATTGTACCCCAAGACTGCGATACGTTTTACAGACTGATGCTTCGACTAGAGGCATCTCTGGTATCTTGAGCGTGTGTCATGATGATCAGGAGCTACCAGTAGCATTCTACTCCAGGAAACTCACACCAGCTGAAAGAAACTATGCAGCTACGGAACTAGAAGGCCTAGCAGTAGTGGCAGCCATTCTTCATTTCGAGATCTACCTCATCGGGCGCCACTTCATGGTCGAGACAGACCACAGGGCCCTAACCTTCTTGGATACAGCCAAACATCTCAACCCAAGGCTCAGTCATTGGTGTCTACATCTCCAACACTTCTCCTTCACAGTAAAGTACAGACCCGGCCAGCTAAATGCCAATGCAGATGCCCTCTCGAGACAAGCATGGCTAGACGGTGGAGGACCACCTCAGTCAACGGAGCGGGGGAGATGTCAGGACCAGACCTGACAGAAGAGAAGGATAGAAGAGAGAAGACTCGCAGAAACTTGCATAAGTATCTAATTACAATCTATGAACTCTTGCATGCAATATAAATCATACCTTGTTATAACATATCTTATACCGTTAACACTTTACTCTGAGACACTGATAAATATTGTTGTATATCATCCTGATTGGACAGAATCATAATCACACCTTGTAATATCACCATATATGGTTGTATCCTGAACCTACGAGAGGTAACCTGGAGCTTCTGAGTTGGTAAAGGAGACTTTTCCTTGATTGACAATTAAAATAGACTTAAAACTCTATCAGTCTTTACAGGGGACTTTCTCTGGTGGCAGCATATCAGAGGACTACTGAGAGCTTAATCCCTCAACGCCTCACACACCAGTCATCCTACATACACATCAGTCATCCTACATACACATCAGTCATCCCACATACCCACCAGTCATCCCACATACACATCAGTCATCCTACATACACACCAGTCATCCTACATACACATCAGTCATCCTACATACACATCAGTCATCCTACATACACATCAGTCATCCTACATACCCACCAGTCATCCTACATACACATCAGTCATCCTACATACACATCAGTCATCCTACATACACATCAGTCATCCTACATACACACCAGTCATCCTACATACACATCAGTCATCCTACATACACACCAGTCATCCTACATACACATCAGTCATCCTACATACACATCAGTCATCCTACATACACATCAGTTTTCCTACTTAAGAGGGTAAAAACCATGAATGGCTTATCTATAAGACTTGTATTTTATTGGATTGCTACATGCATGTGTAGCTCACATAGTACCTCAATTATTATGGGAGGCTACTAAACAAGGAATACAGAAGCCTGGTAGTGTCCTACGAGAATGCTAAGGAGCAAGGGGAGGGCAGTGGGGGGTAAAGTTATGGTAACTACTACACCAGAAATCATCTGGTGGTTACTAGGGAGTGGGTAAAGCTTATGATATTTAAACCACATTATAGTTCCAAACAACCCTGGGTAGTAAACAACACTTTAGTTCTTACCACCCGTAGCTTGATATGATTGTGTTGGCAGTTTGGCTAGCCATACAGAGCTAGAGTATATAGAGTTACAATAAAGAAGGATGTTTGTAAGGACTATGATCCACATGAACTATTTTTGATTGCCTTGCAGATCAGCTTACACCAATCCATTGTATGTGCCATGATGCTTGGCATTAGTATAGCCAAGCTGTCTGCATGCTGAGTTAGCAGCTGTGGTGCCCATGTTGCACACTGGCCCCCAGCGATCGTTCAAGTAGATCTCTACATAGCCAGAGGAGGTATAGTAAGTGCCACCTTGGATGAGGCGGATCTGGCTGTCATATGGGAGAGCATCAAGACGAGTACTTGCTGTAAGACCAAAAGAAAATATCAATAAACACTAGTTCAACTCCTAGTCCTGGTCCTGGACATGACCCATATACATGGCATTGTCAATGTATGTATGAAACTAGCTAGTCCTGGCAATAGCCCAAGCCTAATCCTAGCCTTAGCTCTAGTCTAGTCTTCGCCCTAGCTATAGCCTAGTCTCCTGGTCTAGTCCTGGCCCTAACTCTAACCTAGTCCTGGCCCTAGCTCTAACCTAGTCTTGGCCATAGCTCTTGCCTAGTCTCCTGGCCCTAGTTCCTGGCCTAGTCTTGGCCCTAGCTCTTGCCTAGTCCTGGCCTAGTCCTGGTCCTAGCTTTAGCCTACTGGCCCTAGCTGCCCTAGCTCTAGCCTAGTCTTGGTCTAGTGGCCCTAGCTCTAGCCTAGTCCTGGCCCTAACTCTTGCCTAGTCCTGGTCCTAGCTCTAGCCTAGTTCTGGTCTGGTCCTGTCCCTAACTCTTGCCCTAGTCCTGGCCCTTGCTCTAGCCTAGTCCTGGTCTAGTCTTGGCCCTAACTCTTGCCTAGTCAAACCTTTTAGCCTGGCCATCACTAGCGTGGTGCTAACTCTAGCCTGGCCATCACTAGCGTGGTGCTAACTCTAGCCTGGCCATCACTAGCCTGGACCTAACTCTAGCCTGGCCATCACTAGCGTGGTGCTAACTCTAGCCTGGCCATCACTAGCATGGTGCTAACTCTAGCCTGGCCATCACTAGCGTGGTGCTAACTCTAGCCTGGCCATCACTAGCGTGGTGCTAACTCTAGCCTGGCCATCACTAGCGTGGTGCTAACTCTAGCCTGGCCATCACTAGCCTGGACCTAACTCTAGCCTGGCCATCACTAGCGTGGTGCTAACTCTAGCCTGGCCATCACTAGTGTGGTGCTAACTCTAGCCTGGCCATCACTAGCGTGGTGCTAACTCTAGCCTAGCCATCACTAGCGCGGTGCTAACTCTAGCCTGGCCATCACTAGCGTGGTGCTAACTCTAGCCTGGCCATCACTAGCGTGGTGCTAACTCTAGCCTGGCCATCACTAGCGTGGTGCTAACTCTAGCCTAGCCATCACTAGCGTGGAGCTAACTCTAGCCTGGCCATCACTAGCGTGGTGCTAACTCTAGCCTGGCCATCACTAGCGTGGTGCTAACTCTAGCCTGGCCATCACTAGCGTGGTGCTAACTCTAGCCTGGCCATCACTAGCGTGGTGCTAACTCTAGCCTCGCCATCACTAGCGTGGTGCTAACTCTAGCCTGGCCATCACTAGCGTGGTGCTAACTCTAGCCTGGCCATCACTAGCATGGTGCTAACTCTAGCCTGGCCTGGTGCTAACTCTAGCCTGGCCATCACTAGCGTGGTGCTAATTCTAGCCTGGCCATCACTAGCGTGGTGCTAACTCTAGCCTGGCCATCACTAGCGTGGTGCTAACTCTAGCCTGGCCATCACTAGCGTGGTGCTAACTCTAGCCTGGCCATCACTAGCGTGGTGCTAACTCTAGCCTGGCCATCACTAGCGTGGTGATAACTCTAGCCTGGCCATCACTAGCGTGGTGCTAACTCTAGCCTGGCCATCACTAGCGTGGTGCTAACTCTAGCCTGGCCATCACTAGCGTGGTGCTAACTCTAGCCTGGCCATCGCTAGCGTGGTGCTAACTCTAGCCTGGCCATCGCTAGCGTGGTGCTAACTCTAGCCTGGCCATCACTAGCGTGGTGCTA
Organism: Cladorhizidae sp. MBARI D1340-BT2; assembly: GCA_028752905.1. Classification (NCBI taxonomy): domain Eukaryota; kingdom Metazoa; phylum Porifera; class Demospongiae; order Poecilosclerida; family Cladorhizidae; species Cladorhizidae sp. MBARI D1340-BT2. Next base: position 2,417,700 of record JAQNBH010000013.1, read on the forward strand.
ACTCTAGCCTGGCCATCACTAACGTGGTGCTAACTCTAGCCTGGCCATCACTAGCGTGGTGCTAACTCTAGCCTAGCCATCACTAGCCTGGCCATCACTAGCATGGTGCTAACTCAAGCCTGGCCATCACTAGCGTGGTGCTAACTCTAGCCTGGCCATCACTAGCATGGTGCTAACTCTAGCCTGGCCATCACTAGCGTGGTGCTAACTCTAGCCTGGCCATCACTAGCGTGGTGCTAACTCTAGCCTGGCCATCACTAGCCTGGTGCTAACTCTAGCCTGGCCATCACTAGCGTGGTGCTAACTCTAACCTGGCCATCACTAGCCTGGGCCTAACTCTAGCCTGGCCATCACTCTAGCGTGGTGCTAACTCTAGCCTGGCCATCACTAGCGTGGTGCTAACTCTAGCCTGGCCATCACTAGCGTGGTGCTAACTCTCACCTGGCCATCACTAGCGTGGTGCTAACTCTAGCCTGGCCATCACTAGCCTGGTGCTAACTCTAGCCTGGCCTTCACTAGCGTGATGCTAACTCCAGTCTGGCCATCACTAGCGTGGTGCTAACTCCAGCCTGGCCATCACTAGCGTGGTGCTAACTCTAGCCTGGTCATCACTAGCGTGGTGCTAACTCTAGCCTGGCCATCACTAGCGTGGTGCTAACTCTAGCCTGGCTATCACTAGCGTGGTGCTAACTCTAGCCTGGCCATCACTAGCATGGTGCTAACTCTAGCCTGGCCATCACTAGCGTGGTGCTAACTCTAGCCTGGCCATCACTCACCTGGTGCTAACTCTAACCTGGCCATCACTAGCGTGGTGCTAACTCTAGCCTGGCCATCACTAGCCTGGTGCTAACTCTAGCCTGGCCATCACTAGCATGGTGCTAACTCTAGCCTGGCCATCACTAGCGTGGTGCTAACTCTAGCCTGGCCATCAACTAGCCTGATGCTAACTCTAGCCTGGCCATCACTAGCGTGGTGCTAACTCTAGCCTAGCCATCACTAGCGTGGTGCTAACTCTAGCCTGGCCATGGTGCTAACTCTAGCCTGGCCATGGTGCTAACTCTAGCCTGGCCATCACTAGCGTGGTGCTAACTCTAGCCTGGCCATCACTAGCCTGGTGCTAACTCTAGCCTGGCCTTCACTAGCGTGATGCTAACTCCAGTCTGGCCATCACTAGCGTGGTGCTAACTCCAGCCTGGCCATCACTAGCGTGGTGCTAACTCTAGCCTGGCCATCACTAGCGTGGTGCTAACTCTAGCCTGGCTATCACTAGCGTGGTGCTAACTCTAGCCTGGCCATCACTAGCATGGTGCTAACTCTAGCCTGGCCATCACTAGCGTGGTGCTAACTCTAGCCTGGCCATCACTCACCTGGTGCTAACTCTAACCTGGCCATCACTAGCGTGGTGCTAACTCTAGCCTGGCCATCACTAGCCTGGTGCTAACTCTAGCCTGGCCATCACTAGCATGGTGCTAACTCTAGCCTGGCCATCACTAGCGTGGTGCTAACTCTAGCCTGGCCATCAACTAGCCTGATGCTAACTCTAGCCTGGCCATCACTAGCGTGGTGCTAACTCTAGCCTAGCCATCACTAGCGTGGTGCTAACTCTAGCCTGGCCATGGTGCTAACTCTAGCCTGGCCATGGTGCTAACTCTAGCCTGGCCATCACTAGCGTGGTGCTAACTCTAGCCTGGCCATCACTAGCGTGGTGCTAACTCTAGCCTGGCCATCACTAGCGTGGTGCTAACTCTAGCCTGGCCATCACTAGCGTGGTGCTAACTCTAGCCTGGCCATCACTAGCGTGGTGCTAACTCTAGCATGGCCATCACTAGCGTGGTGCTAACTCTAGCCTGGCCATCACTAGCGTGGTGCTAACTCTAGCCTGGCCATCACTAGCGTGGTGCTAACTCTAGCCTAGCCATCACTAGCGTGGTGCTAACTCTAGCTTGGCCGTCACTAGCATGGTGCTAACTCTAGCCTGGCCATCACTAGCGTAGTGCTAACTCTAGCCTGGCCATCACTAGCGTGGTGCTAACTCTAGCCTGGCCATCACTAGCATGGTGCTAACTCTAGCCTGGCCATCACTAGCGTGGTGCTAACTCTAGCCTGGCCATCACTAGCGTGGTGCTAACTCTAGCCTGGCCATCACTAGCGTGGTGCTAACTCTAGCCTGGCCATCACTAGCGTGGTGCTAACTCTAGCCTGGCCATCACTAGCGTGGTGCTAACTCTAGCCTGGCCATCACTAGCGTGGTGCTAACTCTAGCCTGGCCATCACTAGCGTGGTGCTAACTCTAGCCTGGCCATCACTAGCGTGGTGCTAACTCTAGCCTGGCCATCACTAGCGTGGTGCTAACTCTAGCCTGGCCATCACTAGCGTGGTGCTAACTCTAGCCTGGCCATCACTAGCGTGGTGCTAACTCTAGCCTAGCCATCACTTGCCTGATGCTAACTCTAGCCTGGCCATATCTATCGTGGTACTAACTCTAGCCTGGCCATCACTAGCGTGGTGCTAACTCTAGCCTGGTCATCACTAGAGTGGTGCTAACTCTAGCCCGGCCATCACTAGCGTGGTGCTAACTCTAGCCTGGCCATCACTAGTGTGGTGCTGACTCTAGCCTGGTCATCACTAGCATGGTGCTAACTCTAGCCTGGCCATCACTAGCGTGGTGCTAACTCTAGCCTGGCCATCACTAGCGTGGTGCTATCTCTAGCCTGGCCATCACTAGCGTGGTGCTAACTCTAGCCTGGCCATCACTAGCGTGGTGCTAACTCTAGCCTGGCCATCACTAGCGTGGTGTTAACTCTAGCGTGGTGCTAACTCTAGCCTGGCCATCACTAGCGTGGTGTTAACTCTAGCCTGGCCATCACTAGCCTGGTGCTAACTCTAGCCTGGCCATCACTAGCGTGGTGCTAACTCTAGCCTGGCCATCACTAGCGTGGTGCTAACTCTAGCCTGGCCATCACTAGCGTGGTGCTAACTCTAGCCTGGCCATCACTAGCGTGGTGCTAACTCTAGCCTGGCCATCACTAGCATGGTGCTAACTCTAGCCTAGCCATCACTAGTCTGGTGCTAACTCTAGCCTGGCCATCACTAGCGTGGTGCTAACTCTAGCCTGGCCATCACTAGCGTGGTGCTAACTCTAGCCTGGCCATCACTAGCGTGGTGCTAACTCTAGCCTGGCCATCACTAGCGTGGTGCTAACTCTAGCCTGGCCATCACTAACCTGGTGCTAACTCTAGCCTGGCCATCACTAGCGTGGTGCTAACTCTAGCCTAGCCATCACTAGCGTGGTGCCAACTCTAGCCTGGCCATCACTAGCATGGTGCTAACTCTAGCCTGGCCATCACTAGCGTGGTGCTAACTCTAGCCTGGCCATCACTAGCGTGGTGCTAACTCTAGCCTGGCCATCACTAGCGTGGTGCTAACTCTAGCCTGGACATCACTAGCGTGGTGCTAACTCTAGCCTGGCCATCACTAGCGTGGTGCTAACTCTAGCCTGGCCATCACTAGCGTGGTGCTAACTCTAGCCTGGCCATCACTAGCGTGGTGCTAACTCTAGCCTGGCCATCACTAGCGCGGTGCTAACTCTAGCCTGGCCATCACCTAACTCTAGCCTGGCCATCACTAGCGTGGTGCTAACTCTAGCCTGGCCATCACTAGCGTGGTGCTAACTCTAGCCTAGCCATCACTAGCGTGGTGCTAACTCTAGCCTGGCCATCACTAGCGTGGTGCTAACTCTAGCCTGGCCATCACTAGCGTGGTGCTAACTCTAGCCTAGCCATAACTAGCGTGGTGCTAACTCTAGCCTGGCCATCACTAGCCTGGTTCTAGCTCTAGCCTTGCCATCACTAGCGTGGTGCTAACTCTAGCCTGGCCATCACTAGCGTGGTGCTAACTCTAGCCTGGCCATCACTAGCCAGGTGCTAACTCTAGCCTGGCCATCACTAGCCTGGTGGTGCTAACTCTAGCCTGGCCATCACTAGCCTGGTGGTGCTAACTCTAGCCTGGCCATCACTAGCCTGGTGCTAGCTCTAGCCTAGCCATCACTAGCGTGGTGCTAACTCTAGCCTGGCCATCACTAGCGTGGTGCTAACTCTAGCCTGGCCATCACTAGCCTGGTGGTGCTAACTCTAGCCTGGCCATCACTAGCATGGTGCTAACTCTAGCCTAGCCATCACTAGCGTGGTGCTAACTCTAGCCTGGCCATCACTAGCGTGGTGCTAACTCTAGCCTGGCCATCACTAGCCAGGTGCTAACTCTAGCCTGGCCATCACTAGCCTGGTGGTGCTAACTCTAGCCTGGCCATCACTAGCATGGTGCTAACTCTAGCCTGGCCATCACTAGCGTGGTGCTAACTCTAGCCTGGCCATCACTAGCATGGTGCTAACTCTAGCCTGGCCATCACTAGCGTGGTTCTAACTCTAGCCTGGTCATCACTAGCGTGGTGCTAACTCTAGCCTGGCCATCACTAGCGTGGTGCTAACTCTAGCCTGGCCATCACTTGCCTGATGCTAGCTCTAGCCTGGCCATCACTAGCGTGGTGCTAACTCTAGCCTGGCCATCACTAGCGTGGTGCTAACTCTAGCCTGCTCATCACTAGCCTTGTGCTAACTCTAGCCTGGCCATCACTAGCGTGGTGCTAACTCTAGCCTGGCCATCACTAGCGTGGTGCTAACTCTAGCCTGGCCATCACTAGCGTGGTGCTAACTCTAGCCTGGCGTAGTGCTAACTCTAGCCTGTCCATCACTAGCCTTGTGCTAACTCTAGCCTGGCCATCACTAGCGTGGTGCTAACTCTAGCCTGGCCATCACTAGCCTGGTGCTAACTCTAGCCTGGCCATCACTAACGTGGTGCTAACTCTAGCCTGGCCATCACTAGCCTGGTGCTAACTCTAGCCTGGCCATCACTAGCGTGGTGCTAACTCTAGCCTGGCCATCACTAACCTGGTGCTAACTCTAGCCTGGCTCTAGTCCTGGCCCAGCACAGTCCCTCCCTAGCCTGCCTTAGCACATGCAGGCAAATACTCACAACACTCCACAGCAAAGTCATGAGTATGCACAGGCGAAGGATCACTAGTTATCTCATCATAGCTACATCTCAAGATGTGCTGGAGGGCATTCTGTGTGATGGAGTTGTAGGTGCAGTCCACATTACGAAGAAGGTTTGGAGTGTCTGAACTGGCCATAGGGAAGCTGCAATGACAACCAACTATCATCAAACCGACCATAACAGCTACATCATTGAAAGAAGTAATGAATATCACAATCACAAATTCAATACCATATATAGATATAGCTACACACACAAACAAAATTCGCTGTTAGTAGCTGCTCATTGCATGGCATGTTTCATGAGGTGCTGTCATTATTGTTAGTTAGTGGCTGCTCACTGCATGGCATGTTTCATGAGGTGCTGTCATTATTGTTAGTTAGTAGCTGCTCACTGCATGGCATGTTTCATGAGGTGCTGTCATTATTGTTAGTAGCTGCTCACTGCATGGCATGTTTCATGAGGTGCTGTCATTATTGTTAGTAGCGGCCTACTGCATGGCATGTTTCATGAGGTGCTGTCATTATTGTTAGTGGCTGCTCACTGCATGGCATGTTTCATGAGGTGCTGTCATTATTGTTAGTGGCTGCTCACTGCATGGCATGTTTCATGAGGTGCTGTCATTATTGTTAGTTAGTAGCATGGCATGTTTCATGAGGTGCTGTCATTATTGTTAGTGGCTGCTCACTGCATGGCATGTTTCATGAGGTGCTGTCATTATTGTTAGTAGCTGCTCACTGCATGGCATGTTTCATGAGGTGCTGTCATTATTGTTAGTTAGTAGCTGCTCACTGCATGGCATGTTTCATGAGGTGCTGTCATTATTGTTAGTTAGTAGCTGCTCACTGCATGGCATGTTTCATGAGGTGCTGTCATTATTGTTAGTTAGTAGCTGCTCACTGCATGGCATGTTTCATGAGGTGCTGTCATTATTGTTAGTGGCTGCTCACTGCATGGCATGTTTCATGAGGTGCTGTCATTATTGTTAGTGGCTGCTCACTGCATGGCATGTTTCATGAGGTGCTGTCATTATTGTTAGTTAGTAGCATGGCATGTTTCATGAGGTGCTGTCATTATTGTTAGTGGCTGCTCACTGCATGGCATGTTTCATGAGGTGCTGTCATTATTGTTAGTAGCTGCTCACTGCATGGCATGTTTCATGAGGTGCTGTCATTATTGTTAGTGGCTGCTCACTGCATGGCATGTTTCATGAGGTGCTGTCATTATTATTAGTTAGTAGCTGCTCACTGCATGGCATGTTTCATGAGGTGCTGTCATTATTGTTAGTTAGTAGCTGCTCACTGCATGGCATGTTTCATGAGGTGCTGTCATTATTGTAGTAGCTGCATGGCATGTTTCATGAGGTGCTGTCATTATTGTTAGTGGCTGCTCACTGCATGGCATGTTTCATGAGGTGCTGTCATTATTGTTAGTTAGTAGCTGCTCACTGCATGGCATGTTTCATGAGGCGCTGTCAGAATTGCTATGTTCCAACGGCTCATATTTCAAATTGCATGTGTTGACATTCCACGTTACATGTGACACAAATCTTAGCAGCCTCCGTGCTTCACCTGTCTGGTTTGCCTGCTACTCATGTGACCATCACAATAATAGAAATGGCTGAAACCACAGTTTATGCTAAGAAGCTGTCAAAGTAAGTATTAGCTGAGATATGAGTTGTTGTTGTTGTTGTATTGTTTGGGGGGGGGGGGGGGGGAGTGTGTGGTGCTTGTACATGTGTATATGTGTGTGTGTGTGTGTCTTGAATCCTTAAGGCAGTAAAACAAACTGTAAAAAGTTTGAAAAAACTCTTTGAAATTCACCTTCAAACATATCTCAGGCTGAAGGCAAGCTGGATAGTTTTCAGACTAGCAGTGGCTGAAGCCATCATTTAGGCTATTGTGAAGCTACCAAATGAGTCATAGTTAGATGTGAGCTTTCTTGTTGTTGTTAGCTGTATGCCATTTAAAAATAGCCAATAATTATAGGCAGCACTGCCAGATATGTTCACTTAATTTAAACAAATTTCTAATATCGATATAATTCCAATTAACACGTGGGATTGCAATTCTTTGCTATTTTTGCTTTACACGGACTCAGCGAAGTAACGAGAGGGGTGAAAGGAGGGGGGTGTGGGATATCCCCATCCTTCCCCCCCCCTTTCTCCAAAGTCCAAGTTCCCACCCCTCCTCCGAAGTCCAAGTTTCCCCCCCCTTTTGTAAATCACAATGCTAACTTTCACTGCAATGTGCTTTTGCTCAGCCTTGTGCTGATTTACTCCAAAATTACACCAGAATCAACCAGAGAAAGTAATGAAAATTCCTGGGAGGCTTTAAAGAAACACATTGTCTGCCTCCAACCCCCCCTCACACACACACATATGCACACACACACAAAAATTGCAGCTAATCACTTGTGCTGAGTAATAATTGGCGAGTGGAGTGAGCCCTCACTGGGGAGTTGGATGGGATTGTGTTTGCTATGCATGGCCATACCTGAGATGTGTGTACCATCTATCTATGGATCTTTCTACTTGTCTGCCATATATTCATCATAACAGTTACGAGTGGATTGAATTAAACAAGCTTATAAATAGGCAAGAAAAGTTAAAAATGATTAGCGAACATGCAGGGAGATTTAAAGAGGAATCAGGCTGCATAGCTAGCTAATAGCGGTCAAAGCAGGGATGCTGCAGTTTAATTATGACATAGCTACTCAATTTTTCAACATACTCTAGCTATGGAGGTGGAGATATCATTGCCACGAGGGTGCTATATCAAGCAAGCTAAGGTAAAACACAATTCCTTTCATTATTGCCACTCACGAGTGCTTCTCTCTCAGACAATGAATGCAAAAGAGAACTTGATTTTTGTACAAAGGAAAGGTAATGGACAATGGAGGAGAGATATGCTGATAGAGACAGAACTGAATATAAACATTTTGAGAATGCAGGATTATCTAAAACAAAACATTGTCAGCTTTTGTGTGTGGTCTTTCCTTCAATAATCTGATAATTCTGCAGCCAGCAAGTAGTACTGCGTGATGTCCTTGCTCAATGTCTGCCGACTTCTGCAGGAACTTTCCTTCAGTACTGATGATTCTGTCAGCCAGCAAGCAGTCTGATGACCTCACAACAAAACCCTCTCGCAGCCATTTTTCGTGCATAGATTTGTTTCACAACCCACCAGCCCGTTGTGTGCAGAGAATGCGGTTGTGTAACTCGCATAAGTGAGCACACATGTATAATTATAGACTGATAAAAAGGCAAGAAAGGCAAGCTAGCCACACAATGGCTTGATATAGTCATTAGTTAGCTTTGTGGTGCTCAAGGCTTCGTTGCCTTCATGATGTGACCTTTGTTGCTTTAGTAAAACTAAAACTAAGTGTTGTCTGCATACTGCCTGTGCCACACCATTCTGGCTTAGCTGGGTGTTGTACTGCACAGTTCCCCATTGACTGTTCAGGTAAATCTCCAGCCTGCCTCCATTACGATAGGTATCATTCTTCATGAGCCTCACATCACCATTGTTAGGAGATTGACACACTGCATGTAGTTCATGATAGAGTCGTTAGTCAAGCATAAAAAGCTGTCCAAATTGACCTGGCTTGAAACTCACACCAGGTCAGCTGGTTAGCTACAAGTGTACCGTGCAGATATTTCTTAGGTACGACTACTTCGGAATCTACTACTTAAAACTGCTAAATTTTACGTTACGATGGTTCTCCGCATACCTGTTGTAACAACGATTAGACAAAAAACCAACAGACAACCGCGATACATAATTCTAGAAGTAAGAAGCAAGACTTCACTGGGTAATCTAGGTCGAGGGAATAATGTGGTATAATTGGAGGATATCCCAGTTCTGGGTGGGGGGGGGGGGGGAAGGGTTTGTCAAATTAGCGGTTGGACTCTGAAAAAAAATACGCGTGATTATTTTATGCTCTCACTAATCATTACAATAACCTCTGTTAACTAGAACAGTATCAGGCAGAAAGGGATGGCGCAGGATTTATGGACATTAATACAATACAGCTGCTGATGAGGGAGGTGCTAAAGCAACTGGAACATAGGGAGAATGCTGGTGTGGATTAACTTTGATATAATGGAAAGCCATGAAATGGGAGGTGTGGTAGGTACTCATGAATATATTGCTAAGGGTGGAAGAGTTGGAGAAACAAATGGAATATAAGCAGAGAAGGATCGAAGTTTTGGGGAGGAGGCAAATCAATTGAGGTTTGTAGAGAAGGAAGAAAGGTGGTAAAGGACATACACAAACAAAGTTGGTGAAGGATGGAGGCAATATATATGAGGATATTACGAGAAGGAAGAAGAAAATTTTCAGGAGGTCTTGAGCATCTGGCAGGAGGCCAGTCATTGAGAAAGAGAGGGAGATAAGAGGAGGAAAGAGAGTCGGCAGAGGCAAGTGAAGGGTCTCCAGCATGTAAAACATCAGGAGAAGGCAGAAGTCAATATGGAAAAGGTTGGTCGGGAGAGGAGGGAGTGGTGGGAGTGTGGATGGATGCCAGGAGAATCAAGTGGAACGACATGTTTACCGCAGCTTTGTACATGTGGGCTGCCGGGGGGAGACACTCCGGTGGACAACACAGAGGGGGTTGGAGGTAGACAAGGACCGTCAGGTGGGGGAACACCGGGAGGCGAGTCATCGATCAGGAAAGGAGCACCTGCTGGCCAAAGAGAATGTCAACAATCAAAAAGTTTAAGGAGGGTGGGGGGACCAAAGATAGGGAAACTGGGCAGCTGAGTGGGGTGTTTGTTAATTGTAGAGGATGGTGGTCAAGGGAGGTGGATTTAAAGGTAGTGTTGGGAACGAAGAAGTTTGATGTGCTGGGATTAGACATTTTTACAGAAGGAGGACGAGGTGAGTGTGGCAGGATATGAGTGGTACAGCAGGAATATTATTTATGTGGTCACAATTATGCATGCATACATACATAATATGCAAGTTGTTAGTCTTCTTCATACATACCACATTGCTGCTTGGTAATAAGTAGACTCTTGGTAAATCTGTCCACACACCAGTAACGATATATGATCTGGAGGTTTTGTCATAATATATCCATGTTAAATTTTATTATTTTAATTTTATTCTTCACAGAAGATCTATCGATTTCTGCATACCAAAATGTCTTATCTTGATACACCACTCTGCCAATGTTTCTATGTCCAAATACGCTTCTGATATACATGTCCTGTCCCACGCTCACCTCACCAAGCAAAAATATATCGTGTTCTTGAACTTCGTCTTCATTATATCGATAACAATCCACTTACTCATGTCACAACAACGACCACCGATGATTTAATAGGACTGTTCAGGATGCTAGCATCAAGTCTCTTTCTCCCATTTTAGCTGTTTTGGAAGCATATGGGATGGGCTAGGACTGGCTGGCCACACACACATAATCACAACCACAACCTGAACAAGCCCCCCCCCCCCCTCCCTGCTCACCAAAAGCCCAAAATGTGTAAATTGCCTTCTTACTTTTTATATACACCAAAATGTAGCCCATTGAACATGCATGCTTTCAAATTATATATATTCCCCCCCATACATGTCTTGGTTGTGGAACTGCTGGTCGAAAGGACACCCAAATCAGCCCCACCCATCTTTTTCTGGTCCTTCTCAAGTCTTCCGTGTCCAGAACTTCTGTGGTGGCAAGATGAACAATACCACCAGAGCAAAATGAAACTATATTTTGAATATTGGTTTGAAAATTGGACTTCTGAAATAATAAAAATTGCAGACTATACCAATGTTTTTTTTGGTGTGGTTGCTGACTTTGGAGCCATAGATTCTACAACTTCATTGCACGCACTTTATTTATATCTAAAAAGTTAGATCTCGGCCTAGATGGGTCCAACCAGCCAGGCTATACCACCCCCTATATCTGTAATAATATGTATAGATGTAGGCCAGATTAGTAGTGGTCAGTGTTCACAAACCATGCAGTTAGCCCATCCTTCATCCTATTTCTAGACCAGAAAGAGTAAAAAATGTCTATGAAAAATGAGCTTTGTGTCTTCCAGATTACATTGTCCTGGTAGAGGGATATTGCTAGAACAGATATGTAAATGGTAGGTCTGTGTTCTTGTAGGTTACTACCTAAATTACTTGCTACAGGATAGTACAATGTGCAGTTAGATAGCCAGCTGCCTACTATTGAGACCCTTGTCTTGCTTACTCAGCATCACCATTAGTTCTCTTCCTAATGGTAGAGCCTACCAGCCCTACCACTTACTATGGCCCTGTAAATTTTGCTAGGGATATAGCTAGCTAATAAATATAATAAGAATGAGCTAGAGATATGAGAAGGGGGATATTTCTATTTTTGGTCAAAAGTATATAGTAGAATATTAGATTGCATTGTGACCCATCCCTCCCTGATCAGGTCCATGGACCCAAAAATTGTAGCCATAGATTCTTCCAAATCTCACCCAAAACCTTCCAATTGTAGCCCTAGCCCAAATGAGTAAATTACCCAAAAATGAGTGTGCCGGTTCAAAATTTGGTATGATTGACAAGCTTCACTTTGACACATGCTGGATGAAATTTGTGCGTTAACCCCGTAGAGTTCTGTAAGTAGCTCCAGCCCCACCCCCCAATGAATGGGGTACATTGGTGTGTACCTATCATATAGCGACATCATAGCCCTAGCCCCCTATCATATAGCGACACCAATGAATGGGGCATCCCACCAGTTCTAATAGTAGGCACCTTTGGGGGGTGGGTGAGTGTGCTGGTTCAAAATTTGGTATGGTTGACAAACTTCACCTTCGACACATGCTGGAAGAAATTTGTGCGTTAACCTACACCAATAGTAGGCACCTTGATTCCAGTTCCAATATTGTGCACCTTGACCCCAGATCCAATGCATATTATGAAGCAGCCTGAAGATAATCCACAGAGCATATTGTGAAGCATCCTGAAGATAACCCACAGAGCATATTGTGAAGCATCTGAAGATAACCCACAGAGCATATTGTGAAGCATCTGAAGATAACCCACAGAGCATATTATGAAGCACCTGAAGATAACCCACAGAGCATATTATTGTGAACTGAAGATAACTCAGAGCATAATTATTGTGAAGCATCCTGAAGATAACCCACAGAGCATATTATGAAGCACCTGAAGATAACCCACAGAGCATATTATTGTGAACTGAAGATAACCCACAGAGCATAATTATTGTGAAGCATCCTGAAGATAACCCACAGAGCATATTGTGAAGCACCTGAAGATAACCCACAGAGCATATTGTGAAGCACCTGAAGATAACCCACAGAGTATATTGTGAAGCATCTGAAGATAACCCACAGAGCATAATTATTGTGAAGCATCCTGAAGATAACCCACAGAGCATATTGTGAAGCATCTGAAGATAACTCACAGAGCATATTGTGAAGCATCTGAAGATAACCCACAGAGCATATTGTGAAGCACCTGAAGATAACCCACAGAGCATATTGTGAAGCACCTGAAGATAACCCACAGAGCATATTGTGAAGCATCTGAAGATAACCCAGAGAGCATATTATGAAGCACCTGAAGATAACCCACAGAGCATATTATTGTGAACTGAAGATAACCCACAGAGCATAACTATTGTGAAGCATCTGAAGATAACCAACAGAGCATAATTATTGTGAAGCATCCTGAAGATAACCCACAGAGCATATTGTGAAGCATCTGAAGATAGCATCTGAAGATAACCCACACAGAGCATATTGTGAAGCACCTGAAGATAACTCAGAGCATATTGTGAAGCATCCTGAAGATAACCCACAGAGCATATTGTGAAGCATCTGAAGATAACCCACAGAGCATATTGTGAACTGAAGATAACCCACAGAGCATACTGTGAAGCATCTGAAGATAACCCACAGAGCATATTGTGAACTGAAGATAACCCACAGAGCATATTGTGAACTGAAGATAACCCACAGAGCATATTGTGAAGCATCCTGAAGATAACCCACAGAGCATATTGTGAAGCATCTGAAGATAACCCACAGAGCATATTGTGAACTGAAGATAACCCACAGAGCATACTGTGAAGCATCTGAAGATAACCCACAGAGCATATTGTGAACTGAAGATAACCCACAGAGCATATTGTGAACTGAAGATAACCCACAGAGCATATTGTGAAGCATCCTGAAGATAACCCACAGAGCATATTGAAGCATCTGAAGATAACCCACAGAGCATATTGTGAAGCATTTGAAGATAACCCACAGAGCATATTGTGAAGCATCTGAAGATATCCCACAGAGCATATTATGAAGCATCTGAAGATAACCCACAGAGCATATTGTGAAGCATCTGAAGATAACCCACAGAGCATAATTATTGTGAAGCATCTGAAGATAACCTACAGAGCATAATTATTGTGAAGCATCTGAAGATAACCCACAGAGCATAATTATTGTGAAGCATCCTGAAGATAACCCACAGAGCATATTATTGTGAAGCACCTGAAGATAACCCGCAGAGCATATTGTGAAGCACCTGAAGATAACCCGCAGAGCATATTGTGAAGCACCTGAAGATAACCCACAGAGCATATTGTGAAGCACCTGAAGATAACCCACAGAGCATATTGTGAAGCATCTGAAGATATCCCACAGAGAAGCACCTGAAGATAACCCACACAGAGCAATGGTCTTGCTACTTGCCCAGAACAGGGTGTGAATCCAACTTGAGTAACCCTGCTAGATGGCACTCCAGGCTAGTTAACACACATACCCAACACTCACACCCCACCCACACACACACATGCCACTCACACCCACACACCAGTCACACCCACACTCCAGTCACACATTACGGACACAAGGTGAATAAAAAATACTTGAACAGAACAAACAGTTCACCATATAAGGAAGTGATGTCTACACAGAAAGAAAGTCAGAAAGACATACATCAAATCAATACAAATCCACCGACAGCTTTAGAGCCTCCTGGAAGAGAAAGGACGAAGATGGGCTGGCTTGAAATGCCTCCACTCGACCATCGCAAAGGTCAGAGTACCCAGAGTTGCCAGGATAACCTAGGATATAGCCAATATGTTAGATATGCCATATAGAGGGTTATGTTAGACATGCCATATAGTATGTTAGACATGCCATATAGAGGGTTATGTTAGACATGCCATATAGAGGGTTATGTTAGACATGCCATATAGAGGGTTATGTTAGACATGCCATACAGAGGGTTATGTTAGACATGCCATATAGAGGGTTATGTTAGACATGCCATACAGAGGGTTATGTTAGACATGCCATATAGAGGGTTATGTTAGACATGCCATACAGAGGGTTATGTTAGACATGCCATATAGAGGGTTATGTTATACATGCCATATAGAGGGTTATGTTAGATATGCCATATAGAGGGTTATGTTAGACATGCCATACAGAGGGTTATGTTAGACATGCCATACAGAGGGTTATGTTAGACATGCCATATGTTAGACATGCCATATAGAGGGTTATGTTAAACATGCCATATAGAGGGTTATGTTAGACATGCCATATAGACGGTTATGTTAGACATGCCATACAGAGGGTTATGTTAGACATGCCATATAGAGGGTTATGTTAGACATGCCATACAGAGGGTTATGTTAGACATGCCATACAGAGGGTTATGTTAGACATGCCATATAGAGGGTTATGTTAGACATGCCATATAGAGGGTTATGTTAGACATGCCATATAGAGGGTTATGTTAGACATGCCATACAGAGGGTTATGTTAGACATGCCATATAGAGGGTTATGTTAGACATGCCATATAGAGGGTTATGTTAGACATGCCATACAGAGGGTTATGTTAGACATGCCATATAGAGGGTTATGTTATACATGCCATATAGAGGGTTATGTTAGACATGCCATATAGAGGGTTATGTTAGACATGCCATACAGAGGGTTATGTTATACATGCCATACAGAGGGTTATGTTAGACATGGCATACAGAGGGTTATGTTAGACATGCCATATAGAGGGTTATGTTAGACATGCCATATAGAGGGTTATGTTAGACATGCCATACAGAGGGTTATGTTAGACATGCCATAAAGAGGGTTATGTTAGACATGCCATATAGAGGGTTATGTTAGACATGCCATATAGAGGGTTATGTTAGACATGCCATATAGAGGGTTATATTAGACAAGCCATATAGAGGGTTATGTTATATATGCATATAAAGGGATATTTTTGAGGCTTTAATATTTTCACAGCTGCAATTTAATCCGTGAAATGATAACCGATAATTACGATAAATGCTAATTGGCGTCACACGCGTGCAGGCTTTGAACGGCAGTTGACACCAATAGCAATTTTGGTTAAGACTTGTTCACTAAAAGAATAGCTAGTTGGTTTTTAACTTGTTTATATGGCAGTATTGAAAAGGGGCGCTGCTTATAAGAATCCATTACTAGCATACCTAAGCCGTATAGCTCTATATAGAAGATGAGCTAGCTATATAGCTACCATTAAAAATTATTTGCGTACAAAATTATAGTTGGCTTTTTCCTCCCTTCATTGCTAGCGCTTGGCACCATTCACTAGGAGCTTCCTAAGGAGGACCGCACCCATAAACTATTAAGTGTTAAAAAACACTTGTGGTTTCCACCCACAGATTCTGCAAACTTCATGGTATGGACTTGATATATATATATGTGATGAGATCTGAGAAAAAGGCCCACTCCGCCAAAAATGCATTATTGGCATGAGGTTAAAGTGCAAGGATAGCTAAGTGGAATGGTACTGAAATTGTGCCTTGATCTAATGCCATTCCAAAGTTATGATCCTTGAAGATGGATTTCAAGGTTTCCTTTAATTTCGATGGTTTTTAGGTCTGCAGGTTTACTACCTCAGCAAAGGACTCAAGGCAGCTATGAGTCATCTTTGAAGCCAAAAGCACCATTTAGCAGCTGATAATGGGGAGGGGAGGGTGCATCCTCCATTTAAAACAGTCTATAAGGGAGCATTAGCGTAGTCCAGATATACAAGCACAATACATAAGACGGTCAAATGTTCATACATCCCCCACTGACCCAAAAAACCTTACAGGAAATAGCTAACACGCTCCACGTGTAGTCCAGTGTCCTCTGGTTGCTTACAGGAAATAGCTAACACGCTCCACGTGTAGTCGAGTGTCCTCTGGTTGCTTACAGGAACTCTCTAACACGCTCCACGTGTAGTCCAGTGTCCTCTGGTTGCTTACAGGAACTCTCTAACATGCTCCACGTGTAGTCCAGTGTCCTCTGGTTGCTTACAGGAACTCTCTAACACGCTCCACGTGTAGTCCAGTGTCCTCTGGTTGCTTACAGGAACTAGCTAACACGCTCCACGTGTAGTCCAGTGTCCTCTGGTTGCTTACAGGAACTCTCTAACATGCTCCACGTGTAGTCCAGTGTCCTCTGATTGCTTACAGGAACTCTCTAACACGCTCCACGTGTAGTCCAGTGTCCTCTGGTTGCTTACAGGAACTAGCTAACACGCTCCACGTGTAGTCCAGTGTCCTCTGGTTGCTTACAGGAACTCTCTAACACGCTCCACGTGTAGTCCAGTGTCCTCTGGTTGCTTACAGGAACTCTCTAACACGCTCCACGTGTAGTCCAGTGTCCTCTGGTTGCTTACAGGAACTCTCTAACACGCTCCACGTGTAGTCCAGTGTCCTCTGGTTGCTTACAGGAACTCTCTAACATGCTCCACGTGTAGTCCAGTGTCCTCTGGTTGCTTACAGGAACTAGCTAACACGCTCCACGTGTAGTCGAGAGTCCTCTGGTTGCTTACGGGAACTCTCTAACATGCTCCACGTGTAGTCCAGTGTCCTCTGGTTGCTTACAGGAACTCTCTAACATGCTCCATGTGTAGTCGAGAGTCCTCTGGTTGCTTACGGGAACTCTCTAACATGCTCCACGTGTAGTCCAGTGTCCTCTGGTTGCTTACAGGAACTAGCTAACACGCTCCACGTGTAGTCGAGAGTCCTCTGGTTGCTTACGGGAACTCTCTAACATGCTCCACGTGTAGTCCAGTGTCCTCTGGTTGCTTACAGGAACTCTCTAACATGCTCCATGTGTAGTCCAGTGTCCTCTGGTTGCTTACAGGAACTCTCTAACATGCTCCACGTGTAGTCCAGTGTCCTCTGGTTGCTTACAGGAACTAGCTAACATGCTCCACGTGTAGTCGAGTCTCCTCTGATTGCTTACGGGAACTCTCTAACACGCTCCACGTGTAGTCCAGTGTCCTCTGGTTGCTTACAGGAACTCTCTAACACGCTCCACGTGTAGTCCAGTGTCCTCTGGTAGAGGTGTGAGGTAGTCTCACCAGGAGGGATGTCTGGCCTTTGACCCATCAATTGACCAGCCAATGTTTTTTCTGGCGTCTTCCAAACACTGAGAGACAGTCATGACCACTGGAATGAATGCAATTCCCACAGACAACACACATGGCCTCGCTTTCATCTCCTCCTCTACAGAAGGAGCGTGGCACTGGCTGGAAGATGCAGTGATGATCGTGAGTGACTATGGGTGTGTGTGGTTGATACTGTCACGTCCAGTGCAACAGCACTGAACTCTTTTCCAGTTTTGGAAATGCAGATCCGCTGGCCGGCTGCAGGTTCCAGAGATGAGTGACAGCATTCCCCCCTGGCTGCTAGAGCTACAGAGCACCATGCAGAGAGGGATCCTGGTCGACCACAGCTACCATTCCCCCCAAAAGCCAACCTGGTGGACTTCTCTATGTTGGCCATCGCAATTATTCCTGCTTGGCTCTGCCTAGACTTGCAGCAAAATGCTGACTTGCAGCTGCTGCTTTGATCGCCATAAGCTTCCATCTCTGCACCAATAGAGAGCTGCACTCCACCCTCACCAGATGCTCCGAAGTGGCCCGGCTCAAAACAAGACAAACTACAAATGTGTGCGTATATCAATTACTAATTGGGTCTAGAGTTTGTGGGATTATTACTGTATGAATCTCATTACAGCACTTCCTAGACACCTCCTGTAGTACACTAGATTAGTGCGAAAGCTCCTTTAATATTAAAGGGTGTGGTTGAAGAATCGTTCAAACCACGAATATTACCCCCACCACAATAAATTCTTGTGCTAATCACCACCTGTGAATATTGAACCCTTGGAACCCCTGGAAACAGATCGGTATGAACAATCTGCCGTGTTGACCTTGGGTGGGTGAGAGAGCAAGGTATTGACATTACATGCAGAAACTGTCACTTACCAACACCAGCAGCTGCCATTGCAGATGAATGAAGGTGGAGGTGATAAATCCTACCATGGCCGCCAATGACTAGAGCATGAGGAGAGGAACAGTTATTACACTAGTCAGATACACAGCAGGTGAGAGGCGTGTGGATGACGTAATAGAGTAGACGATATCTTTCAAGAACATCATTATACATGCACACACACTTTCTGATACAATGCCTGTGACTCAGAAGCTCCCTGGCAATGCGCTGTTATAGATAAAACTGGTTCATGATTTAACCCTTTCAAGCCTTCAGTGGATCTCATGGCTTTCATCTTGACAAACATAATGGAATTACGCCTGTCAGGACCGCTTAGAACCAGAAAGTGCCCCCCCCCTTAATAACTCAGTAATTGCTCCTCATAATGGCTGGTAATGGGAGGGACTACTGCTTCCACAGTAATGGGAGGGACTACTGCTTCCACAGTAATGGGAGGGACTACTCCTTCCACAGTAATGGGAAGGGACTACTGCTTCCACAGTAATGGGAGGGACTACTGCTTCCACAGTAATGGGAAGGGACTACTGCTTCCACAGTAATGGGAGGGACTACTGCTCCCACAGTAATGGGAGGGACTACTGCTTCCACAGTAATGGGAGGGACTACTGCTTCCACAGTAATGGGAGGGACTACTTCTTCCACAGTAATGGGAGGGACTACTGCTTCCACAGTAATGGGAGGGACTACTGCTCCCACAGTAATGGGAGGGACTACTGCTTCCACAGTAATGGGAGGGACTACTGCTTCCACAGTAATGGGAGGGACTACTTCTTCCACAGTAATGGGAGGGATTACTCCTTCCACAGTAATGGGAGGGACTACTGCTTCCACAGTAATGGGAGGGACTACTGCTCCCACAGTAATGGGAGGGACTACTGCTTCCACAGTAATGGGAGGGACTACTTCTTCCACAGTAATGGGAGGGACTACTCCTTCCACAGTAATGGGAGGGACTACTCCTTCCACAGTAATGGGAGGGACTACTGCTTCCACAGTAATGGGAGGGACTACTGCTTCCACAGTACTGGGAGGGACTACTCCTTCCACAGTAATGGGAGGGACTACTGCTTCCACAGTAATGGGAAGGGACTACTGCTTCCACAGTAATGGGAGGGACTACTGCTTCCACAGTAATGGGAGGGACTACTCCTTCCACAGTAATGGGAGGGACTACTGCTTCCACAGTAATGGGAGGGACTACTGCTCCCACAGTAATGGGAGGGACTACTCCTTCCACAGTAATGGGAGGGACTACTGCTTCCACAGTAATGGGAGGGACTACTGCTTCCACAGTAATGGGAGGGACTACTCCTTCCACAGTAATGGGAGGGACTACTCCTTCCACAGTAATGGGAGGGACTACTGCTTCCACAGTAATGGGAGGGACTACTGCTTCCACAGTAATGGAAGGGATTACTCCTTCCACAGTAATGGGAGGGACTACTGCTTCCACAGTAATGGGAGGGACTACTGCTTCCACAGTAATGGGAGGGACTACTGCTTCCACAGTAATGGGAGGGACTACTGCTCCCACAGTAATGGGAGGGACTACTGCTTCCACAGTAATGGGAGGGACTACTTCTTCCACAGTAATGGGAGGGACTACTCCTTCCACAGTAATGGGAGGGACTACTGCTCCCACAGTAATGGGAGGGACTACTGCTTCCACATGCATAGATGTTGTAAAAACTCATTCCTCATCACTGGAGGTGTACCATTCATTTGAGGGACTAATTGAGTTTGGTCTGCATAATGAAACTCCTCCCACATTATTAGTGTTCTAGGAAGCTGCTTTGTAGAGGGAGAGAGAAAGCCCAGCCAGGTTGTGGAGGTCCATGAATCAGGCCAGGTTGTGGAGGTCCATGAGCCAGGCCAGGTTGTGGGGGTGACCGGGTCCATGAGTCAGGCCAGGTTGTGGAGGTCCATGAGTCAGGCCAGGTTGTGGGGGTCCATGAGTCAGGCCAGGTTGTGGAGGTCCATGAGTCAGGCCAGGTTGTGGAGGTCCATGAGCCAGGCCAGGTTGTGGGGGTCCATGAGTCAGGCCAGGTTGTGGAGGTCCATGAGTCAGGCCAGGTTGTGGAGGTCCATGAGTCAGGCCAGGTTGTGGAGGTCCATGAGTCAGGCCAGGTTGTGGAGGTCCATGAATCAGGCCAGGTTGTGGAGGTCCATGAGCCAGGCCAGGTTGTGGGGGTCCATGAGTCAGGCCAGGTTGTGGAGGTCCATGAGTCAGGCCAGGTTGTGGGGGTCCATGAGTCAGGCCAGGTTGTGGAGGTCCATGAGTCAGGCCAGGTTGTGGAGGTCCATGAGCCAGGCCAGGTTGTGGGGGTCCATGAGTCAGGCCAGGTTGTGGAGGTCCATGAGTCAGGCCAGGTTGTGGAGGTCCATGAGTCAGGCCAGGTTGTGGAGGTCCATGAGCCTGGAGGTCCATGAGCCAGGCTAGGTTGTGGAGGTCCATGAGCCAGGCCAGGTTGTGGAGGTCCATGAGTCAGGCCAGGTTGTGGAGGTCCATGAGTCAGGCCAGGTTGTGGAGGTCCATGAGTCAGGCCAGGTTGTGGAGGTCCATGAGTCAGGCCAGGTTGTGGAGGTCCATGAGCCAGGCCAGGTTGTGGGGGTCTATGAGTCAGGCCAGGTTGTGGAGGTCCATGAGCCAGGCCAGGTTGTGGAGGTCCATGAGCCAGGCCAGGTTGTGGAGGTCCATGAGTCAGGCCAGGTTGTGGAGGTCCATGAGTCAGGCCAGGTTGTGGAGGTCCATGAGACAGGCCAGGTTGTGGAGGTCCATGAGTCAGGCCAGGTTGTGGAGGTCCATGAGCCAGGCCAGGTTGTGGAGGTCCATGAGCCAGGCCAGGTTGTGGAGGTCCATGAGCCCGGCCAGGTTGTGGGGGTCCATGATCCCAGTCAGATTGTGGGGACCAATGAGTCAGGCCAGGTTGTGGGGGTCCATGAGCCCAGCCAGATTGTGGGGACCAATGAGTCAGGCCAGGTTGTGGGGGGTCCATGATCCCAGTCAGATTGTGGGGACCAATGAGTCAGGCCAGGTTGTGGGGGTCCATGATCCCAGTCAGATTGTGGGGACCAATGAGTCAGGCCAGGTTGTGGGGGTCCATGAGCCCAGCCAGATTGTGGGGACCAATGAGTCAGGCCAGGTTGAGGGGGTCCATGAGCCCAGCCAGATTGTGGGGACCAATGAGTCAGGCCAGGTTGTGGGGGTCCATGAGCCCAGCCAGATTGTGGGGACCAATGAGTCAGGCCAGGTTGTGGGGGTCCATGAGCCTGGCCAGATTGTGGGGACCAATGAGTCAGGCCAGGTTGTGGGGGTCCATGAGTCAGGCCAGGTTGTGGGGGTCCATGAGCGCAGCCAGATTGTGGGGACCAATGAGTCAGGCCAGGTTGTGGGGGTCCATGATCCCAGTCAGATTGTCAGATTGTGGGGACCAATGAGTCAGGCCAGGTTGTGGGGGTCCATGAGCCCAGCCAGATTGTGGGGGTCCATGAGCCCAGCCAGATTGTGGGGACCAATGAGTCAGGCCAGGTTGTGGGGGTCCATGAGTCTGGTCAGTTGTGGGGGTCCCGAGTCCAACCAGTTGTGATGGCCCATGAGCCCGGCCAGGTTGTGATGGCCCATGAGCCCGGCCAGGTTGTGAGTGGCCACTAAGGCTCCATTGCACATCCTTATGAAGTCTCATTGTCATGGAAACAGCTATCTAAAAAATAAAAATAAACCTAAAAAAAAAGTTTTTTCTAAAAACGAACAGCTGCCAATTTCCTCGAAATTACTGCATGTTTAAAAACTTCAAGCATCCTAACAGAGCAAACAGCCAAACACAATTAACCCCTGAACCCATGGCAGCCTAGGCAGCACAACAATTAACCCCTGAACCAAGGCCAGCCTAGGCAGCGCAACAATTAACCCCTGAACCCAGGGCAGCCTAGGCATGCGCAAGCTCATTTAAACTCGCACAATAGCTCCTCCCAGTCCCCAGTCATTGAGCTCCAGCCAACAAACACTAGCACAGAGATATGGAATATAGCAAGAAAATGGGGCCCAGAGCCCCAAACACAGTTGGAAACAAAGTTTGCTAGTCCTCAGTCATCAACTAGTACTTCATGTTAGTTCCCAGTTCTTCTTCGGCATCCTCGAGGTCCATGAAAAGGCAATAGAATTGTGATGTTGACTTTCTAGCTTGGAACTCAGAGCAATTTGAGGTGTGGCTTCAGAAGGGGGAAGGGTCTTCTTTCCAACATGTGTATGGTTCTGAAGAATGTAGCCCATTCAAAATGTAATTATATTTTGCCATACAAGTTCTTGTTCTGGAAGTTGGACTGTGAAGTCATTCCCCAACAAACTCTGTTTTGATTGCTATAGAGTCAAGCATCAAGTCTTGAGTGGCTATAACTACTGTGAGTGCTAGAGTCCAGCATCAAGTCTTGAGTGGCTATAACTACTGTGAGTGCTAGAGTCCAGCATCAAGTCTTGAGTGGCTATAACTACTGTGAGTGCTAGAGTCAGGTATCAAGTCTTGAGTGGCTATAACTACTGTGATTACTAGAGTCCAGCATCAAGTCTTGAGTGGCCATAAGTACTGTGAGTGCTAGAGTCCAGCATCAAGTCTTGAGTGGCTATGACTACTGTGAGTGCTAGAGTCCAGCATCAAGTCTTGAGTGGCTATAACTACTGTGAGTGCTAGAGTCCAGCATCAAGTCTTGAGTGGCTATAACTACTGTGAGTGCTAGAGTCCAGCATCAAGTCTTGAGTGGCTATAACTACTGTGAGTGCTAGAGTCCAGCATCAAGTCTTGAGTGGCTGTGAGTGCTAGAGTCCAGCATCAAGTCTTGAGTGGCTATAACTACTGTGAGTGCTAGAGTCCAGCATCAAGTCCTGAGTGGCTATAACTACTGTGAGTGCTAGAGCAATACAAATATACAATTGTTGAATGGTTTTGAAAACTTGTTTTATAAGTTGACAATGTTCAAATGAAAGGGAGACTATAAATTATATTATATATAACATCACCTTGTGGTTACAACTTTGGAGCTCCATATATTCCGCACACTTCACTGTATGAACTTGATATATAGCTCAAAAGATGAGTTCTCTTTGCATAAGTATAACTATGCTAAAGTTAGCTGCAGCCAAATCAAAATAGTACCTGAACTAGCTGTTGCTGTGGTTCCTGACTCGAGTTGTTATCTGTGGCTAGAGGAAGCCCTGCTCTACAAAAGAGTGTTTTCATTGGGTACTAAAAGTGACAAGTAGGCAAGCATGGAGGGCTGAAAACAAATGTTCTTGAGCGGGCTATTTTGACCTTGGCAAGATGTTCCTGGAACTCACTGGAACCTTGGCAAGATGTTCCTGGAACTCACTTAAACCTTGGCAAGATGTTCCTGGAACTCACTGGAACCTTGGCAAGATGTTCCTGGAACTCACTGGAACCTTGGCAAGATGTCCCTGGAACTCACTGGAACCTTGGCAAGATGTTCCTGGAACTCATTGGAACCTTGGCAAGATGTTCCTGGAACTCCTGGAACCTTGGCAAGATGTTCCGGGAACTCACTGGGAACTCACGGGAACCTTGGCAAGATGTTGCTGGAACTCCCTGGAACCTTGGGAAGATGTTCCTGGAACTCCCTGGAACCTTGGCAAGATGTTCCTGGAACTCACTGGAACCTTGGCAAGATGTTCCTGGAACTCCTGGAACCTTGGCAAGATGTTCCTGGAAGTCACTGGAACCTTGGCAAGATGTTCCTGGAAGTCACTGGAACCTTGGCAAGATGTTCCTGGAAGTCACTGGAACCTTGGCAAGATTTCCTGGAACCCTTGGCCAAATGTGCCAACATAAAGTCAACCCACATACAGTCAGCACTTCCTAGTATTGTAAGTTACTTAATGTTACATAATGTTACCCAAGCAAGACCTCTTACGCACTTGGAAGAACTTGAAGAGCGCCATAGCTGGAGCACTCTGGGCATCGTTGGGATAGAGTGTCCCAATTATAGCATAGCACTGCATAAATATGCACACAACAAAGAGTTAATGTATGAACTTTAGCACAGATCTGATTGCATAAATACATGGTTAATATCGGATGTAATTATATGCATTTGGAGTGTGTGTGGATGATGGTGACCTGAGTGTTGAAACAGGCGTCGCCAAACCCGAGGAGATAGGCACATAACATGGCGACATAGATGCTGGCATAGCGGAGAGATGAGTGAGAAGAGAGAGGGAGGGAGAGAGAGGGAGAGAAGGTGATGTCAGTAATAATACGAGTTGCTGGTTTCTACACATGTACATGTACAGAAACATAGCAGGACAACTTGAACATCTCACATGTATGCATATAGCAGGACAACTTGAACATGTATATGTATGCATATAGCAGGACAACTTGAACATCTCACATGCATGCATATAGCAGGACAACTTGAACATGTCATATGTATGCATATAGCAGGACAACTTGAACATGTCACATGTATGCATATAGCAGGACAACTTGAACATGTCATATGTATACATATAGCAGGACATCTTGAACATGTCATATGTATGCATATAGCAGGACAACTTAAACATGTCACATGTATGCATATAGCAGGACATCTTGAACATGTCACATGTATGCATATAGCAGGACAACTTGATGTCATATGTATGCATATAGCAGGACAACTTGAACATGTCATATGTATGCATATAGCAGGACAACTTGAACATGTCATATGTGTACATATAGCAGGACAACTTGAACATGTCATATGTATGCATATAGCAGGACAACTTGAACATGTCATATGTATGCATATAGCAGGACAACTTGAACATGTCATATGTATGCATATAGCAGGACAACTTGAACATGTCATATGTATGCATATAGCAGGACAACTTGAACATGTCATATGTATACATATAGCAGGACATCTTGAACATGTCATATGTATGCATATAGCAGGACAACTTGAACATCTCATATGTATGCATATAGCAGGACAACTTGAACATCTCATATGTATGCATATAGCAGGACAACTTGAACATGTTATATTATATGTATACATATAGCAGGACAACTTGAACATGTTATATGTATGCATATAGCAGGACAACTTGAACATGTTATATGTATGCATATAGCAGGACAACTTGAACATGTTATATATATACATACAGCAGGACAACTTGAACATGTCATATGTATGCATATCGCAGGACAACTTGAACATGCCCTAAAAATCATGTTGATGGTATTTAAATTTGGCAGTGTCCGGCTCATCATAATAAAGTGGGTGTGGCCAGATGTACTTCTTCAGCTTACAGTTCAGAAAAGCCAGCTAGTAGGACTGTCCCCCTCACCTGCAGGGGAGCACGGCTGTCCCCCTCAGTTGCATAATGTCTGTCTTACAAAGTTTTATGCTACGACAGAGACATCTCCGAGGGTGCTAAGGTACCTATATTAGGTGCATGGCACAACATTGCCGTCTTAGTTTGATAATTGTGGAGTTTATGAGCCTTTCTCTCCCTCTCTCTGCCACATGGCAGCTCTGAAGATTCAGACGCACTCCAGTTCCTCCCTCCTCTCCCCCTCCCAATAACTTGCTTGGAATGGTGGAAGACCTTGCCGAAGGAGAAGTAGGTCGAGACACTATCACTGATGGAATCATCCGGCAGGTTGAAGTAGATGAGCAGGTAAGCTGCAAAGTGCACAAGCATTCCAAGAAGAACGATGGGATCCTTACCAAACCTGTTGGAGTACTTCCCTAAGATACCAAACAATCCTCCACCTGGGGGGAGAGAGCGTGGGAGAGAAGGTGTGAGGTGATGAGAGAGAGAGTGAGATGGAAAGATGATAGACATTCACTGCGTCTCTGAAACCCAGCCAGACCTTATAAGGTAATAATATAACTGAGCCTCGACTTGTCTTGCTAAGTACTTATTCATAATGAGACATCTGTGGTAATGTTTCTAGGTGATGATCACACTCTGGCCTATACTGTAAACCCAGAAAAGTTAGCGGGCCATTAATGTTAGCGAATTTAGCGATGAGGAAAAAATCGCTAAGTTAATAGGCAGCCAACATTTTGGCAATATAAGTACAAAGTTCAAAAACACTCACGCGCGCGTGCTAGCTGTCAGCAGAGCACGAGGTCGTCGCTGATTAGGAGCTTTCGAGTTTTGATCGAGCAACTGCGAACTTACAATACAGCTATGTCGATTGTTCGTTGGTTGAAAGGCAATGCTGGTGGATCTAGCTCAGTAGCTCAGTTTGTTTACCAGAAGGCGACGGAGCAACAGCTGCAGCCAACAAATTATCAATTCATTCCATATGTCACTACTACTATATAGAGCGAGACTGGATTTGGCTGACGATCAGCCTGCATTGGCAATATTCAATGTGTTTGCAGCTCATCGCTGTAGTTCTGTTCTTAAAAAGCTTCAAGACAACAATATCCACCAAGTGTTTGTTCCTGCAAGCTGCACAGGAGAGTTGCAGCCACTTGATTTGTGCGTAAATGAAGATTTAATTAATGAAGGACTCCTTCACGAGGACAGGTGGTATGTTAATGAAATCCATGAAGCCCTGGATGGTGGGAAAGAGATATCAGCTGTTAAAGTGAATCTTCGTGCATCATTGATCAAGCCCCTGCATGCAAACTGGTTAATCAAGAGTCTTAGCAATCTTTCATGCAATACTGAAAGACTAAAACAAGCATTCAAAAAACCTGGAATCATGGACTTTATTAATGATTAATGTACTGTTCTTATTTTCACAAGGATTTCACCTTGTTTTTCATGCTATAAAACGTTAACATTAATGGTCGCTAAAATGTGCATGATATCAAAAATGCTAAATAAAACGGTCGCCAACTTTTCTGGGTTTACAGTAATGTAAATGTCTTTGGTTAGGGAGACTCTGCTGGAGGATCAGTAACACACACACACACACACACACACACACAACACACACACACACCATCACAGACACAACACACACACACACCATCACAGACACACACACCATCACAGACACAAACAAAAACATTTAAAAAACTCAATTGGATTGACTGCCAAAAAGTAAACGTTACTGTACCAATCTATACCACTTCAGTTAACGACCCTTTACCATTTAAAACAAACCATTACCTGGTGTATAGTGGTAAAGGGTTGTCTCTAGTTATACAGATGCTGTAAACTTGTTTCCATTTTCAAGTTTGTTGTTGCTTCTATATATTATAGTTCAATCAAGTTTGTTGCTTCTATATATTATAGTTCAATCAAGTTTGTTGCTTCTATATATTATAGTTCAATCAAGTTTGTTGCTTCTATATATTATAGTTCAATCAAGTTTGTTGCTTCTATATATTATAGTTCAATCAAGTTTGTTGCTTCTATATATTATAGTTCAATCAAGTTTGTTGCTTCTATATATTATAGTTCAATCAAGTTTGTTGCTTCTATATATTATAGTTCAATCAAGTTTGTTGCTTCTATATATTATAGTTCAATCAAGTTTGTTGCTTCTATATATTATAGTTCAATCAAGTTTGTTGCTTCTATATATTATAGTTCAATCAAGTTTGTTGCTTCTATATATTATAGTTCAATCAAGTTTGTCGCTTCTATATATTATAGTTCAATCAAGTTTGTTGCTTCTATATATTATAGTTCAATCAAGTTTGTTGCTTCTATATATTATAGTTCAATCAAGTTTGTCGCTTCTATATATTATAGTTCAATCAAGTTTGTCGCTTCTATATATTATAGTTCAATCAAGTTTGTTGCTTCTATATATTATAGTTCAATCAAGTTTGTCGCTTCTATATATTATAGTTCAATCAAGTTTGTCGCTTCTATATATTATAGTTCAATCAAGTTTGTCGCTTCTATATATTATAGTTCAATCAAGTTTGTCGCTTCTATATATTATAGTTCAATCAAGTTTGTCGCTTCTATATATTATAGTTCAATCAAGTTTGTCGCTTCTATATATTATAGTTCAATCAAGTTTGTTGCTTCTATATATTATAGTTCAATCAAGTTTGTCGCTTCTATATATTATAGTTCAATCAAGTTTGTCGCTTCTATATATATATTATAGTTCAATCAAGTTTGTCGCTTCTATATATTATAGTTCAATCAAGTTTGTCGCTTCTATATATTATAGTTCAATCAAGTTTGTCGCTTCTATATATTATAGTTCAATAAAGTTTGTCGCTTCTATATATTATAGTTCAATCAAGTTTGTCGCTTCTATATATTATAGTTCAATCAAGTTTGTTGCTTCTATATATTATAGTTCAATCAAGTTTGTTGCTTCTATATATTATAGTTCAAGTTTGCAGCACACAATATATAGCTTTGATGTGGTTATAGCTAAAAGGGAGGCAGGCTCTATTAGAGAATGTATGGCATACTACACATACACACATGACCTACTAGAGCACCTCAACATGAGGAGAGATCGGAGACATGAGAGGAACAGAGAGGGAGTAAAGAAAGACGAGAGTCGGCCATCCCCTCTACAACACAGAACAGCTGCACTATACATAGTTACCCATTATCTCTCCGAGGCCAATGAAGAAACCAGCAAGACCAATATTAGCCTTCATGAAGGCGCCAGTGTGACCTGCATCACATGATATCACATGATACTAAATGGAATTGCATGCCTGTCATGTGATCATACCTATCATGGTGCCATAAACTCCACTCCAAAAGTTCAACTCATAACCTGCAACAACAATCACCAAACATCCACACACAAACAGCTGCAACCTACTTCAACCTGCCTCCACCCAGTGTGGTGTTGGTCCAGTGTGTGTCCCCATAGAGCTATTGTCAACCTACTTCAACCTGCCTCCACCCAGTGTGGTATTGGTCTAGTGTGTGTCCCCATAGAGCTATTGTCAACCTACTTCAACCCGGTGTAGTTTGTGTCCCCATAGAGCTATTGTCAACCTACTTCAACCCAGTGTAGTTTGTGTCCCCATAGAGCTGTTGTCAACCTACTATAACGCAGTCTGGTGTAGGTCCAGTGTGTGTCCCCATAGAGCTATCGTCAACCTACTTCAACCTGCCTCAACCCAGTGTAGTGTGTGTCCCCATAGAGCTACTATCAACCTACCTCCACCCAGTGTGGTGTTGGTCCAGTGTGTGTCCCCATAGAGCTATTGTCAACCTCCCTCAACCCAGTGTGGTATTGTGCATTCTAGAGTTACACTTGCTGGTTGATGATACCTTACCAGTATAGATGAAGCAGATACTGAGCAAGAACATGTCCTTGCTAAACAGAATATGTAGAGCTTGTGCTGAAGAGGATGACAGAGTGACAACAAAGAGGAAGAGGAAAGAGATGGTCACGACAATGACTAGTGGTTGTCTCTGCACAGACATACCTATGGAGATAAGAGCCTTTTTCCAAGCATTCTCAAGCTTCTCTGCCAAACTCACATGATCTTTTGTCCCATCTTTCAGGATCTGACTATAATCATCAGCATCACAGCATCACCACCTCCATCATCATTATCACAACCTCATCTTCATTATCACAACTCCATCACCATTTCCACCTCATCACCTCCATTATTATCACATCTCCCACCTCCTCCATCACCACCTCCTCCATCACTATCTTCTCCATCACCACCTCCTCCATCACCACCTCCTCCATCGCTATCTTCTCCATCACCACCTCCTCATCATCTCCTCCATCACTATCTTCTCCATCACCACCTCCTCCATCATCACCTCCTCCATCATTGTAGCATGCTAAGGCTTACGTATCACTTTCGCTGTTAATGTTGCTCTTCCTAGTGCCAATCTAAACACACACACACAGGACAAGTCACATGACAATGACACACACAGCAACATTCATAGGCACTTGTTTACTTCTGGTCACATGACTACGATACAGAGCAACATTCATCGGCACTCAATTTCTGCCCGTTACATCACTAACACTTGTTTACTGCTGGTCACATGACAATGACATGCACAGCAACATTCATAGATATTCATTTATACTAGTCACATGACCATGACACACAGCAATTCATATGCACTCATTTTCCTGCCAGTCACATGACAATGAGGTAAGCCAAACCTCTTTCATTGCTCCCTCTCTTTCTTCCTTTCCTCTCCTCCAAGCACACCAAACTTGCCTCCATGACTAACCCCACACCCCACCCATACTCGTACCTTCCTCCTTACAGGTTGGATAAAGATGAGGAACAGTATGCCACTAGCCCCCAGGACAGTGAAGATACCGAAGATGATGTAATTATCGAGATGAGCTGCAGAACACGTACAGAACAATGCCAACTATTACATCACTCTTACTAGTTCTGGTGTACACGATTCTAAAAGGTAAAGGGTCCTCTAAATTGAATGGTTTCCAAGGGAACATCCTGTTTACCTTCCCTTTCATTTGACGAGGCAATCCAATAGTCTGTCATAAACACTCTATACGTACGGTATAACAAAATGGCATCTGTTTGGTTGACTACATGTAGGTGATCCCCCCCCCCCCCCCTCCCTGAGGATAATCACCCCCCTCCTCCCGGGACTACATGTAGGTGTAACTCCCCCCCTCCCTCCCCTCTCCCCGAGCCAATGATGACCTCAGATTTGGTCTCAGAGTACGTATGATTTTAAAAAGCTGCTAAGTGGCACAACCAGTGCCAGAAACAGCCTGCATTTTGTTTAGAGACATGCCTGCACATGCATTTTGTTTAGAGACATGCCTTCACATGCATTTTGTTTAGAGACATGCCTGCACATGCATTTTGTTTATAGACATGCCTTCACATGCATTTTGTTTAGAGACATGCCAGCACATGCATTTTGTTTAGAGACATGCCAGCACATGCATTTTGTTTAGAGACATACCTGCACATGCATTTTGTTTAGAGACATGCCTGCACATGCATTTTGTTTATAGACGTGCCTTCACATGCATTTTGTTTAGAGACATGCCAGCACATGCATTTTGTTTAGAGACATGCCTGCACATGCATTTTGTTTAGAGACATGCCTTCACATGCATTTTGTTTAGAGACATGCCTGCACATGCATTTTGTTTAGAGACATGCCTGCACATGCATTTTGTTTATAGACATGCCTTCACATGCATTTTGTTTAGAGACATGCCAGCACATGCATTTTGTTTAGAGACATGCCTGCACATGCATTTTGTTTAGAGACATGCCTGCACATGCATTTTGTTTAGAGACATGCCTGCACATGCATTTTGTTTAGAGACATGCCTGCACATGCATTTTGTTTAGAGACATGCCTGCACTTGCATTTTTTGCGTTACCCAACGATAGCTCACAAATACACAACATGCAATGCCACCCACAAATGCCACAAGCTTCACTAGAGCTCGCACACCAGAAGTTTGCTAGTGGGCTCGGAGTTGGTCTCTGATGTCATATTCATTTAGGGGGGCGGGGCGGCTGCCCCGCCTTGGAACCTTTTTTTGCCCCCCCCCTTGGAAACTGTATTATTAAAATTCATTAGAAAATACCCCCCCCTTAATATCCAGATTCCTCCAGTTGCCCCCCCCTTGGACAATTTTCTAAATGAAACCCAGTATATGCTACTCTAAATCCTCACAGGTTTGTACTGCGAGCGAGCACAGGGAGTAAAATCCTAGCACAGGGACTAGCCCCAAGGACAAGAAACACCCGATGGCTTGTTTTCCTAGTAATAATAATAATGGCCATTCACTCTCTCCCTAATCATTCCATTTGGGGGGAGGGGCAGAGGATGGGACTGGAGATGAGATCAAAGTACAAACAAACTTTCTAGTGAACAATATACAATTGTATATTTAACAGGTTTCAATTAATATCTCATAAGGAGTTCAATGAATATACTTATATACTTGTACAGCAACTAAACTCACGAATGCAGGTCAGGTCTTTGACTCTGATGTACAAGTAGACGTAGAAGAAGATGTTGCCAACAATTAGGCTACAGACACAGGAGGATGGTTGCAAGGTAACTAGGGGCTGGGTTTCACAGGGACAACCCCACCCACTCAGGAGCCTATACAGTGGCAGAGTCAAGTGCTTAGTACGACACGAGTAGCAAGCACCCACCCCTCTGAATCCTTCATCTAGGATTAGGCTGGGCACACGTAGCAAGCACCCACCCCTCTGAATCCTTCATCTAGGATCTAGGATTAGGCTGGGTGCACGTCCCACCCCTCTGAATCCTTCATCTAGGATTAGGCTGGGTGCATGTACAGTAGCAAGCACCCACCCCTCTGAATCCTTCATCTAGGATTAGGCTGGGTGCACATAGCAAGCACCCACCCCTCTGAATCCTTCATCTAGGATTAGGCTGGGTGCACGTAGCAAGCACCCACCCCTCTGAATCTTTCCATCTAGGATTAGGTTGGGTACACGTAGCAAGCACCCAGCCCTCTGAATCCTTCACTCTAGGATTAGGCTGGGTGCATGTACAGTAGCAAGCACCCACCCCTCTGAATCCTTCATCTAGGATTAGGCTGGGTGCACGTAGCAAGCACCCACCCCTCTGAATCCTTCATCTAGGATTAGGCTGGGTGGCACCCACCCCTCTGAATCCTTCATCTAGGATTAGGCTGGGTGCACATAGCAAGCACCCACCCCTCTGAATCCTTCATCTAGGACTAGGCTGGGTGCATATGGCAAGCACCCACCCCTCTGAATCCTTCATCTAGGATTAGGCTGGGTGCACGTAGCAAGCACCCACCCCTCTGAATCCTTCACTCTAGGATTAAGCTGGGTGCCTGTAGCAAGCACCCACCCCTCTGAATCCTTCATCTAGGATTAGGTTGGGTACACGTGTAGCAAGCACCCACCTCTCTGAATCCTTCATCTAGGATTAGGCTGGGTACACGTAGCAAGTACCCACCCCTCTGAATCCTTCATTTAGGATTAGGTCGAGTACACGTAGCAAGCACCCATCTTTCTGAATCACTCTAGGATTAGGCTGAGTACATGTACAGTAGCACGTACCTACCCCTCTGAATCCTTCATTTAAGATTAGGCTGGGTGCGTATAGCAAGCACCCACCGCCCTGAATTCTTGATTAGGCTGGGTACACGTACAAGCACCACCCTTCTGAAATGATCCCCCAAAATTTTACTAAGTATGTCAGTGGGTGTGGCTTACAATGGTTTGTGCCCATGTTCAAACATCACTTCTCGTACAAGTGATAATAAAGTTGCTGCCATCACAGGGATTATAATATAGCAGAGCATTTGTGAACCCCCTATGAATATCTACCCCTGGAAAATAGCCCCCTAGAAGGCACTGACTGTACAGTATTGTTACCTCGTCTGCAGCATCAGCCAGAATATGCCGCTGGTGGTCCCCATCCGAGACTTGGATGAGTTCTGGATTAAAATCTGTCCCTGAGCAGTCCAGAGAACTAACAACAACAACAATATTAATAACAAGTATGCATGCACATGTAAACAACAACAAGTATGCATGCACATGTAAACAACAAGTATGCATGCACATGTAAACAAGTATGCATGCACATGTAAACAACAAATATGCATGCACATGTAAACAACAAATATGCATGCACATGTAAACAACAAATATGCATGCACATGTAAACAACAAATATGCATGCACATGTAAACAACAACAACAACAACACACCTCCTCCTGCACTGCCAAGAATGAAAGCACTGAAGAACAGCACAGGCACATATGGTCTAATAAGAGCTATGAGGTAGAGCCTGTGGAGAGGGGGAGGGGCAAGGAAGGAAGCATTAGGGGAAGATGTGAGGGCAGGGAGGAAGGAGGAAGATGTGAGGGTGGAGAGGAGGGAGGAAGATGTGAGGGTGGAGAGGAGGGAGGAAGATGTGAGGGTAGGGAGGAGGAGGAAGATGTGAGGGCAGGGAGGAGGAGGAAGATGTGAGGGCAGAGAGGAGGGAGGAAGATGTGAGGGCAGGGAGGAAGGAGGAAGATGTGAGGGCAGGGAGGAGGGAGGAAGATGTGATGGTGGAGAGGAGGGAGGAAGATGTGAGGGTGGAGAGGAGGGAGGAAGATGTGAGGGCAGGGAGGAAGGAGGAAGATGTGAGGGCAGGGAGGAGGAGGAAGATGTGAGGGCAGAGAGGAAGGAGGAAGATGTGAGGGCAGAGAGGAAGGAGGAAGATGTGAGGGTGGAGAGGAGGGAGGAAGATGTGAGGGAAGGGAGGAGGGAGGAAGATGTGAGGGCAGGGAGGAGGGAGGAAGATGTGAGGGCAGAGAGGAGGAGGAAGATGTGAGGGCAGGGAGGAGGAGGAAGATGTGAGGGCAGAGAGGAGGGAGGAAGATGTGAGGGCAGGGAGGAAGGAGGAAGATGTGAGGGCAGGGAGGAGGGAGGAAGATGTGATGGTGGAGAGGAGGGAGGAAGATGTGAGGGTGGAGAGGAGGGAGGAAGATGTGAGGGCAGGGAGGAAGGAGGAAGATGTGAGGGCAGGGAGGAGGAGGAAGATGTGAGGGCAGAGAGGAAGGAGGAAGATGTGAGGGCAGAGAGGAAGGAGGAAGATGTGAGGGTGGAGAGGAGGGAGGAAGATGTGAGGGAAGGGAGGAGGGAGGAAGATGTGAGGGCAGGGAGGAGGGAGGAAGATGTGAGGGCAGGGAGGAGGGAGGAAGATGTGAGGGCAGGAAGGAGGAAGATGTGAGGGCAGGGAGGAAGGAGGAAGATGTGAGGGCAGGGAGGAGGGAGGAAGATGTGAGGGAAGAGAGGAGGGAGATGTGAGGGCAGGGAGGAAGGAGGAAGATGTGAGGGCAGGGAGGAGGGAGGAAGATGTGAGGGCAGAGAGGAGAGAGGAAGATGTGAGGGCAGAGAGGAGGGAGGAAGATGTGAGGGCAGGGAGGAGGGAGGAAGATGTGAGGGCAGGGAGGAGGAGGAAGATGTGAGGGCAGGGAGGAGGAGGAAGATGTGAGGGTGGAGAGGAGGGAGGAAGATGTGAGGGCAGGGAGGAGGGAGGAAGATGTGAGGGCAGGGAGGAGGGAGGAAGATGTGAGGGCAGGGAGGAGGAGGAAGATGTGAGGGCAGGGAGGAGGAGGAAGATGTGAGGGTGGAGAGGAGGGAGGAAGATGTGAGGGCAGGGAGGAAGGAGGAAGATGTGAGGGCAGGGAGGAGGAGGAAGATGTGAGGGCAGAGAGGAAGGAGGAAGATGTGAGGGCAGGGAGGAGGGAGGAAGATGTGAGGGCAGGGAGGAGGAGGAAGATTTGAGGACAGGGAGGAAGGAGGAAGATGTGAGGGAAGGGAGGAAGGAGGAAGATGTGAGGGCGGAGAGGAGGGAGGAAGATGTGAGGGCAGGGAGGAGGGAGGAAGATGTGAGGGCAGGGAGGAGGAGGAAGATGTGAGGGCAGAGAGGAGGGAGGAAGATGTGAGGGCAGGGAGGAGGAGGAAGATGTGAGGGCAGAGAGGAGGGAGGAAGATGTGAGGGCAGGGAGGAGGGAGGAAGATGTGAGGGTGGAGAGGAGGGAGTAAGATGTGAGGGCAGGGAGGAGGAGGAAGATGTGAGGGCAGAGAGGAGGGAGGAAGATGTGAGGGCAGGAAGGAGGAGGAAGATGTGAGGGCAGAGAGGAGGGAGGAAGATGTGAGGGCAGGGAGGAGGAGGAAGATGTGAGGGCAGAGAGGAGGGAGGAAGATGTGAGGGCAGAGAGGAGGGAGGAAGATGTGAGGGCAGGGAGGAGGAGGAAGATGTGAGGGCAGAGAGGAGGGAGGAAGATGTGAGGGCAGGGAGGAGGGAGGAAGATGTGAGGACAGAGAGGAGGGAAGAAGATGGTGAGGGCAAAGAAGTATGTTGAATAGGAAGGAGAAGGGAAGAAGAGAGAGAGAGACTGTCCAGTACCATGTAATCTTTCCTAGAACATCCTGGAATTCACACCAGGGCTATCCTAGGATGTCCCTAGCCTAGCCCAGAGCTTCAGACTGATATAATTAAGCCCTTTAATTTCACTTTGAGGGAAAAGGGTGGGGGGTTACATCACAGTATGCTCGCTGTTCACCTTGTGCAATGTGGTGGCTGTGTTCCCTCCTGCAAGCAAGGCTGAGGTGGGGTGGAGGGCCTGCAAGCAAGGCTGAGGTGAAGTGGAGGGACTGCAAGCAAGGCTGAGGTGGGGTGGAGGGACTGCAAGCAAGGCTGAGGTGAGGTGGAGGGCCTGCAAGCAAGGCTGAGGTGGGGTGGAGGGACTGCAAGCAAGGCTGAGGTGGGGTGGAGGGCCTGCAAGCAAGGCTGAGGTGAGGTGGAGGGACTGCAAGCAAGGCTGAGGTGGGGTGGAGGGCCTGCAAGCAAGGCTGAGGTGGGGTGGAGGGCCTGCAAGCAAGGCTGAGGTGAGGTGGAGGGACTGCAAGCAAGGCTGAGGTGGGGTGGAGGGCCTGCAAGCAAGGCTGAGGTGAGGTGGAGGGACTGCAAGCAAGGCTGAGGTGGGGTGGAGGGACTGCAAGCAAGGCTGAGGTGAGGTGGAGGGCCTGCAAGCAAGGCTGAGGTGAGGTGGAGTGGAGGGCCTGCAAGCAAGGCTGAGGTGAGGTGGAGGGACTGCAAGCAAGGCTGAGGTGAGGTGACTGCAAGGAAGGCTGAGGTGAGGTGGAGGGCCTGCAAGCAAGGCTGAGGTGGGGTGGAGGGGGCTGCAAGCAAGGCTGAGGTGGAGGGACTGCAAGCAAGGCTGAGGTGAGGTGACTGCAAGCAAGGCTGAGGTGAGGTGAGGTGACTGCAAGCAAGGCTGAGGTGGGGTGGAGGGACTGCAAGCAAGGCTGAGGTGGGGGGAGGGACTGCAAGCAAGGCTGAGGTGAGGTGGAGGGCCTGCAAGCAAGGCTGAGGTGACTGCAAGCAAGGCTGAGGTGGGGTGGAGGGCCTGCAAGCAAGGCTGAGGTGAGGTGGAGGGCCTGCAAGCAAGCCTGAGGTGGGGTGGAGGGCCTGCAAGCAAGGCTGAGGTGGGGTGGAGGGACTGCAAGCAAGGCTGAGGTGAGGTGGAGGGCCTACAAGTAAGGCTGAGGTGGGGTGGAGGGACTGCACAATTAAAGCCCTTGCATTAACCCCACTTGCATTGAGGGACTAGTTTAGAGATAGCAGACTTGAAGGAGTTAATAACATAAACAATGCATGCATCATTTCTTCTGTTCTTCTTCTATCTCCACTTGGATACAGCATGGTGGAAATCAGAAGCATGAGGAAGACAGGCTTCTACTAGTAGCTGTTCGACCAACTTTGAGGAGCTTCCATCTCGAGTACTTGTTTTGTTCCCTAAAAGAGAAGGCACTATCGCGGAAGGTGAAGCCTTCTTGCAAAGACAAAAGAAGGCCACTCTCGTCCTGAAGCCAAGGCCATCGCTCTTCACAACTTTTCTGGAACTCGTCGACCTCTTCGCAGTGCCAGCTACAGCCTTGCTATTCAAAGAGAACGTCTCCTACTCAGGGAAGAGGATAGTATTCAAAGAGAACGTCTCCTACTCAGGGAAGAGGACATCAAACTGTGAGCTCACTGGCCAAATCAATCTCTGACATATTTTTCCTCATGCATACGAAGGACTCCTTCAAGGGTGCACGTTAACGGAAGTTCTTATAGTCCTTTCCCCAGAATTCACATACTTAGATTAAGCCTTCCCCCACCCATCATGAAACAGCTCCTAGTATCTAGGGATGTCTAGGAAAGGTTCTGGCAGAGTACAGAACTCCCTTCAAGAAGTGAAGGTGAGGGAGTGTGATGGCCGACTTACACGTAGAGAGCTCCAGATATTACACAAGACCACTTTGCTCCAAACACTGCCACTATAGGCACAGAGGCCCAGTTACCAATGGCAACCATTAGGTAGATGATGCAGAGGCTGAGTGGAGATAATAATCACAAGTTATCCACCTCATGTGAGCACCTACAACTTAAACACACATACATGCACACATACGTACATGTACACATACATACACATGCATGCATACATACATGTACACATATGCATGTACACATACATACATGCACACACATACATGCACACATACATATATGTACACATACATGCATGTACACATATACATGTACACACATGCATGTACACATATACACACACATAAATACACATATACATGCATGCACACACATACATGCACATATACATACATGTATACACATGCAAGCACCAAATATACATACACGTGCATGCACACACACACATGTACACACATGCAATCACAAATATACGTGCACATACATACGTACACACACACATGTACCTGATGTAGCCAATCCTCTCTGCAATAATTAACAGGCAATAATTAACAGGCACATACATAACGAACATTTGAAGTACACACATTTGAAGTACACACATTTCGAACGGTAGGACTATTCCATGAGGCCACACACCCACTGCTTGCATGGATCCTTCTAAAGGAGGTTCACAATACGACAGAAGGCAACTTGTTCCAATGAATCCATTTTCGATGCGTGCATTGCCCAATCCGCTCCTGCGCTTCACAACATTGCGCTGAGTCCGCTGCACTTGAACCTTGGACCAAGTACAATGGAACGGCAGTACTAGAAGCAGAGATGATGATTGTCTGTGGGGCGGAGTCTTCTAAGGCCTTTGACAGTGTTCTGTCTTCTCTAGTCTCCCTTCATCGAGTATCTGGCATATTTGGTCTCTCCTGAAATGGTGCAGGAGGTACTTACCTGACCGCCATCAAATGAATGGGCACCAATCTGTCTTTAAAAATCGTTTCCTCCAGGGTTCCTCAAGCATATATTCTAGGACCTCTTTTCACAAACACTCGTTGCAACTTAGCTTTCTCACAGAAGTTCGAACTAGTTAAGCATGCAGATGGTATTGTTCTATGTAGACTGATCTCTAACCCGACGCCCTCCAAGCCGGTGTCGTCGTGCTGCCTTCTTGGTCAGCTGGTTTAGCCCTTAATGTTTCCAAGACTAACCTTAAGGTTCTTTCCGTAAATGATCTCCACCCAATATTTCCATCTTCATTTCAAACAGAATGTTTCCTATAGTATCGGCCACATCTTTTCTCAGAGTCACCATTACTCAAGATCTCAAATGCAATTTGAATATTTTACAGTCCTAGGGCTATGAAGCACATTGGCTTTCCATATAGAGTTTCTGTAGTTAGGTGGCTTTTCTACAAAACTAATGTCCTGTGCATTGAGTTGCTACTAGCCAAGACTAATGTCCTGTGCATTGAGTTGCTACTAGCCAAGACTAATGTCCTGTGCATTGAGTTGCTACTAGCCAAGACTAATGTCCTGTGCATTGAGTTGCTACTAGTCAGACTAATGTCCTGTGCATTGAGTTGCTACTAGCCAAGACTAATGTCCTGTGCATTGAGTTGCTACTAGCCAAGACTAATGTCCTGTGCATTGAGTTGCTACTAGCCAAGACTAATGTCCTGTGCATTGAGTTGCTACTAGCCAAGACTAATGTCCTGTGCATTGAGTTGCTACTAGTCAAGACTAATGTCCTGTGCATTGAGTTGCTACTAGCCAAGACTAATGTCCTGTGCATTGAGTTGCTACTAGCCAAGACTAATGTCCTGTGCATTGAGTTGCTACTAGTCAAGACTAATGTCCTGTGCATTGAGTTGCTACTAGCCAAGACTAATGTCCTGTGCATTGAGTTGCTACTAGCCAAGACTAATGTCCTGTGCATTGAGTTGCTACTAGTCAAGACTAATGTCCTGTGCATTGAGTTGCTACTAGCCAAGACTAATGTCCTGTGCATTGAGTTGCTACTAGTCAAGACTAATGTCCTATGCATTGAGTTGCTACTAGCCAAGACTAATGTCCTGTGCATTGAGTTGCTACTAGCCAAGACTAATGTCCTGTGCATTGAGTTGCTACTAGCCAAGACTAATGTCCTGTGCATTGAGTTGCTACTAGTCAAGACTAATGTCCTGTGCATTGAGTTGCTACTAGCCAAGACTAATGTCCTGTGCATTGAGTTGCTACTAGCCAAGACTAATGTCCTGTGCATTGAGTTGCTACTAGCCAAGACTAATGTCCTGTGCATTGAGTTGCTACTAGCCAAGACTAATGTCCTGTGCATTGAGTTGCTACTAGCCAAGACTAATGTCCTGTGCATTGAGTTGCTACTAGCCAAGACTAATGTCCTGTGCATTGAGTTGCTACTAGCCAAGACTAATGTCCTGTGCATTGAGTTGCTACTAGCCAAGACTAATGTCCTGTGCATTGAGTTGCTACTAGCCAAGACTAATGTCCTGTGCATTGAGTTGCTGCTAGCCAAGACTAATGTCCTGTGCATTGAGTTGCTACTAGCCAAGACTAATGTCCTGTGCATTGAGTTGCTACTAGCCAAGACTAATGTCCTGTGCATTGAGTTGCTACTAGCCAAGACTAATGTCCTGTGCATTGAGTTGCTACTAGCCAAGACTAATGTCCTGTGCATTGAGTTGCTACTAGCCAAGACTAATGTCCTGTGCATTGAGTTGCTACTAGCCAAGACTAATGTCCTGTGCATTGAGTTGCTACTAGCCAGACTAATGTCCTGTGCATTGAGTTGCTGCTAGCCAAGACTAATGTCCTGTGCATTGAGTTGCTACTAGCCAAGACTAATGTCCTGTGCATTGAGTTGCTACTAGCCAAGACTAATGTCCTGTGCATTGAGTTGCTACTAGCCAAGACTAATGTCCTGTGCATTGAGTTGCTACTAGTCAAGACTAATGTCCTGTGCATTGAGTTGCTACTAGCCAAGACTAATGTCCTGTGCATTGAGTTGCTACTAGCCAAGACTAATGTCCTGTGCATTGAGTTGCTACTAGCCAAGACTAATGTCCTGTGCATTGAGTTGCTACTAGCCAAGACTAATGTCCTGTGCATTGAGTTGCTACTAGCCAAGACTAATGTCCTGTGCATTGAGTTGCTACTAGCCAAGACTAATGTCCTGTGCATTGAGTTGCTGCTAGCCAAGACTAATGTCCTGTGCATTGAGTTGCTACTAGCCAAGACTAATGTCCTGTGCATTGAGTTGCTACTAGCCAAGACTAATGTCCTGTGCATTGAGTTGCTACTAGCCAAGACTAATGTCCTGTGCATTGAGTTGCTACTAGCCAAGACTAATGTCCTGTGCATTGAGTTGCTACTAGCCAAGACTAATGTCCTGTGCATTGAGTTGCTACTAGCCAAGACTAATGTCCTGTGCATTGAGTTGCTACTAGCCAAGACTAATGTCCTGTGCATTGAGTTGCTGCTAGCCAAGACTAATGTCCTGTGCATTGAGTTGCTACTAGCCAAGACTAATGTCCTGTGCATTGAGTTGCTGCTAGCCAAGACTAATGTCCTGTGCATTGAGTTGCTACTAGCCAAGACTAATGTCCTGTGCATTGAGTTGCTACTAGCCAAGACTAATGTCCTGTGCATTGAGTTGCTGCTAGCCAAGACTAATGTCCTGTGCATTGAGTTGCTACTAGCCAAGACTAATGTCCTGTGCATTGAGTTGCTGCTAGCCAAGACTAATGTCCTGTGCATTGAGTTGCTACTAGCCAAGACTAATGTCCTGTGCATTGAGTTGCTATTAGCCAAGACTAATGTCCTGTGCATTGAGTAGCTACTAGCCAAGACTAATGTCCTGTGCATTGAGTTGCTACTAGCCAAGACTAATGTCCTGTGCATTGAGTTGCTATTAGCCAAGACTAATGTCCTGTGCATTGAGTTGCTACTAGCCAAGACTAATGTCCTGTGCATTGAGTTGCTACTAGCCAAGACTAATGTCCTGTGCATTGAGTTGCTACTAGCCAAGACTAATGTCCTGTGCATTGAGTTGCTACTAGCCAAGACTAATGTCCTGTGCATTGAGTTGCTACTAGCCAAGACTAATGTCCTGTGCATTGAGTTGCTGCTAGCCAAGACTAATGTCCTGTGCATTGAGTTGCTACTAGCCAAGACTAATGTCCTGTGCATTGAGTTGCTACTAGCCAAGACTAATGTCCTGTGCATTGAGTTGCTGCTAGCCAAGACTAATGTCCTGTGCATTGAGTTGCTACTAGCCAAGACTAATGTCCTGTGCATTGAGTTGCTACTAGCCAAGACTAATGTCCTGTGCATTGAGTTGCTACTAGCCAAGACTAATGTCCTGTGCATTGAGTTGCTACTAGCCAAGACTAATGTCCTGTGCATTGAGTTGCTACTAGTCAAGACTAATGTCCTGTGCATTGAGTTGCTACTAGCCAAGACTAATGTCCTGTGCATTGAGTTGCTACTAGCCAAGACTAATGTCCTGTGCATTGAGTTGCTACTAGCCAAGACTAATGTCCTGTGCATTGAGTTGCTACTAGCCAAGACTAATGTCCTGTGCATTGAGTTGCTACTAGCCAAGACTAATGTCCTGTGCATTGAGTTGCTACTAGCCAAGACTAATGTCCTGTGCATTGAGTTGCTACTAGCCAAGACTAATGTCCTGTGCATTGAGTTGCTACTAGTCAAGACTAATGTCCTGTGCATTGAGTTGCTACTAGCCAAGACTAATGTCCTGTGCATTGAGTTGCTACTAGCCAAGACTAATGTCCTGTGCATTGAGTTGCTACTAGCCAAGACTAATGTCCTGTGCATTGAGTTGCTACTAGCCAAGACTAATGTCCTGTGCATTGAGTTGCTACTAGCCAAGACTAATGTCCTATGCATTGAGTTGCTACTAGCCAAGACTAATGTCCTGTGCATTGAGTTGCTACTAGCCAAGACTAATGTCCTATGCATTGAGTTGCTACTAGCCAAGACTAATGTCCTGTGCATTGAGTTGCTACTAGCCAGACTAATGTCCTGTGCATTGAGTTGCTACTAGCCAAGACTAATGTCCTGTGCATTGAGTTGCTACTAGCCAAGACTAATGTCCTGTGCATTGAGTTGCTACTAGCCAAGACTAATGTCCTGTGCATTGAGTTGCTGCTAGCCAAGACTAATGTCCTGTGCATTGAGTTGCTACTAGCCAAGACTAATGTCCTGTGCATTGAGTTGCTACTAGCCAAGACTAATGTCCTGTGCATTGAGTTGCTACTAGCCAAGACTAATGTCCTGTGCATTGAGTTGCTGCTAGCCAAGACTAATGTCCTGTGCATTGAGTTGCTACTAGCCAAGACTAATGTCCTGTGCATTGAGTTGCTACTAGCCAAGACTAATGTCCTGTGCATTGAGTTGCTACTAGCCAAGACTAATGTCCTGTGCATTGAGTTGCTACTAGTCAAGACTAATGTCCTGTGCATTGAGTTGCTACTAGCCAAGACTAATGTCCTGTGCATTGAGTTGCTACTAGCCAAGACTAATGTCCTGTGCATTGAGTTGCTACTAGCCAAGACTAATGTCCTGTGCATTGAGTTGCTACTAGTCAAGACTAATGTCCTGTGCATTGAGTTGCTACTAGCCAGACTAATGTCCTGTGCATTGAGTTGCTACTAGCCAAGACTAATGTCCTGTGCATTGAGTTGCTACTAGTCAAGACTAATGTCCTGTGCATTGAGTTGCTACTAGCCAAGACTAATGTCCTGTGCATTGAGTTGCTACTAGCCAAGACTAATGTCCTGTGCATTGAGTTGCTACTAGCCAAGACTAATGTCCTGTGCATTGAGTTGCTACTAGTCAAGACTAATGTCCTGTGCATTGAGTTGCTACTAGCCAAGACTAATGTCCTGTGCATTGAGTTGCTACTAGCCAAGACTAATGTCCTGTGCATTGAGTTGCTACTAGCCAAGACTAATGTCCTGTGCATTGAGTTGCTACTAGCCAAGACTAATGTCCTGTGCATTGAGTTGCTACTAGTCAAGACTAATGTCCTGTGCATTGAGTTGCTGCTAGCCAAGACTAATGTCCTATGCATTGAGTTGCTACTAGCCAAGACTAATGTCCTGTGCATTGAGTTGCTACTAGCCAAGACTAATGTCCTATGCATTGAGTTGCTACTAGTCAAGACTAATGTCCTGTGCATTGAGTTGCTGCTAGCCAAGACTAATGTCCTGTGCATTGAGTTGCTGCTAGCCAAGACTAATGTCCTATGCATTGAGTTGCTACTAGTCAAGACTAATGTCCTGTGCATTGAGTTGCTACTAGCCAAGACTAATGTCCTGTGCATTGAGTTGCTACTAGCCAAGACTAATGTCCTGTGCATTGAGTTGCTACTAGCCAAGACTAATGTCCTATGCATTGAGTTGCTACTAGCCAAGACTAATGTCCTGTGCATTGAGTTGCTACTAGCCAAGACTAATGTCCTGTGCATTGAGTTGCTACTAGCCAAGACTAATGTCCTGTGCATTGAGTTGCTACTAGCCAAGACTAATGTCCTGTGCATTGAGTTGCTACTAGCCAAGACTAATGTCCTGTGCATTGAGCTGCTACTAGCCAAGACTAATGTCCTGTGCATTGAGTTGCTACTAGCCAAGACTAATGTCCTGTGCATTGAGTTGCTACT
Organism: Cladorhizidae sp. MBARI D1340-BT2; assembly: GCA_028752905.1. Taxonomy (NCBI): domain Eukaryota; kingdom Metazoa; phylum Porifera; class Demospongiae; order Poecilosclerida; family Cladorhizidae; species Cladorhizidae sp. MBARI D1340-BT2. The sequence continues at coordinate 2,462,470 of JAQNBH010000013.1, forward strand.
AGCCAAGACTAATGTCCTGTGCATTGAGTTGCTACTAGCCAAGACTAATGTCCTGTGCATTGAGTTGCTACTAGTCAAGACTAATGTCCTGTGCATTGAGTTGCTACTAGCCAAGACTAATGTCCTATGCATTGAGTTGCTACTAGTCAAGACTAATGTCCTGTGCATTGAGTTGCTACTAGCCAAGACTAATGTCCTGTGCATTGAGTTGCTACTAGCCAAGACTAATGTCCTGTGCATTGAGTTGCTACTAGCCAAGACTAATGTCCTGTGCATTGAGTTGCTGCTAGCCAAGACTAATGTCCTGTGCATTGAGTTGCTACTAGCCAAGACTAATGTCCTGTGCATTGAGTTGCTACTAGCCAAGACTAATGTCCTGTGCATTGAGTTGCTACTAGCCAAGACTAATGTCCTGTGCATTGAGTTGCTACTAGCCAAGACTAATGTCCTGTGCATTGAGTTGCTACTAGCCAAGACTAATGTCCTGTGCATTGAGTTGCTACTAGCCAAGACTAATGTCCTGTGCATTGAGTTGCTACTAGCCAAGACTAATGTCCTGTGCATTGAGTTGCTACTAGCCAAGACTAATGTCCTGTGCATTGAGTTGCTACTAGCCAAGACTAATGTCCTGTGCATTGAGTTGCTACTAGTCAAGACTAATGTCCTGTGCATTGAGTTGCTACTAGCCAAGACTAATGTCCTGTGCATTGAGTTGCTACTAGCCAAGACTAATGTCCTGTGCATTGAGTTGCTACTAGCCAAGACTAATGTCCTGTGCATTGAGTTGCTACTAGCCAAGACTAATGTCCTATGCATTGAGTTGCTACTAGTCAAGACTAATGTCCTGTGCATTGAGTTGCTACTAGCCAAGACTAATGTCCTGTGCATTGAGTTGCTGCTAGCCAAGACTAATGTCCTATGCATTGAGTTACTACTAGCCAAGACTAATGTCCTGTGCATTGAGTTGCTACTAGTCAAGACTAATGTCCTGTGCATTGAGTTGCTACTAGCCAAGACTAATGTCCTGTGCATTGAGTTGCTACTAGCCAAGACTAATGTCCTGTGCATTGAGTTGCTACTAGCCAAGACTAATGTCCTGTGCATTGAGTTGCTACTAGCCAAGACTAATGTCCTGTGCATTGAGTTGCTACTAGTCAAGACTAATGTCCTGTGCATTGAGTTGCTACTAGCCAAGACTAATGTCCTGTGCATTGAGTTGCTACTAGCCAAGACTAATGTCCTGTGCATTGAGTTGCTACTAGCCAAGACTAATGTCCTGTGCATTGAGTTGCTACTAGTCAAGACTAATGTCCTGTGCATTGAGTTGCTACTAGCCAAGACTAATGTCCTGTGCATTGAGTTGCTGCTAGCCAAGACTAATGTCCTGTGCATTGAGTTGCTACTAGCCAAGACTAATGTCCTGTGCATTGAGTTGCTACTAGCCAAGACTAATGTCCTGTGCATTGAGTTGCTACTAGCCAAGACTAATGTCCTGTGCATTGAGTTGCTACTAGCCAAGACTAATGTCCTGTGCATTGAGTTGCTACTAGCCAAGACTAATGTCCTGTGCATTGAGTTGCTACTAGTCAAGACTAATGTCCTGTGCATTGAGTTGCTACTAGCCAAGACTAATGTCCTGTGCATTGAGTTGCTACTAGCCAAGACTAATGTCCTGTGCATTGAGTTGCTACTAGCCAAGACTAATGTCCTGTGCATTGAGTTGCTACTAGTCAAGACTAATGTCCTGTGCATTGAGTTGCTACTAGTCAAGACTAATGTCCTGTGCATTGAGTTGCTACTAGTCAAGACTAATGTCCTGTGCATTGAGTTGCTGCTAGCCAAGACTAATGTCCTGTGCATTGAGTTGCTACTAGCCAAGACTAATGTCCTGTGCATTGAGTTGCTGCTAGCCAAGACTAATGTCCTGTGCATTGAGTTGCTACTAGCCAAGACTAATGTCCTGTGCATTGAGTTGCTACTAGCCAAGACTAATGTCCTGTGCATTGAGTTGCTGCTAGCCAAGACTAATGTCCTGTGCATTGAGTTGCTACTAGCCAAGACTAATGTCCTGTGCATTGAGTTGCTACTAGCCAAGACTAATGTCCTGTGCATTGAGTTGCTACTAGCCAAGACTAATGTCCTGTGCATTGAGTTGCTACTAGCCAAGACTAATGTCCTGTGCATTGAGTTGCTACTAGTCAAGACTAATGTCCTGTGCATTGAGTTGCTACTAGCCAAGACTAATGTCCTGTGCATTGAGTTGCTACTAGCCAAGACTAATGTCCTGTGCATTGAGTTGCTACTAGCCAAGACTAATGTCCTGTGCATTGAGTTGCTACTAGCCAAGACTAATGTCCTGTGCATTGAGTTGCTGCTAGCCAAGACTAATGTCCTGTGCATTGAGTTGCTACTAGCCAAGACTAATGTCCTGTGCATTGAGTTGCTACTAGCCAAGACTAATGTCCTGTGCATTGAGTTGCTACTAGCCAAGACTAATGTCCTGTGCATTGAGTTGCTACTAGCCAAGACTAATGTCCTGTGCATTGAGTTGCTACTAGCCAAGACTAATGTCCTGTGCATTGAGTTGCTACTAGCCAAGACTAATGTCCTGTGCATTGAGTTGCTACTAGCCAAGACTAATGTCCTGTGCATTGAGTTGCTACTAGCCAAGACTAATGTCCTGTGCATTGAGTTGCTACTAGCCAAGACTAATGTCCTGTGCATTGAGTTGCTACTAGCCAAGACTAATGTCCTGTGCATTGAGTTGCTACTAGCCAAGACTAATGTCCTGTGCATTGAGTTGCTACTAGCCAAGACTAATGTCCTGTGCATTGAGTTGCTACTAGCCAAGACTAATGTCCTGTGCATTGAGTTGCTGCTAGCCAAGACTAATGTCCTGTGCATTGAGTTGCTACTAGCCAAGACTAATGTCCTGTGCATTGAGTTGCTACTAGCCAAGACTAATGTCCTGTGCATTGAGTTGCTACTAGCCAAGACTAATGTCCTGTGCATTGAGTTGCTGCTAGCCAAGACTAATGTCCTGTGCATTGAGTTGCTACTAGCCAAGACTAATGTCCTGTGCATTGAGTTGCTACTAGCCAAGACTAATGTCCTGTGCATTGAGTTGCTACTAGCCAAGACTAATGTCCTGTGCATTGAGTTGCTACTAGCCAAGACTAATGTCCTGTGCATTGAGTTGCTACTAGCCAAGACTAATGTCCTGTGCATTGAGTTGCTGCTAGCCAAGACTAATGTCCTGTGCATTGAGTTGCTACTAGCCAAGACTAATGTCCTGTGCATTGAGTTGCTACTAGTCAAGACTAATGTCCTGTGCATTGAGTTGCTACTAGCCAAGACTAATGTCCTGTGCATTGAGTTGCTACTAGCCAAGACTAATGTCCTGTGCATTGAGTTGCTACTAGTCAAGACTAATGTCCTGTGCATTGAGTTGCTACTAGCCAAGACTAATGTCCTGTGCATTGAGTTGCTACTAGCCAAGACTAATGTCCTATGCATTGAGTTGCTACTAGTCAAGACTAATGTCCTGTGCATTGAGTTGCTACTAGCCAAGACTAATGTCCTGTGCATTGAGTTGCTACTAGCCAAGACTAATGTCCTGTGCATTGAGTTGCTACTAGCCAAGACTAATGTCCTGTGCATTGAGTTGCTGCTAGCCAAGACTAATGTCCTATGCATTGAGTTGCTACTAGCCAAGACTAATGTCCTGTGCATTGAGTTGCTACTAGCCAAGACTAATGTCCTGTGCATTGAGTTGCTACTAGCCAAGACTAATGTCCTGTGCATTGAGTTGCTACTAGCCAAGACTAATGTCCTGTGCATTGAGTTGCTACTAGCCAAGACTAATGTCCTGTGCATTGAGTTGCTACTAGCCAAGACTAATGTCCTGTGCATTGAGTTGCTACTAGCCATGCCTAATGTCCTGTGCATTGAGTTGCTACTAGTCAAGACTAATGTCCTGTGCATTGAGTTGCTACTAGCCAAGACTAATGTCCTGTGCATTGAGTTGCTACTAGCCAAGACTAATGTCCTGTGCATTGAGTTGCTACTAGCCAAGACTAATGTCCTGTGCATTGAGTTGCTACTAGCCAAGACTAATGTCCTGTGCATTGAGCTGCTACTAGCCAAGACTAATGTCCTGTGCATTGAGTTGCTACTAGCCAAGACTAATGTCCTGTGCATTGAGTTGCTACTAGCCAAGACTAATGTCCTGTGCATTGAGTTGCTACTAGCCAAGACTAATGTCCTGTGCATTGAGTTGCTACTAGTCAAGACTAATGTCCTGTGCATTGAGTTGCTACTAGCCAAGACTAATGTCCTGTGCATTGAGTTGCTACTAGCCAAGACTAATGTCCTGTGCATTGAGTTGCTACTAGCACAGACTAATGTCCTGTGCATTGAGTTGCTACTAGTCAAGACTAATGTCCTGTGCATTGAGTTGCTACTAGCCAAGACTAATGTCCTGTGCATTGAGTTGCTACTAGCCAAGACTAATGTCCTATGCATTGAGTTGCTACTAGCCAAGACTAATGTCCTGTGCATTGAGTTGCTACTAGCCAAGACTAATGTCCTGTGCATTGAGTTGCTACTAGCCAAGACTAATGTCCTGTGCATTGAGTTGCTACTAGCCAAGACTAATGTCCTATGCATTGAGTTGCTGCTAGCCAAGACTAATGTCCTGTGCATTGAGTTGCTACTAGCCAAGACTAATGTCCTGTGCATTGAGTTGCTGCTAGCCAAGACTAATGTCCTGTGCATTGAGTTGCTGCTAGCCAAGACTAATGTCCTGTGCATTGAGTTGCTACTAGCCAAGACTAATGTCCTGTGCATTGAGTTGCTGCTAGCCAAGACTAATGTCCTGTGCATTGAGTTGCTACTAGCCAAGACTAATGTCCTGTGCATTGAGTTGCTACTAGTCAAGACTAATGTCCTGTGCATTGAGTTGCTACTAGCCAAGACTAATGTCCTGTGCATTGAGTTGCTACTAGCCAAGACTAATGTCCTGTGCATTGAGTTGCTACTAGTCAAGACTAATGTCCTGTGCATTGAGTTGCTACTAGCCAAGACTAATGTCCTGTGCATTGAGTTGCTACTAGCCAAGACTAATGTCCTGTGCATTGAGTTGCTACTAGCCAAGACTAATGTCCTGTGCATTGAGTTGCTACTAGCCAAGACTAATGTCCTGTGCATTGAGTTGCTACTAGCCAAGACTAATGTCCTGTGCATTGAGTTGCTACTAGCCAAGACTAATGTCCTGTGCATTGAGTTGCTACTAGCCAAGACTAATGTCCTGTGCATTGAGTTGCTACTAGCCAAGACTAATGTCCTGTGCATTGCGTTGCTACTAGCCAAGACTAATGTCCTGTGCATTGAGTTGCTACTAGCCAAGACTAATGTCCTGTGCATTGAGTTGCTACTAGCCAAGACTAATGTCCTGTGCATTGAGTTGCTACTAGTCAAGACTAATGTCCTGTGCATTGAGTTGCTACTAGCCAAGACTAATGTCCTGTGCATTGAGTTGCTACTAGCCAAGACTAATGTCCTGTGCATTGAGTTGCTACTAGCCAAGACTAATGTCCTGTGCATTGAGTTGCTACTAGCCAAGACTAATGTCCTGTGCATTGAGTTGCTACTAGCCAAGACTAATGTCCTGTGCATTGAGTTGCTACTAGCCAAGACTAATGTCCTGTGCATTGAGTTGCTACTAGCCAAGACTAATGTCCTGTGCATTGAGTTGCTACTAGCCAAGACTAATGTCCTGTGCATTGAGTTGCTACTAGTCAAGACTAATGTCCTGTGCATTGAGTTGCTACTAGCCAAGACTAATGTCCTGTGCATTGAGTTGCTACTAGCCAAGACTAATGTCCTGTGCATTGAGCTGCTACTAGCCAAGACTAATGTCCTGTGCATTGAGTTGCTACTAGCCAAGACTAATGTCCTGTGCATTGAGTTGCTACTAGCCAAGACTAATGTCCTGTGCATTGAGTTGCTACTAGCCAAGACTAATGTCCTGTGCATTGAGTTGCTACTAGCCAAGACTAATGTCCTGTGCATTGAGTTGCTACTAGCCAAGACTAATGTCCTGTGCATTGAGCTGCTACTAGCCAAGACTAATGTCCTGTGCATTGAGTTGCTACTAGCCAAGACTAATGTCCTGTGCATTGAGTTGCTACTAGCCAAGACTAATGTCCTGTGCATTGAGTTGCTACTAGCCAAGACTAATGTCCTGTGCATTGAGTTGCTACTAGCCAAGACTAATGTCCTGTGCATTGAGTTGCTACTAGCCAAGACTAATGTCCTGTGCATTGAGTTGCTACTAGCCAAGACTAATGTCCTATGCATTGAGTTGCTACTAGCCAAGACTAATGTCCTGTGCATTGAGTTGCTACTAGCCAAGACTAATGTCCTGTGCATTGAGTTGCTACTAGCCAAGACTAATGTCCTGTGCATTGAGTTGCTACTAGCCAAGACTAATGTCCTGTGCATTGAGTTGCTACTAGCCAAGACTAATGTCCTGTGCATTGAGTTGCTACTAGCCAAGACTAATATCCTGTGCATTGAGTTGCTACTAGCCAAGACTAATGTCCTGGGTGTTGAGGTATATATATAAATAAATATAAAATTTAAAGGCGTAGAAGGAGGAAGAGGAAGGTGTGGGTTTGGTCTTTCTTCTCCACTGACAGCTGACAGCAGAGCTGGTAGTGTAATGAAATGACCTTGAGCTACCTCAGGGTGAGTGGAGAGGTTTGACTTGATACCAGCACTGATACCCTGGCCTAGAAAGATGTAGTTCTATAAATATGCAACCATGAAAGTTAATTATAACTACCTGCATCGCTAGCTGGACTAGATTTATAGCTGATAGTATGTAGTAAGCTACTTACCTAGCCACTTCATTCCAGCAACTTCCCCCCCCCCCCGGGAATCTTTACAGCCTTCGGCCCGAGACCTGCCAGAGGCTAGGAAAGGTCTTCACCGCTTCGGTGAACTTCTCTTTTCAAGACGTAATGGACTGGACTAACAAATCTTACCCAGCACTTCCTATCTCCGCTTCATTCCCATTGGCTCCGTAGGTACACAATTTCACCGCAAGAAATCGGAATGATGCAACAGATTGCCTTCTGACATATTGGGAACTAACTGTCCCTCCACGCTAAACTATACTCTCAGGGACTACTGTCATGGCGAATGACAAACACAATAGTGGGAGGGTCTCTTAAAGGTGGGAGTGGCACTCTTACACTACAGGTACGCAAGGGAGAATTGCGTGGGAGAATCCTCTATAATGTGGTGCTCTAATTAGAATGATGCATAACTTACTTGAGAAGCTCACTGTGATGGGAATGCCACCCTGTAGTCATGGAAACACACATGCAGAGTCAGCTACATACCAAATTAAAGGGACACAGAGAGAGCCCCCACACTTCCAAACAGTTTGCAAAGTCATCCACGCACCATACTTAAAGGGACACACACTTCCATAGCTAGTCTAGTTCTCTTGTTAGTTGACCCTCCATGAATCATATCCTATACCTACCAGGTGTCTACACTATACAATGTTGTCACCATTTAGAAGCTGCCACCATTTATACCACCAAGAAGCTATCACCATTTGGACCACCAAGAAGCTGCCACCATTTAGACCACCAAGAAGCTACCACCATTTAGACCACCAAGAAGCTGCCACCATTTAGACCACCCAGAAGCTGTCACCATTTAGACCACCAAGAAGCTGTCACCATTTGGACCACCACATTTAACGAAGCTGCCACCATTTAGACCACCAAGAAGCTGCACCATTTAGACCACCAAGAAGCTGCCACCATTTAGACCACCAAGAAGCTGCCACCATTTAGACCATCAAGAAGCCATCAAGAAGCTGCCACCATTTAAACCAACAAGAAGCTGCCACCATTTAGACCATCAAGAAGCTGTCAGTGGTGATAAGAGCTTTTTGGGGGTGGGATAGATGTCCACCATGTCAAACCAATGCAGGGAGCGAGTGCTGTGCTGCAGATACCAGTTGCTGTCAGCATTGTGGGTGAATGCATGCACATTATGGGATAGAGGCAGGAAGGAACTATTCAGCTGCTAAATAACATAACTAAGACCACAGCAACGAATTGGTCGAGGCCTAATCAAGTATGAACATAAGAACATGCAGTCTCCACATTACAAGAACACAGAGGAAATGATCGAGACATTCATGCAAACATTTGCATATAAATACACACACATACACACTCAGACACAAGCATAAACACTTATCTACGTATATATACACACACATCCACATACATATACACATATACATACACACATATATACATACACATATACATACATATACACACATATACATACATATACACATATATACATACACATATACATACATATACACACATATATACATACATATACACATACACACATATATACATACATATACACACATATACATACATATACATACATATACACATATATACATACACATATACATACATATACACACATATATACATACATATACACACATACATACATATACACACATATACATACATATACACATATATACATACATATACACACATATATACATACATATACACACATATATACATACATATACACACATATATACATACATATACACACATATATACATACATATACACACATATACACATATATACATACATGTACACACATATATACATACATATACACACATATACACACATATATACATACATATACACACATATACACATACATATACACACATATATACATACATATACATACATATACACACATATATACATACATACACATATACACATATATACATACATGTACACACATATATACATACATATACACACATATATACATACATATACATACACACACATATATACATACATATACACACATATACACACATATATACATACATATACACACATATACACATACATATACACACATATATACATACATATACATACATATACACACATATATACATACATACACATATACACATATATACATACATATACACACATATATACATACATATACATACATATACACACATATATACATACATATACACATAAACATACACACACACACATATACATACATACATACACACATATATACATACATATACACACACACACACACATACTTACGTCAATGATTTTGTTTGCATCACTGTCATTCAGCACACACTTTGGATCAAGGAAGCTGTCGATGGTCACACTCTAGGAGGAAACACAAGATGGTCATAAACAAGTCTTCAACGGCAGTTCTAAATATCCTCGCACACCTCACCTCCGGACACTCTGCCCATAATATTGGGTTTCTAATGAAAGGAAGTGGGTTATCTACCTGAATATCTGGTGATGACCTAACTCAAGTGGAATTTGACATGCAGACAGTGTCGTGCTCACTGGATTAACTCAACTTAGACTCCTCATGCTCAACTACCTACTCTCCTCCAAGACCACACCACTCGATACAGCCATCTTGTTCATCCACCTGGCCTCCTCACTCTCCACCACACCACACCAGTTAGTGCAGCAGCCATCTTGTTCATCCACCTGCCCTACTCACTCTCCACCACACCACACCAGTTAGAGCTTGCAGCAGCCATCTTGTTCATCCACCTGCCCTCCTCACTCTCCACCTACACCACACCAGTTAGAGCTTGCAGCAGCCATCTTGTTCATCCACCTGCCCTCCTCACTCTCCACCTACACTACACCAGTTAGAGCTTGCAGCAGCCATCTTGTTCATCCACCTGCTCTCGTCACTCTCTAGCCCAACATCTGCCATGTTGGGCTAGTTCAGGTGTTCTCCTGTGCAACTGTTACCAAGTTCTTGTAGCCAGCCCTCTACCAGGGGGCAATAGAAGAACATCTGCCAGGGGGGAAATATATTGAATCGAAGAATTTGAACTATGCGCACATTCTTCGCACGCACATGCCCAATAGACTGCTCTATTGATTTTAAAATAATTATAAAACTACTTTCAGAGGTTATTATTACAGCCGGCAGTCGGCACTTTACCGATCAGTGAATGCACGTGACCGATCATTTCGTTCTATGATCTGACAAAATGGCCGGTCGTTTTGGGGCCAAGAGAAAAAGTAGTAGTTGTAGCTCTTTGGGTAGTAGTAGCTCTGCTTCAGGTAGCTCTTGTGTAGGTGGCTCTGAGGCTAAGCGGAGTAAACGTCAGGTGAGCATTTCCACCTTTGAAAAGTGGCAGCGGCAGTTTGACAGTGATCATCAGACTTTGCTATGGCTACGATGCAGCAAGGACCGCTCGGACAAATCACTGGCATCAACGTTGTGGTGTGAATTTTGCCGACAATTTGAAGAAAAGATCGAAGGAATGAGAAACTTCTCTACTGCCTGGATAACTGGCTCTACAAATCATAAGACCAGCAACATCTTGGATCATGCTAAAAGTGAGCAACACGCAACTTCGATGACCTGCATGCGTACTGCCCGAGCTAAAGCTAGCAATCAACCAATTGAAAGTTACTCTCCCATTGCTCGTTTCTTGTTAACAATGGATGAAGAAGAGAAGATTAGAATGAAGCACAAGTTTGAGATCTGTTATGTTCTGGCTAAGGAAAGCCTGGCCTTCCTCAAGTACTCTGCTTTTCATTCTCTTGCTGAACAACAAGGAGTACAGCTGGGTTCCTCATACAAGAGAAGTCATTGTGCTAAGCTTTTTACCTATTATATAGCTGAAGCTCGGAGAAGTGTGTTTATGCAGTCACTGCCAGAGGTCAACTTCTTCAGCTTCTTGATGGATGGCTTGACAGATGCTGGGAACAAAGAGCAAGAAATGGTCCTTGTGGTAATTTGTAGAAGAGATGACAAAGCTAAGGAGATCAGATCGCAAACTCGATATTTGGCCGTTCTAAATCCTGCTAATACCACTTCTGGAGGCCTCATTGACTGCCTTACTGATGCGTTGAAAAGGCTTGATATAAATATTCACCAGAAGGAAAGTGTTCTGAATACTGAATGTAGGCCAGTTCTTGTTGGTGGTGGCACTGATGGTGCTTCTGTCAATGTAGGCGTCCATAATGGAATGAAGGCACAGATGCAAGCCATCCTTCCTTGGCTTTCTTGGGCCTGGTGTTTCTCCCATAGGCTAGAGTTGGCCTGCAAGGATGCACTCACAAGTTCGTTGTTTTCAGATATCAATGAAATGTTGCTTCGTCTCTATTACTTGTATAGTAAGTCTCCAAAAAAGACACATGAGCTTGCAGCAATCGGAGAAGACCTGAAAGAAGTGTTTCACTTTCCAAAGGGTGGAAATGTACCTATTCGTTGCCAAGGAACTCGATGGATCAGCCATAAGCGTAGAGCTATGCAACGAATTGTGGATCGCTTTGGAGCCTATATCCAACACCTTATTGCTATGGCCAATGACAGCTCGATAAAGGCAGCGGATAAAGCTAAACTACAAGGTTACCTTCGTAGATGGTCACAGGGGAAGATGCTTATTGGCTGTGCTATGTATGTCGATGTTCTGAAAGCCCCTTCACTTCTAAGTCTTTCATTGCAAGAAGATGCAGTTGATACTGTTCAGGGTATCAAGAACATCCTCAAATCAGCCGATTCTCTTCGGTCTCTAAGCAGGAAAATACCAAATGAATGGCCCACAGTCAAACTGGTGTTATCTAGAATTGTGGATGAAGGCACTGATAAGGTGTATCAGGGAGCTATTCTCTCAGAGTCCAATAGAATGCTCTCTTATTCAGATCATACCAGAGAAGATCTTCAGAAACTGAACATGACTTTAAAGGAACGGCTAGCATGGTCAGACACCAAGCTCCTTCACTCCATTCTTGCTTTTCTAGACACTCGTAGTTGGAGTGCTAGAAGGCTTGGCACTGACACACTGTGTCAGAGTGATGAAGAGGAAGGGTCAACGTCAGATGACAAGACCCAGCTCAGAGCTGCAATGGAATACATTGTCACAGTTTTCAGAGAACCTCTAGAGGCCAAGGGAGCATGCATCTTTTCTCTGCAAGATGAAATAGATGAAGTTGTAGATTTCTACAGGAAGTATCTGGAGAGTCAGGCAGAAGATTATCGGAAGGTTTGGTACAAGCTCTTCACGGCATATGATGCGAGAAAGTGGCCCAACGTGATTCTTGTGAGTGAGCTGCTCTTCAGCCTTCCTTTCACAAACAGCAAGGTGGAAAGAACATTTTCAAAGATGAAGATTGTGAAGACCAACCGACGTACTAGCCTCCACTCCAGTACACTAGATGACCTGATGGAAATTAGTGTGGAGGGTCCACCACTGGAAAGCTTCTCTGCCGATCATGCAGTACAACTGTGGTGGTCAGACTGTACACGAAGGCAAAATCAAGCTCCTAGGAAAGAGTACAGGAAGAGATCATTATTTGAAGATGACCCTGACACCTCTGATAACAATGGTGAGGACTCAAAGAGTTCACACTTGATGCTTGGGATGAGTGGTTTGCAGAATCTGCAGATGATGACACTGATCATGATTAAAACTTCTTCAACTTGGCTGATAACTCTGAATTGTAATTTGCACTGTTGTTTTGATTAACGATTTGTTTTGATTAACGTATCATTAATGACAATTAATGACAAAAATATTATTACTAGACCAAAAAAAAATTGTTCAACATTCAACAACCAATAACAGTACTACATATTAATAACAAATAAAAACATGAAATGTCCACCAGTCCAGTCTGCTGTCCCATTGCACCCAACCTGCATTCCCCTCAGAATTGCTTCCGAGATGATCCTTTGTGAGGCATCATCTAGCAAAGATCTTTGTTTTGGTATTAATGATCTCTTATAACTCAAAAGTTCAAAAGCTGATCATATCCTACCAAAACAGCATATGGTCTGACATTATGTCAGCCTATCCCATGAGAGTTATAGTAAGCACTGACTTTAGTTCCTGTTGGACGGGGCAAGTGAGCAATATTAAAAAGATCTTTTAATGGCTGACGGTCACAACCTTCCATGAATGGTCTCTTCCTGGCTTTTGCTACTGTTTCTGGAAGTTCCTTTTCTGTGGAAATCTGCACAGGCACCTATGCCTACCAGGAATCGAGTTCCTTCGCTCTTGAGCAAGGAGGCACTCCTATTTTGGCTGCAGAGCTGATTCTTAAATAAACTGCAGCTTATTGTATTTCCAGTTTTAGCTAAAAATACAAGAAAACCAGAAACAAAGTGTAGCGGCCAATTGGCTAAGTGAATACTCTCATATATACATCTGCGCATATATTTACATATTCACAGACATGCATCATAAGTGGTTTCACTGAAGGTCTGTGCTGTTAATTGTTGTCACAAGAGTAGGTTATTGAGCACTATTTGCAATGAAAACATGTTAAATGCCAAGCCATACACTCACAAGTGTGCTTATTATATTGACAACCTTTACCTTATTAACTAAATCGAGAAACAGATGATGCATCAATTTGGAACCTTCTGGGAGAACATGATAAAATTGCACGCACATTATGTGCAGGGTGGGGCATGGTAGATAGATAGGTAGAGAGCTCCTTGAAGATGACTTTCACGGTATTTAACAGCATTTTGACTGCCCATTTTAAGGCACACTTGAAGCGTCTTTGGAACTAAAATTAACATTTAGGATAATTAACCCTCTCACCACCACTGTTTAGGATAATTAAGGATAATTAACCCTCTCACCAGCAACTTTATAATGGCTTTGTTTTTTCACATTATTTTTGACGCAGGAAGAGTGCTGAAGAAAAGTACCCCACAACCATAATATATATACCGTAAAGTACGCAGCAAGCGCCCACGGGCGCTTACCTTTCAACCCCCAAATCGTAGGGGTGGGCGCTTGCTACATGTAGTGGGCGCTTGCCTCGTGATATTGGTGAAATAATTCTTAATAACGCACATCGGGCTGTTTTGAAACAAAACAAATAAAGTCGACGAGTTCAAGCAATATGCAATATCTATCTCGAGTCTAGGCTACAATGTTATTTTGTTCTGGAAACTAAAATTTAGCTAGTGCTATACCTCAGGTTCGCTGAAAGACGCCAAGTCGTTCACATCTTCATCCAAATCCGCGAACGGATCTTCGTCGCTATCTCTCTCCTCTCTGTCTTCGCTCAGCGTCGGAATGCAATCCCTAATTAGACTATCCTCAGAGCCATCAATGCTGTTGGAGATGCCACAAGAGAGAAAGGAACGCTCTATCATTCCATTCTCTAACTCTCTTTCGATCTACTCCATATTTTTTCGCTGTGTGGGTCACATTTTGCATGCCTGTTGTCCTGTACCATTCCACAACTTCAGTCTTGAAAGAAACAGTAAAGCTTCTTATTTTTTCCCCTGCATGACTTTGTGCCATTTTCAATTACAGGTAACAGTTCTGCCAACAATAAAAAAATAAGATGCTTTCTGAACAGACGACAGCGGTGCGGTTGAATAAATCGCATGCGCTTATATTACGATCAATTTCTATAATAGTGGGCGCTTGCTACGTGAACCCTACAAAATCCTAGATCGCTGAAAACAGCCTAGTGGGCGCTTGCTACGTGGAGGGCGCTTGCTGCGTACTTTACGGTATATATATATAGGATGATGGCAGGTGAGTTGGTGGACACTATAACAAATTTTGGTTGCATAGCAACAAACCATATTGCTGTGAATATCATTATCATATATCAGGTGATGGCTGATGAGTTGCTGACACTAAAACAAATTTTGGTTGCTTAGCAACAGACCATGCTGTGAATACCAGTTGAATACCATTATAAGAAACACAAAAGTTAAAAAGAAATCTGTCTAATTTTACCTGGGCAAATTTGGCTATCCAACAGTTGACCAATACCTATTGATGTCAAGGTGTTCTTTCCTTAAGCATCGAAGAACAAAATGATGAATTTTGTTGCCTAGCAACAAGCCATGAATATAACTATAAGAAGCTGATTGGCTTTGTACTAATATAACTTAGCAACTACCTGTGTTGGCTGTGTTGGCCAGTAAATATTGGACAGAAGCAGTTGACAATTGCCATGGTCAAACTGTATGAGCATTATGATAAATTCTAGTTGCTTAGTAACTAACCACAATGTATGAATATCATTATAAAATATCCGAAGGGAAGAAATAATGGCTCATGCCATTTTTTTGGCATGTACAAACTTGGCTAGAACTAATCTACGAGTTTCTTGAACTTGAGGATGAGGTTGTGCAGTGGGTGACCACCAGTGGGTGACCACCATTGGGTGACCACCAGTGAGTGACCACCAGTGGGTGACCAACAGTGGGTGACCAACAGTGGGTGACCAACAGTGGGTGACCAACAGTGGTAGGTGACCACCAGTGGGTGACCACCAGTGGGTGACCAACAATGGGTGACCACCAGTGAGTGACCACCAGTGGGTGACCACCAGTGGGTGACCACCAGTGAGTGACCACCAGTGGGTGACCAACAGTGGGTGACCAACAGTGGTAGGTGACCACCAGTGGGTGACCAACAGTGGGTGACCAACAGTGGGTGACCACCAGTGGGTGACCAACAATGGGTGACCAACAATGGGTGACCAACAGTGGGCGACCACCAGTGGGTGACCACTAGTGGGTGACCTCCAGTGGGTGACCACCAGCGGGTGAGCACCAGTGGGTGACCAACAGTGGGTGGCCACCAGTGGGTGACCACCAGCGGGTGACCACCAGCGGGTGAGCACCAGCGGGTGACCACCAGCGGGTGACCACCAGTGGGTGACCACCATTGGGTGACCCAACAGTGGGTGACCACCAGTGGGTGACCACCAGTGGGTGACCAACAGTGGGTGACCACCTGTGGGTGACCACCTGTGGGTGACCACCAGTGGGTGACCCAACAGTGGGTGACCACCAGTGGGTGAGCACCAGCGGGTGACCACCAGTGGGTGACCACCAGTGGGTGACCACCATTGGGTGACCACCAGTGGGTGACCCAACAGTGGGTGACCACCAGTGGGTGACCACCAGTAGGTGACCACCAGTGGGTGACCACCATTGGGTGACCAACAGTGGGTGACCAACAGTGGGTGACCACCTGTGGGTGACCACCAGTGGGTGACCACCAGCGGGTGAGCACCAGCGGGTGACCACCAGTGGGTGACCACCAGCGGGTGAGCACCAGCGGGTGACCACCAGTGGGTGACCACCAGTGGGTGACCACCATTGGGTGACCACCAGTGGGTGACCACCAGTGGGTGACCACCAGTGGGTGACCAACAGTGGGTGACTACCAGTGGGTGACCAACAGGGTGCTGCTGAGCACTATCAACCAAGTGGAGGAAACGAAACAGCTGCTAAAACCTCATAAGACACATGGTGTTGGAAATACCAGCGGTGCTGAGGAGGGACGCTATGTGCTCCAGTGGAACTCACGGAAGACGACAAGCTCCATGATGCTCAGTACACCCACAAGTGCCTTCATTTCCTCCACAGTGGCATAGTGCCTGGGACAAGCTCAGGGAGTGCCACTGTCACTACGACTAGCATATCTATTCATCTCAAGCACAAACAAGGCCCACACATCCTTGGTAAAAACACTTGTTGAACAAGTCAACAGCAAAAAGTTTGCAAACCTCTAACTGGCTCTAACTGGATCTAAAAGCATACTAGAGCTACCAGCAGATGGGCCGGGAGAGGAAATGGCTCGATGGCAACCACAGCCCCGACAAGCAGGAAAGGTTCCATGTACTTCACTCATCAGAGCCTGATGAATGAAGGTTGATAGGGATGCACCAATTGGGAATACAACCATCACACCAATGCACTTCAGAATTATATGCACATGTGTACCTACCAACAAGCACTTCAGAATTATATGCACATGTGTACCTACCAACAAGCACTTCAGAATTATATGCACATGTGTACCTACCAACAAGCACTTCAGAATTATATGCACATATGTACCTACCAACAAGCACTTCAGAATTATATGCACATGTGTACCTACCAACAAGCACTTCAGAATTATATGCACATGTGTACCTACCAACAAGCACTTCAGAATTATATGCACATGTGTACCTACCAACAAGCACTTCAGAATTATATGCACATGTGTCAGGGTTGTATACAGAAATTTTGCCAAGGGGGGGCGAACTTGAGATATGGAAAAATAAGGGGGGGCGGAGAGCCTGGATGGTGCGGAAAGGGGACGTGCACCCTGGGCTTCCGCGTGGAGTACGAAAGTGTTTTACCCACAGGTATTTTTGCAGTACTAACTGTATATATAGCTGCTACTTATGATGGCATGCACTTTTTCTAAAATCTTTAGTACAACATTCCATCTTAAATATTTGCTGAAGTTGCATGCTACGGCAATCAGCATATATAGATTAGATATAGTCACTTGTCACTCGTATAATGGAGGTGGGCTTTTGTGAAATCGAATTATGTTGCATTCCATGCATTTTCTTACAAAATCACGGACAACAGGTTTCATACACAATTTTTCTCTAGTTCTCTAGGGGGGGGGGGGGGGGGTGGAAATGGTTGGTCACTTGGTGCCCTAATTTTTGTTAATATTTTCTTAACATGTTCATAAGTTGTAAAAGGGGGGTCTGGGGGGAAGATCCCCCCATATTTTTTTTTGCTTTTACAATGTCTGAGGATAGCTATTTTGACTGACTACCAATGGCATTATGCTATACCGAACTACGGCTAGACTGTATATATTTCTCATGATATTGTAGCTGCTTGGAAAAAGGAGAGCATGTGTCATGACACGATGACATCACACACCACCACGTGCTCTCCTTTGTAGGTTTGTCACTTCTTTTGTTTCTCCTTCTTTCCCACTCCCTCTCTCTCAGTATTTTTAACTCAGTCCATTATGTCATGGTCTTCAAGTCTAATCTTAGACATGATGTCATCACACGCCACCACGTGTTCTCCTTTGTAGGTTTGTCACTTCTTCAGTTCCCTCCTTCTTTCCCACTCTCTCTCAGTATTTTTAACTCAGTCCATTATGTCATGGTCTTAAAGTCATCACACACCACCACGTGTTCTCCTTTGTAGGTTTGTCACTTCTTCAGTTCCCTCCTTCTTTCCCACTCTCTCTCAGTATTTTTAACTCAGTCCATTATGTCATGGTCTTAAAGTCTCTATAAAAGAAACCTTACTAGCTGATTTCTCTTCATATTAATATGGATATTCGCTCATACTTTGCAAGTACTTCTCAAGCCTCTTCTCATGCTAATAGCAGCGATAGCGAAGATAGCAGAACAGATAGCTCTGAGCATGTCGAGGCATCTAGTCCTAGCCTTAGTCCTCCACCTTCAAAGAAAAGCAAGCAAAACAAACACCGCTCTTCTGTATCCACGAAGAGAAAATACTCTAAGAGCTGGGAGAAAGATTTCAGTTGGCTCTATTATGACGAGGATAGCGATGGTGCCTTTTGCAAGGTTTGCAAGCAATCTGGTCTGCAGAGTACTGGAGGAGTGTGGGTCACACAACCTTGCAGAAATTGGAAGAAAGCTGTTGAAAAAATGAAAGCTCATGCGAGAAGTGACTTCCATATCCATGCAACTCAAGCTCTTTTTGCAGCTAAAGGAGCAGCCAAAGGTGGAACAGTTGTACAGCAACTCCAGAATGTTTTAGCTCGCAAAAGAGCTCAGAACAGAGCTGCAGTGAAGTGCCTGATCCTACTCACTCATTTTCTTACGAAAGAACAAGTTGCACATTCGACAAAATTTGAGAAGCTGGTTGACGTGGTGGTTCGATGTGGCAGCCAACATTTGAAGCAATTCTTAGAAACTGCACCAAGAAATGCTGTGTACACATCAAGAGTGGCTGTGGTTGAATTCATCGAATCATTGGGGACATGGGTGGAGGAGTCGATTCTGAAGCGACTTCAAAAGGCACCTATGTACAGCCTCATGGCAGATGAGTGCACAGATGTCACCAACGTAGAAGAATTGTCTGTGTTTTGCCGCTGGGAGGAAGATGGTGTACCAGTAGAGTGCTTTCTGGAGCTTATTCCATTGAAGAAGGCTGATGCAGAGACCATCTATTCTAATCTCATCGATTGTTTAAAGAAGAAAGGTCTACAAGTCGGAAGAATAGTTGGATTGGGATTTGATGGAGCTGCAACTTTTTCTGGACGAAAGACCGGGGTTCAGGCACGTATCAAGAAACATACTCCTCACGCTCTGTTTATACACTGCCACTGTCACTTACTGCAGTTGGCTTGTGTGCAAGCTGCCAATAAAACTCCTGGAATTGCTCATGTTTACAGAACATTGACTACTCTTTGGAAGCATTTTCGCAATTCCCCCAAGCGAGCAGAGTGTCTGAAGGAG